>CM040406.1:110887908-111487908 GCA_022702515.1 Ilyophis sp. 1 JC-2022
TCAATATTTTTGATTCACTCTCTTCATCTACTCCCCCTTTCCTCACCCACACAACATCCCAGATTTGAGCATACACTCACTGCTGTTATTGACATTGACAAGTCAAAACGTGAGTGTGTGAATGAGTTTGTGAAGGTATGGCTTTTAATTTAAAGGCAAATGTCTATGCCCAGGAAGCACCGTCAACACAGGTTTACTGACACAATCAAGCACTAAAAAACAAAAAAAAAAGTATTGTTTGTTGGAAAGCTATCTGGGCAGATCGTATGTTGCCCAGACCAGGGTCAAATATATATTTGATGTCTTATAATCACTTGTAAACACGTGTTTGTTATACGTTACGTTTGTTATACGTTATTTAAAAAAAATATATATATTTAAAGGCCACTATACTGTATATGGTAATCATTTGAGTCCATGTAGGACAAAATATTTTAAGATATTTTAAATGTATTTGGGGAAAAAATACTTTAATATTGAAAGAGCATTTTAGGTACTTTATTTGAAAATAATTCAAGGCATTACAGTCAGATCCTCACAAGCTCCCAGAATACCACGGTGAACCCCAAAGGGGTATCTTGTACAGTCCAACTAGAGCGACAGTGAGGGCAGGACATGGCTTCGTCCACTACATTAGTTTGAGCCGTGCAGGGAAGTGCCAGGTGGAGAAAAGTGCAGGAATGCCAGATAACGGCTTGGGATGCAGCCCAGCTTCTGAGAGCCAAAACACTCAGGATGTCAGGGCACTGATAGAGAGAGCGGGCGGCATGAGGGAATCCAGCTACAATGCAAAGGATGTGAGGAGCACGCACAGGTCTGAACAGCAGTCTGGGGACAGAGCTAATGACAGAAAGAAGCTTTTCTCAAACACGCCGATTATTTCCTGATCGTGTTAGCGACCGGCTCGTTCATTCAAAGAAATAACCTATATGCGATTGCTACGCAACATATATAAAGCATTGCAGTGACGCATCTTCAGAAGGATTTGATTTGGACGGTACTGCAAAGACGACGTACTCAAGACAATAAAAACGGAAAACAATGTTTCGCAAGCACGGGTAAGGACGAACAATAGCGTTTAACGTGTAAGAAGCAAGAATTCCAAGTTCCAAAAGGAGAATGAATTCAAGTGTAGATAATTTGAGGTTAAAAATACCTTTGCTTGTCACAAACATGACAGACAAGAAATTGCACATCTTATCACTGGGAAGTAAATTACAAGAGCGGCTTTTAAGTAAAAACCTGGGACAAGAATTAAGATGTGTTTGCAAAGAAAAAAAAGCCATGTCCGCCGAAGGCAAGAGAAGCCTTGTTATGGAAACAAAACAACACTCACTGCACGGGGGTCAGTCAGTGCATATTTGTTTATTACCCTTGTCCCACTGGTTTGCTTTTGCAGGAAAAGAAGTCCATATTTCCCAAACAAAAGGAGGCCTACGATTATTTCTTCTCTGGCTACACAAATGCAGGCATTGTTGAATTTACTTGCCCTTTATGAGTCTTTAAAAGACAAACAAATAATATGAGACAAAACAGCTCACGTTACAAAATTGAGCTTTTATCAGGAAAGTAATTTATTTGTCCATGTTAAAAAAAATATATATATATATATATATTTTTTTAAAAAACTTAAAAAAACTTATTGAGTTTACAGTTAAAAACTGATCAATATATTTTCTATATATACTCTATATATATTAGTATTATAATAATATAATAATATAATACATTTTCTTTTTCCCCTTGGTTCCCCGAATAATAAGAGCAGCAATATCTAACGTAATGGAAGGTAATCAACGGTACATAATGGTCAATAAAAGTTCTAAGTCTACTGTACCATGTAAAGACCATTTTTCCAAAAAACTTACAAAGCAATTACAAAATTATCGCAGATATTACATGTTACAAGATAATTGCAAGATACTATGAACAATTTTCTATAAAACGGCTATTGGTGTCCTTTATAAGATCTTTTTCTGAAAGGCAGTGGAAATTATACTTCTTCACAGCTCGTTCAGATTTTCAAACACAGAATCTGGCTTTCATTACATCCCCTGAAAGAGACGCAACAAGAGATCTACCAGTCCCCGTACAAGGAAGTTTAAAACACCAGCTCTGAAATCTAGAAAGTACCAGGACGGCCAATTTTAGATGACCGCTTGCATAAAACATTCTGCAAATGCAGCACGCTGTGTTCTGTTAGGCAGACCCCTGGCTCACCACCCGCCAACAACCACATGAGCAGAACCAGTCATTGCCCCATTGGAAAGCCAAAGCAACCGTCTGTCTGTTACCATCCAGTAATTTCAAGGACATGCGAGAGCGGGCAAATAACAAAGCAGGAATTAGAGCTCCCACTCCCCGAAAAAAATAGCCGAACAACATTAAAAATATGCTAAATACCTTTGCGCTAAATGCCTTTGTGCTTATTCAGAGAATGAGTAATACTTGGAATGATTTCCCTCTCAGTGAAATAAAGCAAATTACCAGAATAATGTTACCTTGTTTAAAAAAATGCACGGTTAGTTGCAGTTTTATTGTTTTCAAGACAGAGTTAGACATCGGACTGAGATGTTTGTGAATAACTAAACCGGTGCAAAGGGGGATATGGGCCCAGGGGTTACTCAGAGGCTGGTAAATAGAAGCATGCAGTGGTTAGCCTTAAAAGGTTATGTGCTGTGAAACTGAGAATAATCACCACCGTTCCACCTGCATTATCCTGAGCTCTCTGTTGGGCTCTTCCATATCAACCTCAGGAAAGGTAAGAATGGCCTTGAAGTCTATCACAAGCACTCAGTTAAACATTGCCTTGCTCATAGTACCGAGGGCAACATCTCCATGGGGAGCGTTTAGTTTGCTTGAGCTACACCAGACACAAGCTTGCGTTCCATAAGGCCAAACATGTAAGCTTTTGTTCACCTACATCTTTATTTTAGAGTACAGATGTTAGAATTAATTTTTTATTTATTTATTTTTCTATGAAGGAAGCCTCAGCAATATAATAGTGTAGGTATACATGTTTTTGAAGAAAAAAGTACTACTCCAATTCAGTAAGACTAAAGCAATTAGTTTGAGGCAAAAATACAGGCAATTATTTCCCCCGGTTTTAATTTGACTACTTGTACTTGCTTGAAACAGCAGCGACGCAGAAGACAGGCGGGCGGTTCTGATAGTTCGACGGGGGAAATCTGCGTTGAATTTAAACGCCACGCATCCAGAGCCGGTCACTCGGCAGAACGTGGTGGATTTAGCCTACAGGAGTGTCCAGCGCACACTGGCCTCTTCAAGCTCGAGCAAATCTGAACAATTTGGAGATAACGATCTCTGGAAATTATACCTAGCCGCCAGACGATTCCCCTTCCTGAAACCTGGTATGGTTATTGTCTCCGGCACATAGAACTCCCGCTTCCACTTGATTGACTCCATGGCAGTTTAGCGTTATGTTTTATAAAAGCTATCGGGGCTAATCCTCTTTGGTACTGTAACATTATACCTGATCTTCAGTACCGATGAGTAACCTGATAGAAGGCCACAGTTCATTTGCTGGAAACAAGCACTTCAATGTCAGCATCCTTTTACTTTGCGCTCTTAGTCTGCCCTTTGTTAACAAAGTAGCTCTATAGTGATACGCGACAATGTACGGACAGGGAACCAAAGAGGCTTTGTTTTCTCTTAAGAGAGATGTGTGCTATACAACCATGAGATACAAGGGCCGAGGGGAGAGAGCCATGTAGCGACATTATTACCGAAACAAAAGAGTGTTGCGAGTTTCTAGCGTGTTGGACGGCCGTGCCACCCCTCCACCATAAACAGTCTGTCAGGAATCATGGAACGCTAGGCGCTAGTATGGAGGCTCTTAGCTGAATTTTCCAAAACGAGCTCACAACACCAGACGTCTTCAAAAGACTTTTTCATTATGGAAGAAATTTAAGAGATTAAGGTCTGCCCCAGAAGACATTGGACCAGATCTGGGGAGAACCATCCTCTCCTCCAGCCCTGTCCCTTTAAAATAGCAAAGGTCAGGTCTGACAATAAGAGAGGAAAAAAAACTGTTAATGGATATTACTTTACACTCCGGTTCCAGCCCAGTGCAGCCCATTTCGCCACAGTTTATCTGCACTTTGCCGACTGACATCAATGTTTTCTATAGAGCTTTCCCGACGCATTGTGCCAGTTTTACCCCTTCTTCTGTGCACCTCGAAACCGAAACCCCGGCACCGATTAAATCTATCCATCTAGTATATTAATTCTCAATTTTGGACACTTTATATTATCAGCAAGAGGGAGGGAGTTCATACCACTCCCAATGTCGCAGGAAGAAGAGAATGCGTGAGCCCAAGTGCCACAAATAGGAGCGAGACCTCCAGTGTATGCTTCAGAGACATAGGAAGCTCGGGGTCCAAACTTCCCTCCTTGTAAATTACTGGACCATGAACACCGGCGCAAACATAAAAGGTCCCCGAGAGCGACAGACGTTTTCCCCATCAGTGACTACGCCTCCCAAACGGTCCCCGCCCCTTCCGCCTCATCTGATTTTCCAACCTGAAAAAGAAGCTCACCCATCCTTAGAGGGGCGAGGGTCCCCAGTGAGGCCACGTTTAAAAAAAAAATTAAAAACAAAAAAAACATTAAATCCCCACAGCCCTGAGTGGTGGCGAGGCAGGGATGTGAAACTCATCATTTCCCAGCGCTTCAAAAGCGCCGCGCGAACGACGGGGCTTCGGAGGCGAGGGCCGGGCCGGGCCGGGCCGTTTCTGGCGAGGCGGCACGGGAGGAAACCCAACTCAGAGCCTGGGGTCTCATCTTCTCCCGACCCATCCATCTCCTTCCCATTTGTCCCACAGCTGTCACACCACCTCTTAAGTTTTTGTGCAAACAACGGGCCGCTGGCCGCCCCAACATGATATTTGATTACTGCCCATTGTCTGGGTCTACAGTTACCATTTTGTTAAGGGGATGTAAAGTAACTATCCATTACCTGCTCCCCTCCAGGGGTGTGTACCTATGGCGGTATCAGTGCTCTTCTGAGAGGACGTATACTTGTTGCGCTTTGTGAAATCAAATCAGATACGCCGGAGGGCAAATCCTATCAGCGTGTCTGCAGAAGTACAGGAATATAACGTGAACAGTGCACGGCGGGATCACGCCCGCAGAGATCCCCTGCGCCCCTTTCACGGCGGACAAACGCACGATTTGTCGAGGAAACATGCAAACCGTGCGGAGACCTTGCAGCTCTTTTGTCAGGCTGGCTTAGAATCATGAGAGACGAATCAGTGCTGATGTCAACGGGGCTGGGATTACAGCTCAAATCAATCGGTGCATTGAACTGAAAACGCACCCATAGATGTTTACACAAAAGGCCCAAAGGACTTAGTTTACAGGGCAGCAAGATCCTGGCCAAAACCCTGCAACTATTCTCAAGTTTTTGTTTTCACATCCCATACAAGGAGCTAAGCAGGCAGGTAAGAGAGCCTTAGACATTTAAACTAAATATGGCTTGCCTGACACAAGCAGATGTATCCAGCCGCTCTAGAAACGTATGGCCATGCCTCCCGTGTTCGAATTTCACTGTTGTGAGCAGCAAGCCACACTCCAACTAGATGTTAGGAGGCTAACGAGCCAGCATGCACTGTGCATTGCATCACAAAAGAAGGGCTAAAATGTAGTTTGTCCCAAGATAAAATGCATATACGGGATTGATTCATTGGTTTGCTTTTGCTATATAAATGGAAACAGAACACGAGTGCATCACTTTAAAACTACTATGCATGGCTTATTTGAAAACCAGCAGTCCAAATATTTATGGCATGAAGGATTGAACTGCCACTATAAAATAGAGGGTACCTGAATAAAAATCTCATAGGTTAGAAAACATAGCCATTACAGCCATTACACAGTGTACACTCTTAACCACAAATAGGGGTGTAACAGAGGTGAACTGGTCATCAGCTAAGCCATTCTTCAAATAAAATGGCTGAACTTAACACATAGCCAGTAATGTTCCGTTTTTGCACCCAAACCCTGGCCATTTGAAGCATTTTACACAAATGGCTACACTTAAGGGGAAACCACACCATTCGCGACTTCAACTCCTAGGCTGACACAAGCTTGTCCTGGATTTCACCAATCTCAGTATTTACATGGCCCGAGGGCACGATATTTGACACCACAGACGGGAAAAAGGTAATTACAGCGAAACTGAAAAATTTTATGTAAGCACATTAAGTCCCCGTTGTTATAAAAGACAAAAAAACATACAATGTTCCAATCTGATTTGATTCCATTTTCCGTAAACAAGATACAAAAAAGAGCAATATGTTGCACAAAACTATTTATCAACAGATGCATCTTTTTTTTTTTTCTCTCGCAAAGAACAATGGCCACCGATTGCACTTTTTGGAATGTGGGTGTGTCTTAAAGTCAGCAGAGATGGAGACAGAACCAGCTCTGCTTTGTCGGGGCTGGTTTTAACAGCTAAAGCAATCTCCAGCAGGGAAAGCTGAACCAGATGGGAGGCCGGCGGATCAGTTTTCCCCAAAAGGAAATCATTTTGTTGTTCACCTGAGGGCATGTGCGATGCAATTTTCAGGGCTCGCATCAAAAAACCACAAATATTAACCTTAATCAGTCTCATATTTTAAAGCCATGAAGAATGTGTTGGGGTTATTAGGTAGAGGAGTCTGTGTTATTGAACAAGGCATCCCCCGATATGTCTGGAATTGGGGGTTGCCATTAAGACCCAAGCGATTTCTCATTGTTTTGACACGCACTGCTTTACTTAGGGCAGGGACAATATGGAAAAACAGTGCTGTGTTGTCTTGAAGCATCTGTAGTCAGATACATGAAAACAGATATAGTTTATAGTTATTTTAAAAAAGTTCATTCTTGAACATAAATGGGTCAGGTATCGCACCTTGTATATCACACTTACAATCAAATTTAACAACAGCTTAAGCACACAAAAATTATTATTTCCACATGGTAACTGAGTTTTAAAAACAAACTGTTGTTTCTGGACTTCAGTCATAAATCCTTTGATAAAAATTGTGCCTTGGTCAAAATCTCAGTTCGGTCAATCTCGAGCATTCAAATGGAATTCTGTCCTCCTGCGTTGCGGTTAGAAGTGGACTAAAGAGCCGCTTTTCTCATGAATCTCATCAGTTCTCCTTAACTTCAGCTTAATAAAAGGAGAAACGCAGACAGAGTAACATAAAAATGAACACTTGTATTTGAAGCTGGGGAAGGTTAAAATTTCCTCACAGTGAATATGGCATCAGTTAGGGGTCACAGATTACTGCTTTAATGGCAATGACCACATAACCCCCCCCCCCCTTTCCATCTCAGGCTATTAGGTAGAGTATGAAACTCTACACTGGGGCCTATACCACAAATAACTCACTAAACCTCACACAGACAAGCCTGACCTTTTACATTCGTTTCGGTGAGAAAAGGTAGTTCACGGCCGGGACTCTTTGAGGTGTGTTGGTCTGTTTCCAGAGAGAGGAATGGTATGCACAGTTATAAGAACATATAAGGCAAGGAAGGCGCAACATAAGTATAATTTGCGACAGGTCCTCGTGATTCATTCTGCAGTTTGGCTGCGCGCATCCAACTGTTTTCACCTCCCCATTTGAAACGCATCTGACGCACAAACAGTCATGTAAGCATCTTAAAGCTCTTCAGAGGCACAAAACCCCATTCCTTCAGTGTCAGTCAAAGTCATTTTCTTCTGTGACTAAAACACTGTTTAGCCCTTTGCCGAAAGGCGGGAGACAGAGAGAAAGTCTGAGCGATGAATGGTCTATTGTTCCATTTCAATTACAACCTTTCTGCTGTATGTACTAAAGAGAGAAGCCATTTTTCAAATCAGAAAACATGTATGAAACTAAGCCGCGTTAATGTTTGGCAGAAGATTAATGTGAGCCGCCAATATTGCTTTCCAACAGGTGGTAATTTTTAGAAAAACAACCCTCTCTCATTCCCTGGGGAAAGTAAAAATGATTTAAATAATAAAAAAAGAAATTACAATAAAGCATACACTTGCTACAGTATCTACTTGTTGAGTGATGTGGCGGAAGGGTGCAACTGATATTTTCCTTTTCATACATCTTTCAACGGTGGGGCAATAATAGAACCTTTTCAGTAATGTTACATTACATAATGTGCCCATTTTTACACAAGAAACGCAAAATATGAGCTACGTGCCGTTTGGTGCCAAAACGTACAACTCTCGGCTGTGGCCAGAACGCTCCAGGATGCCTTATAAGTCCACGGTGCCTGTTCTTGCAACTCTGCATGCTTTTAAATATATATATATATTTTTTTTTTTAAGAGCAGCTTTATAAAAAAATAATTTAAATAAGTCAAAAGTGTTCAATCCATTTTTAAAAACACATTCTTCCAAGTGTGCTGCAAAAAAAAAAAAAAAACTGACCCAGAGTCGAGTGGACTGGTTTACATTACAAAGACGGAGAGTTTCAGAAGGCAAACTTACCTTGGCAAAAAACACTGATAGATGCGTCTCGCTGCCAAGTATCCAAATAGGGAACTTTGGAGATTTTAGAAATGCTCCGACCTGGAAAAGACACAGAGAATGTAGCTGGGTTTCATACCAGTGGACCAGAAATAAAAAAAACACGAGAAAAACACGGGGGGGGGGGAGAAATAAGTTGTTAATTAAACTCTGACGACCATTCAAAAACAGATTTGGAACAATCAATAAGGTACACAGACGATTCATGAGAAAGAAATTGCTTCTCTTGTTTTGTGTTTTAATGCTATTTATTGGCTTTTATTTACTCAAGGGTGAGGGTGAAGTAACTTTGCTTTTCCTCTTTGAGGATAATTATTACTCATGTCATTGGTTGACAAAATATGATGTCATGCGGAGTAGATTTTTCAGATGGCAACACGTGTTCATTGAGTTATTAATACCATTTTATGGAGAACAAGCAGATAAGACCAAAATATGAAACTTATGACATTAGTTATTTATTCCACTGACAACAAAAACAACCAACGGCGTTGTGTTATCAGTTAGCTACTGTCCAAAAAATGATTTTAAAAATAAAATGTTTTCTGCATTATGTCCTTATTCAAAATGCTACTTTATATTTGCTAAATAAATAGAATCTCATCATTTTGTTTGCATCGGTAAAATTGGCTGACATTGCTCACTGGTTTCATAATTCTGGATAAACAAATACCCAAAACTAAAATTATTCAAAGGTGGACTTAAGAGTCAGGAGACTTAAGCAGAAAGATTATAATTTAGTCTCAGGCTCAGCTAATTGATAGTTCTCCAAGCAACCCAAACGCCATCACTTGACTCTCCTATTTTCAGACTTGCACAAAAACATAGTCATATCGGACGACGGTCGTCTTAAGTTCTGTATATTCTTTTTTTTTGTGTTGCTCATCTCCAGTGTACTCAAAACACACAAATGAAACGACCTTACCCCTAGGGGCATAATCAAATCAAACTGAGACGTGCTATCAAAATGTAGCCCCACCATTCTTAGGCTAGGCTACACACCAGAATCTGACAAAAATAAACATGTCAGTGACCTGGAGGGCAAAGAAATATTATATTGTTTCACATACATTGTATAACCAGTACATTCTATTTCCCAAAGTTATAGCAACCTTCTACAAGCAGTAGTTTAAGAAAACTAATGTGTAATTTTGGTCTCGTTCCTTCGAGGTCTGGCGTTCCGGAAGGTAGCAAAAACAACATGCTGTAAGGGGCCGTCCAAAAAATTTAAACGATGCAGGTCATTAAACTTCAGACAGTTCCTCCTTAGGATGGAAGCGGTCTCTGCTGGCTGAGCCTTCATCTTTCCTCCTCTTCAAACATTGTGAGAACCTCTCACAGGGTTGCTACGGCTCGTTTGGTGTTTAACACGCCACTCTACGTGTCGCCAACAATTTTTCACATGAGGCTGTTTGTGGAGGCTTTCACGTGTGGCTGCAATTCCACGGATCTTGAAAATAACATGTTTTCTATTTTTGGAAGGGTGCCTGCGCTGTTGAAGTTCTACTTCTAACTGTTTAATGGTTTTAAGACACCAAGATGTGCATATGATGGGCATTCACTGCCTTTCACTGTTTTTGGGTTCGAGTCAATCTCAACGTTGATACACGGAGAAAAACATTAAAATATTAAACAAAAACTATGTTATTGGCCTGGCGGCGGACAAATAATCTTTCACACAGCAAGGGAACGTGGGGAAATAGCATTACCCCAAACACCAAAAAAAGCCTCCAACTGGTGTAAATGCAATCATCTGTCCTCAACCGTCAGTTTAAATATTTAAAGCACGGCCTATGTTTTGTTACAGTTACAGAACATCTCTAAAAGTGGTTATATCATGTGTGCCCTTTCCTCTTCATGGCTGTGGTATTATTCTTTTTAAATAATCTATTTAAATACAGTTATACTTCATTTTAATAATTCCTTAATTGGACAGATGCCCTTTCCCAGAGTAGCTTAAAAAAAAAACCATCATGGCAATGCACAAGAACAACAAGAACAACAAGAGCAAAGGCACACAGCAACACTAACACCGTGAGCATCAGTCTGACAACCAGCGGCAATGGTGAGCCTACAGCAGTAATCGTTTAATCATTCAAATAAATCACAGTGATCATTTAAATCAACCCGCAACAAGCAATATGAGACAGTTTGGGCAGCCCAGACTGCCATATGACAACTACTTGCCTTGCAGTAGCGTAGGGACTCCATCAAGGTGAGGAAGCCCACGGATGCCTGGTCATGGATACCGTGCAACTCTGAAAAATTAGATTATGCTTCCCATTACTGCAACGTACAAATATTACAAGTACGGTCATTACTCCTTTATTGACTTGAATTGTAATTTTAAAGTACTCTCATTCCGCAGCTATAAACCCAAGTTTACGTTAATATTTAAACCAGCAGTAGCCTAGCCGGGACCTCACAAGAACATCAATTATTTTTCTGCATCAGATTACAGAACACTGGAGTATTTCATTATATATGGCCTATTCCGTTTCTTTTGATATAATATTCCCTTTTTATACACCCCTTTCTTTATATCAAACTCCAGTGACTTTTGCACGTTGAATTCTCAGTCATGTTCCTTTGTCAAATTTTTATAGTACTGTATTTTGAGGCTGTTTTAAATGGGAAGGTATGACCTGTATTTGTTTAATGCATTTGTTTTTAGTTGCAATTCTGAGGCAGGCATCTCAAGAGGTTCCACTTTATTTGGAGTTGCATATTATTCACATTCATCTGCACACAGTAGATGCTACTATCCAGTAGCAGACAGGTGATTTACAAGCGATGACAGGCTGAGCCTAGCTCACTAAATGAGAGCGCTTGAAATTATCTTAGACAAACACACAGTTCCAACCAATTCGCGTGGCTGTTCCATGCCTGCGTAAAGCCAGCACTGGGAGGCTGAGCCTTATTACATCCTTCTTTATGGCTAGTTCATTCTGAATCAGGGAGATTAAGTCAAATATTTCAGCAGATACAGTGCTGTAAGAAGGCCAGAGACAAGAGTCATGGGTACTGGCAAGACAAATCTTAAAAGTTACCCAACCCTATCACTAAGTCCGTAAATTGAGTCAACAATGGATTCTGTACTACTTTAGATACCGGAAATCAAAAGAATGAGTCAAAACTACATCATACTTTTTATATTTCGATACATCATTCGGTCTCTGGCAGGCTTGACAAAGCAACATTGTGCACTGGGTTTACGGCAAGCTTGTCGACCGTCCGTATAATTTCAAGCAGTTTGTAAAACTTTACTTATTACAACGGTCTATAAATAAATTTGTGAATCTCTGAGCATGCCAGTACATTTGGACAGGGGTGACAGAAGTATAGGCTTGTGTGACTGCGTAACTTTGTTAATGCGAGACATCAACGGCACGCACTGGCAATTCGATTTTGGTCTCTTCCTGCGTATTTTTAAAGACCTGCCCAGCTTTGTAACATGTATAACAAGCCCTTTTTTTGTGGTCATTGTGCGTTCACACAAAGTCTTTAATTCAGAGACTGTCACTGTGCGGTTGCCAGTCCTGGTTTCTTGTCACAGTTAAGTGTCAATTTCTTCACATATACATCTTAACACTGCCACCATGTGGCAAAATGCAGAACTGACCATTTAGGGTGATTCTCAACATCCAACTCTACACCCAATAATATGGCTTCAGTGCATGTAAACACATCAGCACAATTTCAGGAAAACTTACACATTTTAAACAGGGGGGAAAAAATTAAATAAAAAAGTGGGTAAAGACAGATGAATTTCCCTTCCTGAATCATACTGGCAGAAAGCTCAAGCACTTACTCATTCCAGAACATTCTCTGTCACCATCCCACACATTGGACACTGCGTGACCCGACATCAACAGGTTGATCAGACTCTGACTGTAACCAGAAAATAACAGCCGTAATACATAGCAATTACATCCCCGTATACATGACAGTTTGTCTTATGTATATGGGAGTATGTGACACCTTCAATCTGTGGGATAGATTACTTATGCCCACTAAATAATAGGTGATCGATCAAACATTCGTCTCTTGCACGCACGCACGCACGCACGCACGCGCAAATGGCCTACCTTCCATGACCGTAGACTGGGTCAATCAGGGGTTCCGCAGTGTCTTCAATTTCATTCTTTATATTTTCAATACCCTGCAGTAAAGACATTTTGAGAATATGAAGGCTATGGCCAGTCAATACTGGACATCCCAAGAATTAATTAACATGAATCACTGTCACAACTGCGTAAATGTTATCTTTTCTCCTTTGAAACGATTTATTGAGCAGTGATAAAAAAAAAAAAAATACAAAAGCCATTTACAGCAAAAAATGGGACAATACTTTTAATACATAGTCCGCCTATTTCAGGGCACCACAATGTTTGGGGCAAATTACTTCACAGGTGTTTCTGATTACTCAGGTGTGTTCAAGTGCTTCCTTGGTGCAGGTATCAGAGAGCTTTCAGAATTTTCATTACCCCTTATGAGGGCCCCTTGGGAAGAAAGAAAAGTTTGCACTGGCCATTCAGTGTACTGCAGCCTTTAAGTAGGAAGACTTTGGTCCCTCCAGCATTTGTTTAATCATCCTGGGAATATGGTGTTGAGTTTTTTAATTCAATGTCTTTCTGACCTACGTCTGTCCTCCTGTGTCCAGTTAATGTTCGAATGCAGGCCTGATATTTCTACTGCTTCAAGCCCATGGCGTAGGAAATGAGCCACTATGTGTGTGTCTGTTTTTATATAATTTCTTTATGTTATATAGGCTTTTGATTGCCTCTGGAGTCTGTTACTGGCGTTTGTCAACATGAGGATCAGAGAGCCGATGAAAGTCAAGAAAGCCATTATGAGGCTGACAAATAAGAAGAAGAAAAAACAGTCAGAGAGATAGGCCAAACCTTAGGCTTACCGAAATCCACTGCATGTAACATCATTAAGAAGAAAAAGAGCACTGGCGAGCTCAGTAATCACAAAGGGCCTGGTAGGCCAAGAAAGACTTCGACAGTTATTGACCAAATAATTCTCACCATAATGAAGAAACACCCCCAATCGCCTGTTCCACTGATCAGAAACACTCTTCAGAAGACAGGCGTGGATGTGTCAGTGACTACTGAACAGAAGACTTCAAGAACAGAACTATAGAGGCTACACTGCAAGATGCAAACCACTAAAAAAAAAAAGAGCCAGGTTAGTTTGCTAATAAGCACTTAAAAGAGCCTGCACAGTTCTGGAAAAATGTCTTATGGACAGATAAGACCAAGATTTGCTTGTATCAGGATGGAGGGCAAAAGGAACTACCCAAGATCCAAAGCATACCACCACCTCTGTGAAACCGTTTACGAGTGCATGGCCGCCATAGGTACTGGCTCACTTGTCTTCATTGATGATGTAACTGCTGATAGCAGCAGCAGAATGAATTCTGAAGTGTACAGAATCATCTTATCTGTTCAAGTTCAAGCAAATGCCTCTGAACTCACAGGACGGAACTTCATCCTACAGAAAGAAAATGATCCCAAACGTATTGCTAAAGATGACTGCAGTGCAGTACTAAATGTGACTCCTTTCATTTACATAATTAATTTTGTCCCAAACATCATGGTGCCCTGAAATGGGGGGGCTATGTATAAAAAGTGCTGTAATTTCTACATGGTGAAAACAAAATGTATTGAGATACCCTTTAATAAAAGCTGAGAATCTGCACTTTTACCACATATGAATGGTTACAAATGTAAAATTGTGGAGTACAGAGTGAAATCAAGAAAAAGTATGTCTTTGTCTCAAACATTATGGAGGGCACTGTAGGTATTATAGATTGCATCAATAAAGCAGGAAAACACACACACACACACACACACACACACACAATTAAAGGGGAGCCCCGAGTTTTAGCTACACCTCTTTCGTTATTTCAAAGAATGCATCCAGCGACAGAAAAAAGGGAGCCGGACTATGGCTGGCTACCACGCCCCTTCCCATACGCTGCCCTCGCTCTGTCACGAAAAAAAGCATCCCCCTCCCTTCCAAAGGCATTTTTGGAAGACGATGTGAGGCCGGCAAGCAGGCGAAGTGACAAGAGATGGGGAACGTGGCGTAATAACCAATCAGATTAAATATTTGACGTATAAATTGTCCTCCTTTTCTAATTTTATTTCCCCATTCCTAGTTCTGTTATGGAGGACCCGTTAATTATTGCTGTGTTGGGATTTCCCAAATAATACAATTGGTATAATTGAACAAACAGTGTTTTAAAAAAATGCAGGATGCATGTTGCAGTTGAATGCAGGATTCATGTATACAATCAAGTAACTGATATTTATTAATGTAAACGTATACGTTGTCATTGGTAAATGCAAGTTTAGCGGGGCGGGCACTGGCAGCACTGTTGAATGTACATGTAGGCTAGCTACTACAAATACTGAGTAGGCTATCACGGATCAAAATGACACCATTTAAAAAAATTTGTCTCAGAACAAGATCACTCAGACTGTGCTAAGATCCGAACCACCCGTCAATATCCAGCCCAGCACGACGTCTTGAACTCCTTTTATATTTCCTGATAAAAGGGCGTTACCAAATGATGACGAAACCAAGTACCAGAGAGGCGTGGTTCCCATTGGCACGTCACATATTTTTCTTATATCGTTCAACCCATAAAGAGAAGGATTCCGGTCATTTTTATCGCAAAATGAGAAAAGTCAACCTTTGTATTGAACATTCGAGATTGGGACTACAGTCAATCACTAGCATTTTGGTGTGGCCCTATAAATAACTTATCAACTGAAATAAGTTGTTTCAGTGCTTGGTTCCCCTTTAGGCAGAGCCTGAGAGATGCCTACTGCTTCTTGGACTGTGACAGGTGAACGAATACAAAAAACAGACACACACATGCACATGTACGCTGCTGCATATGGTCAGAATCGCACACACACACAATTTAAATCAGGCCTGGCGCTGTTCCTTTTGAAGGGGCCTAACAGAGACATTGGCCAGATGCTGCCCTCTACCCACCTTTGTCAATATGACAGAGTAAAGGAAAAGCAGGACTCCAAACTGGTTCCTCCAAGTGTCATACAAGGTCAGCACTGCCTCCTTCAGCTCCTCAGAGGTCTTCAATGTCCTCTTGCTGTAGAAACAAAAACATGCACCTTAACTCCCTCACTTGTGGGGTACACTGCACAGTCAGGGTTCAACAATAATGCTCGCCCGCTGCAAGTAAAACTGCTCAGCCACTTTGTGATAATTCAGGGCTAATTCACAATTCAGTTCCTTTAAATATCTGCTTGGTACTGCTAAGCTTGCACAGAACCCATGTTGTGTGCAAGAAGAAAATATGTCCGAGCAGGGGGGTCGTTTGGTTACAGAGACTACACAGACATCACACAGCGTTGGATGGATGGGTAGACTAGACTCTTGACCGATATGCCTTGAATGCCATCATCATCATACATAGTAACATGCACAACAAACACAAAACACAGGGAACAGTCAAAGTTCAAGTACAAAGACACCTCACATTAATTACATATGGGCAGGTTTTTCTACTCTTCTTTTCTTGTTTTTTTACATGTTACCTCAGGCCCTCGCCAGGCCTAGATCCGCTTCAGTCAAGTCACTTCTCAAATTTTATTTCATCTTTGCACCCACATAATAATATTAATGAAAAAAAAATTGCAAATTTAATTACATTGAATTTGAGACAGCGATGCGATGAAGCGCGACTGCAGCGTTTAAATTAGCTTGATTACTTATTATTATTTATTATGGATTAGTACTTTTTTTTTTTTTACTGGTAGGACATGTTAGGGTTGTTAGAGTTAGTGGAAAATGGAAAAATTAAAAATTAAAAAAATTTAGAGCAATTATAAAAATTAAAAAAATGTTCAATTTTTTTTTTTTTTTTTTTTTAAAATTATTAATAATAAAACTTAAATAATCAAATCAAGAATCACAACACAATATCCCTGTGATTCTTATGATATGAGTATATAAGTATATGTATTGCGTTGAATATAGATATACGCTACGCGTACTGTATGTACGGTATGCCAGTATGAGCAGCGTTATGACCAGATATGACCGTATGACCAGCGTACCTCTGTGTAATACTATGACTAGTGTATTCAGCGTATGCCTAGCGTATGCTTAGCGTATAAACCATATGTCCGAAAACGCACAAAATTTTTAAGCATGCTTAAAATACTTTTTGTACCTCGCCGTATGCCAGCGTATGCCACCGTGCTTGAAACATATACAACCTATGCCTAAAGTACCCCTAGCGTATATCAGCGTATGAGTGATATTTTTCATACGCTGGCATACGCTAGTACGATACGCAATAGTGTGGCAGGGCCATTAAATAGAATCAGGTGCCTCAGTGCTGGGCTAAAACAAAAACCTGCACCCACACTGGCCCTTTTTGGTTAAGATTGGACACCCCTGCTTTATATGGATGCATTTTACTTTTTACTGCAGTGATTATCAATCCTGGTCCTTGATAGCCACAAACTGCTGGTTTTTGTTTTTTTCCTTAAGATTAGAAAATGATTCAGGCCCAAAAAACCAGGGGCCACATGTATAAAACTTCTGAGTAAAAGAATGCGTAAAAGAACGCTCAGGGTGAAAGTCGGAAATCTGCTTAAAAAAAGTTTTGCATTTTCTACCTCTGCCTTTCTGTCACTGTCGCCATATCACACGGACTCCAAACACTGAGTACTTATGGAGTCCATCGTGTGCAGAGGTACGCAGATTCTCATAGTATTGGCTTGTACAGCTGATGCACTCTGATCCTACCAATGATTTGGTTTGCATTTGGTGTCATCAGTGTCAAGAGTCGTTTTCCATGTCGCTCACAATGCAAGGCTAGCTAGCTAACTAAATGCTAGTCTGAATCAATTTAGTGGGCTGTCTATCAAAAGAGAACTTGTGAATATCCATTACAGAAGGAACGTTGCCCCTTCAGCTCTCCTGTTAAGAAATAATTTTATTATTTTCCCATTTATAAACTTATTAAAGTTAACTATACATATTTTTCTTCTGGCATAATGAACATTTAAAAAGTGAATTGCTTTTAACCAATTGCCAACTGCAGGTAAAAGTCATTGCTGCATTTTACTGTGTAGAATGAAAACATCTCATTTGGTGTGAACACATTCTCATTTAGGGGACTTATCTTTACCCAATTTATAACATTAAATTTGTATTTACACAACTGTATTTCACAGATGAGCAGCTGAACGTGATGACATTTTCTCACAGGTGTAACTAGTGTACCACCTGAGTGTCAAAAACAGGCCGACTGCCCAGGGCTCTGGCCCACCACACGCCCAAACACGGGAATTTAGAGAACATTTACAGCATTAATCAAGCAATTATCTGTTACAGCATAAATATAATAACCAGGCCATTAAAATATGCATACATGGTGCATCACTTGAAAACAAACACACTTATAATATGGTATTAGAAAATTGAGAATGGAACTTACTGCACGATGGAGTGAAATCGCTCAAAGCCGACCTCCTCTGCAGCCAGTGCAGCTAAGCACAAAAACACAGTGTCCTCAGCAACATGCCCGCAAAGCAGTGCACGGAGCAACAGCAAAATCACAAGGCACATAGAGAAGCAAAATGGCCAAAATTGATTTAAAATGGCCAGAACCTTCATTTTAAGTAGGCTATTCAAAATCACCACCATTTCACGAGTACTCATTATCACACTGCATTTCTACACAGTTCATATCAGTACTCAGTGAGTCTAGCTCATGAGGACAAACTCGAGCCACTTGGTGCATTATTTAGAAAATCAATTGCTTTTCCTGGAAATGTAATCAATTGCTATGGAACACTGAAGATTGTATGTATCATCACACAGCAAGTTTGTACCAAATGAAGTAGAGTGCAAGAAAAACCATACAGAGAGAGATCTTACATGGCTGGTGGTCTTCACTTGAGCGGCTGGGCTCTGGGTGACTGTCGGGGATGTCCGAGTTTACGTGTGAGATTTTACTCTTAGACCAAGTGGCCAAGCAGTAAGACTCAGATTTGTTGAAACAGGCAGTTTCTAGAATTTCAGTCAGAGTGTAGCAGAGAGCAGCTTTCTGCTCTTCGTCTGTTTCGGAAGACAAAGAGTGCACCTCAACCTTCAAATGAGCCACTGGTGAAATCTCAGCTTTACTCCAAATCATTTAAAGACTGTAATTAAAAACATTTTTTTTTAAATCTGACAAATATGCAGAGAAATTCATCTTAAATTTTAGCGTCAAGAATGTTTAAACCCAGGCCTGACTTCCACAACTTAACTCCGGGGAGGCCTGACAGCATTTTGGGTGTTGTTCGGGTACAAACCATGACATAATTCAACAATGGTTCAATAAAGGTAGATACCACACTCAATTGTAATGGACACATGCTGAAATGATAGTGAATAAATTTTTGGATTCATTTCCTCTGGAAAAAATGTTAATAAACAAAACACCCACAAAAAATATATACTTGTAAAAACTGATGTTTTGTTAAACTCAGTCAGAACTGTGCAAAAAGAATTGTCTTTAAACTGGTAAAATGCTTTCAGTTAGTTTGTGTAAAACTCACCTGAAATATTCCGCCAGTTGGATCTCTCGCAATTAAACAAGATATTCTTCATTAGGAAGGCCTGGAAAACATAAACTTCTTACAATTTAGTGCTATGGGAACTGTTATTCGCCTTCTATACTGGCACCTTCTTAATGCCGAAAATAGCTGTGAGGATACACTTTTTCACACTACATTATTAGCTTACTATTGAGACAATTATCCCCTGTGACTTCCGGAGGCTTACAAATAAACACGACGACATTTTGTAATCCACCCATTTTACACAGAAGCAACTGAGGTAAGTAAACGTTACTTTGGTCCAGGCACATCGCAAACGCTGACGAACCACACCACATGCTACCCACGTGATGTAAGCCATTCACATCATTCATGTATAAAGTCCATTCTTCCTTTGTAATGCAAAAGCCATTTAAGCCACAGAAGAGTCAGGGCCCACACTTATGCAGCATCTGAGCAGGAGTGCTGATCTAAATATCAGGGTTCCCCTGTCAATATCCTGAGCTTATACATTATGAGCCAAAAGAGAACATTGATCCCAGATCACCACTACTGCTCTGAGACGCTTTATAAATACCATATAATACCGTATTACAGACAACATCGGACGTAGTGTAACAAAGCTATTAAAATATGCACACGTTTTTTATTTCATGAAAGATTTTAGCTAGAAGCAAAATTACATTAATAATACAATTCATTGTTAAATCATACACGTTTGTTCGTGTAGCCTTCAACCGACAATTTCCCCACATAACTTAATAAGATTTATAACCGCATCGAATGTAACCAACCTGAACAGGCGCTATCACTGCGCAAGGGCCCCCTTCAAACTGCTCCAACGCTGTGCGCTCCGCCACACTGAATACAAACCCTTGAACGAGATTTCATGTCAGCTACGATGCCTAACGTTAGCTGCAAGCGTATTAAGCCCTGTAGTTTGGTAAGATTTTATGTCCGTTAAATTGTAAATTGCCAAAGCATGCAAGTCGTGAATTGTTCATGTGTGCACGTAGAGAAATGAACCGCATTAAAGTACTAACGTTAATGTTTGCTATGGTGTGTCAGTTAGATCACTTACAGTGGTGCTCGAAAGTATTCATACCTCTTCACTTTTTGCACATTTTATTGTGTTGTAGATTTAATTTTAAATGGATAAAATTGCCATTTTTACCCATAATGACAAAGTGAAAACATGTTTTTAGACATTTTTGCTAATGTATTAAAAATCAAAAACTGAAATCTCTCATGTACATAAGTATTCATATCCTTTGCTTTAATGTATTTTTAAAGTATCACAGTTCATATTTGGACGCATATCCTTTGCATGCTGTTTCTTTCTGAAGTCTGTGACCCATCAACATCAAAAGACTCTTGATATCTTATTTTCAGGTACTGTTACAAGCGATACTATAACCTCTCTGCATTTGAATGGATCTCTATGAGAATTGGGGGGTGAGACTAGATTCAGCTGTAAATTACACTGGTACAGTATGGAACACATGACAGGTGAAATGGCTGTAAGTCAGCAAGGGTCTAAGGTATCAAACAAGCCCCAAACCATCACTCTACGGCCAGCTATGGAGTAGATGTGGATGGATCCCTTTAAGGGTTGTTTCTCCTGACTTTTTTCCCCCATTGAGTTCTATAGGAAAATGAGTCAGGAGAAATAACCCGTAAAGTTATGCATCCATATCTACTCCAGATCTGGCAACAGTGTGATGGTTTGGGGCTTGTTTGATAGCTCAGACCCTTGATAACTTAAAGCCATTTTGCCAGCCATGTGTTCCATACTGTACCAGTGTAATTTACAACTGAATCTCACCCTCCAATTCCCATAGAGATCAATTCAAATGCAGAGAGGTTATAGTATCGCTTGTAACAGTACCTGAAAATAAGATATCGATATTGTTTTGATGTTGATGGTCACAGACTTCAGGAAGTAACAGCATGCAAAGAATATGCGACCAAATATGAAATAAAAGCAAAGGGCATGAATACTTATGTACATGATCGATTTCAGTTTTAGATTTTTAATACATTTGCTAAAATTTCTAAAAACATGTTTTCACTTTGTCATAATGGGTTATTGAGTGTAGGTTGATGGGCAAAATAGGTTGGAGTGTAGGTTGATTGTAAATCTACAACACAATAAAGTGTGCAAAAAGTGAAGGGGTATGAAGAGCACCACTTTAGCTAACGTAGGAATCTCTTAACAGTTCAAGAAGATGAAGTGATCGTTGATTGTGATTGAGACTCAGAAACTGCTTTGCTCACTAACTGTGACCTAAGTTGACTAGCTAGCAAATGTTAATATAACGTTACCTTGCGTCCATCTCCTGAAGAGCGCGTCTGTCATGCCGCTTCTGGTTTGTCTGCCCCATACCAGGTCGACCACTTCTTTGTTGAGATCAGACATTTCTAATGTTTTCAATACGGATCTTGACACGGAGTAGCTCAAGGCGATTTAAAATGCAGTGCATGCAGACCAAGGACCCAGCAAGGGTCCCCTCACGAAGTAGCTAGCCGGCTAGCTAGCACTAGCACCTTTCTTCGTCAGCCCCCTTCCGCGTAATGGCAAGCTCGGTGGCATTTGCCACAGTGGTGGCTCGTGGCAAAACAGTATCACCTAAAAGGCAAATAAAAAGATACCTTTGGAACATTACTGAACAAAACAGATATTTTCCTAAGTGGCTGGCTATCTAATACCATATGGAATCCTGCTTTCTTAGTTTTTCTCAGCTAATTCAGGTAAGCTAAACGCAATAGCTTCCTGGCTAGCTATTTACATGAGTCAGTGCCTGTGACATGGCAGTTTGACTCTTCTCTTTGGTAACACACAATGACCAAAATGCTAACGTAGCTAAAAGCTTAACGTTACTATACTAGCTCAAAAGCTAGATGTCTGGGCCAGACTGGTCAACTGGAGCAGGCCGCCAAACTGTCCTGCTCGTTAGCTGGACTGCAACAGATGTAGCTCAAGATAAGTAATCAACTAGCCAAGTTACCTCATACGATGTCCGAGGCGCCGACGTAACTGATTTCAACACAAATAAATAAACACGAATCACCAGTCGTCTGTGGTCTGTGCTGCATTAATAGCTAGCTTAGCAGATTACGTTCCTCAAATATCCTATTTGCTCCTTAGCTGGCTAGCTAGCTACAACCGATCCTTATCGCCTCACGGTTTAGTGTAACGTTAGTTTCCAATGGAACTAGTTGTGTGCAGTGTAAATTCAGTTTCGTAAGTAGGCTACAATTCGTGGAATTTTGTTTCAAAATGTTTTTGTTGTAGTCCAATGTTGACTTATTAGCTATTGCAATATTACTATCTCCACTTCCCACTCATTCTATTTACTACAACTCTTACAAATGTGGGCTAAACATAATGTAGATAGGGGATTGGTCCAAATCCAGAATGTTCCCTATACGTCATGCATTCAGGCGTCCCATATGACAGCGCTGCGGACTACTATAGGCTCATTTTAAACATCAGTCAAACACGTTGCTATCACAACCGCTCTTCCCGCCTTCATGACCTGCAACATCATTGTGGACATCGGATCAACGGTAAAGCAAATAACTTTATAAAAATGACGTCATATACAGTTTCTTTAATCTAAAGGTCTTAAATCCACCCGTTCAGGGTCTAACTTTTAAATATTTTATTTTGGCTTTTGTTATTATTTTACAAAATCATGCCAATCACTTATTTTCATTATTCATATGTTTCAGATGTTTTGTAAATTGGTTTCGGTCTTTATAAAAACTAAATAAATTGTTTAAAATGTATGTGTTAGGTTGATGCTGCAAAAAAAAAAAAAAAAAAAAAAAAAAAGAAAAAGCATGTCCATAAATACACACTACCTGCTATTAAACAAGGTTATGAACATTGTTCGACTTATTTTACTTTATACTTTATTTGTCAATTTTGGCCACATTTACTGAAACTATTAACCTATATTAAAACACATTAATTATCTATGAAGTTTTGTGAATTTTGTATTACATACAGACCTGAATTTGTGCTTTCTCGCTTAGATGGCCCATTCTATACTGTACATACAAGATTAACGTTTTTTTTTTTTACTGGAGTATTGTTTTCATTTGGTGCATTTATTGTCGTCATTTTTAAATTCAATAGTTTTTTTGAGAAATTGGTACAAAGCCTAGTGACTTTCTACTACAGCTGTTACAGGAAGAGCGTTACGATAATCTGGTACTTTTTGACCACGACCATATTCCGTACTCGTAGCTCAATCGAATCACACGCGTAATAGAAAAACGAATGTGTTAGGCAAGACCACAGAACAGTACTGTGGGCAAGTCCAAGTTTTCAGAAGAAAAGCTGGAAAGTATATGAAATGGGAGGTCAAGCGAAGAGTAAAAAGAAAAACAAGCCCAGGAGGAAAGAACGGCAGTCAAACGGAGGTTTGTCAAAATTAGTTACAGGTTCGCCGTGTGACAGAATGTGAAGGTAGTTAGCCACGCACTTGGCGATCTAGCCGAACACACATGGCACGTTATTGTCTTGTTAGCTAACTGGTTAGATAAGGTAACGTTACTGCATCTGGCTAACGTTAGTCTGTTAACTATACTGTGTATGTTCTAGCTTCATTGTGATGACACACAGTTGTCCAAATATCGGTTGATTCCATTGCCGGCAGCTCGTAGAACAGTATTGTATCTAGTGGTGTAAACTAGGGATGGGGAGTCGACTCCGATAAAGTCGATTCTCTACTCTGACCAGCGACAGGGTCGGTGTCGACACTGGGGGCCGTCGACTCTGAGAGTAACGGTAATCGGAATCGATTATTTAAGTTATTCTATTCTACTGTACTTCAATTTGGTCCAATGGTCCCGGCATTTACGTTTTTCGCGTTAACGAATCACGTAAGCGGGACAACTAGGGGGATGACAACTTGTGCACAAGTGCAATCCTTCTAAGAATTAGCAAACTACAAGCGTAATACCTAGCTACTGTTTGCAGCCTTAGAAGCAGCAGCTGCCTTCCGGTAGTCACTGAATGAAGGAAAGTAGACTACCTTGGGCACCCCTGTAGCGAGTAGTGAGCGTCGACTGTAGCGAGCGACAAGACAGTTTGCGAGTCAAAAAGTTGATTCTAATGACATATTTCGGTCAAAATCGATTCCAAAATGTCTGGAGTTGGGCTGCTCAGGCACCCCGCGTGTAAACCTTATGTGACTCACAGGTAATGTTATCTTGCATAAAATTGGTGACTATAAATGTTTTTATTTTTTTTGTCTCCAACAAAAGACTCTGGGCAGATAGGCTTATCTGCTGAAGAAAGGATGAAACTCAAGATGCGGGAAAAAGCCAAGAAGAAAACTGCCGTGAAATACACTGCTGAACAGTTACTGGAAAAGGTATAGGGAAAAGACGCTTAACCAGAGTAACACTTCGGAGCAGTGCAAACATGTAAACATTTAATTCTACATTTTTTCTGTTTCAGACTGAGGAATGCATGGATAACTTCAATTTTGAAATGGCCCAGATGTTCTGTCAGCGTGCTTTGGACATCGAACCCACAAATCTTAAAATCCTAGACATGCTGGGAAACATTTGGGCAGAGCTTGGAAATGTGGAAAATGCCAAGAAAATATCCTTTTACCATAGTGTACATATTAGTAGATTTACCACAATTAATATTGAATATGAGGTTAAAATATAGACTGTCAGCTTTAATTTGAAGATATTTGCATCCATATGAATTGATCCATGTAGGAATTAGAGCCCTTTTTATACATAGTCCCCTTATTTTAGGGGAGCAAAAGTAATTGGACAATTGGCTGCTCAGCTGTTTTTTGGCCAGCTGTGTCCCTTTGCGTCATTAGTTCATGCACAAGAAAGCAAACAAAAGGTCTACTGATTATTCTAGGTGTGACATTTGCATTTCGAGTCTGTTGCTGTTGTCTCTCAACATGTAGTCCAAAGAAATGTCAATGCCAGTAAAGCTGAAAAATCAGAATAAATCCATCAGAGACATAGCCAAATTATTTGGCGTGTCAAAATCAATTGTTTAATACATTGTTAAGAAGTAAGAACACACTGGTAAGCTCAGCAATAACAAACGACCTGGTAGACCACGGAAGACCACTGTAATGGATGACTGAAGAATACTTAACATTTTGAAGAAAAGCCCCTTTTCAACTGTCGAACGGATCAGGAATAATCTCCAGGATGTAGTCATAAAAGTGTCAAAGACTAAAATAGCATAACTTCAGAGGGTTGAACGCAAGATGCAAACTACTGGTAAGCCTCGAGAACAGAACAGCCAGGTTAGAGTTTGGTAAAACGTACATTTAATAAACATTGTACACTTCTGGAATAGTCTTATGGATGGATGAGACAAGTTCAATACTAAAGTGATGTAAAGAGGAAAATGTGGAGAAGGAAAGAGTTGCTCATGATCCAAAGCACCCCCACTCATCTGAATGATGGTGGAGGTAGTGTTCTTGCTTTGGCATGTACTGTAAGGTTGCCACTGGAACTGGCCGACTTGTCTTCATTGATGATGTAACTTCAGACGGCAGCAGAAGGTTGAATTCTGAAGCGCACAGAAACACCTTATCAGATCCAACGAAACGCCTTATTGGACGGCGCTTTCGCCTTGCAGCAGGACAATGACCCCAAACCTACTGCTATAGCAATCAAGGAGTGTTTCAGGGCCAAAAAGAGGATTGTTCTTGACTGGCCAAGTCAATCACCCATCCTGAATCCAGTTGAACATGCGCTTCCCTTGCTGAAGAAAAGGCTGAAGGAAAAACACCCCAGAAACAAACAGGAGCAGAATATGAGTGCAGGACAGGCCTGGCTGAGCATCATCAGGGAAGATGCTCAGTGTTTAATGATTTCTATTGGTCGCAGACTTCAGGCAGCCGTCGACTAAAGGATTTGCAACCTAGTGCAAAATATGACTAATTTATTTCAGATTATCTTAATTTGTCCAATTACACGGGCTCCCCTAAAGTGTGGGGACTATGTATAAAAAGGGCTGTAATTCCGACACGGATCACTGATGTGAATACTCTCAAATTAAAGCTGACAGTCTGTATATATACTCACTAGGCCGAAGGCAGTGAGCAATGGTGTGGACCATCCCCTGTTGTGTTGCTATTATTAGTGCTATGGGAAATGAATGAGGATGCCTCCTTAATCATCTGTTACGCGTTCTTGAAAGCCGTGGAGCTTTGTCCAGAGGAGGGTCATGGCAAATACATGTACCTGGGCCAGATTCACACTGGCATGGAGGCTGTGCAGTACTTCAGCAAAGGCATTGAGGTCATGCTCAACACACTGGAGGAGCACACACAGCCTGTAAGTGTTCTGAGGCCATGAGCACTCTTTAAGGAGGTGGCAGCTGAAAATTGTTTCTATTTTATCCACCAATTTGAATTTATAAAATGTCAGCACAGTCCAGGTCAAGATTAAATCATTTTTTGGAGCTGGTTCATTTAAAATCCAAATTGGCTTCCAGTGCAGTGCATTCACCTTCCTGTCAATGGATGTAAATGAAGGAATTGGATTGGAATTGTCTTCAATCTCCAAAACTCTATTGCGTTGGAAATGAATTCCACCTCTGGCACTCCTATAAAACCACACAGTTTTTAAGTGCACAAAAAACATCTCCCTCTGGCACACTTTTGACCTTTTCTCTTAATAATGTATATTTCTTTGTGAGCAAGAGGAACCTCAAATCAAAGTAAACGGAGTCATTTCCTGAAAAAGCACAGTTTCATGAGTGTAGACAGAAGATACGCTAGGGGAGGGAACAAGGGACATGCCTGAGGAGCCTGTATTGAAGACCAATGATTGGATATTCATAATGGAACTGACCTTACTTTGGCAGATTGAATCAGATTGAAATTCCCTGATTCATACGTTCAGACATATGTTTTTGTAGAACACAGACCGTAAACGGCTAAGGAGCTTCTCTATGTTATTCTATCTCAAAGGTAAATATAATTTACTTGAATGGTGTTGAAGCGGCATCCTGCAAGACCTGTCTTACTTCACAGGCAACTAAATGCAGATAATATGATCACCTGGTTTAGAATGTAGTACAGTCTTCCGAATAATGTGGAATTGGGATTGGTTGGCAATTTTGTTGCCATGCCACAATCATGCAGGTTTTTTGTCTGTCAATAATAAATTACTTGAGCATACAGTTTTATTTTAGCCAAATGAGTGATGAAGGCTTTGAATAGAACTACAGGTGCAGCTCAAAAAATTAGAATATCGTGAAAAAGTTCAATATTTTTTGTCACTCATTTCTGAAAGTGAAACTCATATATTATATAGATTCATTACACATAGAGAGAATATTATCAAGCTTTTATTTTTTGTTTTTTGATGATTATGGCTTATAGCTTAATGAAAAAAAAAATTCAGTGTCCAGAAAAATTAATAATTTTTGCTTTAACATATTTTTTAAAGTATCATTTTTATTATTTGGTCGCATCATCTGCATGCATGCTGTTACTGCCTGAAGTCTGACCATCAACATCAAAAAACTCTCGATATCTTATTTTCAGGTACTGTTACACAACTACTACTATACTCTCTGCATTTGAACTGATTCTCTGGGAAATTGGGGGGGGGGACATTCTTCAGACTGTAAATTACACACAGTGGGTACACACACATGGCTGGCTAAATGGCTGGCTAAATCCATCAAGGTGATCTATCGAAAGCCCCACCCCCAAACTCATCATTCATTGATGATAGTGGATATATGGAGATGCACTGCAATTTATTTATTTTCATTTTTCCATTTTCATATATATACTATGGGGGACATGTCAGGAGAAAACGAACCCTAAAAGGATCCATCCACATCCACTCCACTCTCTCCATATCTGGCCGATGGGATGGGGCTCGTTTGATACCTTGACCCTTGATGACGTACAGCCATTCGCCCGTCATGTGTTCAGTTACATACCATTTACCATACACAATATAGTCTTTTCCCCCCCCCCCCCCCCTCATCCAGATCAAATCAAATGCAGAGAGGTTATATAGTCCCTTGTAACAGTACCTTGAGAGAGTTTCTTTGAGATGTTGATCAGTCACTTCAGAAGCAGGAAAAGCATGCAAGGATATGCGACCAAAATATTAAATATTTAAAAAAATAAAAAAAAATAAATATAAAATTTTAATTTTTTAAATTTTCTGATTTTTTTTTTTTTTTTAATTTAAAGCAAATCATCAAAATTAATTAAATAAAATAAAAAAAAATAAATATGTATATGTAATGAATCTATATAATATATATATATATCTTCAATTTCTGTGATGAAAAAAAAAAAATATTTTTTTTTTTGTATTTTTTTTTTTTTTTTTTTTTGAGTAGTATAACACTTCGCCACTCCATGACCCAGGTTTCTGAAAATTGGTAGCGGTTGTTGCAGTTGTCTAAAATCATGAATGTCTTTGGCATTATTGACCCATTGTTTGGGGTAGATTAATTCAAATATACATTTCAAAACATTAATATTATGACAACAAAAGTGTGTCATGGTGTTTCTATATGTATTATAATATTTGTGAGAAATTCCCACGCTACATGTAAGTCAACTTTATTTTCTTTACATAAGTTTTGTTTAAAAATCTGAATATTTCTGTGTGCAAGCACGCTAATTTTGTATCCGGCCGCAAATAACCTGAGACATATTGTTTAGAAATTCTTATTAAAAAATGCTCTGCTTTGAAATTGCTTCTGTCTGACTGATGATGCAGTTCATTAGACTGGCTCAAGGGGGCAATATAGCCTAAATCAGAGGTGTTCTTTTGAAATGTGGAGATGGATGCTCACAATACATTTTCAGAACATAAATTGCAAATTCCTGAAACATATTTGGCACAACAGATATTAGTTATTCATCGGTTTCCCAATGTCTATGAATGGCTTGGTCATGGACTGTCTGAAGAGCCATTCAGAACACATATGCTGCAGCCTAGAGAAGTATTTGAAGGCTGTTTCTAAAGCAGATTTTAAAGTTTTTAAAAGTCGTTTGTGCACTCAACTAAAAGTGATGTGGACTTTTTTGTAATTAAATTATGTGGGCAGTCTGGAAAGGGCAGACCTTTTGAAGGGTATTACATGATGGTTGTTTTGTTCACCTCAAAGGTTGAAGGGGCGGCAGCTGCTGTCTCGGACAACGACCCAGAACTGACAGGGAAGGACGTGTCAGTGGCCTTCTGTTCAGTGGCAGAGATATTCTTCACTGACCTCTGGTAAGTTGTTTTTTTTCCACATTATCCTGTGAATATTTGGCTCCAAAAAAAAACACGCATGACAGCCGTGGCAGTGTGGTCTCAGTAAGGCACATCAAGACTGGCAGTGTAGAAGGGTAGCATTGAAATTTAGATTAAATAACAAACGATTTTGGAATTGGATGCTCTCTTTCTATACTGAAATAGTATTTGGGTACTGAGATCAATGTTAAGTAAATTTGGACTGTTACCACATGAGACTTGCACATTTCTGGCAGTCATATTGCAGACCTTTTCAGTAATTATTTCAGAATGGTCACGTCTCTTTTCATATTTTTTTCTATGAACAAAGCTGACTGTTGAGATGGAAATCGGTCCATGTTTATGCTGGCGATGCTTGGATAATTTGCTTTCAAATGAATACGCATGCTAAAGTGTTTCACCTATACATTTTGTTTTAGTACTGTGCCACAATGTGAGGATCCAACTTGATCATTTGCATCCACAATTATTGCAAGGCTTTTTCAAGTTTAATGCTTGTATCTTACATTTAGCAGCTTTTTAACCACGTATTCATCAGCTTCATTGGATCACTCTGTACAAGCATGAAGCTTGAAAAATCCTTGAAATATTTGTGGATGCAAATGATTAAACACAAAAGAGCAGCTAAAAATGAGGGCAGTTGAAACTTGAGTGGCACTTTTTAGAACCCATACCTACACTACCCTAACAGCCTAAAATGCCGTCATTTCTCTTTTGATTCAAGTTTTATCCATATCCATCTGCAACTTTAACATTGACTTTATTTTACGTGGATTTACCTGATGCTCTTATCCAGTGCTGTGGAGTGCAGAATGTGAGCGCAATCAGATAGTGCTGCTCTTATTAACCTATCTACAGAAGAGCATGAATAACACTCGTAAGAGCCAGTTATGATACCAGTGCCAGTCACACAAACAGGCTCTCACAATCTGGTCAAGCATACAGCATCACACCTACTGCTGAGTGCTGAGTCTGCTGACCTTTACAAATATAAAATCCATCAATTTTGCAATGTATTTTTTAAATTTATTTTCACCACTCATAATGGCATAATGAACAAAACGTAACCTTGAACGAGTGTATGGTTATGTACGAGTGATGTGTTATATATTCTTCTTCCCCTGTCAGTATGCAGGAGGGTGCAGCGACGAGATGCAAGGAGGCCATCGAAAGCGCTTTACAGTATTACCCCGACAACCCGGAAGCTCTGCAGCTGATGGCCAGCTATCTTTTCAGCACAGAGAACATTCAGGTGACAGGGCGTCTCCAGCCTTAAGGCCCGTCCACACCAAGAACAATAACTATAACGATAACGATGTGAGCATCCACACTGATGAACGATAACGTTCTGTAAACAGTGGCGTTCCAGCTGTGTCGGCAGCTTATCGATGAACGACGGCGCCCTGTAAATTCTGATGGATTTTGATCGCCTGTCGGTGTTTCTATCGTTCATCAAATCGCTCTGAAAGTGATCCCAACGATATCGTTCGTCACTGTCGTTGTCGTTATGGTGTGGACTCCGCCATCCACTTGAGTTAGAACAAATTTTAAATTATATATTTATAGTTATTGTTGTAGTTTTCGTTCTTGGTGTGGACGGGCCTTTACTCACCACAGTGGGGAACATGGTGTGAATAAATAGTCTTTTTGTGTATTTATTTCATGCATTTATGTGCAGTGTAGAAATCTTTCCACGGGTATTATCTGCTAATGATGAATTGAGATCCACTATGACACCAAATGGCTCGCATTTACTATCGTTGTTACTGTTGGTCTTTTTTGCATTTTAATGCAGTAAAAATGTCTTGAATGAGTTTTTAAATTATTTTGGTACAAACTTATAGACCTGTAGAAATAAACTGTTAAACATCGCCAAGCACCCCCCCCCATCACTGCTGATAAATGTCTATATGGGGTGGCTACTTCAGATAACAGAAGCCAATTTGAGGAGACATAAATTTGCTCGGCTGCAGTAGCTTTAATAGCCACAAGATGGCAAAATGGGTTAAGGCAAACATGTCGTAAGGAGGTTGCCGCTGTTTGCACTATTGTTTCTCACACACGTTCGCTTTGGCCTCTGGTCTCGCTCATTCCTTTCAGTAAGGCGCCAACTGATGGTACTGATCGTTTTATGAGCTGCTGTGGATGCGTCTTTTGGCCTTGTTGTGTGATGTAAATGATACATGCGTGTTTCGGCATTAATTAAGCATTCTCTTCCTTGTTAACACCGTCCAGATGTTTGATTAAGGAAGCGCATACATTGATTGATTCACCATGCCTTGCACCTCGTTTTCATTGCATATCAATGGCGATATAATGCAAAAGTTTCTAAACCAATAAAAGCAATATACTTGAAGGATGATGAATTTATGAGAAATTTCATTACCAAATATATTATTATTAAGCAAACTTTTTACCTACTAAAGGGCAAATAGACTGCCATTGGGTCAGTGACTGAATTCCTCTGATTTAGGTGTTTTCATTGCCAACAGAAATCACCAACAACAGTTTGACTTGGGGCGAGGGGAGTTATAGTTCTTGGGCCTGCATTTACATTATCACATGGGGTGTATGATTGTCCCTGGCTTTGTGAGGCAAACCAACAGAAAGAGCAAAGCGGTAATGGATGAATAATCACAAATAATGAGGTTGTCCGGGCGATAGACGGTGCCTGCGGCAGAGGGGCCGGCGCTCGGTGAACTGTTGTCAGGCACGCTGTTGAGCGCTGCAGGGAAGGGGGAACTGAAACTGCCAGGGCTGTGTGTTGCAGGAGGGGAGGGAGTTTCTGATGCGGAGCGTGGCGCTGTGGCTCCCGAGTCACAGGAGCGAGGCTGAGCCATGTGGGCAAGAGGAAGATGCGGATGATGATGAACAACAGCAGGTGAATATATACTCTTAACTCAATATGACATACAGTGCGCTATACAGTGCGCTATACAGTGCGCTATACAGTATATGCTACACAATCCGCAGTGTCATACACTACACGCTATTTAATATCTATTAGCAATGAGATGGAGTATGCTACAAAGTTAGGGTACATGGGGTGCTTAACAGTGTGGTACAGCTGATGTATTAATATAGGCTCCAGGAGTGAACTAAAGGGGATTCTTCATGATGCAAATAACATGACATAAACATGAAAAGATTGTCCTCCAACATTAAGTGGTATTCAAGCTAAGTGAATGGGAAAAGGCATCTGAATATGAGATTGCGAAACCGACCACAGATGAAAGCCTCCACCAGTTTGGCAAAGAGACCTGCTGATGGGCCAGCCCTCCTCCTGAGCCCACTGCTCCTGGAGCTAAAAAATAACACAGTAGAGAGTTGTGTACATTGTGCGATGCATACACGGTTAATGGGGAACTGGGGTCTGATGTATGATTGATTGGTGCTTGTGAATGTGAATGAAGTCATCAGTCACGTACCGGGAAGACCGTACCGTGGTATCGCAGCGTCAGGTCGTAGCTCTGACAGCTGATCACTGAATCATTAGTGGTCTCTATGTATGGCTTTCTCTCTGACCTCATGCATTATCCACATGCATTATAAAATCATATCAGAATGTATAATTCCCTTTGAACGGAAAGGGACATTCTGACTCGCCACGACAGAATTCCAGTTCATCGACTGTGTAAACCTCATCAAAAATGTAAGCCGTGGCATTTCTGAGAGCCGCCAAAGGAAGTAATGAGTAGCGTATTATGAAAGGTTAGCATTTGTTAACGTTCCCCATGACACAAAATTCTGCTCGCCCTATATTGCACTCGGAGGTCAAACAATTAGCGCACAGAATTGCTTTTACCTGCTCTCAAAGCAAGCGTGGAATACATTGTTTGTCACTGTCATCTGGATTTAGCGTTACCAGAGGCTAACGTTGAAGGTCAATTTTGAAAACGGGCATGTCCAATGGAGGAGACAGCTATAAAGATGACTGAGGTGAAAGGTAGCGATGTAATACACCATCACTGTCATGTAGTTATTGCAGCATTATGTCATTTACTTGGGAGGACTTTCCTCCCAAAAGGGCAACGCATACCCCCATTTTATATAAATGGTCGTGTAATGACAAAATAATGTGTGTGTTTTTCTGAGAAAGCAAATGATATTGATATTAAAGTGGTCTTGAAATGATTTATACTTGAAATGTGATTGTCCCGTATGTGGAGATCTGCACTTTCATTATACATGTGCCATTAAGTCTAACATGGAGGTAGAGAGCCTTGGGGTGCAGGCCAGGCCAGGCTTGACAAAGTGAAAACTCTAGACAAGCTGTCCTCAACCCTGGTTCTGTAGAGCTACAGGGTCTGCTTGTTTTTGTTCTCACACTAAAATCAACAACCAATCTAGACCCAAGAAGCCAGGTGTGTTGAGTTAACGGTGTAGTCACCGCTTCCGTTGACGAGCTAAAAAATGAAATCCAGCAAACCCTGAGTTTTCAATGGCCATGGGGCCGCATAGAAGAAGTCCGGAAATCAAGGCCTGCATCATCTCAGTAAAAACGTACATTTTTCTGGTAACATATTTTCTACATACTTGTACATACCACAATGCAAATCAGGTGTTTTCAGTCTTCAGAACCCACCGTGCATGCTAATTTTGATGCATCGAATGTCTTGATTGATTAAGATTGCTAGAAATGTATTTCTTTCATAATTTTTTCGTAAACTTATTCTTCAACAGTGCAGGGTTGGCTCATTGCCGTTTACTTTGTTTTCAGACTTAATTGTGCCAAAAATGGTTTGTGTCAGTGACCAGGTGTCCAGGCTTGCAGCAATTAGGATCCCACTGATTTCACCTGTCAGGCTATATTTTAATCTGATGGACAATTTAACCTTTTTCTAAAGGAATTGTCTGCCAATATAGCACATAATGGAAAATGAAAGCTTGTGACTGATTAGAATTCTCTATGTGAATATGGGGCATTTTTTCTCCATGGCGCACACCGCTATTTCTAACATAATTTGGCCTTAAAAGGGTAAATAATCCCTCAATAGGTATAGAATTAAGAATTAAGAACAATTAACAGCTCATTGCAATCCAGAAGTTGCAATTATTGTTGGAATGAGAGCGAGCATATCGAGTGGGCCCCCGGGGCCAAGTTTGAAAACCTGTGACTTTATTTGAATGTTGTATTTGTTCACCGAACGCAGTGGACACCCCATTGAGAGATCAGAGCATCAGTAGCACCCTATCAACAGTTTGGTTGCTTGGTACTTTAGAGGGTACAGTCTACAACACCAACTGAGTCATGCACCTCTGTATCACATTGATCCTGTCCCACATTTTATTGCAAAGGCATACATATGAAAAGTGTTTGTTTTATATTCTAAAGGCTGTGAGGCTTAGAGATGGAGATTAGACTTAATTATTGAAATTACTGGTCGCCGAATCAAAAAGTAAAAATGATGAATCCACAACACAGTATTCCCTTTGATATCCTGGAAACCTTAATGAATTCGTTGATGTCTGTACAATTTGCATAGTTTGCTAGTCACATTTTTGTTTTTGATCTTTAAGGCTTTAAAGATCTTTAAAATGTTTTATTAACTTCACAGCTGCGCTATTGCCTACATATATTTGCCATTTGGCAATAGGCTGGTGTGTTGTTGGTAATTCCTTTTGGAAAATAAACAACAAACGACATGGTTTACTTGTATGTAGAGATATAAGTTCAACTGTCTGGTTCACCAGAAAGTCTAGTTAAGTTCTTTAGTTCTTTCTCTTTTGAGTGGTTTGGTTTTTATTTCTTTTTCACTGTTTTGAGGCCTCTGAAAGGTGAGTTCTGCTTAAACTATTTCACACTCATGTCTGTTATATAATTAATTAATAATTATTTAATCCTATTAGAGGGGGAAATGAATGGAGGAAGCACAAGAATATTGCGCTATATTGAGCTCAAAAATAGTTAAAATGTTGATACAATGTTTGTTATATACACAGATAATATGAGATTCTGTAAGATAGAGCTGGGCGATAATGGCAATATACAATATCGCAGTTGGAAACCGAAGAGACACAAAACTTTTGAAAAAACAATTGTTCTCGAGCTGTTTTCAGATGGCTTGCCAGGTCAATATGTTCTTGCATATCTTTTACATTTGATGACTGCATCAAGTCTGAGACTCATGGACATCACTAGGTTCAGTGTTAATGTCAATGAAAATTCTAAAAGTAAGTTTTTGTTAAACAAAGCTATTTTTCAAGATGGTGACATTAATAAATGGCCCATAAAAGGAAGACAACTATGACTAAATCTTTTTTTATTGACAAAATATTAATAATATTGTCATTCTGCTGCATTTGTACTGATTTATGCCATAAAATGTATAATTTGTGCCATTATGGTTCTTGACATGATACTAATGCGACAGTATCATGTCAATTGGTTTGTATCTGGAAGCGTAGCCTCTTTAATTTGCCTCTCTCAGTCTTCTACGCACAGTGTCCTCACTGTCCTGTGATACTTTCACCCCCTATGGAGCTCATTATCGGTTACTCGAGCTGACAATTGAACATTTATTATTATTTTTTTCACCACTGCTCTTATAATCACCCTGTCATCACTTTCTGATGTCTTCCATTGGTGGCCTGACTCCTAAGTTCTCCAGTAGTTAGTTTCTTCTTTAGGACATTCCATAGTGTTGACTTTGGAATACACAAACATTCTGCAGTATCTGTAAAAGATTTTTAGATTTTTTTTTTTTATCCTCACAACTTTTTTGGTTGCCATACTCAGTTCTCTGGCCATCTGCAGTTTTCATGTCTTGTATTTTTTAGCTTATAAAGTAAACTACAAATGTTTCCAAAGGATATAACCCATACCCTGACACTCACAGCTTTTGATTTATAAATAATTAGTCACATGATAAATTTGTGAAATTAGAAATTACGGACATTGACCTGTTTTTAAACTGAATACTTAAGAGAGACTTTAAACGTATTGCTTGGTCAGATGGTCATTCACTGTCTTTAAGATGTCCTATTCTGTCACATGGGCATCATCATGTGATATGGTCCAAAATTATGTTTTCTTATCGGTTGCACCAAATTATATTTGTGAAATAAAAAAATGTGATGGCCCTGTCACACTATTGCATATGAGAGAAACGTATGAGTTGCGTATGTAAATTCATAAAATAATTTCTTATAATAATTTTACGCACAAAAAGCCCTTGAAAATAGCGTATGGCCAGCGTATGCCTAGCGTATGCTTAGCGTATAAACCATACGTCCGAATACGCACAAAATTTTTAAGCATGCTTAAAAAACTTTTTGTGCCTCGCCGTATGCCAGCGTATGCCACCGTGCTTGAAACGTATACAACCTATGCCTAACGTACCCCTAGCGTATGTCAGCGTATATCAGCGTATGAGTGATATTTTTCAGACGCTGGCATACGCTAGTACGATACACAATAGTGTGACAGGGCCATGAACAAAATAAACATTGCCGTATTTGCCTCACAAATCATGTCAAAGTGATTAATTCATTTTAATCACATTTTAATCACATTTTTGGTTACACAACCACAAAGGTTTGGTTTAACGCAAAGGTTTCACCGCTATCTCTTTTATATTCAGTTGTGCATTTGAAGGTTACTATTATCCTCATGTCTTCGAAGAGGTGGTCATCAGGGCAGAATCTGACAGGTTTATTTTATTTTATTTTTTCCCTTTCAGTAGCCTACTCGCCTGTGTAAGAGGGAGAACATAATTGGGAATACAGTGGTAGCTTGGAGTCAGCCAATAAATGCAAACTTGTTCTGTCAGGAGAAACGAGGTTAGATCCAGCAGCGCAACACAGAGTGTTTTACAGCAGGTATCGTGAACCCCCCCCCCCCTTCTCCCACACCCTCAAACTCCCACATTTTTTTAACGATGCTAGTGCTAGTGCTTGAAGTGATTTGGAAATGCAACAGCAGCCCAAGAAAGGAACACTTCGCTCCTGGTGAAATCGATGACGTTAGGAAGACGGATGGAATGTAAACAAGGTTTGATAAGTGCACTTGTCGTCAGCAGAATAATGACTAGTGTGAAGATTGCGGAGGTCTTTTTTTAGTCCCCTCCCCCCCACTGTCACTAAGCTGTCATCATTGACTTGCATGCTCAAACCTGCGGTGCCATACTTTGCAGGCGGCAAAGTAATTATTTCCTGTGATTGGTCTGTGAATTTAAAAAATATGTTTAATAGTCCATAGATGTTTATTTTAATTTTTTTTTAATATAACAGGTTTAATTTCCAAGTTTTGCATTGCATTTTCTCAATTTCTACAAGCTGCAGTACTCTAATTATGAGCGTTAAACGGAGCCACTGATCTTGAAATGAGTTCCAGATGGGAGACGAGAGAAATGTATTCATGTTAATATCCTGGTACTTTTATGGTTCAAACAATCAAGTTTATTAATTTGCAGATTATGTAATCTTTAATTGTATAATAGCTCTTTAAATCCTTAATTGGTTCACATTGATGCTTAAAAAGTTTTTACTAATTGGTTAGAGATGCACTTGGACAAACTGATTAATGCGAATAATATTCACAGCTGTTCCAAGATTTCTGTAGTCCAAAGCTGACCCTTATTTTCTTATAGGATGAGACACTTGCATTATGCTGCTGTTTTACAATTCATGCATTAACAGGATCAGTTCAAGTTCAGCTGCTCTTCCTGTCAATCAGCCTTATTGTTTTTTTCAAGTAGAACACATTGTGCCAGTTAAAACAATATAAAATTCAACTTAAAATAATGCATACTGAAATATGGTAGAACACATTTGATGAAAACTTTTGTGTTATCTCCCTTCAGCTATTTACTGTGTGGGTAAACATGTAGACCCACAAGTAGTGATTAGATGAGGCTGAACTCTTAGCTCAAGAGGAATTTCAGGTGTTGTCGCACCTGTCCTTGAGTATGGCTAATGTACACTGCTTTGGCACATAATGGCACAGCGACAATAGCACGTAAGTGCAATGCTATTCTATTCACCACAGTGCACCTGTTACCAATGACAAGATGGGCAAAAAGAGAAAGTGGAAAATACAGTCAGGAGCAACTAATATATAAAATATGGAATTTTAGAATAAGTAAACAATTTGTCCTCCACTTTGCAACAGTAACCAGTAAATAATCCATGTAAAATACATTGAAGCCATTACCTTATACAATGTACCCCAGCATTTGTAAATCACTGTAGTAATTAAATAAGTAGTATCCGTACAGCATGTAATAAAGCCAAAATACTTACAGTATTCACGGCTATATGCAAGTTTGCTAAATCTGCACCTGCATTCTGTGTCTTTCAACGCAGTTGTCACGGTTTCACAGGTTGCCGCTTTCTTTCGGTGAAAGTGGTTTCGCAGCTTCGGTTCCGCCAGATTTTTTCCACCACCTAGCACTCATAGCCAACACCTGTTCAGATATTTCCGCCGGCGATTTAGGATCTGCGTCTTCCGGTCTCTGTGTTTCTGTGTTGTCATTGTACGCTGCCACGAAGCCGGTATCGGTTGTGAAAACTAAGGTGACCACTTTGCTCCTTCGCTCTGCTTTGGAGTAACGCGGGACTTGCCAGTTAGGTGCTTAGAGTTCCTTTTAGGATTAGTTTTTTCTTTTGCACTTTCTGTTCCTCGTTTTGGTTTTCCTTGCTGTTCTCTCTGAGACAGTTTCTTTCTTTACCGTTTCCTTTACCTCTCTATTTTAGTGCTCTCTCATATTGATAGTGAGAGATAATTCTCCCCTTCTACCACTCTACCACTCGAGTCTACGAGTTTATCTCACCCAATCTTCTGGATCGCTATTATTTATTCTCTGTTTCTGTTACCTCCGTTTGTGCTCTCTAGTATTGAGAGTAAGAGGTATTTTCCTCTTGTACTCTTCTCTGCTCAGCCTCGAGCCTTCGCCCGCTTTCTCTGGGTTGATTTTCTTTTGGCGTTTAGCTTTTGTGGTTTCCACTACGTGGATAATTTATAGATTTCCCTCTGTCGCGTCTGGTCCTCCAAACCCGACACTTCCCTCACAGCAGTATTTTTGATTTGATAGTTGCCAATTACTTATTTAATTACTTCAATTAAAAAAATGAAGGCAATTATATGCACGTAGAAAGACCAATTCTGCTTACAAATGGGGGCTGACGTCCATTGTGAAAAGTTAGGAAACTTCACCATAGGAAAAGTTACTGAACTTGCACCTTCTACATTTTCCTATATCGTGATGAAGAGGTGATGATTTATATATTTTTTTAACCCCCAGGGACTGGTCTCGAAGGCCATCCATGAGTGAACAATATCACATATACTGTGTTTGAGCATTGTGATGTAATTCATAATTTGAATGTGTTTTGTTTTGTCTGGCTTTTGTCTTTGTTTTTTTTATGCGCTGTGTGTCTGTCGTGGGACGGGGAAGCGGGTTGGATATTTTTCAGGGCACTCCTGCTGCTCGTTTTGATAATATTGGCGAATTATCTAGTCAATATAATTTTGTTTCTGGTCGTCACCATGGAAATGCATTTGCAACATATGCTCGGGAATGTCTGCAGACTGCAGCAGCAACAAAGTTTTCCATCGCTCTTCACCGGAGTTGAAGATGTCGGGACTGATCCAGGAGTATAGGCAATCTTCAAAAGGCAACCAGGAAAAGAGAACATAATGCGGGGGAGGAGTGAGGAGACGACTGGGAAGATTGAACTAAACATAATGTCTGGGCAACTTATGATGAGCAATTTTTTTAAACGTTTTGCCTGTAGGGCTGTTAAAGTACAATGAACCGAGGGGGATGAATACTTAAGGAATTTAATATTTTCTGTTTTATATGTAATTAATTTGCAACAAATTGTAGATTGACATTGTAGAGTTGTTTTGAATACCAGCAAAAACGCATGATTAAATCAATTTTTATAAACTGGTTCATACACAACAAAATATGAAAAAGTCGAAGGGGGCTGAATACTTTTACAACCCACTATATACACCTTTTGGTTCAAAAAGTCAATTGACCTAAATGTTTCTGTTTGTGTCTGTTCTTAGTTAATGTATTTCATTAAAGTAGTTTTTTTCCAGTCACTCACTATTTTCACTGAAAAAGTGAATAAACCCCTTTGTTTGGAATGTCTACATGCTTTTGGAAGCCGTATTCCTTTGTTATCTGGAGTAAGATTTATTTTCTTAGTGCCTTTTTACGCAAAATATGACTGCCAAGGTATAACATGCCCTCGGGTCATCCCTATAGCTTGACTTATTTCAACCAGGCAATTATACCCACCTTTGCTGGATCTCGTAACAACAGTCGTAATGTTCCATCTGACTGGGAGCCCTTGCAGCTGCGCAATCATTTTTTTCTAATTGCTTTGGTAGTATGATATTTCATTTTAATTTGCGTTATATACTGTATACATAATTAATTTTTTTTCCCCCTGCAGAGTGAGATTCCACCATATGAATCCAGAATAACGACAGCCAAGTTGCTGGTTGAGGCAGAAGAATACGAGGTAAGATTTGGGCGAATTACTTCCCCACTCCCCAACTCTTTCAGATTTATGAGTTTTTCCTCGATGCTTGATGTCACACTCGCATCATATAGATATTTAGGAATATTGCGTCCAGTGCACTTTGTTGCAGTTGGATGCCGTCAACAAGCTTTGGGGAAATGGAAACAAACCTGCAGAGTATGCTGTGTTCGCATTAGGAGTGAGTGCTGAATGTCACGTTACACGTTATCACCTGTGCTTGACCTGCCACTGGCGAATCGGTGACACTGCATGTTTAAAATAGTGGGGCAGTAGCTGGAAGTTTTGGATGCACTCTCAGGTGTAATATATATATATATATATATATGTATTTTATTGAGTTCCTCCACTGATACTGTTCACATGCACTGTTGAATGTACATGAGCATAGTTCAGGTTCGTGTAGTGAGTGTCTTCGTGCGGGCCAAAAACGGGAAAATGGCTCCAGGAAAGGTAGATGGCTAATGTTTAGCAACAGATGTTTCATCACATAATTTAATTTCTCCTGCGGTTACAGCTAACAACTGATTTGGGTTTAAGCACTGCGATATAATAGTTACCCAAAACAATAATTGTTCGTATTTTTTGCACTCCAATTAAGGCCTGTAGCGAATAGCAGCAGTGTTCCCCCAGCTTCCGTGCCAGTTTTAAACAATGGGCATAATCAATTCAGGAGGAGACATTTTATTTTGTGCTCTGTCAGTGTGTTCTGAAAATAGCACTGGGAGCTTGTTAGTCCCTACTCTCTGCCTTTAGCTGCACTGTGTGGAATCCTGACAAGTTTTGTACACTGAACAGAGCACACTCTTTAGGACTGTGAAACGCACCTGAACTTGTTTCTCACTGAGGGGCTTGTTTACTGGGTTTCATGATGGCGGACGGCTTGCATTCAGTGTTAATGCTACGGGTTTGACTTCTGAATTCAAGTATATGACTTCTAGAATTTTGGGGGGAAAAATAGTCCTCCCCCAATATTATCACAAACTTAATGGTCACTGATATTAATATAAATTACAATCTTTAAGTTTGAGGTTAAATGTAATGGCTTGAATTTAGATGAGGCACCATACATGAAGTGCTTAGACTGTCAGCCTAAGAAGTAACAGAAGCCTGTTTCTAAGGTGTAATTATGTAAGCTGGCAAATGTTATCTCTTTTATAACAGGGTTATCACATGGAGCAGTGGGTACTGGGTAGTGCTGTACTCAGCACGTAATGGTCCTGGGTTTGAGTCTCACTGCATTGCATTGGTACTGTGCTTTGGTGTTACATTGGTACTGTGCTTTGGTGTTACATTGGTACTGTGCTTTGGTGTTACATTGGTACTGTGCTTTGGTGTTACATTGGTACTGTGCTTTGGTGTTACATTGGTACTGTGCTTTGGTGTTACATTGGTACTGTGCTTTGGTGTTACATTGGTACTGTGCTTTGGTGTTACATTGGTACTGTGCTTTGGTGTTACATTGGTACTGTGCTTTGGTGTTACATTGGTACTGTGCTTTGGTTGCCACATCTTAAAAAAATGTATCGGAATAAATGAAAATGTTATGAGTGGAGGTCTCTGTGGATAAGCGTCTCTGCTAAGCAAATGAATAATGGCGTATCGCTTTTGTAGAAACCTCCTTTTTCATAAAGTGAATGTTATTTGTTTAATAATGCAAGAGTGTGTGATTTCCCCCAAATGCTCGTGTGACCTTTCTGTGCAGAATGGCTGTAGGCTTGCCTGTTGGCTCTGCTATGCTTAGCACTGTGCCTTTGAACTGTGGAGTGGAGGCGAAACGGTCCACTGGTCGAACAGACAGTGGGAATGAAGCCTTTTCTATTGTTGCTATTCATGTCGAGACCAAAAAGCTGGATACTCAGTAATTTGAAGAGTGCCATTTCAAGACGTTCATTAAATATTTAATGTCGGCCGGTGTCCGCTGGCACCTTTAGGTGTCCTCCAGTTTGTCTGGCGTTTAGTGTGAGGACCAAAACTACACATGGGGATATCATTTAACCAACAGCAGCTTAAAGGGAAAATAATTCCCATCTCTGAATGACAAAGTATATTCTATTTTTTTAACAATGAAGAAAAAATTTACATTCTCAGTAAAATTTGTTTTATGATGGAAGTGACATGAAAATCGGAAATTATAATTATACTTTTCAAATTATACCATTTCAAATGATATGAAGCATCCTGCTTTTTTGTCTTAACATACACTGCCTGGCCAAAAAACAAGTTGTCGTTGCACCCGTCATGCATAGTGCCCACTGTACAAGCCTCTGGAGGCAGTGTTATGATCTGGGGTTGCTTCAATTGGTCAGGTCTAGGCTCAGCAACGTTACGCAGCAATAAAATGAAGTCAGCCGAGTACCTGAATGTACTGAATGACCAGGTTATCCCATCCAGGATGACAATGCCAAGATTCATCGGGCTCAAATTGTGAAAGAGTGGTTCAGGGAGCATGAGGAATCATTTTCACACATGAATTGGCTGCCAGCGTCCTGACCTTAACCCCATTGAAAGTCTTTGGGATGTGCTGGAGAAGACTTTACGGAGTGGTTTGACTTTCCCGTCGTCAATACAAGATCTCGGTCAAAAATGTATGCAACTCTGGACGGAAATAAATGTTGTGACGTTGCATAAGGTTGTCGAAACAATGCCACGACGAATGCGCGCCGTAATCAAAGCTAAAGGCGGTCCAATGAAATATTAGTGTGTGCAAATTTTTTTTAGCCAGGCAGTGTAAATGGCGTTAACAAGCTGACTTGGAAATGTCTGGCTTGTTCTGTTTAGCCAATTAGCAACTCAACTTTCCCTGGGTTTAATTTAGAAATGTTGTCTAATGTCAGCTTTGAGGACAGCTTTTATGTTAAGGGTCAGTCAGGGTCAAAATCAGGGTCTTCCATTTGTTATAATTCTTCTTCACAAGTTTTATCTCCGATTTTCTCTTTTTGAAATATGTAATTTGTTATTTGATGTCATGTTTTCTGTCATGCCATTCAACTTCAGCTGTTTTTTTTAGTTACATTACATTACATTCATTTAGCAGATGCTTTTATCCAAAGCGACGTACAGTAAGTGCATACAGAAAGGTCATCGAAGTAACTACAGAACAGATAAGAAAGCACATTCTTCCCATACAGTAGCAGCTATCCCTAGTAATGAACACAATGCAGTTCACAGTGAACTGGGTAAATCAGCTCTAATACAATTCTATTCTAAATATTATAAACTTGAATACCTTGAAAACACAGTTCAACAAGAACACATACCATGAGGTCCTAGATAAGTATTAGTCCAGGTGGAGTCTGAAAAGGTGCGTTTTCAGGCCACGACGGAAAGTAGGCAGGGTTGGCATGGAACGTAGGGGAATGGGAAGTTCGTTCCACTACTGCGAAGCTAGGGTGGAAAAGCTCCGCAGTTGGGACGTGTGATTGCCATTTACACGGAGGGGGGGAAGTGCAAGTCGCCCTGCAGTAGATGAGCGAAGCGGTCGAGCAGGAACATAGTTCTGGATCAAGTCCTGCAGGTAGACAGGGCCTGTCCTATTGGCTGCAGTGTAGGCCAGGGTCAGAACTTTGAACCTGATCCTGGCTGCAACTGGCAGCCAGTGGAGTGACCTCAACAGGGGGGTGACATGTGAAAATTTCGGGAGGTTGAACACAAGCCGGGCAGCTGCGTTCTGGATCAGTTGAATAGGCAGGATGGCGCAGGCTGGTAGGCTTGCGAGCAGGGAGTTACAGTAGTCCAGGCGTGAGGTGACCATGGTCTGGACCAAAAGCTGGGTGGAATAGGTGGTCAGGTACGGTCGAATCCTCCTGATGTTGTACAGGAGGAACCTGCAGGATCGTGCCGTCGCCCTGATATGGTCTTTGAAGTTCAGCTGGTCGTCCAGGACCACCCCCAGGTTCTTTGCAGAGCGGGAGGCAGCCACCATGGTCCCGTCAACGGTGATGGAGAGGTCAAGTAGCGGGGAGGTTTTGTGTGGCATGAAGAGGAGCTCTGTCTTGTCGAGGTTGAGCTTCAGGTGATGGGTAGTCATCCACTCAGAGATGTCAGCCAGACAAACAGATATCCTCTCCTTCACCTGTTGGGTAGAGGGAGGGAAAGAGAGGAAGAGTTGAGTATCGTCAGCATAACTATGGTATGAGAAGCCATGTGAATTGATTACTGAACCAAGAGATTTTGTATAAATGGAGAACAGCAGAGGACCCAGTACAGATCCCTGCGGGACTCCTGTAGACAGGGGATGGGGTGCAGAGACAGAACCCTTCCAAGAGACTTGGTAGGATCTATCAGTGAGGTACGATACAAACCAGGAGAGGGCAGTCCCAGAAATGCCCATCTCAGAAAGTGTGGAAATCAGGAGTTTGTGGTTGACCGTGTCGAACGCTGCAGACAGGTCAAGTAGAATCAGGACAGAGGAGAGGGATGAGGCTCTGGCAGTGGAGAGCGCCTCAGTCACGGCCAGGAGAGCAGTTTCTGTGGAATGTCCAGTTCTGAAGCCGGACTGATGGGGGTCAAGCAGGTTGTTCTGGTGGAGAAAAACAGACAGTTGGTTATGGACAGCTCGTTCCAGAGTTTTGGACAGGAAGGGCAAGAGAGATACAGGACGGTAGTTCCTGACATCAGAGGGGTCCAAGCTAGGTTTTTTTAGGAGTGGGGATACACGGGCAGTCTTAAAAACAGCAGTTAGGCTGTGAAGAGCTTGCCTGCAGTCACTTTGAGTGCACCTGCACCTGGTAGACATTGGAACACAAGCCTGTGAACTCATTATGATTCAGCACTTTTATTTTTCAATTATTTCAGTTTTTTCCCCATTTTTCTCCAAATTTAGTAGCCAATTGAACCCCTGTTCTAATAAAATTTTCCCCGAGTAGCAACCGCTTGAGATTCACCGTTACACAACCCTGTCAGCCGGCAGTAGGATGGCGACTCCTGGTGTTCCTGACCGTGATTCCGACTCGCCCAGGGCCCTTCTATGCGCAGCGATTTTCTCCGAGCCCCTCCTCCCACCCGGTAGCAGCCGCCAATCGCTGCTCCCGCAGGGCACCGGCCATGCTCGGATCTGGCAGGACCGGGGTGCAAACAACGATCCTCGGAGTACAACTGCACCGACTGAAAGTCGGCGCTTTTACCGCTGTGCTACCGCGGCGGCGTGATTTGGCACTTTTAATGAATTAATGGCAGCTTTATTACACACGTTTACCTTGTAATTAAAACGAGGAGGCACAGAATGGGTTTGGCTGTATTGCAGGCCACCATAACGCACTGAAGAGCCAGAATGACAGGACTGCCATATTAAAAGAGAGGAGGCCGCTGGTCTGCTGAGGGCAGCAAACTCAATTGACAATATCCTGTCCGCAATATAGATTTTTTTCTGCAGAAGCATTCTGCACCAGGAGCACTTGGTGAACAGTAACTTGTGGAAAGGATTTTTTTTATTCAGCCTCTGCTGCTGAATATTTCATCGGAGAGATACCTTGCTGTGCACGTATTGTAGTTTGCATCAAACTGTAGACAGGATTGCATTGGTAGAGGATGGCTCTCTGTCTTTTCCCCCCTGTTTGCTAAGTTGTATTTTGGTCTGATAATGGTGGCTGCTATATAAATAAAGAATTTATTAGTCTTATCCAAATGTGCCTGGTCTCCAGTCAATCATTACAGTATTTAAGGGCAGCATGCTATCATTTTCGTTGTATTGTGGTTTATATTCTTACTCTGTGAAAGTTATTTGTATCGATTTTAAAATGGCATAAATCTGAGTGATAAGAAAAGTAGATGGAAAATTGCAGAGGAAATGGTTGTCGGTCGTACACAAATACAGTGAAACCTGCCTGAAACGGGGGTCTCATTTCTCATTACTCCAGTGGGTGGCCGCCTTAGTTAGGTTTCACTGTATATGAGGATGAGAACAGCCCATTCAACTCATTTTGGCTCATAATGAACCAACAGTCGTGTGAGTATCCAGCCCTTTGTTAAGCCTGGGCTTTGAACACACCCAAGATTTCTTGCTTCTACTGTACTTACATAGGACTCAGTCCTCTCCTTCAGTGTATTACTGATTGTTTGCTGGGCCATGCCTTCAGCAAGTGAGAGCACTTTTCTCACAGTTTGAGTCGAGAATGTACAAGTACTGCAGGCATAGTCTTTTATTTAAAGAAAGACTAAACAAAATAGAGGATGTCCTTCCCTTAATAGGGCTGTGGGATTGATGTGGATGCTGGCGCCAGTTGACAGGGGGAAGTCTTTTATTCTAGGGGAGTTGGTAGCTGTGATGTGACGCATGTCAGGGAAACGAACCCTGTATTGGCAGGCCTTTGCTGCAGACCAGCTTCAGTGAGGTCGTCAACAGGGCTGAGCAGGTGCTGACAGGGTGAGCTTGATCTCTCTTTTTTGCTTTCTCTCTTTCTGTCTCTCTTTCTCTTTGCCTCTCTCTCCCTCTCCCTCTCCCTCTCCCCCTCTCTCTCTCTCTCTCTCTCTCTCTCTCCTCCCCTCTCGTTCCCTCCGTGGTACCTTCTCCTGAGTGAAATACTTACTAGGACGAGAGGACCGGGCTTGCCTTGCGGCATTTGCTGACACTTTGAAATAAGATGTTCTTTTTTAATGATGTGGGGATTTAATTTCCTTAACAACTGGAGATGAAAAAATTACCCCCATGAACTTGTAAACCTGCTGTTATGCTCACTGCTTTTGGCAAAATTGTTGTATTTGTTAATTCCGATAAACAGGGCAATTATTCTGCCAGGCAAACATCAAGAGAATTCATATGCTGTTTAAGTATAATGGCTACTGGAACGCTGCATTTTGCTAATTAAAGCAGAGTATTGTTTTAGATTTGCAGTTGCGCCCACTTTGTTAAATGAACATTCAGGCCTTTTATTTAAAAAATTTAATGATGTGCAGAAGCTGGGAAAAACGACCTCATAAATCCAGCTGTCGGTGGTCACCAACTTGGAAAATGGAGAGATTTCCCTCCAACCTGAAAGATGAAGCACGTGATGAACTTGGAATCAGCTGGCCGTGATAATGCCTCATGGCCAAATGGTGTGATTGGTTTCAGGAGAAGGGAGGTCTGGGTGCGGAGAGGAGATGTTGCCCTTCAGTATAGAAACCGCGTGCGTCATCGGTGCCTTGGTAGAAGGATATCTGAGGACGAACATCTCACCCACAATCTTGCTCAGATTGTGGCGGTGTGATTAAAGTTCATAGTATTTTTTGTCTCTGAGTCAAAGCACACAAAGTGTGCAAGGGCAGTGGCAAGGTAAAGCTGGACGGGAGCGACTGTTGCTACCGGTACCTCGGCATTCCGCTCAGAACAAGGCCTCCTGCTCAAAGTGGATTTCCCTGCTAATCATTTGAGCGACATCTGCTTCTATTCTCATTTCGGCCACAGGAAACAGTTATACCTGAGGCCACTAGCTCGGAGATGGGGCCTAAATGACCAATTGGAATTCCAGAGACTCAAGCAGGGGCATCGCTATACCAGCAGTATCTTAACTATACCAACGGCTCCTTAAGTTTAATTCTCTGTTTCATTCCCCCTTGTGTCAAAAACTTAGTTTTAGAAACATTTCTCGACAATCAATGAGAATTGTGTCAAAAGTAATCTCATGGTGTGTACTCCAGAGTCCGTTCTTTGAAAGCTGTTCAGTAGATTGGGCTCTGTTTACTTGGTTGCTCCTTTTATTGAACCCCAACATTATTTTTTTTATTTTTTTTGCTGTCTCAGTTTTCTTCGTGTTTTTTTGTTTCACTTCAGTTTTATCATTCCCTGCCTTATCAAGGATCAAAAGAAAGCGGTTCCTTCTGGAATGCCGTCTTGGGGGCCTGGGGGTTCTCGGTTCTGAGCGTCGCTCTGAAGCTTTTCCTCCCCTCTCCTCTCCCCGTTTTTATTTCCCTTTTCCCCCAGGAGAGAAACGTCTCATTTGATGGGAATCCGGATCGTTGTCAGACGGGTCTTTAAAAACGAAGGCGCTGCAGTGCAGAAATTTCTGCTGTGTCATTTGTCTCCCTTTCACACAACCGCCCCCACCCCCACCCCCTCCCCTCCCCTCCTAAGCTAAGCTGCATACTAGGGCCGACTTTGAGCTACCATAGCTGCTCAAACATATGATTTCAGAAAATATCCTTTACTCGCCGCTCAGTTTATCCATATGGGTTCCTTAGACATACTTGTGATGGTATTCTTTTTTTTTGGCTCGTACATACAATGCCGGGTTACCAGGGATAGAATACTGATGCGGTGCATTTTCCTTCCCCCTGTATTGCACAACGTACATCACCATTAAAACCTGAGCGTGGTTCATTCATGCTGTTCTGTGTTTTTCACATGACATTTTTGATGGTTCCCTTTATTCAAATGAAACTACGAAGCTACGTGGTTTCTCGATTTAAAGTAATTGTTTAGCAAATTGCTCATCGTTAAATTGTATTGATGAAAGCCGAGATGGAATGCAGTCTCCCCCAGCCAAGGTTATTTGAAAATATTCTGTAGAACTAGAAAATCCCTTAGTTCTCCAAAGAATGTTCAATTAGCCTTTGTGGGGGTATGGGGGTGGGGGGGGTGTAGGACTGTGAACTGTTATTAAAGTAATCTATTTGACAAGCATTTTCTGAAAGAGGCCACTTAATTGAATAATCTCCAGATCTCAAATCTGTAGCACCATTTAGCACCATGTAGCACAATTTCTTTCTTACAAAGAAATTGTCTTTAAATTTAAAATAGCATCTAAACTCACTGAAGAAAGTGCTGAATGTATAAACTCTCTACCAGAGGTAAACTCACTTCCACACTATGTTAAGTGTTCTCCCGCCCTGACGGCTCATGATGGAGGTTTGTTTTGTTTTGTTTTGCATGAAGGGAAACACCACTGAAAAATACCTTGAATCATACCCAATATTCCAAAAGCACATTCCATCTGCGTCCTCTCCATTTTTTCCCCCTCATTTCAGAATTGGATTGGAATGTGCGATCATAATTGTTGGGCTGTCCCGACATCTAAGTGCCCTTTGTCAATTTGGGAAGGGTGACGTTAGCACGCATGTCCTCCAAAATGCTTCTTTTTTGCTCCTCAACCCACCAGCTGAGCTGTGCAGTTGAATGAGCTGGAGAGCTTAAGCGACACATCTGGTGCAGGTGCCCAGTCAAGCAGAGGAGTCGTTGAAAAGCAGGTGGGGGGGCGTTGAGAGCTCCTTCACTGCAAGATGAATGTTTTCACTTAAGGACTCCAATCTAACCTGAGGGACAGAATATCAGAGGGTGATTAATGTGCTTAATCCTGTTTTCTCACTTTGAAGGGATTTGAATATGTGGGGTGCAAAATATTGCAAGGAACATTTAAACTTAAAAAAATAAAAGATTTCTTCCCAATTTGAGTGTCACATGCTCTCTGTTGACACTCAGTGTAATGTTTTCTTTTCGCTCCGCAGTCGACCAGTTAAACTGGCACTTCAACGCGTGTAGCTTGTGCAGGCAGACCATGGACTCCGGGTTGAACAGAGCTGTTGCATGAGTGTAAAATGAGTAAATGAGTACTCCTAATTTGAGTCATAGAAATCATGAATAAACCTTGTTACCTAGATAACTTTAGGTTACTGTCGTAACCCCGGTTCTTTGAGTAATATGAGCGAGATGTCTCGCTATGGGATGTGACCCTCCGCAGCCCTGACAGAAGTACCTATCTCAAATAACCAATCCTGATTGGTCAGAGAAGCGTGTCCCTCCGCTGCGTGATGTAGTCCCCCCCACTACAAATACCGCAACAGGAGGACACGCCCGCCATTCTAAAGCCCGAAATTCCTTCTCACCGCCCAGCAAGAAGGGTTGTCTGGCGAGACATCTCGCTCATATTACTCAAAGAACCGGGGTTACGACAGTAACCTAAAGTTCTTTTTCATAATCTGAGCTCAATGTCTCGCTATGGGATGTGGTTACTCCCGAATTGCCAGACAGCTTTATCGAACAGCAACCAACCGATGGGAGGGTCCAGATGTCCAGATGCTAGGTCTGAAGGACCGCGCTGGCAACGCACGGGCCCGACACATCCAGCATGTAGAATCGGACAAAAGTCAGAGGCGAAGTCCAACTCGCCGCCGCACAAATGTCCTGAATAGACACCCCCCTGAACAAGGCCCAGGATGCAGCCATGCCCCGCGTAGAGTGAGCGCGCAGGCCCGCAGGCGGGCGCAACCCCTCATTAGCGTAGGCCAATGTTATAGCTTCCACCAGCCAGTGTGAGAGGCGCTGCCTCGAAACAGGCTGACCTTTCCTGGGATTAGCCCAGGAAATAAAGAGCTGGTCGCTCCGTCGGAAGCACTGAGTCCTGTCCACATAACAACGTATGGCCCGGACCGGACACAATGTATGAGCCCGCTGGTCAGCAGCTCCCTGGGGCAAACTGAGTGCATGATGGATGCAACAACATTGTCTTAAGAGACAAATGCTTCAAACTAGCACCCTGTAACGGCTCAAAGGGGGGACCCTTAAGCCCCTCCAAAACCACCGTCAGATCCCATGGGGGCATAAGCGGCCTGGAGACTGGGAGCAGTCTACGGGCACCCTTCATAAAGCGGCACACCAGAGGGTGCTGACTCACTGTTTTGTCCCCAAAGCCCACGTGACTGGCGGCAATGGCCGCCAGATACACTTTGACTGTCGAGAAGGCTCTGCCATCATCGATGAGGCTCTGAAGGAATGATAAGACCACCGGAACAGAGCACTGAAAAGGGGCGTGATTCCGATCATGGCACCACCGCTCAAACACCCCCCACTTACCAGTGTACAAAGACCTGGTAGAGGGGGCCCGAGCATTCTGAATAGTGTTAATCACACTCGGAGGAAGGCCCGCAGTGGTCATAGAGAGCCACTCAGGGGCCACGCCCACAGTTGTAACCTGTCCGGGTGTGGGTGGAACACCGTCCCCCCCCCCTGTGACAACAGGTCCCTGCGTATTGGCAACTGCCAAGGCCGGGCGCACAGCAACTGATAAATCTCCGCCAACCAGTGCATCGCCGGCCAGTGTGGAGCTATCAGGATAAGAGAGTGTCTGTGTTCCCTCACCCTCGCCAGGGTGGGAGGAACCAGCGCCAGAGGGGGAAACGCATAGAGCAGCTCGTGAGGCCAGTCGTGCGCCAGAGCGTCCAGCCCCAAGGGGGCCCCCCGACTGTGTAGGGAGAAGAACAGCTGACACTGGGTGTTCCCCTCCGACGCAAACAGGTCCACTTTGGCGCGGCCATAAATGGACCAAATCTGCGTCACCACGAGAGGGTGTAAAGTCCATTCTCCGTATACGGGCGCACCCCTGGACAAGAGGTCCGCCCCCACGTTCAGGGTCCCCGGGACATGCGTTGCCCGCAATGACAGGAGACGCACACTGCTCCACAGGATCAGTTTGCGTGCCAATATGTGTAATTGACGTGAGTGCAAACCCCCCTGGTGATTTATGTACGCCACCGTGGTCGTATTGTCCGTCCTCACCAGGACATGATGACCCCTGAGGAATGGGAGGAAATGTTTCAGAGAGAGAAACACTGCCGAGAGCTCCAGAAAATTTATGTGATGTCGCTGGAGACCCAGGCTCCAGCGGCCCCTCACAGATCTGCCCTCGTGAATGCCGCCCCACCCCTGGAGGCTGGCATCCGTAGTGACCACTTTCCTGGACAGGACGGTGCCCAGGGGCACACCCTGAGTCAGAAAAGAGGGTGCCCGCCAGTGACGTAGGGCCAACACGCAATCCGACGTCACCAAAATCCTCCGTGCGCCATGACGCACGGGGTCCAGCCTGAGCGCAGCAACCCAGCGCTGAAACTCCCTCATGTGGAGGCGACCGAGGCGTATTACGTGTATAGCCGAGGCCATCAGGCCCAGCAGGCGCAGACACACCCTGAATGGAACGTAACAGTGTCTCTGAAAAAGAGCAAGACATGCCTTGAAACTGTTCGCCCTCTCCTCCGAGAGGCGCGCAGTGAACGGCATTGATAGCAGCTGTAACCCGAGGAAGATTATTTCTCGACCCGGTGAGAGATTGCTCTTTTCCGTGTTTATCACAAAGCCCAACTCTGACAGATGACGTGTGACAAACTCCGTGTGCGACCTGGCCTCCTGCTCCGAGCGCGCTAGGAGAAGCCAGTCGTCCAAATATGTGGCCAGGCGTATTCCCCCCCGCCTTAGCGGGGCGACCGCCGCGTCCGTACACTTCACGAACACCCTCGGGCTGAGGGAAAGTCCGAACGGGAGCACTCGGTACTGATAGCACACTCCCTGAAACGCAAACCTCAGATACTTTCTGTGGGCAGCGTACACTTTTATATGGAAATAAGCGTCCCTCAGATCCACTGATGTGAACCAGTCGCCTGGTTTTATTAGACGCAACAGTGATGCCTGTGTCAGCATCCTGAACTTGTATTTCCTTAAGTGACAGTTCAGAGCCCTGAGGTCCAAGATAGGGCGAATTCCTCTCCCCCCCCGTTTGGGGACGAGAAAATATCTTGAATAATACCCGGATTGACTCTGCTCGGGAGAGACGATCTGAATAGCTTTTTTGTCTAAAAGAGACATTATCTCCTCCTTTAGCACGCCAGCTAAACGTCCCTGTGCTCGTGACTGTATTATGCCGGAAAAACGAGGCGGCACAGTGTTGAACTGTAGCCGGTAACCCCGCTCTATCGTGCGTAATACCCACGGATGAGCCCCTATTTCTCTCCACTTTTGAATGTGAAAGCACAGTGAAGGGGAGAAATTCGGCTGAGGCTTTGCCAACACGGGAGGGCTCATAAGCGGTAGTATGGCTCCCTCCAGTGGCAGAGCGAGAGAATGTCCCTCGGGCCGTACTGCGCATGCGCGAACTCGCGCCGCAGCCTGGGTAAATTCCTCCGTAGCCGGAAGTGGGATGCCCATCGCCGGCAACAGAGGGACAACATGCCCGGTGGACATGTTGCTTATGTGCAAAGCATTTATTTTGTTTGTGCTTGCTTTGTTTTGGGTATTTTTCACACATTTTGTTTTCAACTTTATTACCTTGAATAAAGGCAGAACATTGTGTGTATGCGCGTGCTTGTGGACATGTGAACACGGCTGTGCAACGGCAAACAGCCCGGTGACAATGTCCCTCCTCGTCTCGTCTGGCCCTGGGGCGGAGATCAGCGACTGGAGATGCGCACTTAAAACACTCTTTGGTGGAGCCCATGAACGGGGAACTGATGGGCGCGTCACCTGGAGAAAAGGCGAAGGCGGTCAAGTAGCCTTCTTCCTCCTACCCTGCGCAGCTGAAGCGGCCGGTGAAGGCGGCGGGGCTGCGGGCTGAGCGCCGGGGGGACCCTTCCAACCAACCCGAGGGGCAGGCGACTGGGATCGGGCCGGGGAAGGTTGCTGCTGCGGCCTCTTCGGGACCTTAAATCGCGCAGATTGAGCAGCGGCCTGGGCGAAAGATTTTCCCCGGGGCGGGGGAGACGGCGAGGGGGCTCTACGCGGCAGGCAGAGCGCAAACGCCTCGTTATCTTTCTTCCTCGTCTCCGCTCTCTCCTGCATGGAGGTCAGAGCTGAGCCGAAGATACCCTCCGGTATGACGGGCGCATCCAGGATGTCATCTCGCTCTCTGTCAGTCAGCCTGGCGAGATTGAGCCACCTGGCTCGTTCCTGGACCACGAGAGAAGCCATAGCTTTCCCCGTGGCGAGCACAGCCACCCGCTGGACATGAAGGCACAGGTCCGAGATCACTCCCGCCTCGCGCCAAACCGCGGCGCTAGGTGCGCCGTGGAGAATGTCGGCTTGGTAAGCGGAGAGAAGCGACAGCACATTCAAAGCCCTCATCGAGAGCGCGGCTTGCTTGTACGCTCTCTCGGTCAAAGCAGACTGAAGACGCTCCGATTTAGCGGGGAGGGACGGACGTCTGCTTGAGCCAGCCATGGCGCCGCCCGGGTACAGATGCGCTGCAACCGGGGACTCGACCGGGGGCATGGCGAGGAGACCCAGGGCTTCCATGTTCTCGGTGTCGAGAACGGAGGCACCCGGAATCTGGTTCCTTCCGCTGTACGGCTTGTCGCTCCACATCTTGGTGAGCTCGAGCAGTAAGTCAGGGAAGACGGGAAGAAGCTGCTTGGCCGTGTTACCGCCCGGTGCTAATAGCCTGCCCTCGTAGCGAGAGCGCAAGGGCTGTGTCACCGGAGCGGGCCAGGGAATACCCATGCTCGCTGCCGCACGTTTGCACGTGTCGAGCAGGACCACAGGAACCGGGGACGAGGGACTTGTGTCCCCGCCGTCCTCCGAGCCCTCAGAAAGCAGCCCCGGCTTTGCAGCCGGCACCGGAGTGATTAAGGCCTCATCGTCATCCTCGCTCTCTGAAATGAGAGGGGGATAATCGAAGTCATCCTCTACACACTCCAGCTCTAACACATCGTCGGAAGGAAAGGCAGGAACCGGGGACATCACAGACAGGGTGGCCCAGTCGGTGTGCACCTCCGGTTCCTCCTCCACCATGAGCTCCTCTTCGTCAGCGGCTACCGGGGCAGCGGCCGTCAGAAGCGGGTCCTGGTCGGACAGGCTGGCTTGGCGAGCCAGGCGGCGTCTCAAGCTTTTCGTCGTGAACATTTTACAATGCACACACGAACCGGGGACGGATAGGGACAGCCTGGCGTGGTCAGTCCCGAGACACCTCACACACACGGAGTGCGTATCCTTCCCCGAAATCCGGGCACCACAGGAGCAGGGCCGGGAGTCTCCTCTGGCATGAGGAGCAGCGGACGCCATGGGGGCAAAAAACACCGGCTGGTGTGCGGGTGTTTTTTACGGTAAGTGCTAGCTAACTGGTGTGTTAGGAGCAGGTAGCTAGCTAACTGGTGTGTTAGGAGCAGATAGCTAGCTAACTGGTGTGTTAGAAGCGAGAGGCTGATAACTGGCGTGTTAAAAGCAAGATGCTAACTGGTGTGTTAGCAGGAAACGTCGAGGGGAGCTGGCGTGCAAAACCTCGGCGAATATCGTGAGCTGAGTTAGCGTCCGTCGACAGAAGCTAATAAATAATTAATTCCGTCTGTGGACAGTTAAACTAACTTAGGCTCGGGTGAGATAATGCTTCTAGGTGAGAAGAATTTTTAGAATGGCGGGCGTGTCCTCCTGTTGCGGTATTTGTAGTGGGGGGGACTACATCACGCAGCGGAGGGACACGCTTCTCTGACCAATCAGGATTGGTTATTTGAGATAGGTACTTCTGTCAGGGCTGCGGAGGGTCACATCCCATAGCGAGACATTGAGCTCAGATTATGAAAAAGAACTACATTTGACTATGATTAAATTAACTGTGATGAGAACTATGAGACGATTAGCTGGATATTAGTTAGCAAAAAATCTATATTTTTCTAGTTGCCCAGCGAGGTTAGTGAGTTAGATTGCTTACAAACTGACTAACCATAGTCTCTTTTCAAAACAAACTGTGAACTTAACTCAGCAAATTTGAACATTTTCTGATTTATCGGCAATTCTAGCAAATGCTTCTGTGGATATGAGGCCTTTGACGATGGCTCTCTGACTTGCCAGCAGGCTCTGATATTATTGTCAGTTTTTTTGTCTGCGTGCACTCTTAGTCTTAGAATGGAAGAAGGGAGTAGAGGGGCAATTGTCCCGCTGTCCCCCCTGTCTCTGGCACCAGTGCATGGCGCATGCGATACTGTAACCGCACCTGTTTTATACTCATTCTTTGACTTGCATGGGTTAGCAGTTTAGTTTTCTCTCCAGCTGAACTGTTTTCATACTTATCTGATCTCTTAATAAGATCAGCCTTTTTCCATCTCCGGTTTGCAGTGGAATATTATTGTGCATTGGTTTCGCTGGTTAAAAAACAACCTCAGCCAAAGGATTTCAGTGTCTGCTTCAAATTCCCGCACATGCTGCTGGCACTGGAAAGAACCGCGGCTTGTAATCTTTTGCTGTAGAGAGGTTTAGGGTTTATCTCTGAATTAGCTTCTCGTTAAGCAGGCATTCATCTTCCTATTAATTAGCATTTTAACTTCTAATTTGATTGTGCTGGGTTAAGAGTTCTATACATGCAAATCAAACAAAAAGTGACTGTGTTCCACTCGCATGTTTCTGGGACAACGCTTGCGAACACCCCTGAGACTGATCTTGGGGGGAAATCATCACGTTTAAATACCGCTTTAGCCCTTAGATTTTTTCACTCTTAATACTTCCTCTTGACACTGAATTGAAACTTCAGTAGGTATAAGATATTTTAATTTGAATCAGGGCTACATCATTACTCAAATGCGGCTTGTGAAGAGACAGTTTTAACGTCGGTACGCAAGGTGAAAATGAATGGGAGTGAAAAGAAAAAGAAAAAAAAGTACAAAAATTGAATTAAACATCATTTGGAACAAAATATAATGTACGATTTGCATTATTACTTTTAATGGTTTAATTTTTTGCCCCGAGAGTGCTGAATAAGATGGGAGAAAATTGATGGGCAGTTCTTTTTCAGGCTGTAAGCCCTTTATTGAATTCAATTATAATATGTGGAATACATCCAGCTTATTTTAATTAAAGATGGAGGGAAGAATGTAAAAATATAACAAATTCCATCTCTTGTTGGTTTGTAAGGTTCAAATGAACGGTGTTATTTCCTGAAGTTGTATTATGATGATTACAGGGCATAGACAGGTCAATCTTTTGCAGGGGGTCCTTGAATTATTCTAATTAAAACCCAGGCACATTTCAGAGTCTATTTTCTACTCAAATTCTCATAGTGTGCCTCACTGTGACTCCCATCTCCTTGTATCCATCTGAGTTGTTTACAGAAAATGTAAATACATGTTTATGAATTCCTTTTCAAGCTGTTAGAGGTGGCACACTAATGGACAGTGTATTGTTTCATTCCAGTTCAGTTAAATCCTTCGAGCATATCTCAGAGTTGCCTTTTAATTGATCTGAACATTTCTAAATTACAGAGGGTTTTTGTCTAAAGGGAAGACATGACTATGTATTTTTTTTTTTTTTTTTTTTTGCCAGGGTTTTTGCAAAGTGATATCAGGGTTCTGAAGTTTCTGTAACAAGTGTGAAACTCAATTTTCCCCCGCTGTTTTAACATCAAACATAATAAAGCCTTGCAAAGATTTGATTAACTCTGAATGTAAGAAGGAGCCGCTGCATTAATCATCAAGGGGATCTATATTAGAACTTATGGCGCTACATCGGAACCAAGCGCTACTTTATCTCTGCGAGTATAGGTCACGGAGCAGTAATGTTCTATGGATGGATGGATGCTGCACCACTCAATTATCTGCAAATGTTTCTCAAGAACATTTTGAAGATTTACTCATTGATCTCTATTTGGACATCTACGACAAACTCAACTGCGTTTTTTGACACAGGATAAAGTAAAACGGGTATACATTAATTTAGGTTTTCAAAAGTAATGCTGTTACCCGTCAGTAATTTCATAACGTACACACATTTCTTATTGAAAGGGCAGCAGTTTACAACCTTTGGCCACAGAGGGGCAAACTGGATATCTGCATAGAGAAAATGTGCACGGATGAATTATCTGCTCAGAGAACGCAAAAGGGTCCCCCTCTCTCAAAGGAAGCAGGGCCAATTCCACTTTCTCGCGCTGTTTCTGTTCCTGTGCAGGTAGATGACTTTTTGAAAGGCTGCCAGTGAGTGTGTGAGGTGAAAGCTTTCATTTCACTCTACAGCGCTGTAGGCAGATGACTGCACAGTTGCTTTTTTTGTGCACGCTCGCTCACTCTGTCGAGTTCAAACAGAAACTCCAGTATTGATTTCTCCACTCCACTTTTTTGGTCAGGATTTGAGGATCGCCGCACGGGACCAAAACTTGCGGAGCACCGCACCGCCGCCGGCGTTAAAGTGCCGTCTTTCTTCTGTGAAGCTGCCGGGTTCTTGTATGACTCGGCTGAGGAGGAAATGAGCACCGCAGAGAGGTTTCCAGATCGGCCTCGCCCTTCAGCCTGGTTCTCAGTACTGAAACGGGCCGAAGCCGCGCAGCTGCGGAAATACCACGCATCTCCGGCTTCCTAAATCGAAACGCCAACCCGACACCGATCCGACTTTCCCTTTGCCCGTCACCCGCTGCAACTTCCTGAATTGCGCCGCGATGGAACGGATTATCAATTCATCTTTTAACGGAGCTCTGTTGCCAGCGCCGCTCAGAGCACATTTACAAGGCTTCTTAATGGCCTCCCAGATGGCGCTCCTTGTGTGGAATTAGGTTTGTCGAACCAAAAAGAAAAAAAGGGGAAAAGAATGGGGGGAGCCATCAGAGAGATGAAATGTGAGGCACTCCAGCGTCTGATGAGAAGTGTGTGAAGAATTACACACTACAGACAAGTGGAGCTCACTAAATATCCCATTTTAAGCACTGCAGAGCAGGGTTTTAAATGAGGGGGAATGGACGGTATCGCCCGAGGTCATTTAGTAGGCAGGTCACTCGGTTTATAATTGCATTCGCATTTTTTAAATAGTGAATTCAATTATGTTTGGAAGCCAAACTATTAGTGGCCATAAAGTATCTAGTGATTTATTTGAAAGATATTTCTTTAAGAATTCGTGACTTGTCAAGACTGAGAAGCTTCCCATTGAAAAGCGGGAGTCGGAACATTGCTGTCTTGACAGGCGACGGTGGCAACAAATGAACATCGGAATGCTAAGAAATTGAAACATTGCTGCCTATGGAGCCTATGCCGGCAGTGGTCCTGCCTTATAGCAAAAAAAAAGACCCAACTGATTGGTTTAGAACCTGGGTGTCCTTGAAGGAAATGTAATGGATCTCTAGCCAGACTGGATATGAAATGACTATATATTAGTGGTGTAACGGATCGTAGTTGATCCGTGATCCGTACGGATCGCCCCCCACGGTTCGGCACGCATGTGAACCGCGGATTAATTGCAAAATTTAACCATCATAGTGAATTACAGTTTTACTGCCGCTAGTACTTTTTAAAGTAATAATTCCCTAAATCTCGATGCAGAGTTGCAGTGAAAAGACAGATGCGTGCTGTGTTTTACTCTGAAGCGCATTGGACCTATCGCTAAGCCCCGCCCCTCTTCGCAGGGGGAGACAGTTTGAGAGCCAGCTCACCCACTGTAATGTAATTTTCACGGATTTAACACATTAAATACTCGTTCATTTTTGGAACCAGAGCTACGAAATCTCTTCCAAATCCGTCAACAAGGCCTGCCGTATGCACTGTAAAAATGTGTGCATGACTATTTTAAAAAAAACAGAGTTTTATGATTACAACTTCGCTCTGGTCCATAGCGTTAGAAGGAGCGTCTCCTTAACGCTATGTTACTTTCCAGTCTGTGCTTCGCCTCGTCAAACAATATGTAATGGAGCCCGGGGTATTTAATTTTGTTATTCATATGGATAAGGCAAGGCTAGTGATGTTAACACCACTGTTCTAATTATTAATTATAACGTTATATATATGGCTAACTAGCCTTGTTGGTACAAGCCTGACCGTCTTGATCCAAGGCTATGGCTAATGTTAACCAAGCCAGACTCACCTAAAGTATAATATTAACGTCAACGTTTACACAGGCTATTTTTTCATTCACTACCATGTTTAAAGGAAGAAGGTATCATGCCTCATATTGCACTTTGATTTAACAATTGAGTATTGAATATTTTATATATTTTAAGATTTTACTTAAACATTGGACATCTTGAATGTTGTTTTCATTTAAGACCATGGGCAAAAGTTCCTTGCTTTAAGTGTTTTACAGAATAAATGGAAAGCAAAGATATACTTGTCTCCCTTTTTTTTTTTTGCTGATCCGAAAAATGATCCGATCCGTGACTCAAAACCGTGATACGATCCGAACCGTGAGTTTTGTGATCCGTTGCACCCCTACTATATATACATTTGGAGAAAGTTTTCTATGTATCAAACCTTTTTTAAATATAACTATTTTTTAACTTGTATTTGGATCTGCTGGATGCCTTTGAATCTGAGTGGGGGTCACTGGATCAAAAAGAGGTTGAAGAATGTGTTATTTTTTTTGCTGCCGACAGATGGCTTTAGCTAACCAGTATAGACATTGGGGTGATGTTAAATAGGTCTTTTAATCCCAACCCAAAGTCACAAATTCTGATTATTTCTATGAAAAGGACCTCCAATTTCACCTTTTCTTATCTATGTTGTTAAGAAACAATATATACACTAATGTTTTGCTTATACAGTTAAACTGAAACCCTGCCGGGTCAAATTAAGATAAAAATAGGTAGTTTGGCCGTTTGTCATTGACTCTACCTTAGAGCGAAAGTCTACGAGAGCGATTAATGAGAGAAATCTCACGCAGTGCAGCACTTGGCCTTCCCAGCATTTAGGATACTGTACCTGGCTGCTCATACTGCTGGGGAATGGAACAGCAAAAAAGCGTTCCACACCTTTCCGTTTAGGCTACAGTTCTGTCCCACTTCTCGGCGCACACTGCGTGTACCAGTCGAGTACACCTCGGATACTGAAATGTGCATACCACTCATTCTGTGTTCTGCTGAAACGCAGTAGAGTGTACATTACACTAGGGGACGACCAGAACACAACGCAGCAGTACAGTTCAATCTCAGTTCCAATCCTCTCATGCATTTTGTTTGCATTTCTTATGACTGGTGGGGACTTTCCCTTGCATGCTTCCCTCTGGCATTTCTACTTCCTGTAAAAACTGGTGATAAACACAATTATTTCCCCTTTCTCCTCCTTGATGTATCAGTTAGCGTAGTGGACAGTTTATATGTGAACATTAAAAACAATTTTCCATAGTTACTCTTTATATTGACAGAGGAAATGCAATTATCATGTCCCCGCTCACCCCTTCTTTTTATTATAAGAGCAAAATTAATCACTGTCAAATTCCCCACACACCTACTGGCTAAAGTCAAACATTACTTTAAACACGTTACAATCTGTAAAATATTGAAAGGAGAGTAATCAGGTTAATTTGCCAGAAGCCCTCTGCATCCGATATTCTGTATTTACTTTCAAGCACTCAAAGCACCCTGTCTGTGGTGTGAATCAACGCTGGCAGACTGTGTATTCCCAGCTCTGTAAGTGCAAATCTCAATTCCAGTCACACACACACGCAAAACGGTTCATCCTGAGCTAAGAATAACAGCGTTATCAACGCTCTTTGGTGTAAGTGGGGTATTTTTGTTCTGAGGGAAGTTTTACAGTTTTTTATTTTATTTTATCATCTGTCATTGAAAATGACAATCATTGAGCAGTTTTTTTTATAACACAGAAGGTTTGCAAGAGGTGGTCAAGAGTGATGTTTGAGCGATGGGCGGGAAAAAGGATACGTTTCACCATGTAAACTCCAGTGAGAAAAATGCCAGCCAGTACTGATAACAGTGTACTGATTAGTTCACATGAATATTTCAGAGTAAGGCTCACTACTGAGTTGGTAATCACATAATTTGTTTTGCACTTTCACAAATGATGGTGTAAAATACATTTTAGCGAGTTTAGTAGTCTCTTGGCCCCTGAACAAGGAGATGTACGATTAGCAAAAATAATGGGATAGGGGAGTGGTTTGAAAGTCAGAGCTCGGATATTATGCCTCTGTGTGGAACTTGTTCATCATGCTAATAGTTCAGTTTATGATTAATAGATTTCAGGCGGCAGCACTAGCTAGTATTTTTAAAACGCATAAATCCTGAAATATTGGGAAATAGCTCTTTTTTTGAAGGTTATGGAGGGTGGCTGCAAATGGAATTGCACACCATCATATATTACCAGAAATAAAATTGATTCCCGTGGACCTTAGAATTGCAAATTTGTATGAATGCCTTCTTCAAAGTACCCTTGAATAATCTCAAACTTTTCCAGTCCCATAGATTCTCACGGACAAGAGGTAAAAATCTTACTTTGTTTTAGATTCATCTTTTTTTTTTAAAGTGCTGTGAATACAATTTTCCCCCAATCCTTGCCTCGTTTTATATGCAATTATCAGAAGCATTGAAACAAGGAATGAATCATTGATGAAGTGTTAGCCGAAATTAACGAAGCGCACAAAGACATGCCTCGTACCTGCAGCTCTGCAGGAGACAGCGATCGGCCATGTATCTGATTAAAGTCCTGTTTGGTCTCGCTACTGAGGCAGTTAGATTTAATTAACGGGTTCTGTTTGCTCTATCGGTAATGACTAGAGCTCGCATTCTTCTGCAGGAACTAATAATCTCTTCAGTGATTTATCGATTGCCGTGTTCTTATCTCCTCTGAGAGCCATTCCCAACACAAAAATTTCCGCCTGACTCCAACCAATAGAAAAGTCTGCATTTTGTCTATATTCTGCAGACCTCGTTATCTCGTATCTGACAGACTGTTGAAGGTTCAGCCCCCAATACTTTTTTTTTTTTTGCTTGGTTGTTGCAGCGGACAATACGGAAAGCACTTGATGTCTGTGCCATAATAAAGTACCAACAGCCGTTACAGTACCAACAGCTGCTCACTTTAGTGTATTATGAATCTCAACAAAAACATGTTTTCAACGTAAAGAAATGCCAAGTTACTCACGCATAGCCTACAATCACTGTCTGTAAGTTTTTAATTCCAACTTACAAAAACTAGGCCTGCCTTTAAAAGTATTGATATCAAAATGTGGCCAAGTTACAACTAACAATATTGTCTATCGTAGCTCACACTAAATAAACTAGCTCTATTCCAAAGCAATGCTATCCAAACTTTCCTAAATTATTTAATGCAACTTGGCCCTGTGTTTTAAAAAAATTATCTTAGCATCTGAAGAGATTGTGGTCATTCAAACTGTAAATATCAAATAACAAAAATTGCCTCATGAAACAACATATGATTTCAATGAATGTTTTAAACAGTTGATGAATAATTACACTCCAGAAAGGATATGTTTATACTTTGTTGGCAAGTTTACTTTAGAAAAGTACAGGTTTTAAAATGTTCACTGCTGCTACAGATTTCTTTACAATTCACAAACGGACATTTATATCAAGAAACATCATGTACAATAGAGAAAGGGGGGATGAATAAATAAATGCATATACAGATTAGTAATATTTTGACCTAGAAAATAGCGTACATATAGCATTTTTACGAACGTATCCAGACATGTTTACCCTGTTAATGTAGCCGACTGTATGTATGTGGGTCAGATGATGCCAAATAAGTAATTTTCTTAACATAATAATAGTTATGATATTCGCAAACAGAATTTTTTAAACAAGAATGTCTCGGCTCTGTAGGACCACACAGGTTTCTATAGAAATCCAAATATTCCAAATAAATAAATACATAATAATAATAATAATACATTTTATTCATGCTGTGCTTTTCATAGACCCAAAGCAGTGGTTGCAAACAATTGTTCCAACATACCCTATAGTATAGCAATTTTTCTTTTAAATTTCTAAGTGCAACACATCTGAATCAGAGTATTTCCACTATAAATTATTCTCCTTTCGCAGTTTGATGCGGCACATAGGTATTAAACAAGCCTCAAACCATCACTCTGCTGCCAGATATGCAGTAGATATAGGTGGATCACTTTAAGGGTTGTTTCTCCTGACAAATTTTCTTATTGAACTCTATGGAAAAATAAGTCAGGAGAAGAAACCCTTCAAGTTATCCATCCATATCTACTGTATTTCTGGCAGCAGGGTGATGGTTTAAGGCTTGTTTGATACGTCAGACCCTTGATGACTTAGAGCCATTTAGTCAACCATGTGTTCCATACTGTTCCAGTGTAATTTACAGCTAAATGTAGTCCCACCACCCAATTCCCATAAAGATCCATTAAAATGCAGAGACGAGTAGACAAACGTTAGGCTACCAGACCATGTCGGGTGACTTTCACCTCTTTTTAAGTACAAGTGAAATAGTGAACAGTTAATACTGTTCAATTTATTAGCATTTGCAAGGAAACTATGTTCTTTAATGTGAAAATGACATTAATGTATGAGGAAAAACTATACATTTGCACACTGTTTTAGTCGAAAATGAAATTACACTTTGGTACCTGGCAGGGGATCGAACCACTGACCTCACGCATGGAAAAGCAAGATATTGACCGCTAGGCCAAATCAATTTAACGGAGATTAGCAGACCAAATAAGTCTTTCTGTACCAGAAATTGAGTAACGAAAATAAATGTTGGGATCAGGTGAGAATCGAACTGCCAATTTGCTACGTAGTAGCGCAACACTATAAACACTAAGCTACAGACACTTTCACAGTTTGTGTAGTAGGTAGACAGCCTCTGAAGCATGTAAATGTGACGAGGCAATTTTAAACAGAGCTGCTGATAGGCGGATCAAAGGCAGTTGTCCAATGGGGAGAATTATTCTTTGAGGGTATGTAGGCAAAGGCAGGAAAAATTTTAAGAAATGGAAGAAGAAGATGAATTTGTGTGTAGCGTCTCTGAATTTTGTGTAGTTACATGAGGTCAGAATGTGCAGATGTGAATGTTTTTAAGGGCTGAGAGTCTGTGGTAATTGTGGTTACTTCTGTAGGAAATCCTGAAAAGTGGCAAACGCTCGGTGCTGTATGGGTATGGAGCATGCCCCTCCAAGCTGTAACTTGGCGGGTGGCATACGTGCCATCCCAATAGTTACCGTTTCCAGCTAATTCTGGTCGTTTTTGTTGTCTAAAATAAGCTTTCCTTCTGTTTCACTTCTATGGCTGTTCTCTGTGTTTTTTTTCTCTCCCATTTATGATAAAATAAGTCAAATCGAACAAGATGAGTGACTGCCTGGCCCATTTGTTCTGGTTTGCTAGAATAATGAACTGTCAGACATTAACTTTACATCCTTCAGCATAACAATTGATGCCTTTTATAGTTTCACTGGCAGGAATGGATTGGAGTTTTAGCAGGCCAGCGGCATGATGAGGTTGTCCCTATAAATGAGACATTTTATGATTTGCATGGTACTTCTTTAATTTGCTCTGGTGAAATATCAGAAGTTTACAGCCTTTTAAAGCTTGAACCAGTGGAAATATTGATACATGAAGTGCTCTCGGCCTGTGTTCATTATATTGGAGAGTATTCTCCTATATTGTCTTCTTTTTTGACCTGTCATATTAATGGTCATTTTTTTTGTAAATTTGTTTGACGGACGTCCAAGTGTCGCCAAGGGTGACTGGAGAGTCATTCCCAAAGAATGCTTTATCAGTTTAAGGTGATAAAGGAATCCATTTAGCTATTCTTTAAATGGTCATTGCAAAACATGACACTAAACGTGCTAACGATCTGCGAAAATAATAATACATGACCTAGCAGAACAGCATAATCAGGTTTACTTGTGCAAAATTGAAAAAGCTGTCCTCTGTCTTCAGATTTATATCCTGCCAGCCACCTTGAGAGACTCGGGTAGGGGGGCGCCCTAACTTGACCATTCATTTATTATGTTCATTACTCTGTGAAACGATTCCTGTTTATTATCTCATCTCAGCAACACTGACAAGATGTGATGCACGGCTGTAAATCAAGTTTTAATGGCTTTGAGTGCGGCGGGCGAGCTGTCATTTAGGGCGATGAAAATCAACTTGCAAATATGTAAATACCAGGACATTTCATTTTCTTAGGCAGATGTCATTAGCACCGGGCTTGCCACTGTTTTAGTGACCATTGCTACTCTCGATTGTTTCTCCGAACCCAAAATAGTTTTGTTTTAGCTGCGACATCATCGGCTTTGAACATAACCGGTGCACACTGCAAAACACTGCTGCACTCAACAAAAGAGTTATGTAGGCCAAATAAGTACCAAGGGGAATAGGGGAGAACATTTTTCCTGTTTTGGTGAGGCGGTGTTCGAGGTGGGTTGGGAGGCTGGCGAGGGGAGGATCGCATGGCATATTAGCATACACCCTTTGTCGACAACATCAATAATAAAGGGACAATCTTGATGGCAATTTTCTTTCATGCTGCAGCCCGTTCACCTACCCTTCCATCAAAAGGCTGTTGAAACCTCACACAGAGGTCTTGCTGGCAAGAGGCTTTACACACTTATTAGGGGGGGGGAGGGGGGGGAGAATCTGACACAAATGGAGAAAAAATAAAGGGAGTTGAACCCTCCTTGTTGTAGGAGCTCATGTGATTGTTTTGTGACACTGATAACAGATGGAGTCTAGGATTCTCTTTCCCCTTTTTTTAATTTTGATAAGGGCCAGAGATGGCACCTCTCGCACCCCGGGGGAACAAACGCCTATATGTCAGGACCCCGGAGTGGCACTTGCCCATGAGAGGTAGGCTCCCCTCACCCTCTTTTAGAACTGCTTCCAGGATCCTGAGTTTCTTAGCTGGGTGAAAAAGCATAATGCGGCCAAGAGAGAGCCAAGCGGTGGGAAAGCAATTTCCTTTTTTGCGAGGGAAGTGATCCTTTATCCACTATCTGGGCTGACAAAAGGGCTAAATGTGTTTGGAGGACACGAGATCGAATGGCACACAGTGTGCTCCTCTGTAGATCTCTCAGATCGATACCTCTATCAGAAGGACAATGTGCATGCCCTGAGACCCAGAGTAGTTAAGGGGTAAGATGGAATAGTTCTTTACAGTGGGAGGGAAGTGCTGTGTCTGTGAGAAGCACATTGGCAATATTGTAAAATAAGAAATAATAAAAAATGCTGCAAACAATCTCCACATCAGTTACATAATTCAAACTCTGAGATATAATATTGCGCCTATATGGAGTATTGTCATTTACTCTCTTTTGCTGTGAGCAGACCAACATGGAATTTGCTCTTATGCTTATTATTTTTTTCATTGTTTTGTTCTCACAAAGGCAGTTGTTTTCTCTCACTAAGGGAAATGATGCTATGAATTTATCCCCTAGTGTTGCAGCCAAACAGGGTGAAAAATACCCCCCTCAAATAACAGAAAAACAGTTAGCTGTGACGTCCAGACTAGTAGGCCATTTGTCTTGCTTTGTTCTTGTCTCCGCACAGTATAAGCCATGCTAAAATGATGGTGTTTAGCAGTGTTGCTAACAAATTATTCAGAAGGCGATGAATGATGACGAGCGCAACATATAAACAAAATGAGTGTGCTGTGAGGTTTCCCAGAAGAGCTGTTTTTCACGTGAGATAATAAGGCAGATGCATTTCCCCACCAATTTTACATTCACCAAACATCAATTATTCTGAGTTCTAATGGCTTTTTTGGGCGCTTTTTATATGAAGTTAATTGATATTTGTCCTTTCAGTCGTACAAAAATAAATGTCCTGATCTTTGCATACAGAAAGAGAATAACTTGGAAGCGCAGTTGCATTTCCATGCATAACAGGTGAGTAAGTAAGCACCCTCATTAATCCACCTGCACGTTCTTTAATGCGTTGTTTATCATACTTACGGAAAGATGTGTTACTTTTTTTATTAACGTTTTTTTCCTACGACTGCAATAATTAATGGCAATGGAAGTTTTCAATTCCTAGGGGGTAAGCCGGATTCCGTCGATTAGAATATTCGTTAAGGGAGAGGATAAATCAAACCTGAGTTCTGTTAGCAAACGGTTGCATTGCCATCGACGTGCATAAAGCCAGTGAGCGGTTTTTTGTGTTAGCATGAGGGCATGAACGCGGTTGATTCAGCTGTGGCGGCGAATTGGCTGAATTTACCCGTGCCATTGGGGAAGCAGGAAAGAAGATGGAGTGCATCTAATTTGGCATCAAACTTGCAAATGCAAGTGTTTGCTACGGAGGGGCCATCTGAATCACTGGTAACATTTGATTTGAAAGGTTAGGATAAAGTACTGATTTACTGCAGCAAATGTGGGTCAGTGTGATCTCGATTTCCAGATGTTTAATCGCTGAGCGTTATGACGTAGGCTTGCTGTAATCTGATTGTGGCAGCAGATCTCTACCACTTGATTTGGTTGGCTGGGGTGGTTTATAGCACGGGGATATTGTGCCCACCCCCCAATTAGCATGTTCTCCTCTCTGTCTGTATTGATAATCCCTCTTGGAGCAACTTGCTTTGTTGGATTAAAATGAGCTACTTGCAGTATGGAGTTACAAATTCTGTGAAATGGCATTATTGCTTTTGGTCAGCACATCACAATGGTTAAACCTGAACATTATGAGTATGAGTCCACCGTGTTAACATTACAGAAGAAAATTAGAAAGGAATTTTGGCACCGCCGCGGTGGTACAGCAGTAAAGGCGCAGACTTTCAGTTGTACTCCGAGGATCGGGGTTCGCGCTCCGGTCCTGCGAGATCCGAGCATGGCCGGTGCCCTGTGGGAGCGGCGATTGGCGGCTGCTCCCAGGTGGGGGGGAGGGGCTCAGAGAGAATCCCTGCGCGAATCGCGCCCCTGGGCGAGTTGGAATCACGATCAGGAGCCTTAGGAGGAGTCGCGCCCTGAAGAGGACGTGGCGCCCTTCCGTCCTACTGCCGGCTGATGGGGTTGTATAGCAGTGATTCTGTAGCGGTTGCAACACGGGGGGAATTGAATTAGAATAGGGGTTCAATTGGCTACTAAATTGGGAGAAAAAGATTTTAATAAAAAAATAAAAATAAATTAAATATACTGCGATACTGCCATGTTATATTTCAATCTGAAAGCTAGCAATCTACCTAGCCAACATGTTGTTCTGTGTAACTGTCACAACACTGCAAAATAGCCATAGGCCTACTCCCTGTTTCAATGAAATTCGCCAAAGAGAATGTTGACTTGTATTGTATGAATAAATGCTTTTTTGAATTGCAGCACTGGTCGTGTTCAGCGGAGTGGTTTTTTAGCCTTAAAGTGGCTGTAAATTAGGATTGAAAACTTTCAGGCTTTTTATTTGAGCACTTAAACGTCTGGGGGCGGGGGAGGGGGTCAGTTCGCTGATGTGTTATTTTAATACTTTTTTACATTCACAAATGGCCCAAAATATTTCAAAATAAAAAAAAATGGGTTGCCTGCTTTCCTTCTTGGCTAAAGGCCAGGTTTTCAGTGGGCGGGATTGGCTGGGGTTCAAGTTAAATCAATAAGGCTGAAAGACCAGGGAAATTCTTTCTACCTTGAATATTAATGATGCTCTTGACACGTTTGCACTGGCAAGCAAAATTGAAAATGGTTGTTCTGAAGCATTGTGCTTTTCCTGGATGCACAAATAAGGAAATACTGTTTTATTTTCCAAAAAAATGAAGGGACCAACAAAAAAAATTAATTTTGGGAGGTCCACGGACACTGGAATATTTCAATAACCATTAAAGTTAATAATGGTTAACCCATTTTTGCCCATTTTTGTGGGGAGGACCAACTATAGCCGGTGGATGGTGCAGTGCCTTCCGTCCCTTCACCTCCCTCCCAACTGTTGCTGCTAGCGACACTCCTGGTTGTCCTGGTCACTGTTGTCGAGAACAGACATGTGATGGGCCGATAAGTAGGCCATTAGTTTGTGATAATTAAATGGCTTTTAAGCTTAGTTATGAGGAAACAAAGCCTTTTTTTATTTGGGTGTAATGTATGGACTTTTGTAGAGTCTCAGAGTGTACAGTAGCTCAGTGTTGCGTTATTACACGTTGAATGATCTGCAGGTTTAACGATACGATGGTAAAGCCTAGCATGCTAGCTTATGTTGCCTTCTTTCACGTTTTCTGGTAGTTTGATGTTACTGTAGGAAATTATAGTTGTTTCAAACTAAGGTACACATCCAATGCTATTCTCATCTGTAGAGCCTCCTGATCCACCACCTGTGCACAAAATTGCAAAGGAACTGTCATTTAAGATAATCATTTTTGTGGGACAAACCGGTGTGACCTCTCGACAGCAGACATGTTTCATCTCTGTAGGCAACTCGGCATTAACTGACAGTTGCCACATAATCACCTTAGTGGAGAGAGACGCATAGATACAAGTTACAGTCGTAAAGAAATCGGTCACAAATGCCACACATTATGTCAAATGCCATACAGTCATTACTAGAAGATGCTAACGCAATGGCAGTAGTTTTATGTGTAGACCAAACTGCGTTAGTTCGTAGCACCTTACTAATATTTCCACTGTATGCCATTTTTGTAAAGGTCGCCAACCTGCTCCAACCTAGTAACAAGGAATTGTTTACATATGACATCTTACGGGCATGAATATTAATGATTGCAGGATATGCCCCCCCCCTGTTATCTGCCTAACACACATCATAATGATTGATGCGTTTATTAGTTTCATTTTTTTAATTGGATAAAAAAAAAAATAAATATTAGAAAGATAATCAATGTCACACACTTCTGGGAATATAACCCACACAATTTGAATTTCCACCACAGACCAAACCAACCAAAGTCACCCCAATATACTATAGAACCTTATTAGTTGCGTCATGGTATATTGATTTACAAAAAAGACATTGTTTAAAACATTGCTGTAAATTATTTTTGTAATAAAGGAGATTTTCCACTAACTCTTGAGGCAAGTTAACTAGCTAGGTACCTTTTGTCTTATAGCTTCCTAGATTGCTTCTTGTATTTAAACTTTAATATAGAACAACAGTATACTAGCCACTCCTTTTTAGCTAGCTAGCTGACCGTTTCCCCTCAACATCTCTTTTCCTCTCAAATGGCAACCCTGACATGTGAGGCTGGGTTCAATGCAACTGCAAGGAGAAATGTCCTCAAACTGGTCACAAACTGCACCTGTTCACAATACTTACATACATTGTGCTGTCTTGATAGCAGCTGTTGGGAAGTGTTCGGGACGCAAAACACAAGTCAACATTTTTCACGAGTTCTAAAGGGACATTAAGATCCAGTGGTTTACACCACTATGAACTCATACCAACCATTATGAGACATTCCACATTGTTTGGTTATTGGAACACAAGCCTTCAAAAACCAAATCTGGACCGAGGTCATACCCAATGGATCCAAATAAAAATGAGTCAAAAAAACACTGAACAGGTCTACTAAGCAAAAGCATAAAATCCTGCTGCAATGACTGAAATAGCAAGCCAATTAACTCCTGTTTTCTTATAAAGATATAAATCATAAATAGACTTTTTATTCATTTTTAACTCTGCAAATTACATATGGATAGTTTTTTTTGGATGTGATTCTTTTAAGTGAATTCTTTAAAGCAAATTGTATATTGTTAGTTAGCCATATGTTCTGTCACCTTCTGTAGAAAAAGTAAAGTCAGCCCTGAAGATTTCTAGTGAAGTGATAAATGACTTAATTTTCTATGCAGTTGCTTCATTTTTACACTCGTAATATACGGCAGTTTCCAAGATCGTCATAAAAGGGTAGAAGTAACTAAAGGAATTCAATGCAAAGAAAATGGGCCGTGGCCTTGCTTCATGAAGAAAATGCACATCGAATCAAATCAATATTTATTTATATAGCGCATTTCGCAACTAGTTGTCACAATGCGCTTCACAGAAAAACCCAGCCTAAACCCCACAAGAGCAAGCCAGAGGCAACAGGGAAAGGAAAAACTCCCTGGTGTAACTAGGAAGAAACCTTGGGAGGCTCAGGGTCTAGATCTTAATGAGCAGCATGGTCAAAACTGCCAATGTCCATGATAATAGAATTTGCAACAGCTAGATGACAGTCCAGATGTGGCGGCAATGATGGTGGGGTGCCAGTGGTGGCAAGAGGGAGGGAGGGGCAAGCGGCGACGGACAGGAAGCCGGACAGCAACTCTCGAGATGCGGGGCATAAGCCCCGCCAGCAGAATGTAGAAAAAGAGAGAGAGAGAACAGTTCGGGAAAGCGTAATAGAGCAGCAGGAAGTGGAACACCAACTGGAGGGGGGGGGGGGGTTTGGACAAGTACCCCCGCCAGGAGTGATTTATGGCTGCATAGCTATGAAGACAGAGTTTGAGAACCCATCCAGTCATGAGAGGGTAAACAATCGTACCCATCTATGAAGAGCCAGCCCAGGAAGATGGGGTCACAGCTGTTCACAGGTGATAGTAAGGAAAGGATGCCACTCCACATTACTCTATGGCTTCTCTGGTCCTGTCTCCGGACTACAACTCGTTATAAGCCTGATCATAAAGGTGCGTTTTTAATCTAGACTTAAATATTGAGACTGTGTGATTCCCTTATACCTTTTGGCAGGGTGTTCCACAGTAGTGGCGCTCTGTAGGAGAAAGCTCTACCACCCGTCAAGTTTAGACATTCTGGGGACTACTAAGAAGCCTGCGTCTTGGGAGTGAAGGGATCTTTTTGGCTTATATGGTAAAAGCAGATTACATATATACACTATCTATATATACACATCTTCTGTACATACACCCATGTCTTTTTTCTGTACCTTTTCTTAGTTATATTAACTATTTTTTCTGTCCTAATTATATTTGACCTCATAGTTGGCTTTGACATGTTAGATCGCTACATTTATAATTTTAATATCCCTGACATTTATTGGCAGCATCAAGTCTGCCCTAACTCTTTCTCAACCTGTTTGTGACCTGTCATTTCAGCTTTCGCATGGGTGGCTTTGCATCTGTCTTATCTTTACTTTCAGGTGCGCCATAAGGATCTGTTTCTCCAAGTCTATTCACAATTCACTTAACGTAGAATGACACAAGCTGTGCGGAATGAAATCTTTGCATGTAGACTTAATATGACACAGCAGACCAAGGCTGTTCTAACCAGCCAAAGTCCACTGCTTTTTAAATGTTTTAAATTAGGGATGCACCGATACCGATACCGGTATCGGTATCGGGGCCGATACCATGCTCATGTACTCGTACTCGTACTCGAAAAAATGTACCGATACTCCAAAACCGATACCAACGTCCAAACGTCCGCACGCTAATGCTATCACCTTAGCAACACCTAATCCTGTCCTGCGTGCTCACTAGGGATGTTAACAGTTAATCGACTATCGATTAATTGCTCATAAGAATTTAATCGATAAGATTTCAAATGAAACAATTAACTGAATAATCTGCGATCTTGTTTCAACGGCAGTTTTTGTGTGAAACGTAATCATGGTTTAAGGTCTCCACGCGAGGGCGAAGTTAATGTAGCCTACCACCTGAAATGCGAACTTTTCCTATAAACCTCGTATGAACTTTTTGTATTTTTTCCTTGTAGTTATATAGTTTTATGGATTAGGTTTATGGTCGCTCCAGTGAGCGTTTTAAATATGGATTAGAAACTACGGAAATATATGACAATTTGTGTGTTCTCAAGTTCTGACCATTTCGTGGTAAGTAACCTATTGTAAAACATTGCGTTTTCAAATGGTAAAGTTGTCAAAAGGGTGACAAAGGCCATACTTTTTTTTTAAAGCAGATGATTCTTTTCTCCCAAATTGAATGTCGATGTTCAGTCATGTATGGGGGGAGCCCTTATACAAAGGGTTGAGCTAGGTGCACTGATGTAGCATAGTGCTATTAATCACCCAGTTCGTCAGTAGGCTACTTGATTAAAATAGCGGTTCAGATTAAAATAGCAACCATTCACGCAGTGCGTGATCTAGACTCAAATTACCTGACAACAAATAAAGAAAAGGGCTTTAGCTAGACTTCTTACTGAATTTCAAGTGTAAAGAAGAAACAAACGTATAGCCACATATTGGTTATATTTGTGTAGCCTATAAAACATGGTTATAGCATATTAGGCCTTCTTAAAATAGCCTACATTTATTGTGCTATTTCGATACAAAAGAAAACACGAATGTGCTTCATTTAATCAATATCATTATTACAGATTTGAAATGGTTTAATAACGGGCAGACTTTTATTAACTCTTAGTTTGATAGTTACAGAATAGGCCTACATGGAAAATGTACAATATAGCCTACAGTAGCCTATGCGATTTTGATTAGAAATGCTTGAACCGTTTTGCTTTCGGTAACGTTACGTTGGGTGGACGTCAGATGCCAGTAGGTAGGCTACAGGTTCCGATCATGATTGCAGGCTATATTTTTTAAATGTGAAACTGTACCAAAAAACAGTTGACCGTGCTATATTATTTTAATAATACCCCCGCCATTTGTTGCAAACTAATTGAGTAGCCCGTAGCCTATGCAGAGAGTAACTGATTCGGTTGACAATTATGTAGGCTACTGCGGTGCGGTAGTCAGCAGTTCATATAGGCTAGTCAATTCAGTAGGACTCTCTGAGGTTGATGGTTGAAAAGGACATTATGCCAATAAGCAGCATTAGACCTAGTCTTTAGATAGCACACAGGCTGTTCCATGTCAGTACAGTAGGTTAGCCTATAATGTATGTAGGCCTATTTCACAATTGTTTTTTTACAGTCAGCCCCCCTGTTAAGTTGACCATGTATATTAGTGGTAAGGGTTAGGGGTCACTTATACTTTGACGTTCCAGTATAAATAGAATGATGCACAAAAGACTGTACAGTTTTATTTTGGTTATTATGTTTATTTATTTATTTTTATTGGACCTCATTTGATTTAAATAATCAGTAAATTGATAGACTGTGCTCCATCAACAGGAGAAAATAAACACAGTATCTTCAAAATCAGCCGTCTCATTATTGTGGTATTATTATACAGTATTATTATAAAGTACTCATACTTAAAAAAACACACACAAAATGGTATCGGTATCGGTATCGGCGAGTACTCAAAAGTGAGTACTCGTACTCGTACTCGGTCTGAAAAAAATGGTATCGGTGCATCCCTATTTTAAATGTTTGTATCATCCATTCATTTGCTTACAGCAAGGGCAATTGCAGGGGACATTTAGAATACAACTTTGGTGTTGTTTTGCCTGCACTTAGTTACCTGAAATGATTTCCTCTTACCTAATGCACTGTGTATCATTACTTCCATCCTTAATTTATTCCGTATCAAAATCTAATTTTATTAAAATTTGTAAACATCTTTTTTCTTCTGCTGCAAAGTTGTTTTGCTGCGCCATCTTTCAGGTGAAATACAGTTTGTCCTTATCCTGCTATACCACTCGTTCAATTGCCGTAAACATTTACATTTTAGCGCTGGACTCACAAAGGTTATATACCAAAAACAATGAATGCCATTAGCTGGGCCTGTCAGGCACTGTCCATGTTTGTGCATTGTAGAAAAAAAAAAAGAATAAAGGAATTTGTTGAATGATTACGGGGCTTATTCAAAACAAAACACTTGACACTCACCAGGTCCTATATCAAAACAAAGTAATTGCTGTTTTGGATGAAAGCAATTCATAAATGAATAGGACGGGTCTCCTACTTACAGGCAGTCCCCTTTCGGTCTTCAGAACAAAGTGTTTTATGGATGCCAGGTGCAGTGTATCCTTTACAGTGACAGAGTAATGTAGATTGTGAGAGTGCATGGTGTAAATCTGCCACCTTGGCTGTTGTAGTGATAGTCATTTAGCGTATGGGAATTTGGGAAAAGACAACCCCAGGTAAAGAGGTTGGCATGTTTTACAAAGCCAAAACCAACCGATTCAAACTTATTCGAAAGGCAGACATTTAGGTCTGTTAAGTCACAAAAATGAAAAAAGAAGGCATGAAATTTATTTGGAAGAATAAAACAAAAGCACTAGTACATTTAAGCTGCTCGCAAGCTCCAGATGACCAAAAATGTGAGCCGGTTTTCTGTGAATTTGGGTGCGACCCTCAAAGCACCCAATATGTTAGAAGCCAGTCTTTGCGTTGTAACCCGTATAACCGTTGTAACATTTGCATTCAAAGCTCTGTTTAACCTTCAAAGAACCCAATATATTTCAGCCCAGTCTTTGCTTGCTGGGAATTCAAGGTGTGACAGAGACATGAGAGGAGACACAATGAGTTTTCAGAAAACTCCTAGGGCCAAGGACCTTCTAAAACTTGCCATTCGGAGATGCTTACAGAAGATTAAAACGTGTTAGTTTACTGATTAAACATTACCATTTTGTCTCATCTCATTGCATTTTTAAAATCTTAACTAGGGTCACATGCAAACAAACAAAAGAAGAAAAAGAGCGTGGAACAGGGTTCTTATAAACATGCTCCACTCTGTGGGGGGCACCTCGTAAAGGAAGCATTTTACTAAGAACTCTGTGTTATTCTTTTTTCCATGCACATTGGATCAAGTATATCAGTGGGAGAGCTCATTTGCATCTTTATATATACAGTGCCCTCCACAATTATTGCCACCCCATGTAAAGATGAGTAAAAAGGTTATAAAAAATTTACCGTTTGGTGTATTGGCTTAATCTCACACTGAAAATGTTTTTATTCTGAAGAAAAAAAAATTCCTCATCAAGAAATAATTATTTTTAACAAAACTACGTGTGCCACAATTATTGGCACCCCTAGAAATTCTTATGAACAAAATGTAACTGAAGCATTTTTTTCATTTAGATTTTACTTTTTAAAGGTGATCAAAGTGTTTAGGAACTGTCGAGCAGTAATCCATGACTTCCTGTTTCACTGGGGTATAAATATGAGGTGACACAGAGGCCATATTTCCTTATTCATACATCAACATAGGAAAGATAAGAGAACACACAAATCAAATGAGGGAAAAGTGTGTTGATCTTCAAGTCAGGGAATGGCTATAAAAAAAATAGCTACTCACCATATCTACAGGAAACACCTATGTGAGGATGCTGTTTGTGGACTACAGCTCCGCGTTCAACACCATAGTCCCCTCCAGACTCGACGCCAAGCTCTGGGATCTGAGGCTCAACCCCAACCTGTGCAGCTGGATCCTGGACTTCCTGTCAGGCCGACGCCAGGTGGTGAGAATGGGCTCCAACATCTCCGCCCCCCTGACTCTCAACACCGGGGCCCCCCAGGGTTGCGTCCTTAGCCCTCTCCTCTATTCCCTGTATACCCACGACTGCGTAGCCACGCACAACTCCACCAGAGTGATCAAGTTCGCCGACGACACGACGGTAATAGGACTGATCACCGACGGGGAAGAGACGGCCTATAGGAGGGAGGTTGATAACCTGACACAGTGGTGCCAGGCGAACAATCTCTCTCTCAACATCGCCAAAACTAAAGAGCTCATCGTGGACTACAGGAGGAGAAGAGAGGAGCCGGACCCCCTCACCATCAGTGGGTCCACCGTAGAGAGAGTCAGTGACTTTAAGTTCCTCGGCACACACATCTCCGAGGATCTAACCTGGAACGTCCACGCCGACCACGTGGTCAAGAAGTCCCAACAACGTCTTTTCTTCCTCAGACGACTGAAGAAGTTTGGCATGGGACCCAAGATCCTGCGGGCTTTCTACAGGGGGACGACTGAGAGCATCCTGACCGGGAACTTCACTGCGTGGTACGGGAGTTGCTCCGCACTTAACCGCAAAGCGCTACAGCGGGTTGTATGGTCAGCTCAATACATCTGTGGCGTGCCTCTCCCCTCCATCGAGGAGCTGTACAACACCCGATGTGTCAGAAAAGCCCGCAGAATCATCAGAGACCCCACCCACCCCAACCACGGCCTGTTCCAGCTGCTTCCATCTGGCAAACGGTATCGCTGCCTTAAGGCCCGAACTAGCAGACTCAGGGACAACTTTTTCCACCAGGCTACCAGACTACTGAACAATGGTCTCTAGCCCACTGCCTGACTGCTGTGCTCCCAGTACTCACTGTTCGCACTCATTATTATTATTATTATTATTATTATTATTATTATATTATTATTATCATACTGTTCGTATGTATTTAATATTGTTTGTATATATTTTTTTATTTATTCTTGTATGTTGCTGTGAGGATGTTGTGGAGCCAAGACCAAAGAATTTTACTCCTTGTATTTGTACCTGGATGTAACAATAAAAGGAATCTAATCTAATCTAATCTAATCTACTGTTAGGGCAATACTTAAAAAGTTCAATGCAACTGGAACTGTTAGAAACTTGCCTGGAAGAGGACCCAAGTTTACTTTGCCCCAAAGCACAGTGAGGAAGATGGTAAGAGAGGCAAAGAAAATCCCCAAGGATCACTGTTGAAGAATTACAGAGGAAAGTAGCATCTTGGCGTCATCAAGTCTCCAAAACTACCATTAGATGTCACCTCCATGGCAACAAATTATTTGGAAGGCATGCCAGAAAAAAGCCTTTCCTGTCATTTCACCACAAACATAAGTGCCTGGAGTTTGCTAAACGCTACTGGAACTTTGACTGAAACCGTGTTCTATGGTCAGATAAAACGAAAATTGAGCTTTTTGGCAACCAACACTCAAGGTGGGTTTGGTGTAAAAAGAAGGATTCCTATACTGAAAATAACCTGATTAAGTTAAGTATGTTGTGTGTTATGTATGCTGTTAAGTATGGTGGAGGTTCTGTGATGTTGTGGGGCAGTTTTTTTCTGGGAACCTTGTTAGGGTACATGGCATCATGAACTCCATGAAATACCAGGAAATTTTAAATCTAAACCTGGTTGCCTCTGCCAGGAAACTGGGTCATCGTTGGATCTTCCAGCAGGACAGTGATCCAAAACATACGTCCAAATCAACACAAAAATGGTTAACTCAACACAAAATCAAGCTTCTGCCATGGCCATCTCAGTCCCCTGACCTAAACCCCATTGAAAACCTGTGGGCTGAGCTGAAGAGGAGAGTGCACAAGAGAGGACCTAGGACTCTGGAGAGATTCTGTAAAGAGGAATGGTCTCAGATTCCTTGCTCTGTATTCTCCAACCTTATTAGTGCTTTTTATTGGCAAAGGGAGGTTGTACGAAGTATTAAATGCAGGGGTGGCAATAATTGTGGCATACGTGGTTTTGTTTAAAATAATAATTTCTTGAGGGATTTTTTTTTTCTCAGAATAAATTTACTTCAATTAAAGGTTGGATTTTTCTCATTTTTTTCAGTGTGAGATTAAGCTAATTCACCAAACGGTGAATTTTTTATAACCCTTTTTATTTATATTTACCAGGGGTGCCAATAATTGTGGAGGGCACTATATATATAATAAATGCAAATCCATGTTGTGGATGACCCAAAAAACAAAAAAACTAGTAGTTATATTAAACAAAACACTGCTTTACTGTAAGAAAAAACAAGTAACAAACAGGCTGTGACATTTAACACAATGTTTTTATTTTAAAAAAAAATATCATTATAAATTTGCAATTGTGACCAATATTTTTGTTGTGTGATAGCAAAGTTCCCTGTGATGTATTTGGAACATTCCAAACAAGGAGGTTGTGCCTGGTTCGTGTCAAACGAATGCTGTGTAGTGTTGTGTGGTAAACATTGAAACGTTTACTGTTAAATTCTACTCACTGAATTCTACCAAATTCCATCTATTTTGTTATACCTTTTCAGACTGTTAGCAAACATTTGTGAACATAAGCTAGCACAAAAAAGTTTGAATATGTTAGTGAACATTCGCCTTGTGAAAGCACGCCTGTTTGAGGAAGAAATGTCACTTAATTCTATAACATATTTCAGAATCTGAAATGTACAGTTAGTGCTTTTCTTATATCAAGTTATCTTTGTAATGTATTAGAATAGGCATGGTGACATTGACTTTTGTTAAAAAATGTTAAAATTATAACTTTTTTTTTGTTAAGGTTAGTGGGTCTGTTGGGGCTGCTGGATGGCGCTTTCGGTTAAGGCACCATGCTGTGGTGCTGGGATACAGACTGTGGCCGGTAGATCCACAGGGTGATGCACAATTGGGGCCTGCATCATCCAGGGTATTGGAGGGTTGAGCTGGACAAGGTTCACTGCACATAGGTGGACATTCCAAATTGTGGTGGGATTTGGTTATATACATCCCCGGGTTGGGTGAAAAAAAACAAAAACAAAAACAAAAACAAAAAAAACAGGTACAGCAGTTAAACTTTTAAGTTTCCACATTTATAAACTTGTTTTTTTCCAAACCACAGCTTTCCCTGTGTTTGTTTCTCTTTTTATTTCCCCTTCCCCAAAAAGCTTGGCTTTGCCACTAGCCTATATCTATCCCACTCTTAAATATTTTGAGAATGCCTCACCCTAGTTGTCTCCACTTTTTAATTATCCATCGAGTCCGCGGTTTTCTCTCACTGGCCTCTCTCCAGGGGCCACAAGTATAAAACGTTGTAAAAGAACGCTCAGGGAGAAAGTCGGAAATCTGCTTACGCAGAGTTTTACATTTTCTCCCTCTGCCTTTCAGTCACGGTGTCGCCATATCACACCATCTCCAAACATTGCGTACATATCATGGTGTCCAGCGTGTGCAGAGGTACGCAGATTCTCTTATTTTATATATTTGAATTTCTGTGTGGAAACTCGCTTACGCAGCGTTCTGAGGGCATTTTTTTGATCAGTACTGTTTATACATGTGAGCCCCAGGTCTTCCTCCTGCAGTTCTGTGGGCTGCCCTCCCCACTCTTCTTGGTTTTGTTTTCACCTCAGCCACAGTTGTGCCAATAAGACCTCACCATCGCATGCAATAGCATGCCATTTCTATGTCAACATGCATTTTTAATTTTGCTAGTTGCACAATGTTGCTAGTGTTCCGGGAATTTCAGAATTATGCAAATGTATTGCATTTTAGAGGGAATAACTGCGAAAGAAAAGCACATCAGATTCAGTATCTCCCGCAAGGTTAACCCATATCTAATTATGTTGTTGTAGGAATCTAAATGGGATTTTTTGTTTAGAAGTGCCACTCTGTGCTTTTTCTTGCAGTAACCCAAAAGCAAACAATAAGATTCATTAATCCCTTATATCTTGCATGAAGGTTCAAAACTGTACCTGATTTAAGAACAATCCTGAGATAACATGTAGTGCCTTTATGCCAAAAATGGTTGATTGCGTCATGCATTCCATAATTTGACGATGTCCAGTTTTTGAGGCTTTAAAACAGGATGAAGAAATTGAAAGCGATCAATATTGATCTTGTGTTCCTCCTCACTTCCTTTATATTCCATTTTCTGAGTGTAAATCTAGGCCAGCTGTAATCTCTCTAACATTTGATAAGATCCAGCCTATATTCTGGATGATTATTTGGCTCGTTGCATGGCTGTACACTGACTGGTAGAGCTGTATGACTTTGCAGATGTTAATGGTTTATATTCATGAAACTGAAACCCTTGATTCTCCATGAGTGTCGTTTGGTGTGCCCTCACAAAGGTTACACAAGGCACATCAGTTTGCAGAAGAACCCTGGTGGTTTTGTGGTACCAAACTGGCCCTACATGCAAAACCAGAAAATTAATATAACAAAAAGGTCCCCCCAAAAATATTTGCTTGTGCTGTATGTCTTAGCGTCTTGCCTCTCTCCTGCAGTCATGGAATCAATGCCTCTGGGCCTACAGTACATTCAAAAAGAAATGCTGCACAGTGCACTTTTTAATGTGCTTTGTAGTTTGGTATGCCTCTCCAGTCAAGTGGTTGAAATGAGGTTTCTTGAAATTATGTTTTTGGTGTTATTCTTTCATCATTGGCTTTTATTAAGCTGGATATGAACGCCATCCTCATACGTACCCAAATTCCCATCAGCCTACAGGTAACAAGTTTTATGGTAAAGATCAGAGTAGCTTCTGATAGGCTTTTTTATTTTGACTCTACATTCTGTATGGATTTTGGTGAACGCCAAAGCCTTTCTTTTGATATTCTTCAGACTCCTATTGATTTTCAAGTCAAATTCCATTTGCATGTGTTGCAAAGAATGTCCAAGAGCATATTTCAATTTCAGCTCTCTAACTCTGCCTCTTTTGGAGGTATTTTAATTAATCTTTACACAGATGTTCTCTTCACAATTTTTTAAAAGCTGAAGTCCTTTCATCCTCATGTCACAAGATATAACTACAAATTATAATAGATCCACCTGAGCTCTGTCTGTATGGTTAACATTGAATGGTCTTTCTCCTGAAGAAAATTCAAATTTCACACAACTTCTAAACATGTGTTATCACCTGAAAGGCTGGAACCTTTTGCAGTTAAGAAGTAGGAAGGAATTCAGGAGCTTGAGTATCTGACGTGCCTCAAGAATCAGTGATAAAACTTCACAAAAGGTCTATTTACAGTTATTTTTCAATGAATATCCATGCCTGTCTATTCTGGCATAAACTGGCGTGGTTTACAAACCTTCACCTGCAGTAATCCATAAAAATGGTTAACCTATAATATAGCAGCATTTTCCATCAACCTGTCTATGTTGTTATTAAGGGTGGGTATTATAACTGAAAGGTACTTTCAGTAATAGTTTGAACCATTTGGTGCAATCATTTGGTAGTGCTTTGTGTGGAGTAATTGCATTCAAACTGGTATAGCAGCTTTTGTTTTCTTTGAAATCTTCTTTGATTACAACAGAGGCATTTTCACGGACAAAAACATTTTGTTTTCGTGCTCTAATTTGTGTTTTTCTTCTTAATCGTTCATTAACTATGGAACAGATTCAGAGGAGTTGAATTTTTTATTAGCGATTAAAGCATTCTTGGGTTTGAACCGAAAGTGTTTGTTTTTTTATTTGTGCTGCCACTTTAAAATTCTTAAACTTAAATCCCTTGCTTCAGGGACATTTAAGGCTTTATTTTTAACAAGGTTTGAAAAAAAAAATGTCACAGAAAGTGAAATTAATTGAAATAATGAATCTGTGACCTTGGGCTGCAGAAGAACTGGCCAAGAGCATTTGCATTTTACAGTGCTATCACAAGGAATTGCCACCATGATTTATTTTAAAACGATTTGATCTCGTTATTCACTTATCGTGTTTTGTAACTTGCATTTGTTTCTGGGTTATGTCATTTAAATGGGGAGAACTTTGATGCTTATGCCATTAGAATGAACTGCATGCCACACAAAGATGGTATACAGATTTAAGATTGTTTGCACTGCATCCGATGTTATAAATGGCAAGAGGTACAGGTCACAATAGAAGATGTGCTAGGTTTAGAACAACCACTTCCTACATCCATTTGGTTAATATGCACTTATCAGACTTTGTGAGTAGCTTGATTTGTTCCTGTCCTGCCTCCTGATTAATGACTTTTAATTAGATAGGATTCATCTGCCATCAATGATTGCCACCTCTGAAAGCCCCTCTTTGTATCAGAGGGGTTTTGTTCAGTAAAGCTAATTAAGAGGCTTCAATAAAATAAAATTATAGAGGATTCAGAGGTGCAGTCTAGTATTTTGTTGGGGAAAAAACCCCCTGAGATTGAAGCTTTTTTCCATTTATGAGTATTTCATGAAGTTTCCATGGTAACAATCCTTTGGCCTTGCATGCTGAGCACAGTCACTTTTTTGTGTGGGACAGATATAATTATGCATAAAAGTGCATGAATGTGGACGTAACGTCAGTATCTTGACACTTTTTGAAAATCATAACTGGTAATGGTTTTGCCATAATTTGGAAAGACTCCATTTTTGAAAATTAGATAGAAGTTAAATATAGCTGTTGAATTTTATGATGGAAGGCAGTTGAATTTATTTCTACAATAAGATGGTTGCATTTGGAATGAACTAAATTTGTTTGAAAATATATAAATGTAAATTATATAAACAGACAATTTACCACAATTCTTACCAGTAATTTAGCCATCGGGGTACCTAATTTGTGAAATTAATAAGGGTCTGATTTGCAACCCAAATATTAGGTGCTATTCTGGTCATGGTAATTTTCTTCTTTTCTTTTTTTTCATCAACTGAATATTCCCCTCCGGCCTCACTCCCAGGGTTACCGTTAGGCTGTTTACGTGTCTTTCGGTTTTGTTTTTTGGTCTGTTGTTAGGGAAGGACATAAACCCACGCGGGCAGCACTGGCGTAAGGTTAATCTATTGTGACACTCTTGCTCACGTCCCTGTTACCCTGCTTTCCACTGCGTCGACTCTGACGGCACCTGGTGATCAGCTGAGCACGATGTGTTCCCTCCGTGTCACCCAGCCTTAAAGTCTTCTGGTTCTGGTGCCAACCCCCCCCCCATGCTCCATGATCCAGCACGCACGTCTGCCCTCTGTGCTCCGTTGTCTGGGGCTTGTAACGAAGAGTACGATTATTTTCTCCCCCATCCTGTTCTGCAGTATATGATTCGCTTACCTGCAATGGAACAATGCAGCACCCATCTATCCATCTTCCAATCATATATGTAGTAACTCACTGAACTCAGGACCTGAATTCTGTGAGTTACTACATATATGATTGGAAGGCGCTCCACATAAGAGGCAGCCAGTGCATGGTGTTTCCTTCTCGTCCTGTGTCCTTCACTTTCCCACTCCTTTCTTATGCTTGGAAGGGATATTATAAAACTGTGTTTGCCCTGCTTGGTATGTCCCCCAACAAGGACACATGTTTCGTGTGGCCATTCTAATGCTGTGGTTTTACTACCTCACACTCTGCCTATTGGGGCGAGGTGAGACTTGGTGAAATTAGGAACATACAGTCCGCAGTATCGTTCCTTGTAGGGAGGATACCAAATTTTCAGTTTAAATCGCTGAAGTAGGGTGGTTGGGAATGCAGGGCAATATTGCTTGCCAGCTATACATGAATTAACCAGTTTTTTTCCTGGATTTGTTCAAACATATGCAGAGTAAGCCTTTATACAACAGCAGCCTCTTCACCAGTCATCTCTGAGAGAGTTCATCAGCAGGTCCCTCTCTGCTGGAGAGCTCTCTCGGTTAACTTGGTAAGCTTCCAAGGTGGGATTAAACGTGCCATTTGTTTTGTTATTTTAAAAATGTAATTCCCACCCCTACATGTACTGAACTAAAAAAACAGTTTAGGCTATTTAGGACAAATGACACCTTAAAAAACGCTAGTCAAAACATTAATTTAGATTTGTGGTTTGCTTTTATGGCGTTTCGGTTTTGAATCATATTGCTAATATATTTTTTTCAAAGTGATTTGGATTTCTTTAGTCTGCTATGCTTATGATCAATTTACCCAGCAAATCTCTACAAATATCGGCTAAATATGAAAAAAACACCATGTGCCGTCCCAGAAAGCATCCTGAGAGTTTGAAAGTGGGTGGGCGGGTTGCCCCAGGGAATGCATCTCAGAGTAATGCAAACGGAGACCGAAATTAACATCTCGGAATGCCAGACGCCATGGCGGCAGCTGTGAATGTTCCTCCGAGCCGAATGATGAATTCCATTGAGCGCTGAACCCCCTCTCTCAGATTTGTATTTTTATTTTCTTCCTGGTGACAGCACTCACTCAGGAGCGGTTAGGATCAGCGGCCTCGCAGGAGCTCACCTGATGCCTGTCGCGGATCGTCACTCAAAATCTGATCCACCGCCCGCGTCCCGCAGCACTATTAACGCGCGCGCATCTGCAGGGACGAGGGGGGTGCGACGGCCACCTGTCGCACAGGTGCGTCCGGCTGGGCCCCGGCTCCGAACCCCGGCCCCCTGTTCAGCCGCGCCTGCTGCCTGGAATAATGCAGATGGAAATCTTGTCATCTCCGCGGTTTTATTGAATTTCAAAAAATTTCTCGAAGGGCACCTTGGCACCTTGGCCCGGTCCTGCAGTTTAGTCTGCTGTGATCGCTCAACACAAACATCTGTCTAATTGCGGCTTGGAATTAATCTTTTGAGTTTCCCAGAAAGAAAAAGTCAATGAGCAGTGGTGAACCCTAGGGAAAGAGGTGAGTCATGTTGTAAGCGCACACCAGAGCGTTTGCTTTTATTAAGACTGATTTATAGGTTGGCACATCTATAGAAAAGCTTTCCTGCGTTTTTCTTTCTAATATGCCAACCTTGCATGCCTTTTAACAATTTTTCAGTGTTACCATTTGAAAAGTATAATTTAAAAAAAATATCTGACTGCAGCCAGCAGCCCTGCAGGGTGATGCACACTCATTGCGAGCTGTGTTGCTTCAGTAATGCCATGCATTTCCACAACTGTGTCCAGGGTGGGCGGGGCCCAGGGCCCAGCTGTTAACGTGATTTCATCATAGCTAACCTGTCATAAGCTTAAATAGTATCTATTATATAACTATGAACGAAGGATTTACAGGCTATGACATCACACAAACCAACCATATACAAGCAACCAATTTAAGAATTAGTAGGCTATGTCGTTTCTCTGCCCTTGAAATAAAATATTCGATAAAATAATTAACGATAACAACTCACCACACTTTTGCTTCATTTTCCCAATTAAAATTAAAACAATAATACTGTGGGTTGTGGTAGCCTATGATCATAGCTATGAACCATGAATTATAGATTGTTCTATTGATTGCGGTGGACCATAAAATAATTGCAAAAGTTCACAATGTTGAACACTAGCGTTTTCATTGTAAAGAGAGGTCAAAAGCAGGCAGAGGGTGGGATATATAAATAAAAGTTTACTGACAGCATATTAAGAGATGCATCACACCAAGTCGCACCTACCAGAATTTGATTCCGGATGATTCTCATCATTATTCCCATTATCGTAGGCCTACGTTTATGACAATGTTTCTATGTGTTCGACATGTTAACATTGCAGAGTAATTTTCTTGTGTCGCAGTGTCCGACGTTGCACTTCGCTTCGTGACACTTGAATGATAATCCACCCTCTGCCTGCCTTTTGCCTCTATTTATGAAAAAGATAGTGTTCAACATCGTGACTCTTTGCAGTTATTTTCTTTCCACCACAATCAATAGGACAGTCTACAATTTGTGGTTCATAGCTATGCTCGTACCACAATCCACAGTATTATAATTTTTAAATGTTAACTGGAGAAATTGAGCAAAAGAAAAGCAAAGTGCATTTCGTGTAGGCTAATGTTAGCTTGAGCGCATTCACGTGAAGGGTCGCACCGGTTGCCCCCCCCCCCCCCCTAAAAAAGACGGCCCTGACTGTGTCTTATCCCCCTGCAGTCATGTCGCCAGTTTGTAGAAAGAACACATTTTTATTCTATTTTTTATTTATTCTTTTTTTTTTTTACCGGAGAGACGATAGTGCACCCTCTTTTCATATATTTTGCTTTATTTAGACAAGTAGAACGTGGAGCGGGTAACGGGTAGAGAAAGGCTCACAGGTCAGCAGGTGCCATGGTGGGGGATCGTGTGTGGCTCCACGGTTGGCCGTCCTACAGGCTGCCAAACGTCCCGCCATGAAGGTCCAAATAGATTTCCCCCGACAGATGTTTTCGTCTCTGGAGCCAACTTCTATAATCTGGTGCAACCCCAGTACTATGAGAATGTGCTTTGATAATAAATTAGTGGTCAGCTACTGTTAAGGAAGACACCATCTTACAGGTGGGATTTCATGTGCAGACAGCAAGTCAAAGCCAGAACACTCTGGCGGTCCTTTGGTAATGATGTATGTACTAGCTACTCTTTCCAGGGTCATAATAACTATTCAGCTATCATAAAAAGAAAGCCTATAGGATTACTTGGCAAGCTAAGAAAAAAGACAGTCAGCTAACCATTTAATTGAACGAGACATACCACCGAAGCACTGTTTGAACTTCATCCACGGTCATGCCAACCAAATGCTGGTGAAACACTGGAGTCAGCACTTCTTACCCATTGTTTTATTCAGCAAGATCATCTCCGGTGATCCAAAACAATGTATAACTGCCTATAAGCAATATCTACATCATTGTTTTGACTGGTGTATGCGGCTGATAAACCATTTCTCTTCAAACATTTAATTTATTATGGCAGTAATATAAAGATAAAGGGAAAGATAACCGTAATTGTAGCATATAGCTCTGGGCATTGCTGGGTATTTATTTGATAACAGACTTCATACCACCAAGTTTAATAGACTTTCCCATATCCTATTGGCAGGCACGCAAGATGGCTGAATTCAAAGGGACCGTTTTACAAAGACTAGAGTGATGTAAACGCAGGAATGCAATGATAATTCAAAACCTGTGCAACAGTATGCTTGAAAACCTAAAACCTCTAAAACCTCCATATTAACAAAGCACAAGGCTATTATCATCCACGTATTCTAGTTGTGCCTAGTGAGAGAGATCGAAATAGAAATACACTTGTATGAAATAGAAGAAAGCCGTCCTTGCCAGATGCAGGAAGCCTTGGCCAGAGTTTTCCAGATGCTGTATTAGAGATTGAGAATCTGGAATGGAGACTATACTGGGCTTGAACTGTATCTCTGTTGTCACTGGCCGAGGACTGTTCTCCCGGACTGTTCTGGAAAAATGGGGCACATTAGCAGCATTATGTTTTGTCAAAATACTTCACTTATTAGTTTTGAAAAACCAAGTAAAGATAGTACTGTGCTCTTTTAAGTTCAGGCAAACAAATTCTGTATTGCTTGAATTGAAATTACCTCTATATTATTTGGTTCCCCCCTCAACTGTGCATAATGCAAGACACTTAAGTCCATCAGGAAATGCTTGCACTCCAGCACTCCCCATTGTGAAAATGTCACATAATAGTGCATTATTTGGGGGGGGGGGGGGGTGTCATTTTTTGACAGATGATTTTCTGTCAAAAAAATTAAAAGGTTGCCCCACTCCACTTATTGCATCGGCTTAGTGGCTCATTGCAAGTCTCGCCCACGTGTCTGAACCCACCCACTCCCTAGGTACTCTTCTGCTGTCCAGATGGCTCTCTTTTGGCACCCACTGTCTATTTTTCTTCTTTCAGCAAATTTATTTTTAATCTCACAGCTAGGTTGCTATAGCTCAGCAGTCTGGCGGCCTGCCCCCTGCCCTTCTCGTACAAACAAAAGGCATGAGGATAATGTCATCATATTCTAAACGGGTACTTTGGGGACGAGTGGTGAGGTGGTTAGGTACAGTACAAACCCAGCCTTGCAGAGGCCCGACACAAGCTCACCTTCAGACAACTGAGCCTCTTTAGTGTGCCCAAGAGGGGACGTGTGCCGTTCATAACCAACTGAAGATTTTTTCCTGTCAAATTTCTCCATTTTGACTCTGCTTTTTGAATATATAAAGGTGTTGAGGTGTTGTTACACATGATGGGGAACGTGTCTCTGCCTATTTCTGCCTCAGCAGTCACCTTTTAGGTTATTTGCCTTGTATGTCATTTGTAAACCTGAACTTTAAAATATCCTCAGCTGCCTGTAGGACTATGTAGAAGATGACTGTATTAAAGTTTGGGTTGAGTATCTCACAGTTCCCCTTGGAGTCATGTTATCGCTTTTTTGTTGTTGTTTTTAACTAAGATTTCATATTTATACCATTATGACTTCCACCCAACCAAGGCAAAGGAGACATTTCCAGGAAGTGATGTTTTCATAAATGAACTGAAAACCTTCAAGGAGAGTTATTATTCAACCGTGTTCCATTATTGTGCATCGCCTCATTCACTTGGTGTCGCCATTTTACTTCTAATTCTTGTGATTAATCATTTTTTTTGCAATGTCACACCGTGCGCACAGGTCTTCTGCTAATCAGGAAGGCACAGAGATTCCTGCACAGCGTGACGTTGTGTCATGTGAGCACTTTGATCATAACTCGGCCTCAACGCGGCTGTAACGTGGCTGTTGATTTCTAATTTATTTTCTCAGTGCACTCAACCCGAGTGCAGTGATCTGAATAGCAATGTGCGGCAATGATTTTGATTACGGTTATTAGTGGTGTCCTATAAAGTTTGCAGCCTGAGACACTGGGCCAACTTCTAAGTATCCCAGGCTCCTGCGGCTGTATTTCACGGAGTGCATGTTTATTACCAGGACAAAAGCAGTACTTTCAACTAATTGACATCTAGTGCAGTGACGACAGTCTGTATCTCCATTCTCCACTCTGTAGCTCATTGAGGGAAAATTTCATAATTTGCAAAAGCCTGCTTGCAAGAGACCATTTAAGGCACATTCTCAATCTGGGAAGTGAATAATATGCCTTACATTTCAAGGTGTGACATCATTCATTGTCTGCATTGTTTTGCATTTGCAATAAATGCATCTAATTAGCATCCTCTTAATACCGATGTGCAGAGAACATCAATGCCACAGCGCACCTAATTCTTGAATCACATGGGAAGCCGGTGAAATGATCCTTAATGATCTGTGGTCCAGTGTTTCTTGGAATTCCAAACTGTTAACAAACACTGTTTCATCAGTGTGTTCTAAGTAGAGATGAAAAGCTTTTAGGAAACTCAGTCATGGTTTTTCTAATTGCTTTTGATGCAATTTCTGAGACTGAGACTGCAATTTCTGAGACTAGACACTAGAGACTGCAATTTCTGATACTAGACACTAGATACGGCAATTTCTGATACTACACACTAGACTGCAATCTCTGAGACGACACACTAGAGACTGCAATCTCTGAGACTAGACACAAGAGACTGCAATCTCTGAGTCTACACACTAGACACTGCAATCTCTGATACTAGACACGAGAGACTGCAATCTCTTAGACTAGACAGTAGAGACTGCAATTTCTGATACTAGACACTAGAGACTGCAATCACTGATACTAGACACGAGAGATTGCAATCTCTGTGACTAGACACTAGAGACTGCAATCTCTGAGACTAGATACTAGAGACTGCAATCTCTGTGACTAGACACTAGAGACTGCAATCTCTGAGACTAGATACTAGAGACTGCAATCTCTGAGACTAGATACTAGAGACTGCAATCTCTGTGACTAGACACTAGAGACTGCAATCTCTGAGACTAGTCACTAGAGACTGCAATCTCTGTGACTAGACACTAGAGACTGCAATCTCTGTGACTAGACACTAGAGACTGCAATCTCTGAGACTAGTCACTAGAGACTGCAATCTCTGTGACTAGATACTAGAGACTGCAATCTCTGAGACTAGATACTAGAGACTGCAATCTCTGTGACTGGACACTAGAGACTGCAATCTCTGTGACTAGATACAAGGGACTGCAATCTCTGAGACTAGACACTAGAGACTGCAATCTCTGTGACTAGACACTAGAGACTGCAATCTCTGTGACTAGATACTAGAGACTGCAATCTCTGAGACTAGATACTAGAGACTGCAATCTCTGTGACTGGACACTAGAGACTGCAATCTCTGTGACTAGATACAAGGGACTGCAATCTCTGAGACTAGATACTAGAGACTGCAATCTCTGTGACTGGACACTAGAGACTGCAATCTCTGTGACTAGATACAAGGGACTGCAATCTCTGAGACTAGACACTAGAGACTGCAATCTCTGTGACTAGTCACTAGAGACTGCAATCTCTGTGACTAGATACTAGAGACTGCAATCTCTGAGACTAGATACTAGAGACTGCAATCTCTGTGACTGGACACTAGAGACTGCAATCTCTGTGACTAGATACAAGGGACTGCAATCTCTGAGACTAGACACTAGAGACTGCAATCACTGATACTAGACACTAGAGACTGCAATCACTGATACTAGACACTAGAGACTGCAATCTCTGTGACTAGACACTAGAGACTGCAATCTCTGAGACTAGATACTAGAGACTGCAATCTCTGTGACTAGACACTAGAGACTGCAATCTCTGAGACTAGATACTAGAGACTGCAATCTCTGAGACTAGATACTAGAGACTGCAATCTCTGTGACTAGACACTAGAGACTGCAATCTCTGAGACTAGTCACTAGAGACTGCAATCTCTGTGACTAGATACTAGAGACTGCAATCTCTGTGACTGGACACTAGAGACTGCAATCTCTGTGACTAGATACAAGGGACTGCAATCTCTGAGACTAGACACTAGAGACTGCAATCTCTGTGACTAGACACTAGAGACTGCAATCTCTGTGACTAGATACTAGAGACTGCAATCTCTGTGACTGGACACTAGATACTGCAGTCTCTGAGACTAGATACTAGAGACTGCAATCTCTGAGACTAGACACGAGAGACTGCAATCTCTGAGACTAGACACTAGAGACTGCAATCTCTGAGACTAGAGACTGCAATCTCTGTGACTAGACACTAGAGACTGCAATCTCTGAGACTAGACACGAGAGACTGCAATCTCTGAGACTAGACACTGCAATCTCTGAGACTAGACACGAGAGACTGCAATCTCTGAGACTAGACACTGCAATCTCTGAGACTAGATACTAGAGACTGCAATCTCTGAGACTAGACACAAGAGACTGCAATCTCTGAGTCTGGACACTAGACACTGCAATCTCTGATACTAGACACGAGAGACTGCAATCTCTTAGACTAGACAGTAGAGACTGCAATTTCTGAGACTAGACACTAGAGACTGCAATTTCTGATACTAGACACTAGAGACTGCCATTTCTGATACTAGACACTAGATACGGCAATTTCTGATACTAGACACTAGACTGCAATCTCTGAGACGACACACTAGAGACTGCAATCTCTGAGACTAGACACAAGAGACTGCAATCTCTTAGACTAGACAGTAGAGACTGCAATTTCTGATACTAGACACTAGAGACTGCAATCACTGATACTAGACACGAGAGATTGCAATCTCTGAGACTAGACACTAGAGACTGCAATCTCTGAGACTAGATACTAGAGACTGCAATCTCTGAGACTAGACACTAGAGACTGCAATCTCTGAGACTAGACACTAGAGACTGCAATCTCTGAGACTAGACAGTAGAGACTGCAATCTCTGAGACTAGTCACTAGAGACTGCAATCTCTGTGACTAGATACTAGAGACTGCAATCTCTGAGACTAGATACTAGAGACTGCAATCTCTGTGACTGGACACTAGAGACTGCAATCTCTGTGACTAGATACAAGGGACTGCAATCTCTGAGACTAGATACTAGAGACTGCAATCTCTGTGACTGGACACTAGAGACTGCAATCTCTGTGACTAGATACTAGAGACTGCAATCTCTGTGACTGGACACTAGAGACTGCAATCTCTGTGACTAGATACTAGAGACTGCAATCTCTGTGACTGGACACTAGAGACTGCAATCTCTGAGACTAGATACTAGAGACTGCAATCTCTGAGACTAGACACGAGAGACTGCAATCTCTGAGACTAGACACTAGAGACTGCAATCTCTGAGATTAGACACTGCAATCTCTGAGACTAGATACAAGGGACTGCAATCTCTGAGACTAGACACTAGAGACTGCAATCTCTGTGACTAGATACTAGAGACTGCAATCTCTGTGACTGGACACTAGAGACTGCAATCTCTGAGACTAGATACTAGAGACTGCAATCTCTGAGACTAGACACGAGAGACTGCAATCTCTGTGACTAGACACTAGAGACTGCAATCTCTGAGACTAGACACGAGAGACTGCAATCTCTGAGACTAGACACTGCAATCTCTGAGACTAGACACGAGAGACTGCAATCTCTGAGACTAGGCACTGCAATCTCTGAGACTAGACACTAGAGACTGCAATCTCTGAGACTAGACACGAGAGACTGCAATCTCTTAGACTAGACAGTAGAGACTGCAATTTCTGATACTAGACACTAGAGACTGCAATCACTGATACTAGACACGAGAGATTGCAATCTCTGAGACTAGACACTAGAGACTGCAATCTCTGAGACTAGACGGTAGAGACTGCAATCTCTGAGACTAGATACTAGAGACTGCAATCTCTGAGACTAGACAGTAGAGACTGCAATCTCTGAGACTAGACACTAGAGACTGCAATCTCTGTGACTAGATACTAGAGACTGCAATCTCTGAGACTAGACACTAGAGACTGCAATCTCTGAGACTAGACACTAGAGACTGCAATCTCTGAGACTAGATACTAGAGACTGCAATCTCTGTGACTGGACACTAGAGACTGCAATCTCTGTGACTAGATACAAGGGACTGCAATCTCTGAGACTAGACACTAGAGACTGCAATCTCTGTGACTAGACAGTAGAGACTGCAATCACTGATACTAGACACGAGAGATTGCAATCTCTGAGACTAGACACTAGAGACTGCAATCTCTGAGACTAGACGGTAGAGACTGCAATCTCTGAGACTAGATACTAGAGACTGCAATCTCTGAGACTAGACACTAGAGACTGCAATCTCTGAGACTAGACACTAGAGACTGCAATCTCTGTGACTAGATACTAGAGACTGCAATCTCTGAGACTGGACACTAGAGACTGCAATCTATGAGACTAGATACTAGAGACTGCAATCTCTGTGACTAGACACTAGAGACTGCAATCTCTGAGACTAGATACTAGAGACTGCAATCTCTGTGACTGGACACTAGAGACTGCAATCTCTGTGACTAGATACAAGGGACTGCAATCTCTGAGACTAGACACTAGAGACTGCAATCTCTGTGACTAGACACTAGAGACTGCAATCTCTGAGACTAGACACGAGAGACTGCAATCACTGATACTAGACACTAGAGACTGCAATCACTGATACTAGACACTAGAGACTGCAATCTCTGTGACTAGATACAAGGGACTGCAATCTCTGAGACTAGACACTAGAGACTGCAATCTCTGTGACTAGACACTAGAGACTGCAATCTCTGAGACTAGACACTAGAGACTGCAATCTCTGAGACTAGACACGAGAGACTGCAATCTCTGAGACTAGACACTGCAATCTCTGAGACTAGACACGAGAGACAGCAGTCTCTTGAGACTAGACACTGCAATCTCTGAGACTAGACACTAGAGACTGCCATCTCTGAGTCTGCACACTAGAGACTGCAATCTCTGAGACTAGACACGAGAGACTGCAATCTCTGATACTAGACACTAGAGACTGCAATCACTGATACTAGACACGAGAGACTGCAATCTCTGAGACTAGACGGTAGAGACTGCAATCTCTGAGACTAGACAGTAGAGACTGCAATCTGAGACTAGACACTAGACACTGCAATCTCTGAGACTAGACACTGCAATCTCTGATACTAGACACGAGAGACTGCAATCACTGATACTAGACACGAGAGACTGCAATCTCTGAGACTAGACACTAGAGACTGCAATCTGTGAGACTAGATACTAGAGACTGCAATCTCTGAGACTAGACACTAGAGACTGCAATCTGTGAGACTAGATACTAGAGACTGCAATCTCTGAGACTAGACTCTAGAGGCTGCAATTTCTGAGACTAGACACTAGACACTGCAATCTCTGATACTAGAGACTGAAATCTCTGAGACTAGACACGAGAGGCTGCAATTTCTGAGACTAGACACTTCATATGTTTTGGTCCTTCTGCACCAAATGTTTAACTTTTAAAAAAAGAAGCATTTGGGTCCTGAACATGCTCATTTGTCATGTAGACGTGTTGTGGTTTGTCTTTATCTGAGAAACTAAGTGACTTTCTTCTTGCTTTTGTGGAATCTATAGATAAACTTTGCATAGTGCGCAGCCACCATGTCAAGCTGAATAGATATGGAAATAGATATAGATATGATATGGAATAGATATGGAAAGCTCAATGGTGTAGTGGGTACGTCCCCCTGCAAAGCTCTTCAAATTGTGATGAATGACATTAGGAAATGCAATATTTTAGGCTACCAGCATTTCTTAGTGAGTAAATCTATCAGATGGCAAGAGGAGACTGCTAGAAACTTTCTGAAGTCTAACCTCTGTAATTTTGATGGAAGAAACAGCTGGTGTTTCTTCACCTGTATGGACCATGGATCAGTAAAGCTATGTGTACATGGTTACACTCATGAACATAGAGAGGCAGGTCGTCAACCATTCGTCTTTTTGTCATAGTTTTCATTGCTGTAAGAATAATGCATGTCCTTTTGTTGACATGCGTTTTTTAGGTTGACGTTATAGTACGTCCAGGTACTGTATTTGTAGCATCACATTTCGTTCCTCATGAGGCCTTTTTATTTCCCTATTATACAAAAAAAATGTATGTTAAGGGTTGGATTTACTGAGATCCTAAATAAGGTGTGTGTGTGCACAGCAGAAGTATTTGCAGGTGTTATCATTTCACACTTTGCTGGTGATCGACTAAGAGTCATGATGTAAATTACTCCAGCCACAAACAGCCATATTTAAATGAGAGATTTTGCGTCCTGTAAGAAAATGGTGAAAAGACTGGCAGCAATGTTGCCAGTGAAAACCATTTAATGAATGGGAAAAAATGTGTGAATCCTGTTACTTTAGGAGATTACCGTTAAATAATTATTCAGCATGACTGACAGTGTTTTGAATTTTTTTTTATAAACATTTTACTTAAAAAATGTTTTCCCCCCCGCAGTACACTGTGAAAAAAACTGTTACAGGATTTCACTGTTTTTTTAACACTTTCAAAGTCATGTAGAATAACAGCAATAACTCATTCTTTAACAGTAATCCCATAAAAGAACAGGATTTATGCAGTTAAATAACAGGATGTATAGGCTACAGCTAAGTAACAGGATTCATAGTTTTTCCCCTACATTATATAGTTTTTCACTGGCAAAATTGCTGCCGCTTTTTTATGGTATTTTTGTACAGTGTAGGTATAGAATCCTGAAAAAGCTGGATGTCTCACTGTTTCACTGGATGTCTCTTAGCTTCTGCCGGGGGTTACATATGTTTGTCAGGACTGAAATGAGCATAACCATGCACATAAAATCACATTTCCATCTGATCATGGGTTTATTTTGATAAAGTTCACTGTTTTTTTTTACAATAGACATTGTATTGCTTGTCTGATTCAAATACTAGTTACTTTTGTATTCTTTAACATGATTTTCTTCATGATTAAAAATGTATTTATTCTTACTGTTCATGATGTGTGTATCCACAAATTATACTTTGAGCGTTAGGTTGAATGGGCTAGTTAATTAGCCCCCATTGTTACGCAATCATTCAGAACGTTCAGTTATGATTATTCCAAACACACCAATACGTGTCTTGCTACAATGACAGCCATCATCTTATTGATTGCATATGTTTTAATACCTGCTTTCCAATTGTACTAAAATGCACATGCAAATACCTTTCCCAAACTTGCTTTCGGGCTTAGTAAAGCACATTTGCATGACCTCCTCTCTCTATTTTGCAAAATAGCATAGGGGCGCCCAATTTTGCCCCCTAAATGTAGTGTAACTAAGTATACTCATATGTTTTTAACCCGTTGTCAATATTATGTTTGTTGGAAATCAAATCATTGGGCTGGATCCAATATAATACACTTAGATTGTTTAAGGGCATATGCAATTCAGTCAAGCATTCTGGATTAATCCTGCGCCCTGTCTCAATAAAATGTATTTTGTTCTCTGTATTGAGATACAGCACCAGAAGTAAGTGGTTTCTGCCAGTGGAAAAAAAGTTTTCATCTAATGATTGACACTTCTGGTTGTGATTCATTAGTCAAAGCATTTTTAAAACCCTTCCATTCCTTTTCCTTCTCTTTTCAGTTCAGTGTTCCCCAAAGCACAGGGTAATAGCCTCTTCAAGGTGACTTTTTATCATCTTGGTATTGTAATGAAAAAGGAGGAAATTAATACATTTTGTTTCATTGGTTTAATTTGATTACATAAAATACCACCAGGGCAAAGTCAATTTTGCTTGTGTTTGTTACAAATATTGTATGTTTTAATCATTATTGGAGCATTATTGGTTTCACAATCTACGAAATCTTAAAAACACAAAGGTTTGTATTAGGATTCTGTTACTCATGCAGTTTTATAAATGGTTTCTACTTGTTGTGTTAAAGACGGATCTGCACCGGAACCTATGCAAGTGTTTTATCTATGCATTGTGTTTTAAACAATTTTAACCTTTTGTATATGATTCTACAGTACATGCAGAGATTTCAGTTTTGTTACTACAAAGTTAACTTGACAGATAACTTTCTATTATGCAGAAGCTAACGTTAAATCATAAATGAACATTCTCATAATTTCTGGTCCAAGGTAATTGTCTTTGGACTTTTTTTTTTTGCTGTAGGTGCTATGTTGAAATGGGGTGAGCACCTTATGTCCATTGAAAAATAAGGTTTATTAGTATGTTGTGCCACAAGGTATGAAAGAATGTTTGTGGCACCAGAGTCCAGAACAAATGCTAGTCAGAATGATACAACTTGTGGTCCGGCATACATTTAATCTTTAGGAAGCAGAAGAACTGTGGCTAACTCTTTTATCCAGGCATAAGCAACAGCTCACGTACCGCATATACAGCATGATATCTGCTAAAAAGCTGATGACTCTTTAATCATCATTCAACAAATCAAAGCACCACCAAATACCGGCTTCATTTTTTGTATGGAATACGGTAACCCAATAACGTTCGAATTGTTAGTTCTACTGTAAGTAGTTTCTACTTAGTTTTTACTCTGAAGCACTTATATGACTTACCAGTTTTTGTCTCCGTTCTCTTCATTATTACATTAAAGAAAATTTATACATACCATTTGCCAAAAATATTAAAGGCAGCACTGGGAAAGAACTAGATTATTTAATAGCTTTATTCTATTGCGTGAAGTGTTGTATGAATTAAGTGTAATGATATTCCTCTATTCACAAAATAATTGTAATAACTTCTTTTTGATTGTATTTTATTAACTTTATTAAAAAGCAGTGGCGATGACCTGGAAATGGGTAAAGAGATTATTTCCGTCGAATGGCTTCTTGCTTCTAGCCCAGGCGCCACACTTTTCAGGCCACACTTCCTGTTTCCTGGATTTTTCAGTTCTAAAAACATTTAAGGTGTGTTTGTTGAGTACAAAACAACTTAAGTTTGGCTCAATTGAATTGCACGTGCCCTAAACTGACTAAGGGCCAGATTCAGAGTTGAGGTAAACACGCGCTAATGGGACTTACTTCTGAAATTCCGCAAAGCTTAAGCTATTTGTGATTCAGACATTTGACTGATCCGCTGCTTTAAGCGTCTCTCCAGTATATATAAGTATACGCGGCATTACGTGTGCGGGGTGGAGATTTGATGAAAATGAGGCGTGTCTGCAAGTTGTTCAAGATACGCGTATTCAGAGTTTTTACTTAATAATATTTTTCCACGCAACTTTGTTCATTATTAGAGAGCTGTCATAAAAAGAAAAATATGTAAAAGTAGGCTATGATTGACCGTCTGGTATATCATACCAGACACATATTAGATGGATTAATTAATCGACAGTGTCTGGATCACATTTGCTTTGACGGAGAGACGATTTGTGTCAGCCCAGCTATTACGTTGAAGCCGTTGCATATAGGCTATTGTGTTCAACCACCATAGGCTACATGACTTTAGTAGGTAAATTGTTAAAAAAAGATTTGATTTTTAAATCTTTTATTTTTTTCATTTTTTTTCAGTAAATCTAACTATTTATTTGCTTAAGCGCATGACTTAAGTTGGCCATCTCTGAATCTGGCCCTATGTGCTTTTAATTTGAATCTAGGGGATTGTCTTTTAGGTGCATTTGTTGAAGTTGTTTGAATCTGTGTAGGTCAACTCCACATAGCAGCAAATCCCTCTTTTCTGTCCCTTTCTAGGTTTCCCATATGTAATATAAATATCTTATTTAGTTGAAATATCCATATCAGACCCGTAGCCAGGACTCGGTCTTAAGGGGGGCATATGAACTGCATGGGGGGGCACAATTATTATTAAATATTTTTGATAATCCGATGTGCTATTGTATTCGTGCAGCACTGACGCATACTAATTAGGCTATACTGAGGTCGCATACTAACCAAATTGGTCTCAGATAGATTTAATATGTCCCGATGTATTAGGCGATGCCTAAAATTATTCGAATGCAGTAAATTACGATTATAACGTGGAGAGCGGCAACAAAACTGGCGCATTCACAATACAGACATTCACTGTTTAGACAATTGGAACCAATCAGGTGCACTTACAAGGTTTTGTAAGCAATTATCTTTAGAAAATGAATAGATGGGATACCATAACTAAACGGGGGAGGTTGGCACCGTGACCGCGCAATCAGTGCACTTGCAAATAATAACTTTAAACCATCAACAGCAAGATACCACACCAGTCCTCATAATTTACCACATCAGTCAATTACACAGAGGTAATGTTATGCACAAAGCACTAGACAACACATTGAATATAACACCAGAAGTGCAAAGCAACCCACACCTCTCGAACTGAAAAAGCACCACGGCGGATGCTGGCGCGTTATAATATCATGTCATCATTTGGTCTTTAACTGTTAAAAAAATATAAAACATTTGTTGGAGGCTATTTGTGGAAATGGGGCATGTTCATCATAAAAAAAACATTGGATTTGGATCTGCCCAACCCCCAAAAAATGGTTTGCTCTATTCAGTTGTGGTCCAAATACCGTTCCTGTGGTTGCAGCAGCAAGGCTAGTAGTCGGATTAGTCTCAGATCCGCGGCCGCTGCTACTGGTGCTAGGCTGCATTTCAGCACCATCTTTATCTCCGACGACCACGAGTCCGCCATCAACATCACGGGGCTTGGGTGCAGTCACATTGTGCGATTTGGAGGCGGATTCGTTATGGTTGATAGAGACTGGCGATTTAAACCATTTACGAATGTCCATTGTTAAGCAAATTAGCAAAAGCGATCCTACTGGGAAATAGAGCTCTGCTGGACTCCCAACTGAAATGGCGCGGTAACCTAGCCTACATTGGCGTAACTTCCTGTTTCAGTATGGCGGAACCCCCTCAAACAATAACACAATTTTTTTCTCTATTTTAATGTCTTAAAAAGTTAGTATTTTACATTTTTTAACAGAAAAATACTATAATTTTTTTTTCTTTTTTTTCTCAATTTCCAGTGGGGGGGGCACGAGCACTTCCGTGGGCGGGCCCGGCCCCCTAAGGCCCGCCCATAGCTACGGGTGTGATCCATATATCTACAGTATCTGTCTGTATGCCATTTGTTTTCCGTTTTTTCCATGGTTCTCTCCACTGGTCATTATAGTTTCCTTAGGGGAAGTACTAGAGAAAGCTGTGTTTTAGCAGAGGGCTAATCCCAAGCACACAGATGCAGGCAAGAACGTGTGGGTGCGACAGCTGCTTCCCCACGTGCTCGGTGTCAGTGATAAACGACGGAGGACCATGCACAATTGGGAAACGTGCGCTCGGAGCAGATTCCCATCGCGCCGTCACCTGTTCCCAGGTACGAGCGTCAGCATAGTCGCCGCATCGCTCGCGGGAGGAAGCCGCAGGGACGTACAGCGCACAGCGGGCGACACGCCGCTTCGCCTGCGCTCTGCATAGTAAAAGATGACAAACGACACACAGACCTTTTTCATACCCGAAGCAGTGACAGACACCGTTTGGAAAGGAGATAAACGATTGGTCCGCAAAGTTCCTGCTAGAATGACCAATATGTCGCATAACCATCTGCTTAAGCTTTCTTGACAAGTCGGATACAGGGTGTACATGCCGACAGCTCACTCGGTTTATTATGATAATAATCCCAAGTGAGGGCTGCGATTAGTTTGATTATATCGGCCTATTTTTTTGAGTCGGAGGGAAGCAGCTATTTTTGTTTCTGTGTGTGCGTGCGTGCGTGCGTGCGCTACCTTGTTTTTTCGCGGGGAAATCTTACAATCTTCCAATGGATAGAAATCTTGTTTGTGACAGGCATACTATAATATTCCCCAGGGCTTCTGCTGTAGGTCATTTACGGAGCATTATTGGTTTCAGATCACTCCACTACATCAGTATGTGTGCGTGTTTGAGAGAGAGACAGAGAGAGGGACAGAGGGAAAGAGAGAGGGAGAGGTAGGGAGCGAGAGTGACTTGGAGCTTAGTGGATCAATTTTTAATTTGGAAAAACTATGGGCCCTGCTGTGTTTATGACTGGAACCGGGGCATTCACCTTTGAAATGGGGATTAGGAGACCCATTGAAACAGATGAAAAAAATCTGTTTGATATTTTTGATGCTGGCGCTTTTCTTGCTGAAAGCCGGATGTGGGGTAAGGCACGCCGACCTCTGGGCCAACCCCCGGGGGGCCGACCCTGCCCTCTTTCATTTCACCAGGGGGCTGCCTTCACGCGTGCGTGTTTGTGTGTGTGTGTGCGTGTGCGTGTGTGTGTAAGAGGAGAGAGCCGTCTCGGCATCCCACCTGGATACATACAGCCCCAAGCCCGAACACGCAATGCATGTGTGTGCATATGTATGTCTATACGCGTATATTTCTCTCTGTTTGTGTGTATATTAAAGCAAGTTATAGGTCTATGCAAAACATGTGGGCGAAAAGGCCTTTTTATCTCGGGTCTTACATCCTCCCTTGAGAAGAGGGTGTGTGTTTTTTTATAAATATTTTTATAATAAAGATACCACAATGATCTCGTGAGAATGTAGAAACAGCAAATCCTGTACATCTCAAATGGTACACGCATGCACATTTAATATACTGCCAAAATCTAAATCTATGACGGCCATTCAGCTTCAGCTCAGTGTTGCCAGGCAGAAAGTCTATTGACCAAGCTGGTATTTATATAGAAATACCAGTATCAGTACAGCTCAAATTAAATGTTCAAACATGCTTTATTGTCAAAGCAGTCCCAAGCTTCTCTTTCCATTGAGATGCATCTGCTGTCTTTCGCCGCAGGTTCATTAAGACTCCTCTGACTAGACATCCCTTGTTGTCCTTGTCACAGTCCTGGCCCTTTTGCCTTAATGTGGATTGGAATTTTTCTGACTCGCACATATTTGCTAGATATACCTTAGACCCCTTATAGTTAAAATGAAAATCCCCTTCTTAGAAAGCATTTATCCTCCAATTCATTTTCTCGTGGTTGGGCGCATTGGCATATCAATATGTAGCGTAAAGGATTGAGTCATAATTACCACTTTGATGCCACATCAGAGACAGATCGGCTACCTTTGCAGTTAAAACCACTTTGGGTGTCGTCTTTCACTTGAGTCCCCAGTGGCAACGACGCGCACATCCCTGTAAGTTTTTAAGCTTAAGCGAATAACTGAAGGTGTTCATGCAAAATTTGTCAGGTTGAATTTTCTTGCCTCTGCTAAATGGCTTTTTTAAAGGCGATTTGTGTGAATGCTGCAGGTAATTTGAATGCGGTGTAACGGTGCAGGTTTTCGGGCGCTGCTGTGTTCCGGAGAGTGCCCCGCTGACTGATTGGGTCTCTGGACGTAGTTCCGTGCCGGTGGAGGGAGAGTCAGCCGGGGCGGTTAAAAGGTGGAGGTGGTGGAGGGATTAATGGGACTTCGCTGCGCACCCCTTCTGCTGATTTTGCCATCGCTCAAACATCTCGGCTTGATTATTTGGTTTAGTTTCTCTGAGGAACGCAAAACTTTTCACTGTATGCTTTCTACCTGTGAACGTCAGATGCGCGTGTGCCGCACGCGGGCATGCTCTTGCGCGTGTGGATGTGTGTGTGTCCGTGCGTGCACTAGTGTACGAGCGTGTGTGTTGCGTTTGTACGTGTGCGCGCGCGCTTATGTTTGTTTGCTTGTGTGTGTCTGTCCACTCTCGCATGTGTGTGCGTATGTGTGTGCATGCTTATGTTTATATGTATGTGTGCATGCGTGAGAGTGCTCGTGTGTGTGCTGTCCCTGGGACAGTTAAGGTTATGTTATGAACAGCCCCAACCTTGGACAGTCTGTGGGCAAAGTAAAAAGCTTGAAGCATTCTTACTTTGTAGTGCATTTTCTAGCTTTTCATTATCATTTAAGCTGCAATGGCTGTTTCTCATCTTTCTAGATAATGGGAAAGGTAAAGATTGGATCCTTGTTTGTGTTGCTATTGATCTCTGTTCGCTGGCTAATGTTCTGTTTGCTGCAGCCGAAGCCGCGTAGTCCGCGGCTTGATTACCCCTACTGCGGTTTCCTCAAGCCACAAAAATATTATTTGAATGTGATGTTTTATCTTAAATATTCTTACACAGATATTCTTTGAAGTTGCTTGAAAATTCGAATTCTCCCATTAATCAGAATCCCTTCGCTCCACTCGATGACTGGAATGAATGTTGAAAAAAAACACTAATCTCTGTGGTTCATCTGGTTTTTCATGTATTCTTGTGAAAAATTGGTTCTAAAAATAAAGGCGGTATTTCCTACATAGAGTCATTGTGTTGGTATTTGGCGTGTTGAGAAGAGAACGGTGCAGGCGTAGCGGCAGGTATAGCGGCAGTACTTACCTTTCAGTGTCGGTGACGCATTGAAAGGCTGCTTTTGTGCGTCGGCACTTAGCCTCTCTTTTTGTTTGCACCACTTGGCTTTTCCGCAGCAGTTGTGATGAAGCGGGCCTGTTGGTGGGAGCAGTATCTACCTGATCTCACAGCCCTCAGGTCTGGGCTTTGGCGCTCTGGTGCTTTGGCCGCGATTCCTAATCCGGACCTTCCATTCGAAACAGCGGAAAGCGAAGCCGGAGGTCGCCGTGACATCTGCTTCGCCCCATGCCCAGGAGCATAGTGGCGTTTGATGGCGCCTTGCTAGCCGCAGCACAGCGATCAGGATGAGGAGATTCGCAGCCAGAAGGTCTGCGGTGTTCGACACTGTCTGGTGAATCGTGCGGTAATCCCGCTATTAAGGAAGATGTGGCAGAAATTAATTACTTTGTCGAGCAAGTAAATCCCTCCTGTCAATTCTGACCTGACTGACACACAAACTGGCCAGCCAGGGCCAGCCCATGCCAATCATGCTCAGACTGGCAGGTACCAAATGCACACACACACACACACACACACACACGTACGTTCACACACATACATGCTCAAATGCATACACTCCAATGAATGTGCACAAGCAAGCAGACAAATAATACATGAACTACTTGGCTAGAAAAGAACCATGTGACAGCATTGAAGTTGATGCAAATTAATACTACCCCATGCTATGCCATTTCACATTCTTGGAATCAGTGAATGCAAAAAAAAAAAAAAAAAGTTGGAGAAATTATAAGAATAATTGGAAACATACCAGGCACTCGCCTGAAACTTAATTGACAGCCTCTGTTTTACTTGGAGCTGTTGCTATGGAAACCTTCTTCATAAGGAATCATAAAAGAAGGGACATAGCCCTGAGGAATGTATTTCTGACCTTTTATGTCAAAGCAGTATTGAATACACAAATTCAGTCATGTCAAAGATGAGAGTCAACTTAAATAATTAGGATTTAGCCTCAACTGCTACTGCACCACATTTTAGCTGAATATCAAAAACCGTTCCATCCCCGATTGTGATCCATTGAGGCATGAACATGGTGCCTTGCATTTTATGCCAAAAAAAGCTGTGGTGAAATTATAGGCCTATAAATCCAAATCTCCCAGCAGCAGGTGGTGTGAGGTTGCTTTGTCTCAGGCAGAATGTATCAGTTAGATATAATTGAGCTTTATTCTTTTTCCATTTTCAAAGTTCTGACGATTATTTTAACTACAGACCTTTTGTACCTTTTGTGAGCAAAACAAATGCAGGCTGAAGTCGTAGTTATGATGTGTCAAATGGTTATTTTAATACTGTTGAGGATCTAGTGGGCCTTCTCTCAAAATTTTTAAAACTTATTTAAAAATGAGAGTGCACTATACTGGTTAAAAATGCAATGCATTTTTCTCCAAATATTAAATGAACAGCAAATCTGTAACTAACAATTAAAAGTGAAGTGCTATGCCACAGGATTTAAGAAATACAACATAAACAGTTTGGATATCGAGTAAAATCAATTCCATCTGTCCAGTTTCTAGTGATTCCACCACTGTTCCATGTTTTCACATATGGATATGATTAATATAAATAAGAATTTATACGCACCACTAAGGTTTGTCATTTCATGAAGGGAGTGCAATGCAGTTCACATGCTTGTATTCTGGAGGGAGGTGAATTTGTCTAAGTAGTATTAAGTGGATCCATCCTTGTGTTCTTCTTCACAATGTGATTTTCACTATGGACCCTCTGTCATACTGCTTGAAATAGTGAAATTGACATTTAGAACCTTGCATCAGGATACCCTCCCTTCCTCCTTTGAGATAAAGAAATGTGTGAACAATGTATCAATAAGCACACTGACGTAGCAGAAAAGATCAAGCACAACATGCAAACAGGCAGAATCCGGCTTAAAGCTAGAGAATGCCATTTTTGTTTTTTCCTACATTTGTTGTCACAACATTATTGGCCCTGCCCACAGAGAAAGAGACACACCCCCACCACACAGACCTCGTTGTGAAAGTCTGCTAGATACAATTTCAGGATTACAGATTGGCATTTTACAGTACAAATGTCATCTGAAATTTCAGGTAAAACAACAAAATCTTTTCTGTTGTTGCAAAGTTGTTGCATAGCACTGAGTTTGTGTAGTGTTAGTCTGAACCAGGCATTATCTGGCAACAGCTGGTGGTTACGCTTTGGTCACTTATAGCCGCGTAGCCAGTTCGAGCTAACGCGATCTGTACGACATATAACGTTAGCAAGCATGCCCTTCTTCCAAGAACTAGCCACCGAATAAAGTAACGTTATCAATAATACCAATTACCAACCTACCTGCATTATAGGTAATTACAGTTGTCTGACAAGCAGAAAGTCCATTCATGTTGAAACGTTTGACCTACCTGTCCAGTTTGTCTTTAAACCAATTATTTCCCAAAAATCTCACCACATTCTGAAATTAGCATCTATGTTTACTCCAGTTTTCGAGCGAGCTTTATCCAATTCTTTTTTCTTTTTCTTTTTGTGAAATAGCGCCGGTGTAACAGGTCGCTGTGAAATGTCTAGCTGTTGAACTTTCTAGCTACTGGCAAGGTCAATCTCACAGTTGATTGGTCCGTGATGTGGTCATGGTTAAGTCACTGTTTTGAAAACTTGTTTTCGGAGCGAATTGCTGGTTTTAGAATTTGAATTTGAATGTGTAAACATAGTCTATGGTGCTGGATTTCTCTCAGAACAGTTCTTTCTATGATTGCTCCCAACTAAGCGTGACCATTCCCTGACATTTTTCAAAATAAAAGTTACATACTCCAGCTTTAAGTAATGTATTGGGTGAAGGCATTTTGACGTTTGTGCATTCAGAAGAAAAAGACACGAGGCAAGATGTGTAAATAATCAGTTTTCTCTATTCTGCAGAAGGGGAATCAGTTCAGTCAAAAGGGTGTATGTAGAAACTCCCACAGAGGGGCAGTTCCTCTGAGCATTTATAGCATTTGTGTTTACCTTAAGCACGACCAAATCATCACTTGTTACGTTGTATTAGTCCCCCAAATAAGGTTAATAAGGTGAGACATTACGTCTGAGAGAAAGCTTGGGCAGAACTCCCTCTCCACTCCCAGGCCCCTCCATCTAAACTACAGTGTTAGTTATTGTATTACTTAATATTAATAAAAATACACGATTATATATAAAATATAAGTTGTCCACAAATTTTAACCCCAACAAGTGATGCATGTCCTTTCATCCGTTTTGTTATTAAAATAAAAAAGAACAGCCCCTCAACACGACGGCCCTGAATTTCAGCGGTCTGGTTTTGTAGTTGGTCTGTAGTGTCAATTAAATCCACTCATATTAAACACATAACAAGCTAATTGGATGTGGTATAATTAGAGACCCAATGCTAATGACCTTGGTATAATCCCAACAAAGTATTGTGTTAACTGAATGTGTGATTCTAGCAATGGAAAATCAGTGCATTTTCTTCAAATCACTTAGAGATTGTATTTGCATGTTAACAGGAATGCATGCAATGCAACATTGGCATGAGGGAAGAAACAGAATGACTTTTTTTAGGTCACACTTTGAATAATTACATTTTCTTTATGTAGTAGTTTTTTTTCATATTATTAAGTTTTGAATGTTTATATGTGTTCTTTGTCTTTTCAAATTTTTTAAAAGAGTTTTTTTCTGTTCCCATGATAAAATGTCTAAATCATACTTGGTTACACATAAACATGAATTTATTCTTGACAGCTTATTTTGAATTCAGCTTAATGAAACAAGTAAAGAAATATGAATCGCTTTGAGCACTGGTGTGCGAATCTTTATAAAATATAGGTGTGTCTTTATAAAATTGGCTATCTATATAATTCAGCTATAGCCATCACTGAGAATTGTAGTGGTAAAACTGACTAGCTGAAAAATTTGCTCTTTTATTTTCTCCTTTATTTATCAGTTATGAAAACTTCCGTTGTTTTACCTGGACTCTTGGAGCTGAAATTTTTTGTATAACGTTAGCTATCTCAGTCTGTGATCCTGCTATGCGTAGCTATAAACTTTGATGAACGTTCACGACAAGGTTTGGAAAAGCAGTGGGGCAGTGGGGGTGTCTTTCCAACGGGTGTTATGACTTTCAAAATGTTATCGCAACATTGCGATCGTTGAGAAAGTTGCCTGCTCCAGATTTAACTTCATCAAGCAGCGTAAATATTTTTTCATATTACTTTCCTTTTTTCCAAATAGAAACAATTAAAAAGTATGACTTTGGTAAAGTTGTTTATTACAGACAGTTTTTCTTTTTTGCATAAATAAGTATGAAACAATAATTTTCTACTCGTTCTGCCTTTCTTATGAAAGTTAGCTAGCTCTGCTATTACACTTTTGCAGGACTGATGCTAAAAACAATAGCTACCTAGTTTGCTTGACTGTGACTCATTAGACGGGCTCTAGAGTGCTCTCATTTTATGTGCATTTGCTCTTTAAAATTGCTGTGTGCTAACTGGAAAAATATTTATTTTTAATAATTATTTTTCCAGTTAGCACACAAGTGACATCCATTTTTAGGAGCAAATGCTCATAAAATGGGAGCACTGTAGAGCCCGCTCAATGAGTCCCAGTCAAGTAATTGGAATGCATTAGTGTGCTTCTAAATCTTTCAACTTAGGAGCACATGTGCTCCTTGGATAAGATATTAGCGTACAGCCCCAATTTTTAATTTTCACCACAACTTTTGTTCTGTCAAACATGGTGCAGTTCTGCCTCTTATTGATGCCGTTTACGAGCAGTGTTTCTTTACTTTGCTGTCTGTATCTTAGAGAATTTGTTACATTTGGCACCGGTGCCATTTATTTTAGTAAAAAGAAGCCAGACTTTAGTGGTAGCTGTGATATGATGACGGCTTCTTCAAAACATTGCAGCGGCTGACTAGGACAAGAGTGACTGTCATGACTGAATTTTTCCTCCATGTGGGTAACGTGAAGAGCCAGATGTCAGTTCCTGGGTAAGACAATTTTGAGGGAAAAAAACTGAGATCTGGTTTTGTTTGAATTTCTTCTTAATTTCATAAAGTACCGAAATTTGGAATCGAACGTTCTGACTTTTCGGTGGTTTCAGTTTCAACTTCGATACACAGCCCTACTCATGCAAATGTACAAATTGCAAACACAGGGCCCACAAGAACATTTGGCATGAAAACAACATAGCTTTGCAGTTCAGATATGCTCTTTTCTGACTCGGGAGTACAAAGTTGCTTGCAGTAAGTTGCAAATGTAAATGTGTTTGCCTGTGAACCAGCACCCCCCAGTGGTGCCCTCCAGTGTGAGAAAGGAGCTGTTATGTTATGAGCCTCCACTCAAACTGCCTGAAGGCTGTGAAAGGCATTTTGACCTTTAAATTAATTATTCAGATAGTACTGTGAGAACAATGCAGATTGTGTTCAACAGATCTCCAGTGTTCTTTTGGTGATTAAAAATCTTAATGAGTTGAGTGAAGCTTCACCTGAATAGGCTGAATAAATGGAGTCACAACCATAACCATGCCAAAGTATAGTTAATGAAAAATAAAAATAGAAAATGTCTCATATGCGTATAAACGTGTATAATATTGCCTCAGGGTAAGTTCAACATTCTGAAAAAACTCCTGAAAACTGTTAAACATATTTATAAATATCCAAATTCTTTTCTCAACGTTCAGGTTTTTGGTGCATGTCCCCACAAAAGTGTTTTCCACAAACGGGAAAAAAGAGAATCAATAAGTACGTTTAAATGACCAAGGTTATTCTGTACATTAATGTCAGTAGCATTCATGTGGATAGCTTGGCCCAATTAGTCTTTCATTCTAGACACGTTTCCCTCCAATTTCAACATCTGTTCAATTGCTTGAGGTGCTGTGGTGCAGTGGTAGCAAAACTGTGGGAGGGGCCCGTCTGGTGGGCCATGGGACGTGATGAGGTGGAGCACAAAAACATTCACGGAAATAAATGTACTGTCTATAATACATTTTCCATTGACATTCACACCAGTCAAATTAAACGGTGCACCTTGTTACATGTGCTGGATCGATTAAGTGCACATGCAGTTGTCCAACCATACACTGCAAAGATTTTAATTCTACATTTAAAATTATGGTAAGCCTCATTTTAATAAATGGTGGCTTCGAGACAATGTATCTGCTCAGTGAGTCGGTTATGGGTAATTGGTCACTGTTGCTACGTCCAGGACTACTACTCTAGCTGGCTGCACAGCCAGGGAGACGAGCTAGCCCCTAATCTTACTTTCACCAGTTTACACCTCTTGTTTTGCATGATGAAGTACTCCAGTCTGGAGTTGTCTAGATGGTAGCTGAGACCAGTAAGGACTTTCTTAGACCTCGTATAGCTACAGTAGTGATTTAAAGCTAATAAAGCTCATACTTACAACAGCTGGCAAAGGGAATAATGCAATGTGTGCTTTAACGGCCTGTGTGGGCCACTCTTTTACAAATATTCTTCATCTCTGTCATACTCCTGTTAATACAGCTCGATGTCTGTCCTGTGAGGTGGTCTTACAGCAGCTGACAATGCTGATCAGTCAATCTGCTGAAAGTGTGCTTTTTGTGATGCCATTGACTGGATGCATCCTGGAAGCATGTGTTATGTGCTTTGGTTTCGTCGTACTGGTACTCATTTGTATTTGACCAATTATATTTGAGCACATATAAAATATGATGCTCGCATTCCTGCAGGCCCATAGGTGAATGTCCATGACCTCTTTTGTGAATGCACACTATAGCGCAACCTCAACGCAAATGCCTGCTGTCATTTAGGTATTCTGCTTTATCATTATAACTGATAACAAGTCCATGTGTGAAGCAACGAGCTCCTTGTCAACAGAGCAATTTTGAGTTTTGAGGGTGGTTTCCTGGCCATCACCGTGGTGCTGTCTGCATCAGCACATTCCTCCCTGGCCGATCGTTTCCCTCCCACTAGTGGAAGTCCTCAATCCTACTCCTGTGGAAAATAACGCAGCTCTTACGGTTCATTGCCCAACATCACCAGAGAACGGCTCATAAACTGTGCTTAGGCTGGAGAGAGGAGCTCAAGCAAGGGGTAATAGATAATTTGGCAGGGACTCAAAGACAGTGACCCAGCACCAGAGTTCCACAGGCCCTCTCCTCTCCTCTCCTCCTCTGGCAGAATCTGCAGAGGTGCCCATCCCCGCCTCCTTAGGCCTGGTATTTTTAGCCTGTGATGACATCTCTGTACCTCATTAACGCTCCGGCTGGCCGCCTGTCTGCTCCAATGCTCATTAAAAACATCCTCTCTTCTTCTATTACTCTTATTTTAACCTCAGAGAGGGCCAGTCTGGAGAGGTAGAGAGCAGTAAAGCACCTCATTTCAAAGCGACTTATTAGCCTGTTTAATTAACAGGGAAAAAAAGGAACAATTCTTGCTAAGGAGTGAACAGAGGTCGCACTGCATGATTTAAAAAAAAAAAAAAAATATATGATTACAATTTTTTATCTCAAAATGAGGTGCGTCTGGAGTTTAGCAGCCCAGTTAAATGTCCAGGCATGGGAATGTGCTGTGGGCTAATTACTGTGGTGTTTAAGGAGAGCGAAGGCCTGGTCGTTCAGGGTCTGACTGCAGGAGCATCCAGTCTAATGTTAATGCTCAGGACACGGCCCTTGGGTTAATTGTGATCAATAGTGTAAACTCTGTGCAATTTGTCACACTTGTTTGTGCCAGCGTTGACAGAGGAAGGGAGCGGGCCGTGGCCCTGCAGCTCTGGAGACAGGCACCAGCCGCTGGCCCCGGGAAAACACAGCCGTCAGCTGTTTGGCTCCACTCTTGAAGTGTGGTGGCTCGCTGTTGGGAAAACACTTGCTGTTTTACTATGCAGTAGAAGATGTGTGTGTGTGTGTGTTGTGCGTGTCTTTGTGTGCTTATGCTTGCGTGTTTGTGCGTGCACAGTTCTGCATCTCTTAGCAAGAACATCATGAGATGCAAGGATGCAAAGAGTGCAGTTTAACCAGACAAGCATCAGAAATGTTCCTCTCCTTGGGGAAACTTTGGCGCAGTCTGGAGGGCAGCCGACTCTGAAAAAATGCCCCCGTGCAGCAAGGGGTTCTATTCCCTGTCATGACACTCTGCACTGTGACCCCAATCTCTATCTACAACCCTCTCTGCTTTCCCCATCTGAATAAAGTGGAAAAAGTAGGGTGCTCTCCTTTAAAACAGAGAAAAGGAAATCATTCCTCTCCTACACCAAGCCCTAATGAAAAATTAATGGGCACTGAAACTGAAAACTGAAAATATAAAAATACTTGATGGCTTTTCCTTGTCAAGTTTGCAAGGACATTAAATATATCTGACAGACAGAATCCCTGATGTCGCCGCTACGATCGGTCGCCGTTTTGCCAGCTCCGACTAGACTGTATTTTTACCTTGTTTTTTACGTGTTTTTACTTTATTTCTTCGCAAGTTCGCACCATACACTTTAGCTCTTAAGACTTACGATCGCCAGACACTTTTAAACATTGGATTACTGACAAATCTTCATTTTTACGACTCTTCAATCACAAACTGGCCAAAGGAGACCCTCCGGAATTTTCTTGGGGACGGCGATAACTACAACACCAGCCGGCGCACCCGAAGGAAGCACCGAGGGAAACGATCTGGCGTCAGGTCCAGGGCTCACTGTCCACCTCTGTCCAGCATCTTGCTAGCTAACATTCAGTCACTGGACAACAAGCTGGACGACATCAGGGCGAGGATTAAATATCAACGAGGTGTACGGAACTGCAACATCCTTTGTCTGACCGAAACATGGCTGACCCCTTCGATACCGAACAGTGCGATCCAGCCGGCCGAATTCCTCGCTGTTCACCACATGGACAGAACGGAGGAGTAATCAAGCGGGGAGGTGTTTGTCTCATGGTCAACACCTACTGGTGTGATACAAAGAATGTAACCATTCTATCGCGTTCCTGTTCATCCGACTTTTACCAACATATCACATGCCCCACCAAAGGGGAAAGGACATTGGACTACTGCTACTCACTGGTAAAAGACGGCTACAAAACTCCCTCCATTCGGAAAATCAGACCATGCCACCATATTCCTCATGCCAAAATATAAACAAAGGCTAAAACGGGAAGCTCCGGAGACGTGGGAGGTCACACGCTGGACTGTCCAATCAGAGGCAGAACTTCAGGACGCGCTGAGTGATGTAGCCTGGGATATGTTCCAGGACAGCTCAGACAACATCGACATGTTTGCGGATGTGGTGACGGGATTTATTGGTAAATTAGTGAGTGATATTGTGCCGAAGGTTACCATAAAAACCTAGCCCAATCAGAAACCATGGGTGGAAAAAACCATCCGTGACGCACTGAACAAACGCACCGCTGCATACAACTCTGGGCTTGCGACTGGTAACATGGACAACTATAAAACAGCTGCATATGACCTACGGAGAGCGGTGAAAGGGGCAAAAAGACGGTATGGGGAAAAAGTCCAACTTCAGACAGGCAGACACAAGATGCGTCTGGCAAGGCATGAGGACTATAACGGACTACAAATGGAGCCCCCCCACAGTGAGCGGTGACGCCTCTCTGGTTGATGAACTGAACAACTTTTATGTGCGCTTTGAGGCTGGCGGCGCTGGAACGAATCCACAGCCCGACGCAAACACAGACAGAGAGGCGCACACGCTCACAGTTTCCGAGCACGAAGTGAGGAGAGTTTTTAAGAGAGTGAACACCAGGAAGGCAGCAGGACCGGACGGCATCCCCGGACGCGTCCTCAAGGTGTGTGCAGACCAGCAAACCCCTGTATTCACGGTACTGTTCACGCTCTCTCTAGCCCAGTCTGTTATACCCACATGCTTTAAGAAATCCACTATTATCCCCGTGCCCAAGATCACATGCCCAGCCTGCCGTAATGACTATCGCCCCGTAGCTCTCACCTCTGTGGCAATGAAGTGCTTTGAAAGACTGATCAGGGACTATATCTGCACTTCATTGCCCAGCACCATGTACCTATTACAGTTTGCATACCGCGGAAGACGCCATCGCACACAAACTGTATACTGCCATCTCTCACCTGGACAACTGGGGGGGGGGGGGATTATGTGAGAACGCTATTCATAGATTACAGCTCGGCGTTCAACACCATCATCCCCTCCAAGCTCGTCGCCAAACTCAGGGACCTGGGACTTAACACCTGTAGAGCAGTGGTTCTCAACCTTTTTTCCACTGCGACCCAAATTTGAAAATACCAACTCAGTCGCGACCCAATAGCAAATTAACAGCACTCATTCATCAAGCCAATAATTTAACAATTTGTTTTAGAAAAACACACATTTAATAGCCTAACACTACGCACTTGGATACTATTTTACAATTAGTAGGCCTATCAACAATAACATGATGGACTTACATAGGCTATCCACTTCTTAATGAGATATCTGGGCCTGTCTCCCTTTCATGAGTCTGTCAACATTTGGGGTGATTGAAGACAGTGCGATCCGAAGATCATGCTCGACATTGAGTTTGTTTCTGTTTTTGTTCTTAAGCTGCGTGAGAGCAGAGAAGCCAGCTTCGCATAGATAGGTCGTACTGAAAGGCAAAAGCACTCTGATTGCGTGGTGACCAAGAGCAGGATATTCGTGTACAACGCTACACCAGAACTGAGGGAGACTCGACTCCAAAAACTTCTTCTGCAGGCCGTGATCACATGACAGGTCCACCAATTGTGATTCCTCTTCGGATGACATTGTCACCGTTTCCACGTCTGTTCCAAAGGGGTCCCTTATCCAAACGTGAGCCAGCGTGTTCTCCTCCTCTGGAAAATAATCAGAGAAGCGCGTTTGCAGTTTCTCCAAATGAGATCGCATGACACTTTTCAGCTTTGATCTGTCTGTATCCATCAGGTTTTTTACCTCGTGACACACGTTCGGTAACATGTCCAATCTGTCGCTGGTAACATGCTTGGACCACAGACTCAACTTTTTCTTAAATGCATTGATTTTGTCCATTTATTCGAATCTGTTGTGTCCCTTCCCTTGTAATGACACATTCAGAGTGTTCAAATGATCAAAAATGTCAGCAAGATAGGAGAGACGTGCGATCCACAGGTCATCGTTAAAATGTTCTGCCAGCTCTGACTTTTTCTCCGCTAGAAATGCTGCCAATTCATTTCTGAGCTCGTAAACTCGGGATAACACTTTGCCCCTGGACAACCAACGGACCTCTGCGTGATAAAGCAGTTGTTCGTGGCCGCTACCCATCTCTTGACAGAAAGCTTGAAAACACCTTGCATTCTTTGCGCTGTGCTTGATGTAATTGACAACTTTCACGACCTCTCGCAATGTTTCGTGAATCTCCGGTACCATGTCTTTGGCAGCTAATGCTTCTCTGTGCAAAAAACAATGATTCCACGTAGCGTTTGGTGCAGCTACATCCAAAATTCGTTTTACAACCCCTGAATGTCTTCCCGTCATTGAGGCTGCCCCATCCGTTGTCACGCCAACACAGTTTGACCAGCAGAGCCCCACTGAATTCAAATATGCATCCATTGCAGAAAAAATCTCCACTGCAGTGGTAGATGTCGGCAAATCTGCACTAAAGAAAAATTGTTCTTCAAAATCATTATTCCACACATACCGCACATACACCAAAAGAATGGCACGGTTAGCCACGTCACTGGATTCATCAAGTTGTAAAGCGAAACAGTCATTGGAGAGACGCTCGGTTAGCTGGTGCTCAACATCATTAGACATATCACAGATCCTCCTATGAACTGTATCATTAGAAAGAGGAATTGTCTTTAATTTTGCAGCTTCCTTTTCACCAATGAGTGCAGTGCACATGTCTATTGCACAAGGAAGGATAACCTCTTCTGCCAGAGTGTGGGCCTTTTTACTCTTGGCGATTCTGTATGAAACCAAATATGATGCACGCAGTGCCTGCTCCTGCACGGTACAGGCACGTTGAAATGTCTTCTGTGACGCCTCAAGATTTTGACTCTTACCTTGGAAAAAGGCCAGAGGTTTATCTTTATGGCTGGCGTGTTTAGTTTGTAAATGTCTCTGTAATTTCGAAGGCTTCATGCTTTCATTAGCCAGTACCTCATTGCACAGCACACACAATGGCTTATGCTCACCATGCTTCACAGTGTACGTAAATCCATATTTCAGAAAATCTGGGTCGTACGTTCGTTTGTATTTTTTGCCGGGATCTTCTGAAGAACAATGTTCTGAGCTGGTTCCCGGTGTACAAGGAGATTTAACGGTATTTTTAAGAAATTTGTCCATCATACACTTCTAGCAGGCGGTCTTTGCAAGAGATCAGCTCGCTGCCAAAGTAGCCTAGTGACGTTGGATATGTTGTTGATACATTTGAAATAAAATATCTGATGCGCTTAGCTTGATTGGTTGAATGTTCAAAACTATAGCATGTGCAGAATCAGGTTCAGATAGCGTGATGTTATAATGAGGGCTTGGAAGTTTGTAGACGGCATTTTTTAATTATTATTATTTTTTTTAATATAAATAATTTTAAAAATCGGAACTCAGCCCGCGACCCTTTCAGAACATCCCGCGACCCAAATTTGGGTCGCGACCCAAAGGTTGAGAAACGCTGCTGTAGAGGACGTGGCGCCCTCCTTCCTACTACCGGCTGACAGGGTTGTATAGCGGTGGTTCTCTAGCGGTTGCTACATGGGGGGAATTGAATTAGAATAGGGCTACTAAATTGGGAGAAAAATGGGAAAAAATCAGAAACTAATTTTTTTTTTAAATAAAAAATGTTAAAAGAAGGAATAGATTCTTTATTTCAGCAGATGTCTTGCATTCTACTACAAATAATGTTCACAGTTGCACAAATAGGTCTTTTCTCACATTTACATTTCACACAGTTTAATACAACTGGCAACCACTCACACTTCTGAAAAATATTGTTAAGTACTGCAGTTTACTGGATACGAGTGTCTTTTCCTGTCCCATCGAACTCAAGTGACTGTCTTTCATAGGACCCTGAAAGGCCAGGCATTGCATATGACACAATTCACTACGATACATTTCTTCTGCCACTTCAGCTTCACGATAAGATATAGAACAATACATTTCAGAATAGAATAATAAATGGACCAATTCAAAGCTAGACTAGGTAATTAACCCTGGCTCATCATTTGCTCGTTGTATAAAACAGGAGTCCCCATTAATGGTCCTGGAGAGCCGAAGGGTCAAGTGGTATTTGTTGTTATGCTGCACTTAAATGGACAATTCAAGCATAGTTGACTTGCCTCACTTGGTTTCTTGGGCCTGAATTAGTTGCTGATTTTAAGGTGAAGCAAGAACAAGCATTACATTACATTACATTACAGTCATTTAGCAGACGCTTTTATCCAAAGCGACGTACAGTAAGTGCATATAGAAAGGTCATCGAAGTAACTACAGAACAGATAAGAAAGCACATTCTTCCCATACAGTATCAGCTATCCCTAGTAACGAACACAGTGCAGTTCACAGTGAACTGGGTAAATCATCTCTACTACAATTATTTTCTAAATAGTATAAACTTGAGTACACAGTTCAACAAGCAACAAGCAGACCATATAACTAACCTGGACCAAAAAGCAAGATTATGGGGTTAGCGAGCTCATTTAAGCTTTGACCCAGGTTTTCCGTATCGGGAAGCTAACTCACTTTTAATATTATCCTGTACCCCCCTGGTCTGAAACTGAAGCAATAAATATACAAATGAACACTCATAAAATTAATTAATTTGAACGTTGATTAACACAATCAACGTTCAAATTCATAAATTTTATGAGTATTCATTTGTTTATTTATTGAAAAGATCTGGTCACAGTGGTCAGCGTTGGTTGCACCATTGATAAGATGACCCCCATATGTGGTGTAATTGGGTAATCTACGTGTTTGCATATTTTGATACTGTAGGCTACAGCTATGGTGTGTTCAGACCTCTCACCCTACAATGTGGATAACAGTGTCCTCCTTTTGTGGAAGACTAAACTAAATTGGAAGGTTAAAGATTAATTCACCCATTCCATACATGATGTGAATAATATAGGGATTACATGGGAAAGGTGAGATATTTGAAGAACATTTTATGTTATGGGTGTCTACAGTGCAGTCCATGAGTATTGGGACAGTGACACAATTTTTGTTGTTTTGGCTCTATACTCCAGGACATTGGAATTGAAATCAAACGAAATGAAGTGCAGACTGTCCGCTTTAATTTGTGGGTATTTATATCAATATTGTGTGATTCACGTAGGAATTACAGCCATTTTGGAGAACCAAAATAACTGCTGCTCCGCTGTTTCTTGGCCAGCTATGTGTCATGTACAAGAAAGCTAAGAAAATGTCTAGAGTTGATTTTAGGTGTAGAATTTACAGTATGTTGCTGTTGTCTCAGCATGAGGACAAAATATATGTCAATGCCAGTATAGCAGTCCATCAGGGAGTGAACAGATCAGAATACATTGATCAGAGACATAGCCAAACATTTTCAGGAAGCAAGAACACACTGGTGAGCTCAGCAATAGCAAGCAACCTGGTACTACGGAAGACCACTGTAGTGGATGACCAACTTTCAATTGTGAAGAAAAAGCCATTTTCAACTGTTGAACAGATCAAAAACACTCTCCAGGATGTGGGCATAGATGTGTCAAAGACTAAAATAATGAGAAGACCACACCACCATAACCTCAGAGGGTTCACTGCAGGATGCAAACCACTGGTAAGCCTCAAGAACAGAATGGCCATGTGAGAGTTTGCTAAAAAAAAAGTACATTGAAAAAACTGTAGAGTTTTGGAACAAACTCTTATGGTCAGATGAGATGAAAGTCTGCACTTGTTTCAAATCCAATGTGCTGGAGTATAGAGCCAAAACAACAAAAAGTGTGTCTCTCACCAAATACTTACGGACTACACTGTATAGTGTATATGCGTGGGTTTCTCTTGGTGGAAGTATGCATGTGCATTTTGCAAACCCCTTGTTCACAGGGCCTAACAGTTTTTATAACATTAAGTTCAGATGCAACATCACTAAAGCACTGGTGCAAGTAAACTATGCTAACCAATAACCAAATTCTAAATGCATGCAGACTACATTCCTATTGATAACCTATTGATAGCTTGTTAGTTTGCAAAGTATAGTATGACACTGCCTCTATCATCACTGCATTGGTGCTTTTGTAGTTTCATATAGTAGTGCCATCAATGCCGAGGGAGTAGACAAAATCATTTTAGAAAGTCCTCACGCATAATTTCTGGCTAAATATGTTCCTAGGTAGACATTCCTGTTAGCTTGCTCGCTAGCATTAACCATGGAAGATCGGACCATGAGTTTCTACATAAACTGCAATAGTGGATGCGGTACAGGTCTAGGGTCCTGCATAACCAGGGGTCAGCAACATGGGTTTGGTAACACTTTTGATGTCCGTGCTTATTTTTTCAGAAAACATAAAAAATTTACATCAAAACCGTCAGTTCAAAAACCTGAAAAAGGTCATGCCCATCACAGAGTCCCATAAAATTTTAAAGCGTCATGGTGGATGATGGACTAAAGAATGAGAGCAGAGGTATTTGAACAAATTTGAACCTTCATTTTTATGTAGTGGGGGTGGCGAGAGGAGAGGCGGGGGGTACTCTAGGCCTGATGACACTGTGTAGTGTTTTCAACACTGATATGCAAGGCTACCCTTCATTTTAATGTAGATTTCACAGTCTTGTTGGAAATACAGTTTTTTCCTTCGAGCAGTTTAATTTAAATTGCTGTACTGCTCTTAATAACTTGCTGGAGCATATTATCTTTTCATTTTAAAAAGTGACCGTGATATTCCCAAGCCACCCTGTGGGGGAAAACCGAGGAGGGCGCAGGTTGCAGGTTGCCGGTTCAGATATTCCTTGTAATGCGCAGCCTTCTTAGTGCGGGACCACAGCAGCTCCAGTATAACGAGGGAAAGGCATGTTTTGAATCTGACTACACGGTCCACGAGTCTGGAGCAATCGCTCTTTCTGATGCAGTGCAGGAGAGCGATCGCTCACGGGCTGTGGAGCGGCACAGTGCTGAGATTTGGTTATTCACTGCTGTTCTCAGCAGAAAGGACTTTGGAGATGTATGTTTGCAGCCCAGTCTGCTTTCTCTGTTTGTTTCTTTCCCTCTTTCTTTCTACATCTCTCTTTCCCTCCCTGCTTTCCTCCCTCTGCAGTGCTGTACTTATGGCTTTGCCATTTTGATTTTCGCAAGCTGTGTGATTACGAACTCCTAACAGGTTTTATTTCCCGTGAACAAAAGCAAGTGTACGATTTAATGTTTTTATTCCCAGGGCTTGTAATGGATGCCGCCTGTATGTATTTAGAATTTGTACATTGGTATAGTACCTTGTGCTTTCGTGATGTTACATCTTTACTCGCTGGCCTGGGGATGTTGTTAGGGAGGTCTAACACTATTGCTTATATTAATCAGATGAATGCACTGCTATTTCTCCTATGTTGTAATTCGCTGCGGATAGGAGTGTCCGCTAAATGAAAATGAAAAAAAGTTTTGGAAATGTGAAACCTTGCACTTTACAAGAGTGTACATTTATAACACTTCAACGAATGTTTTCTTTTCTTAGTGTTCCTTGTAGCACTGCTCGTCATTTCTCTTCTAGCCATAGACGCGCCTCGTAGAAACAACCAAATATAGACCTATAATTAAGAAAGGAAGGAATGGTCATTATTCATACTGATCCAGATAAACAGTGCTCTTGAAGTGTATCCCCTTTTTCTTCATTCACAGGGTTTCTGTGAGTCCTTAAATTGTCTTAAATGCACTTTTCAAAATGAAAGGCCTTAATTTGTCAGCGTCTGTGTTCTCCAGCATTGCCCAAGTGAGGAAGTCCAGTCTGTGGAGGTCACATCGCAGTACGTGTTCGTAATGTGTGTGTTTGGAACATAGAGTGGATGTAAGAAACCGGAGAGCATGGCAGGGACTAAGGCTGTACAGGAAGAGACTGGAAGCAGCCTGTACTGTCCTTGCTGAGGGCAAAACATGTTACTGCTCAGTTAAACCACATATAACATCAGGTTACTGTGATAGCCTCATGAAGCCTCATCGCATTTTAATGTGATGGTCACTTTTCGTAGGTATAACAGTAAAACCATTTTTAAGCTTACATTTCTTTTGAACATTTTCATTGCAGAAATACCATGGAGCTCTATTCACTATGTTACCTGATCAGGTGGGCTCATGCCATCTCAACCTTATGGAGAAGCCTGTAAGTTAGGGTATAGAACACTGAACATTATCATTGAACTCAGAGTGGAGTGTTTGTAATAGCTCACAACCAAGCTTGCTTCCAGTATTGATTGAGGTTGATCAAGCTGGATGAATCTATTGCTGGAAAGACTTTATGAGCACGTTACCTTTTTTCTATATTTATGCATTTGATCACAAAATGATAGCAGAATTGAAATGCAGCAAACTTCCACATGTGACCTACGGGATTAGCCGATTCCCTTGTTTAAATGTTAATGTCAATTTCTAATCAAAATTGACAGCCTGGCAAACGTTTATGCCAGTGTAGTACATTAACACTAAGTCCGTACATGGGTTCGTGGTGCAAGCTAGGACTACCGGACCTACCTCACATTATGCGATTTGTTTTTAGAAACTCAAAAGAGGATTCATTCATTTTCGAATTCCAGATACCAAATGTAGCCGGATTCAAGGCGATTGCTTTTCAAGCCTGAAAATTCTCATTTACTTTATATATTCAGTGAGAACAACTCTTCAAATGCATTTCAATATTTTTAAATGGGTATTTTGTCACCGAAATGTCAAGTGGGTCCAACTTTCAAAATAACATACTCAAGATTGGAAAGAAATTCCCTAGTTAGGCTTGGGGACCCTGACATCCTGGGGACCCTGACATCCTGGGGACCCTGACATCCTGGGGACCCTGACATCCTGGGGCAATGCATTGTGGTCTGTTGCATAACTGTCCTTGATGGAAAGGAAAAGTTCTGTCCATCAGAGAAGATGTAAAGTAAATTTTTATTTACTTTATATATTTAGTCAGAACAACTCTTCAAATGCATTTCAAAATTTCTAAATGGGTATTTTGTCACCAAAATGTTGTGGGTCCAACTTTCAAAATAACATGCTCAAGATAGTTTTTTTCCCTCTAATATGAGGCGTTCATTTTGTCTGCATTAAAGTGCATCTTTTCTGTGATGTTTACTTCTTACTTCTCGAATTACCATTTTACAGTGGTTCAGGAACATGTCAATATATATTTTTATATAGACATATATAAAAGACATATTTAAATGAATACATTTGAGTATGCATACATCCAGTCGTATAGGTACTCAGTATTATGGGAAATCTGTCAGAGGAAAAAAATATCTATTTCAATCATTGCTCTCAAAAACAGGTTTTAATGTTGAAATGTTTTGACCAGCCACACCAAGTGTCCACGTGAGTGGGTATGACATCACTATGAGCACTTACTTTTTTTTCTACCAAATGTATATACTGGAGGTACCATATGCCTTATAATGCGATATTCATACTCGATTCAGTAGTTTACAAAGGTACCAAGAAGCATTCAGAGAGGATGATATTGGTCCCAACAACATATAATGTCATTTTCTTGATTTCTCGCTGAGAGATTTACGGCCTTGCTGTGATTTTACTGTGTGTGGAATGCTGTTACAATATACCTGAAGCTTCTGAAAGTAATCTCCCTTGATGTGCCAAATTATTCATGACAGGATTCTGCCTCAGGTTATTTCGCAGCCACATCGATTTTGTTTGAGCATGTTTTTTTGTTTTAAAACTTTGAACTTGATAAATGGAAACATGCAATTAGATTTGCCTGTTGAACACCGCCTTTTGAGAAAATGCAGTGAGAAGATACACAACATCTATCCTGTCCTCTCTTTCTGAGGTTATGTACTTTTTTCTTCGTGTCTTGGTCATATTTAGTGGTATTGGATCCGTGTGTAGTGTTGCGTTGTTTTTTGTTTCTTGTGGGATTTGCTACATCAATCTTTCCTGGTCACTGTTTCTTATAGATGATTCTGAATTTTGATTATGCACATTTAGCTCCATAACTTGTCTAAAATTTGTACAAAAAAAAAATTTGAATGGTTCAACTGCCTGAGGTGCATTGAAGGTTAAGGAGAAAATTTGAAGTGTTTATTTCTTTACCTGGACCTCCTGACAAAGTAGAGATGGGGAAGAAACGGGGGCGGAAAGTCTTGATTGAAATTCTCTAGTTAGGCTTGGAGAGACTGACATCCTGGGGCACTGCATTGTGGTCTGCCCTTGATGGAAAGGAAGAGTTCTGTCCATCACAAGAAGAGAAGGGGCACAAGCACTGGGCAGTGGGATAAATGGCTTATTTATCTCACCGAAGGAGCCGGTAACAGTGGATTTTGTGGTGTGACGTGGATGCATTGGAATAGTCACAATAAGACTTCTATTGTTCAGGGAGAGCTACAGCATGAATTTGGACTGCATGTGGTATCAGCATGTAAAGCAATACTGAGGCTTGTACGGCGCCTCAGTAGCATCCTTCTTAATATCTTACTGATGTAACCGCACCAAAGGCTAATGCATGCATTTATTTAAGGGGTCCTGATATCCTGACATCCTGACATCATCGTTGCTGGAACAGGAACAGGAACAGGAACTGCCATTTGTCATTGTTCCTCCCCCCCTACCCCCATTTTCCTCTCTTCAGTTAGGAAGATAATGAACTACCATAATTTCCATAGAAGGCCCAAACCTGCAATGTTTTGAGAGTATGGACAAATATTCGCTATGTTTCGCGTAATCCTCTATCTTCAGGAAGCCCTTTTATCATTTGCGCTGGTGGTACAGTCAATGAAAACGGTCTGCCGGGCTGTATCATCTCATTCTTTCCAAATCCTGTTAAAAGTACAGTCGTCTGACACTTTTAATGACGTTTTAAGCTTCAGCTTCATTTCATATAGCCAGCAAAAAAGAATAAATAAAAAATTTTTGGTGGATCAACACTTATCAAAAGCTTCCTGGAGTCGAGCGTCCCTTATTCCCCGAGAGAAGGGATTTTACTTGATCCCCCCTACCCATTCCCTGTGGGGCGCTACAGAGTGATACGTTTTCTGCGAAAGAGACGGGCTCATGTTTGCACTGCTTCTCAAAGGCACAGGCGGTTTGGGGGGGGAGAAAGGACATAAAACTAAAGGGAGCGCGGGTACACATTTACAAACAAACCTACCAGCAGCAGTCGCAGCAATTCTCACTACAGCCGCCGCGCCGTGGCTTTTATCAAATGCCGTGGCATTCAGCCAAGCCGTTAGGCCGCGCGGGTTTGTGACCCGCCAGTCTCTGGGTGTGGGGCCTCGGGGCTCTGCGTAAGAGTGCTTCGACTTTTCATCAGCAGGTGTGGGGTCGCGCGGGCGAGGCTGAAAAGTGGCGGTATTTACCTCGAGCGCTTTCATCAAGGGGCCATTTCCACCGCCGCTCTTGCGTTTACCTTGACGGGAACTGTGCTGATGAGAATTTTAAGGTTAAATCAGAATGCGGGTGCAGTAGATGCAGTCAGACCGCCATTACGTGCCTGAACAGGAACGTTGGGAGAGCGCTGCGGGTCCCGAGGGGGCTGACCAGGTCACAGGTGTGTTATGGTCCAGTTTTCATACTTTACGTAATCATACGCAGACCAAATTCACCGTGCAGTCGCATGTTTCTTTTGGGTTATTTTGTGCAAATTAGGCACATTTTGTCACTAAAGCTTAAGACGGTGTCAGACACATTCGCCCATCAATGAGTTAGATTTGGCATTGTATTGTACGGAAAAAAAGCTTCTTTATATGCAATGATACCTTGTTCATTGACGATCTTTCTTTGTACGCTACAAGGAAGAGACGCCTGCGCTGGTAACGAAACCTTAAAATGTATTAATTGCTTAGAATCATATGCCGTTAGAAGGGGCATTTTCTCCCATCTGCCAGTGTCTGTCTAATTAAATTCAACAGCACTTAAAAAATGTTAAAAAATAAAGAAATTAAAATAAAGTCCTCTGATGAAATAAGTTTGTGTCGATGATGTCGACCATCAGGGGTTGCCGTCGCTTACATTGCAAATTTTGCCACCATGGGAAAGGCCGGGATTTGTCCACTTGGCTGTTAGACATGTTTTTCACAGCTTTTGACACATTTCACATTCAGCTTCCAGTGAATCAGCCTAATTGTTCTGCACAGGTCGCGATCCTTGCAAACACATTTAATTACATTCAGGGTTTGAAGAGCCTGCAATTAATCTGAAGGGGGAAAAAGGGCTGTCTGGCTTGTCAGCGAAAGGAGCACACTGACATTGCATAATGAAATTATATGGAGATGTCACCAAAAACAAAAGAGCACGCCTTTGTGGCACAGCCTTCTTCCTGTGTTCGTTTTGAGTGTCTTCAACTACTGAAACTCTGTGCTTTGTAGAGTTATGTAATTGGAGGGTTAATCATATCATACACATGTAGAGTCAAAAAAAGCAAAAAACAAACGGTGGCCATCTGCGTCGTTCTAGTCTCTGCTCTCCCTAACCCCTGTTCACACAGCGAGCGATTCGGTCGCCCATACATTTTGCCGCAAGTCCATACATTTTTTTTTAAAGCTCAGCATCGCTCAGCGACCAGCGCAACTGGGCAACTGAGCGACAAAAATTGCCAGAGAAATGTTGCCCGCAGTTTGTCTTTTCAGTTTGTCGTTGCCGCAATAGCCAATCAGAGTTCCACGCTTCCGATTTCTCCATTTCATGAATAATTATTCCACCCGGCTTCACTCGTTGCAGCAATGGAGGATACTAATAAGTATGGATCAAGCCTTCCCTTTCCTGTTCAACCCCAAAACACATGTTGAAAGATGACTAAATCTAGGCCATCTGTCTAGTGAGAGAGATTGAGAGATCGCTAGCTAGCGAGAAAGTTGAATATATAGCTAGCTAGCTAGCTAGCAAGAACAAATAATAGTTATCATTGTCATGACATAACTATAAAGAATAGGGTGTATTGCAAATGTGTCTTTAATATATTGTGTATTGCCGTTGTTTCTCATTATCAAACCATTAGTATCTGCATACAGCAAGCTCTTGACCTGCCCTCGGCATAGTAGACTTGAGCGACCCAGGGACCGAGTCACTCACTGTGTCAACACGGGGTTATTGACAGGTGACAAAAATATCAGGGTTGTATCGGTATCATATCAGCTGATAATATCTTAAAGCTGTAATCCATAAATGAAATGCCATATTTGATACCTTTTCACGCTGGAATTTGAGTTTGTGTTTGTTAAAAAAAAAGAATGTATTTAATTAGGGATGCAAATTTTAAGGAATTTCCTTAATCGATAGTTGTTAACCTTAACAAACAATAGTCGATTAATTGATAACATAAAAGCTAAATATAGCTTATGATAGACAGAATACAAAATGCAAGTTATATTCCTCAATCAAAGATTTATTGTAACATTTGAGAAACAGGCATTATTATAGCATAACAAAAATTTTATATGAAGGTGTGTCTAGGCTACTTTAACAGAAAAGAAATTGCACTCCGTCTCATCTGTTGCAAGCGGAACCGTTGCTCCGCTAGGCACTTGCAGCATTAACATAATCGCTCTTGAAATTGAAAGGCGACAGTTAAACTAGTAGACCTAGCCTAGAACAGTCAACTTAAAACATAGGCTATTATGTTTTGAATAGGCTCCTCATATGCATACTAGATAGACCTACGTATTTTTATTCAAGAACATTTAAGCATATCTACGTGGTCGGGAGTGAGTCGTGTGCACTTTGCCCTGGCAGCACGGTTGGATGTACGCTTTTCAGGTGGTAGGCTACATTAACGAAGTAGTTATACTTCAAAACAGCACCACAGGTATTGCAATGTATTGCAAACCACAGGCGCTCTCGCGTGGAGACCTTAAATCACGATTACATTTCACACAAAAACTCCCGTTGAAACAAGACCGCAGATTGTTCAGTTAATCGTTTAATTTGAAATCTTATAGATTAAATTCTTATTAGCAATTAATTGATAGTCGATTAATTGTTAACATCCCTATATTTAATAAAATTTTCAACGCACTTATCTATGTGCCTTTGGTATTGCAAACTTTGATTGACGCTTACATTTTTTTGGCATTTCAATATTTGACATCTAAAATTGGAACAACTGCTTCAAGTGGAAGACTTGACATGTTTAATTGGCAAGTACTGTGCCAGCAACACGTTTCCACATGTCAATATACAGTATCATTTAATCATGCATTTGGTTTGCTCATTCTAGCCCAACATGCAGAATGTGATCAATAAGAAGTTTAATCTGGCACTTTGCCTTCATTAAATTACAAATGATGCATGATGGATTAGGGTATACCCACATAATGCAATAGTAAAAACACGAGGCTGCTGTTTAATGGAAGCCTCCCTTGCTGCATTTACTGTTACTTACTTTGCTGGAACAGTAATAGGAAAAGATGGATTTTCAATAAAGACAAATGAGACCTTCTGGAGAAACGAGGTTGTTTGCTGGACTGGTCATTATTACTTACATGTGTAAGCTTGAAGATATACAGGCGAAAAAGGAATAAAAAAAGTGAAGTCATTTTATAAGGTTGGGCCGCCACACGTGGCCAGTACAGAATCTACTATCTGGAATTCTGCTAGAGGAATATAACACCACTACTACAAGAGAAAGTCAGTCAACTTTAATCAACTTTCGTTGATGGAAGTGGAAAACACTATTTCAAGCAATACTTATTTGGGTTCAGATCTCAGAAGGCTGTGACATAGGAAGACTTCAGTGTGTTTCTTCTCAAACGAGTGGGTGACTATTAGTGCTCTGCATTTGTTATTGAGGAAGATGCCAAGATGCAGGGAATAAATGCTTTAACATGCCATGGTCACTCCATACCATTGCTTTACCCAGTGCCTTTTGGAATGTTTTATTTTCTTACCTCTCCAGGTGTAAGCACCTCTCTGGCCTATTACAAACAGAAACTCATGTGATTACCTCACAGTTTGCTGAACACCATTTAATTCACATCTTCAGAGAGCGAAGTCAGGTGGTAAATACAGGAGCTATGAAATCCTCAGCCACCCAGTGCAACTTTTCTTTCACTGTCTTATCTCCCCTCAGAGGAACCGTTTGAAAGTATTACAGGTGGAAGAAGAGCTTTATAATAATTGTGAAGGCGCAGGTCAGCCGTGCCTCTGAGAATTCAGGAAAAGGAAAGCGATTTCCCCCTAGTAGTTTTTTCGGCTGCAAATATGTGTTGTAGGTGTACAGAGAGAGAAAGACGCCATAAACAAACACACCCACGCGTGACAGAGAAGAATCTTTTTGTTGTTTGCGATTTGTATGGTTAAGGATGTAGCTTCCCATCTCTTTCTGGCTTTATGTCACTCCCTGACAGACATTTCCCCTTTTTTCAGATTACTTCAAGGTGTGTAACTGACTGAGTAAATTAAACGTGCACGTTTGGATGCCGCTTGCCTTTACTGTCAGTTTGAACTGACAGTACTCTGCTTTCCACCCAACTGACGTTTGCATTTTTTGTTTTTGTTTTTCGTTTTTGTCTTCTCGGGAACAGATTGTTTGTGTGATAGCTGTTTGTATGTAACTGATGTTCCAGCCGTCTGGTGTTCTTCTGTCTCCGAGGACGCACAGAATGATAATATCTCATTAATTGCATTTCTGTATCCTTAAGTGATATCGGCCATATAACATCAAACCATAAAGAAAACAGGCAAGCATACAGAAAAACAGCCAATAAAAAGTATAAAGCAGGTTTACTGTTATCTCTGGGGCAAATAAAATGGTTGTTTATTCAGCCTGGGTGACCAGCGGGCCCTGTATTAAAGGGCAATGCAGCATTAACCTCCTGTGACCAGACAGGGAGTGGCCATTGTTTTCTGTTTTGTTTAGTTTTTTAAAAGTTTTTTTTTGGTGTGACATGGGATTATTTTATCTTTTGAATGCTCAGTAATTGTTCTCACAATTAATTAATTTTCTCCTCATCTCGTCAATATCTTGACCCCCAGGGCGTTGATCATTGTGTCTTAAGAAATCCTCTGGTAGTTTTTCTCCTGCTTGAATGTTGCATTAAGAGACGTTTCTGTTTAAGTGAAAGTGTTCAAGTAGATGCACCAAGCATTTAGGGATTTAAAGGGATATTTAATTTGCTTGTGGTTGGTTCATTAAAGGTCACTTAAAAATCTTTTTAGATATGTATTTGTATTTATATATTTATTATAAAACAATAACATTGACTTTTGCTGAAAGCTTTAGTTTAAATTGGTTACTACCTCCAATCAATTTTAAATATTTTTAATTTCCCTTTTTTCTACCCAATTTGGAATGTCCAGTCATATATCAGCACTCTTAGACCCGCTGCCATGCTTGACCGCATGTGATGCTCAGGTTCACATAGGCTGCCTCACTTGAGTGCATTTTGTCATGTACCTACTGTCTGTATTGTGTGTGTGTTGGTGTGTGTGCGTACTGGATGAAATGGTTGAATATATAAAACAGATGTAAGTGCTGGCAGGTCCAGTGGGTTCTGGGAGCCATGCCAGGTTACTGGAAAGTAGCATCAAATGTGGTTCCTTGACAGCAGAAAGGCCGTCAGTCCACCCTTTTTGGCGATTAGCTCTGGCCCACGTTGTCAGCAGACTTGGAGATGTAAGATGTGTCATTGGGGAGTTCTCCGAAAATTAATTGACACTGCCACTTTTCAAAACAGTCGGTAATCATCTGTGACTTTGACACATTGTGCTAGAATGCCTTAGTTGGCAGTGCAATAATGAGGGACCTCTGGTACTTACTTTTTTCTTACTCAATTGCTATTGGCATTTTCCCCTAAGGCACGTAAAGCAAAGGGCCGTACACTTTCTCTCCAACGTGCACATCATTGTACCTGTCACCGTGCATCAGCTTTCCACATGGGTAAGCCCGTTTCTTGAAGGGCATTTGTGTTCAAAATTTTACAATTCTTGGATTGTTGTTTACTTCGCTTTTGAGTCCTTGCTTCGTACGAGACGTCAACGATTCTGTCATATGTGTCTGAACTTTCATGAAAATGTATACATTTCTTCAGGGATGGGCAGTCACGACTTTTGTGAGTGAGTCAGCAAACCTAGGGGGTGGATTGGCCGTATTTGTGTCAAAGCTTATATGGGCTGCCGCCTCCCTTCCCTACTCAAGATGTCTCTTTTGAAAGTATTTGATTAGCTCAGCTGCCAGAGTGTCAATTAAGATGTTCAACGGAGGGCTCTTAATGAGAGCCGAAATCCCCCATCCTGCCTGGGCAGGTGTGCGCACGCTCTCGTGCTCATTAAGGTATGTTAATTAGCACCGGGGCCTCTCCGTGGGGCTGCGGGCAAAAGGAATAAAAGCAGAGCTGAATGGGGGGTCCACCCCCAGCTTTGGCATGGACTGCCAGTCATATATCACCATTTATTTCCCACCGCGGGTACAAGCGGTAAACGGGCCCCGGTGTGGGAGGCAGCAGGGGACTTGGGCTCGCGCGGTAATCGGATCTGTCCAGATGGTGAGGAGTCTCATACCATCGCGGGTGAACGTGCCTTTTTCCCCCCTCCCCGCGGTTGCAGGAGCAGACACTCCTCAGGTGCGATACTGCAGCAGATTTCACACATCCCCGAAACACAGAGCCCAGAAAGTTCCGCCAGAAGGAGACGTGCTAGGCGACGTAAACATGCAGGAACATCGAACTTCTATGCACTTTTGTTGGTTAGACAGAACTTTGGATGCATTTACAGAAAGAATGTGTCTCTATAAATAGGATTTTATGTTGCTGTTCCACCTCTTTTGAAGTTCAGAATGATCTCCTTGAGAGATGGTATCACATATGATACGGATCTCCTCAGTGGTTATAAATAGAATGTTGGTGCCGGTCATGTAAAAGCATGCACAGTACAATTTGTTCCACAGCTGTGTAAATGACCAAGACATGTATTGATACGGCATAATATAATCGCCTAGAGACAATGGGAATATCAGTAAGAGAACATCGGTGAGAACTTGAGATAAGCTCAGGAAATCTTGCTCATTTTTTATTCTCTGATGTAAGTCCCTGTGCGGAGAGGAGCCGTATTTTTGCATCCTTGAAAAGATTAAAAGATTGTATCTTTTATCTTTAGTTTTATTCAGTTGCAGTGACTCAAAACCTGTTTTTATTCCGTAAAGTCTGGTTTGACAGTGCTAAAACAGTGCCTTTACTTAAGCATTTGGAACCCTCTAATCAGTAATTATGAAGGCATTCTTCCAAGCTGTTGTAGTAATTGCATTGTAGATTACATTGGAAAATTGAGTTGCACTGATCACTGATGGAGCCTTTGTCATTGTATATCAAGATGTCTTTAGTTTGGGTAATTATGTATGATTTGGGCTCTTCTGACATATGGAGCGGATGTAGAACTGTCATTATTTAGCCTACATTTTTTCATTGTTTCATTTTGTACTGAGAGTCCTCCATGTTCCAATGTCGCCTGAGACGCTTCTATTGTAGAAATGACTGAATTGAAAATGTAGTGTCTGTTTTGATTTACTTTCCTTTATTTGATTTATTTTTCAAAATAGAAAAATCTTATGCATTATACCAGAGTTGACTAAAGGCTCATTTTCTAGTCCCTGGGCAGGTATCAACACTGTTACGATAAAAAAGTCATAAAATAATATTTAAAAATATATATTAAATGTGATGCCGATGCGTCAAACCCAAATTGGTCAGAAGCCACAAGTAAAGCAGCTATTAATTATTCTTATTCAGCTGTCAGTTGACTGATGGTGATACTGTCAATCATGCGTATGTTGCAAATTATGTTTACTGAGCTTACTGAGAATATCCAGTAAAAATACATACCATGTGTTGTACCTGATACAATGGCAGAATAGTATAGTGATTCTTCCATTGAGCTTGTAACTCAGATGTTGCAGGTTAAATTCCCTGATGGGGGCACTGCTGTTGTACACTTAAAAAAGGTATTTAACCCAAATTGATTCAGTAAATACCCAGCTTTATGAATGGATTGTATATAAAAAGAATATAAGCTGTGTACCTTTTTCTGGGAAAGAGCATCTGCTACACTGCGAAAATGTCTGTCTTAAGTGTTTTAGTCTTGTAATGAAACTTAAAATCTTATTTTTTTCTTAAAAGTGGAAAATATGAGCTTGTTTTAAGTAACTTTTTGCTTGACAAGTGAAGTGAAACCCCACTGGCAGATAGTTTGTCTTATTTAGCAAAAAAGTAACAGAAATAAGATTTCAAAGTTTAAATATAAGATTAAAATGCTTGTTAAGATTTGGTTTTTGCAGTGTATATACTGAAAATGTAAATGTGAAATTCACAGTTTTGTAAAGGCTATGATTTGGATTGAAATATAGGCCTACACATTTTTAGGCCTACACTTTTTCATGAATGCATCAAGGTAGTCATTTTCACTGCCACTGTTGTTTCCATGGAGTCACAATAAATATGGCTGAAAGTTGTCTATCTGAACTTTTGGTTAAAAATTTATCCCCCAGCAGTTGAAATTGAAGCCAGGGCTGCCGGACACTAATGAACATTATGTTACAGTAGAAGAGATTGAGTGCCAGCATGTGAAAGATCAGTGCTATTTGTATCCTGAAAAGTTATTATCCTGCAGTTTTATTTTCTTGCTGCACTGCAGCACTGAGTAGCTTTGGGCTTTGACAAAAGACCTGATTCCTGAGTTTTCAATAAGTGCCACAAGCATTGCAGTTGTAAATCTGCAACAATCTATTCGCATGTGCAATCCATATCCTTTTAATAGCCATTTACCATCAGTGGTTTACCTAACTACTTATACAATGCATATGTGTAATTTGAGTTTGAATTGAGGCTGTTTTTGGAGTGGTTTGTGTACAGGAGTTGTTCAGCTGTGAATTCACTGGTCATAGTGCTATGAATCATGGGTATATGCTGCAGCTTAAATTCCCTTTGCTTCTGTTATGTGCATTTATGCATTTATGTCTCTTTTAATATGGACAGTACAATAGACCTTACATAGACAAGCCACCAAGGAGATAATAGAAGCAACGTTTCACTAGATTCAAAGTTTTACTTCTATATTACGCCATGTTGTCATTGTACAAAAATAGTCAAGCTACAGTTTATCACTACTCTGGGACGTCCCTAAAATTTGGGGAAGGGTTCGTCCTCCTTAGAGCAATTGATACCTTTCTATATGCAAGTTTCAGGTGTGCCAAGATATATCTCCTTCTTAAATGAACCATAGATTCATTACATCTCGTTCACTCTTTTAGTAACACATTAGGGGATTTAATTTCTACTGATGAAGCATTAATGTTCAATCTTCACCTTAAATATCTGACTGTAATTGTTTCTGGGAAATTCTCTCTTTGAAATACTTGGTGACAGTTACTGTAAGAGTGCTATATCAAATTAAATATGCTTTGTTCCTGGGGGGAAACTGGACAGTATAAAGCACATCCATTAAATAGGCTTGGTGGCTGAGTAATGCAGGTTTGCCTGGTTTGATTTTTAAACAGGTTTGCCTATTTTGACTTACATCTCTGACACCCTCTTAATGCAGTTGGGAAGTGATACTTCAACCGCTCCCAGTGTATACCACACTCTCCTTCAGTGTATCGAATCAATGTCTGTGATGTAAACATGGGAAATGTTTTATATTACAATTATTAAAGTTTACTAAGTTTAACCAGAATGGAGATGCATGATCAGGGGTGGAAAAATTGGTCCACCAATTTTTTGACATTACCAAACTGTGACGCTTCACAGCCCAGCGGGCTTTTTCCGCTGAAAAAAAGAAAGAGAAGATGATAAGCTGTATTTATTAGTCATTTCTGTAGGGTCATCTTCAATTGGGTTTCCCTTGAGTGGAATGGTAGGTGGGTATCCCGGACTGCTCAGTATTTTGAAGTGAGTGAAGAGTTGAATTTGTGCTGTTTTGCTATTTATTATTTTATTTAGCAACAATAGCTTATATACTGGTGTTTTGTGTGAAGGCGAATAAACCACTTTAAAGAAATTGTAGTGCTTTTGCCATCTTAAGTTTAACCAGCAGGCTAGGTTCATTCTGATTTAATGTTAGTATTGTTAGAGTCCAAATGAAACATTTGGCTTTGCTATCCAGCAAAGTCCTTCTTTTTGACGATAAGTTTGTCTTGCTGATATACCAAGCTAATAACACAAAACCTTGCCAATGGTGCAGAGTTGTGTGATTAACATTATACCTAGCCTAACTCGGTGAGCTTAACTATTTTTTTAAAAATTATTATTATTATTTTATTTTTTTCTCCCAATTTAGTAGCCAATTGAACCCCTATTCGAATTAAATTCCCCCATGTAGCAACCGCTATACAACCCTGTCAGCCGGTAGTAGGAAGGAGGGCGCCACGTCCTCTACAGGGCGCGACTCCTCGAGCTCCTGACCGTGATTCCAACTCACCCAGGGCCATTTTGTGCGCAGCGATTCTCTCCGAGTCCCTCCCCCCCACCCGGAAGCAGCCGGCAATTGCCGCTCCCACAGGGCACCGGCCACGCTCGGATCTGGCAGGACCGGGGCGCGAACCTCGATCCTCGGAGTACAACTGCACTGTCTGAAAGTCAGCGCTCTTACCGTTGTACCACCGCGGTGGCCCCGGTGAGCTTAACTTTTAAAGTTACGTTGCACATTGTTCCAGGGCTAGCAGAAAGCTGATGGAATGACTTCTGATAACTTATGGAATACTGTTTTAAATTATTTTCTTAATATAATCCTCCAACAATTAAATATATAGATTGTGAACTAAGTTTGTGTAATTTTCTTTGAGAAGGGTACAGATAGATACGAGTGCACACTCACACACACACATACACGTGTGTATATACTGGCATATAAGCATATACCTGGACTACAAGAAAATTGCTTGGGCCAGCAGATTTAGCTGCTATTGCTTTAGCTGACATAAATATTTGATGGAATTTTCCACCCTTTATTATTTAGATTCTTGTGTTTGTCCTTGTAGATATTGTAAAATAGATTTTGATCTCAATGGGGTTATTCCTGGTTAAATAAAGGTTAAATACAAAATAAAAAAAGACATCTCAACATAAAACCTACTGGATTAGTATGACAATAAGTGCCACAAGCATCTGCAACAATCTATTCGCATGTGCAATCCATATCCTTTTAATAGCCATTTTTATCAGTGGTTTAAACTACTACTACATACACACATGTGTAATTTGAGTTTGAATTGAGCTGTTTTTTTGTTTTGGTTTGTGTACAGAGGTTTTTCAGCTGTAATTTCATTCACTGTCAATAGTACTATGAATCATGGGCTGCAGCTTTAAATCCCTTTGCTTTTTTTTCTATGTGCATTTATTTGTTTTTATATTGACAGTAACAATAGACCTTACACAACATAGACAAGCCAAGAAGATATAAACAGAAGCACGTTCACTAGATTTTTTTTTTTTACTTGTTAAATCTTACAATTACTTTACATCATGTCGTCATGTACAAAAATAGCTCAAGCTCCACTCACTACTTGATCACTACTCTGGGACGAGGGGGACGTCCTCCTAGGACCCCCAATAGCTACTTTTAGCAATGTCTATCTGACATAGCACTACATGAGTCTGGAAAAATATGTGAGCTAAAACATCGGTTTAATTTCTGGACTACAAGGGCAGTCAAGGCTCGTCTATACTGCATGCATTGCAGCCGCCGTGCGGCTTTGTGTGTACTACGCTCGTCACTGAAGTGTGCTCAAAGTAAAGGTAGCGGAAGAGGTTATCTACGCCACAAGTGAATGCCACACAGACCCGGTACAGCCTGTTCTATATTTTTGGCTTGCTGTGCCGCACAGAGAAGTGTTTACACATGCATTTGCTCTAAAATGCTAGCGTTGTTATATCACTGCAGGTGCGGCCCTTGTTCCCTTCTGTATCAGAGGAGAACAGCAGATATTTTAATAAGCAGCTGAAATGCTGAAGAACAAGCCTTTTAATTAGCATATTGTCCTGGCAGAAATATTTTAAAAAAACTAAATTCTTTTTGGGGGGGGCAGCGGTGCCTCTTAGATTTTGTGAAGGGGTGGGGTGATTTTGAAAAAGCACAACAGAAATGTTGATTAAATGATGTAGCCTAAAAGTGAAGGGGAGAAAAGCCAGCACGGTTTGTGAGCTGGAAAAATAAGAAGTTAACTTTAAAATGTTTCCAAACTTTTTTGGAGGAGGCATTTGTTGTTCATGTTGGCAAAAAAGGGCTTTTGGACTATAATGTACACATCATTAAACCAGATTTTGACTGCTGATGAAAATTAACAGAATTTGTGAATACATTTTTAATCTAGCCATTATTACACTTGTCGTTCAATGCTTAGGATGTTATTGGGGCAATTTATCACTGTAAGATAAAATGTTTATCTATATGATGAGTAATCTCAAATAATTGAAATGATCAGAGAACACTACCCTGTGTGAGACAAAGGAAGATTTTGCAATGGAAAGAACGTTTCAAGAATGTGTTCTTCTGCCTCAGTAAAAATCCACAAGCTCGCTTGGTGAGCTGTGTCAATAGTTCCCAAACCACAAATTATGAATACATTTTTTTTATATAAAAAAATATGAAGAGAAGGCAATGATGGCAGTGGTCGCGGTGAGGACTATTTTCATGCACTAATACACTATAGAAACACTATAGATTCACTAGCATGAAACGTATTGGTGATGCCTCATGTACTTTGTGCGCTTCCCATGTTCCCAGCACATTCCTACATGTGTTGGGACCGCCATCCAGTAGCTACATTCTGTGAGGAAGTACCATCCAACCTTTCATTTTAGCAACGACAATATCTTCAACCGCCGCTATTCTGATTTTAAATGATTTGTCCAATTTACATTTGTCTAATTTCTATAAACGTATTTTGCTTGCTGATTTGACAGCAACAAATGAAATGATTAAGCTTAATTGGAAACCATAACATAGTTTATCCATTCGACAGTGGTTCCTCACATTCCAAGATGTAATTTACTTGGAATTGTTTACAGCGTGCAACAACAGCTCAAAGACACATTGAGTCAGTGTTTCTTTGCGGCTGAAACTCCACAGGAATCGTTACATTATTCTGTGTGCAATGTACATCGATCTTTTGCATTTTATAGTGCAACCTTGGGTTGTGGGTGGGAAGGGAAGTTGGGTGGGGGCGCTGGGAGGTACAAAACATATTGTTTGAATACAAGAAGTTTATATTGATTTGATGTTATTGTATTGTACACCTGGGTGTTCAACAATAAAAGCATTTGATCACAAAAAAAAGAAACAATTGCAAGGTATTATGGGAAATATTGATAATTCTCAAAGAACATGAGGGCTAACATAGGCCAAGCTGGGAGAGAGCAGAGTGGCTTTTAAAATAGGCCATGTAGCACCTTGCAGGAGAGTTAACTGTGAGAAAAAGGCAGAGCGGATAGAGATACAAGGAGCTGGAACATCCACAAAACCAATCGATAAGGACATTTTTTTAAATGGTAGTCTTGTGAGTCATTTAGTGTTTAAATATAAATATAAACAGCAATATCAATAAAGAAATGGCTACTTATTTCAAAATGCATACACACAAATTACATCTTGCTCATGACTGAAGCAAAGTACTACTGTATAAGAAATGTAGCCTACTGGAAAACCCACTTGAGAGGCGCAAGGGACACAAAGCAAATGGAACCAGTGTAGACACTACAGCGACATGCTGTGCTGCTTCTGTGTGCCGCTTACACACTGCGGCCATTACACACATGGTGTAGATAAGCCTTAAGAAAGAAAGCGATTGACACCAGACCAAGACAAATGCCAGTGTTGATTACGGATGCATCAAGAGAAGAGCACAAAGAGGTAGACGTGTTTACCTTTGCCGGCATGGTGGTTGTAAAGGCATCGCTGCCTATAAAGATGAAAATTCAACTGAATCTTTTGAAGATTCAACTGTTAAATGGTAGGAGTAAAGGGAAAAGCAGTGAAGGGAAAAATATTTATTTCCAAAAAGCAAAAGCTTCCTTTGTGGCTTGTAAGAGTGTGGTTCTCCAATCAGTCTATCGGGTATGTGGGGAGAAGATTGAGAGCCAGTCTCCTGTAGCAGTTTGTATTTGAATTAATCAATCGGTCTGAGTGTGTGACATACCAGTCAAGCCCAGATGCCCTGGAGGGTAACAAATGCTTGAAGATTTTATTTATTCAACTGTCTTCCTTGGACTTGATTATTTGTGCACTTGAACGGTGTGGCCTTGTGACTCTAGCTCTCAGCCAGAGGCATTGTATGTTCTCAGAGGCTGCTATGATTGGCTGCAGGCGATACATTGTCACTTTTCCTTTTGCAGTAACTAACAAGCAAATAAAATATCAGTGTCACCATAAGCCAAAGGCAGTTTTGTAGTAGGTAGCCACTGAGATATGGAACGGCGTTCATTTTTCAGCCGCTAGAAAGTCTGAAATTGGCATATGCAGTATGTGAAGAGGAGGAAATTATGTTCAAATTGCACATGCATTTGTATTGCACAAACATGTGCCTACGTGTTTTTTTGTGTTAGTTTGGTGTATTCAGAGATCATGAGGTGTGCTTATGTTTTTAGTTTACCAGTGGAGGTGGTATATAACAGTTACATTGTTTTTCTAATTGCCTGTTGAGAATGGATGCTTTGCATGCCCTGTGCAGAGATTATCTCAAGTGAGTGATGTTACTGGAAGAAAAAAAAAGATATAGATGGGTTTAAAGGAAGGAAAATATGAATGTCCGAGCATTTCAGAGGGAATGCATTAGGTAGAGATGCACTTAATATGATGTTCTGGTTTTTCTGGTAGCATGTCCTGATTTTGGTCATTCACTGCCAGGAAAAGGGGAAGGATTGGACATTGCAAATGGAGAGGAAAAAATTTAAGGTCATGGTTAAAAATAGGTTATAACGGCGAGTAGGAGAGGATGTTGTAAAGGGCGCATTCTACCTCTTGAAGGTTCATGACACATAATGAACACTTCTTTTCAAAACCTTTTTTTTGCCAGTGAAAATGTATGTAGTTACACAGGTAATTTCTGAATAAAATCAACCGGAAAAAGAGATGAAAATAAAAATATAAGTATATTTTCCACTGCCGTTTCGAGAGAGAAAGATGCTACGTTTTCATGCGGTCTCTTTTTTAACATGGCTTGCTATAAGATGGATGTTTTTTTAATCAGCTGGAAAATGTATATATTTCTGTAAGTGGTGGGGATAAGCTTTTCAGCCTTTCAAGCACGCTCAAATGGCAATGTAACATCAGGAGGGTTTTACAGCAAACGCAACCTTACCACAGGGATACATGTGTGCTATGTGGATGTGAAACAGTTTATTTGAATGAAACTGGGACAGGAAACCTTGGATCGTAATGGGTTATTTTACTGAAAATACTTCTGTTTTCCTTTGAGAGCTGTCTTGTGTTGACTCTTATCATTAAGCGGCAGATTAGCTTGCAGTGAAAGCCTGTACTCTATGGTGCTGAATGACTGCTTTTGCCCTCCGGTGGGAATACTTTATGCATTAACGTTGTTTGTATTGAACTGATCCCTTGCGAAACATGAGAACGTGAAAGTGATGGAGCTGGAAACGTTGCTACTGACCATGACCGGTGACACAATTAATTTTTTTCTGGTTGCCCTGCTTGTTGAAATTGCACTAAGACTACTATTAAAAATATTTTACTAAAAATATTTATAATATTGCCTATTTTCTGGTGAAGTGAAATGTGGCTTGCGTTTGGTGGGAGTGAATATGCTGTAAGGGCATGACGAGGAAGAAGGGGGACGCGAGGAAGAAGGAGGACGCGAGGAAGAAGGGGGACGCGAGGAAGAAGAAGGGCGCGAGGAAGAAGGGGGGCGCGAGGAAGAAGAGGGACGCGAGGAAGAAGGGGGACGCGAGGAAGAAGGGAGACGCGAGGAAGAAGGAGGACGCGAGGAAGAAGGGGGACGCGAGGAAGAAGAAGGGCGCGAGGAAGAAGGGGGGCGCGAGGAAGAAGAGGGACGCGAGGAAGAAGGGGGACGTGAGGACGCGAGGAAGAAGGAGGACGCGAGGAAGAAGGAGGACGCGAGGAAGAAGAGGGAGGACGCGAGGAAGAAGAGGGACGCGAGGAAGAAGGGGGACGCGAGGAAGAAGGGGGACGCGAGGAAGAAGGAGGCCGCGAGGAAGAAGGAGGACGCGAGGAAGAAGGGGGACACAAAGAAAAAACTGCGGGATGTGAATGGCTGTGACTTTTGTGTCATTTGTAAGGTGACAGTCGGTCAGCGTTCCGTAGATCCTCCTCCGGAGGTCAGTAGAACTGTGGCACCTGTGGATACAGATTGAGTCCATCGAGTTACTGCCTCTGCGGAACTGCTTAAGGACGGAAGGCTGAACAGCGCTGTCAGTTCTCTGCCCCTCTGTATAAACCACGGGTGGGGAACTCCATTCCTGGGGAGCTGGTGTGTGTGTGCAGGTTTTTGTTTCTGCCAGTTACCCAATTACCTGTATACACCAACACTAATTCACTCATAGATTAGCCCCAGTAAAAAGCTTCATATAGAGACACAAGAACCGTCTTTAGCTGTCTTTCAGGATTTAATCAACAAGTGTAGCTAAAATATCAGAATAGTTAATTGCCTGAGGTAGTTAAATAATAAAGAGCAGAAGTTAACATAAATCTAGAATTGGATATGGCCCTTCTTCACCAGCATTGGCATAAGCTTTAGATTGAGGCAATGGAGAGCTGAGCCTGACTTTCAGTTGATGTTTAGACTGTCCTTTTTGGGGCAGTCACAGGTATTTCCTGGGCCTCCTACTCTCCTCGCTATAATTCCCGAGCTCCATAGCAGATGACAAGCAGACTGTTTCAGTAGTTAAACCTACATCTGTTGTAAGGGGAATTAAAAAACTCGCTTTGCTTCTTTCCACTGCGACGCTTATTCCACCGGCATTTTAATTAGCCCCTGAAACTATGATTATAAATAAAGATTAAAGTGATTTGGTGGTTGAATCCCACGATGATACTTGAAATATAAAGATATGATTGCAAGGTTATACACAATTACAGCGATCAAACATTAGAAAATCATTTCCACAAAGAACAAATTATACAGGAAATAAGAAATTGGTTCTTAATTATTAATACATGTATCCGACTCCTGGTTAATTGAGAGCTGGGGCCAAAATGGATTCGCGATCTCATTGAATGATTACAGCCATGATTGACGTAGCTAAGTAATTTTTTATTTTTATGTTGCCATCACAAGGCAACACAGCCAATGCGATTTGGCTTTATTAAACCGCCACCTCTGAAGTGTTTCATGAGGCTTAGTGTATGAAAGAGATTTTACAGTGCCTGCGGTAAGCAAGTCGAATGAAGTGTAATTATGAATAACTGAATCCATATGAAATAATGAAAATTGGGTTTATGATTCTGGCCCCTTTCTGATTCTGGATACTTCTGAGAATCTTTTTTTTTCCCTTCTGAGGTTTAGATTGCTGGAGTGAGTTTGAATGTGGAAGGAAGCCTTAAGGTGGGAATTACCTTTAAAGGTGAATATTAAAAATGACTGAGAAAACACGAGTAGTCTACTTTAATTTAAGGTGACTTGGTTTATTTGATGTATCTGGGGATTTGATGCGTCTGGTCAGGGTAATCGAGTACGAGTGGACCAAACGGTGTTCACTCGCAGATGACGAGACGCAAGCAAAACCTTCTCTCTGCCTGCTTTTGCAGCATACTGAGGTTAAAGCAGGGGCAGTTGCGTGGCCGGAGTGACAAAGTTGCTTACCGTTTACTTTTTTTGTGCTAATCTTACCCTTTTAAAACAATGTAGCATTTACAGAAGTGATGGTGTTTCAAGAATTGGCTGAAACATTAAAGCGGAATGTTGAAAAGACCGAAAATGTCATCGGCTGACAACGGGCAGAGAACAGGCCATCCATTATGAGTGCAGTGTGCTGTATATTATGGTTACGTTAAATTGCTTACCATTACGCTGCCAAGACGGCGACAATGTCGACTCCCCTCCATCAGCACATGGTATTTTGAGCGATGCTTCATGGCGTGGGATGACTATTACCGTGTAATGTTTTGACGACTCCTGCCGAGGTTACAGACTTGTAGACGAGACAAACTCCACTGCACACATTCAGAGCTACAACAGGTTAACCCTTCCCTTTCCTTTCAGCGTAGTGACTTAAGCGTGTCATAGTATTCATTTTAACTGCAGTATGTGTGCCTGTTTTTTTATTTAGTTCATTTTCCTATTTGTCAGATTTGTTTTGATTGTGACTCATAAAGGCCACTGTCTATTAGAAAGAAACTACTCACAGAACTGCAACTTGCAATAGACAAGCTGTTGTTTGATTTAAGTTTAAGTCTATTGAAGGAGAATTTTTTTCTCATAGTCAGCGAGCTTTTTCGATAATCCCAGCCGCATGCGTTGGATTCTGTTTTTATTATTTTGAAAAAAATGTTTTTATTGCAGCCGAATCTACTGTTGGCCTATTCTTGAATCGCACCCCTTTCTGCCTGCACTCTCTGTGGTCATTGATACCAACGTTTTGAACCGTGAATTCCAGCCCCTCGGCCAAAAGCGCCTGTGGGGGATCGCGGCTGAACGTTGACGGGCAGGTTGGCTTCTCGTCCCCGCTGCCCATGCACCCGTGGAGCCCTGACCCTGCCCCTGCTCACTGCGTGTGAAATGGAAATGAGCTTTGATTGCTGCAAGTTGACACCCGTTCACCTCTGCGTGTCTCCTAAAGGCACGATGGCCAGCGTAATGAAAGATGCCCCCCCAGTGTGGAGATGTGCATTATTTGACATTAAAAAACAGCAGGCAGAGGATCAGAGGCTGTAATAAGATTTAACAAGACGGTTAATAGCTTCGCTCTTATTAAAGCCTGCTCTGTGTGAGAGGCTGCGAGTGCTTTTTCACTCCAGCATCTGCCTGAAGGTGACTGTTTTGCTGGTTTTTTGGATGTAGACACAGATTCTATAGACTAACCAGATGGTCCACTCCTATGTTCCTGCCATTCTAAAGGACAGAGTATTCTGTGCCACATTATAGTACATTACATTACAATCATTTGGCAGACGCTTTTATCCAAAGCAACATACAATAAGTGCATCGAAGCAACTACAGAACAGATTAGACAAAGCATATCCTTCCCATAATGTAGCAGATATACCGAGTAATGAACATTGAATGTAGTTCACACAGTAAGCTATGGGTAAATCAACTATACCTTCTAAACTGTAACATCAAACAGTTACAGACAAACAACAAAATACACAGGGAACAAGTACTATGAAAAAGGTCCTAGTACATAGCCACACCCTTCATAAATAATAATAATATGCTGCAATGGTAGGAAGACAGAATGGTACGTTTCAAGAACATGGAGCTGAGTATCTGGTGGCCGGTCCTATAGTTTGTGATAGATGGTGCAGTATTTTCCAGGATGTCTTTCGTATCTGGGTCCAGTGTCGTAAAAAAAAAATTCTTGGTAAAAATACACATCTTGGCAATTTTTAGGCTAAAACTCACAAAGACGTAGTACAATAAATGACTGTATCGTCTCCTGGGATCTGGCAGCATGAAACTGTGAATCAAGACTGAACCGAACCCAAAATGTGCATGTTCCAATTTATATTTATGTGGGGATGAGAATGATTTATTTATATAATGCCTAGGTAATGCCGAGCGTACACTACAGGATTTTACTCACGATTTAGCCATTTTCAAGATCTTAAGAAAATCCCCGGTCTTTGTGTGATCACAGCGCTCATCCGCAACCAACGGTCGATTAATGTGAGACGGTCAGAGACTCAATTGCAGCTCTCCAAATCAAGTCTTAAGCTAGTCCATGACTCTCAAGAATATCAAACTGATTTGATTTTATCACAGGTCTTAAGGCATTGCTCGTGTAGTGTGTGACCCCCCGTGACTATGTGGGTAGTTTTAGCGAGTCACCACAGTGAGTGAAGGACACTACCTCATCCAAGGGACAATACCTTCTACAGCACAGTGTCCATCACTGTGCTGGGGCATTGGATTTCCGTTTTGAAGTAGGCGCCCTCTACTGCCTCTTCCAACAGCAGGCTAGGTTTCCCAGGTCTCCCATCTCTTTAATTCTGCGGTATCACAAGAGTATATAAAATAAGATACAAAAATGTATGGTTTTCAGTTTTTTTGGGCTTAAATTATTTTGTGTTTTCTGCTTTGTCTTGCTCTACTGAGCAAATCAGGCAACTGATCTGAAAATGTTACGCTGAATTATAAGTATTACCTTGAAGTTAACAGCACTATAGAGATTGTGATTTTTATTTTTGTTTTGATCAATTATATTGTGATTATCGGTGTTGAAGGTCTACTAATGAAATGTGATTAAAAGGATTTTCCTCCTTCGGTGTCTTTAGTGTGGTTATTAATCACCAAGTTAAGTGGAGTCATTCTCTCTGTGTCTCTCACTAACTCACACACTAAATTGAGTGGCAGGCGTGTGCAAACCTATTGGGAATGAGGCTTTCTCAGGTACTTACTTAGAGTTCATGAGAAGGGCCACCTAATCTATAGACTTTAATTGAAATACCAAAGTGCTTTTTTAATTCAAGTGTAAACCACAATTCTGCAGGAGACAAGGTAATCTTTTAGCATACAAACAGAAATCTTAAGTATAAAGACAGTGGAGAGCTCTGCCACCACTTTCTAAACTACGGAATAAAAATTGCACCTACACTTGAATTTTAATCTCTTTGTTAGGGTTTCATAAAACAGTGGAAAAGGACAATATTTATATATGATGGGGTAAGGTGTTGCTCAGTGGCTCATTCTGTTAAGGCACTGTTTCAGTGTGTGGATGGGTCACCAATCTGGACGTGCCAGTGCTGACTGTGGCCGGCAGCCCTGGAGGGTGATGCAAAATTGGGTCGGTTGTCATCTAGGAATGGGAGAATTTCTGTCGCCCACGATGACAGCGTCTCATTGTGCCCCGGCACAATGATTGGGTGCCCACGAGTCTGCCTGTTGAGCTCCACATAAAGTTTTCCTTAGACTCACTCAGTGTAAGCCCTGTATAAAAAGTGGGGGAACTTTATTGTGTGCGTTCTCCCAAAATCGATGGCAGAGCTTGGAGCAATGCGCTGATAAAAAAGGGCATGCAACAATTGAGGATTAAAATGGGTAAAAAATATAGGCTAACACATTCAAAAATGAATTTAAGAGAGCAGGTGAAGACACAAACAAGCAATGACATAAATTAAATGCATTTATGTATTTAGAATGCAAGGCATTGGTCCACCTACTGGTTTTAACAGTAAAGGACTACTTCCATTCAACTCCAAGAAAGCATGTCCGTGAATTACAATGAGGTTGCTGCAGATGGTGAATATAAAATGTTCTTCATATTGAAGATTTACCATAAATTTATTTTATGTTGCATACAGACAATTGAGAGGCCTGGGTTGTAAGGGCTGTTTATATGAGACTGAAGCGTTCTAACCAAATTGTGTCCAGATTATGATCAATTTAAGAACTGGGGCCTCTTGAGTGGTGCATCTGGCATGCAGTCCTGGGTGCAGTGATGCGATCTTGGGGGCTGGCTCATTGTATTACAGCGACTCTCTTGGTCGATCAGCAACTGCGGTCGTTCACGGTGCGCAATTCTCCAAGGCAGTGGCTGCACTGCTGGTAGACTGCAGACTGAGAAGCAGCAGTACTTGCACCCCACGTGTGATAGTCCAAGCAAACAAACATAGGGGGATAAAAATGGGTTCCAAAATACCCAGGAACAGTTGGACTCGAGCTTTGTGATGGTTAGCCTTTTGTGTATTGTGGTTTTTTGAGAAGTCATTTCTGCACTATTCTCGGTGTAGGCAGTAATGCCAATGGTGAAGCAACACCAGAAAAACAGAGAAAATGGCGGTATGAGGTTGCCTCGTGTTGCCGTACGCAGAGCTAAGAGATGATAGGGTGCTGAATGCTCCGAGTACCCCCCCCCCCCCCCTCGCAGAGCTCTGATGGTGTTAGTAATTGTTTTCAATTTTTTCGCATGCGTCGTAAAGCTGATGTAAATTATGATGACGGTGTTTAAAGCTTCATAAAAAGTCTTTATTGGCCGCTTGCATGCCGTTTGAGTAAGGACCTGGTAGTTTGTGTGCAGGTGGTATTTAAGCTACAGCATTGAAGACATTGAGGGTTGCAGGGAGAATCAATAAAATGGGCAGTAATGGCGTTAAAAGCAGGTGCAGTTTTCGCTATGATTGAGAAAGCAGAGCTCAACAGGCAGAGCTGTTGATGGTTTCAGGGGAAAACGTTTTTCTTCCCTCCTGCTTTCTTTCTTGAAGACGTTGATGTGCTGTAGGTCACATGAAGGTCAACATCCATTTTGCAGTTCTGAGTTTTTCTCCCTCTGATGGGGTCAGACGCGGTCACACTATAGGAATGACTAATGACAAGGTGCAAGGTGTTTGACTCTGTTGTAATGCCTTAATTGTGGGCGCTGCACTGTCGCTTAAGCATTGTGATTAATTGCGTGATATAAAAAGGACAAAAAGCAATTTAGGCTTTCTGAAGCAATTGACCTCATCTCCTGAAATAAAACCTGGAATTTGGCTTTGAAGGTTATCTACATATCGGCTGCAGCAAAAAGCGATTTCCACAAGAAGCGGAGCATGCTCAATGGCTCCACTAACTGCCATTGACCTAGCATCATACTCTCTGCTTACCCTCTGTTTTCTGCCTTTTATTCCTTATCTGTTTAAGCAGGTCTTTCTATGGTATTAATGCAAGACTGTGTAATTTTATCCCTCAGATAACAACAGAAAAGGCGAGACAGACGGGATGTTTCTGTTATTATTGCCATCCCTGTGTTTACTCGCGTTCTGTCGTGTTCGTTCTTGATTCTCAAGCTAGACGGCCGCACTCTGTTTCAGACAATGCTGCTTGATTCTCATCACTTCAGACAGGGAAAGAAATGGTTCTCCTTTTTTCTGAAAGGATTGTTTCATTTCGTAACACAAACCAGTGAGCTGTTGATTTTTATGTGATTCACCGTGGCTATTGTTCAATAGGTCCTCTTATAGCCATAGGGTTCATTCCAATCGCTTATTTTTACTCTTTGCATCTTTTCCTCACGTCCTTTTCTCTCTTTTTTGCTCCGCCCAACATAGGTCACGAGGAAAGGATGCACGTACAACAAATATGAGGATGGAGGAAACGAGGCAACATGCATTTGGCAAATGGAATGTCCTTGCTCAATCAAGCGTCAGCGTTATATTATGCTCACGTGCTTAACTATAATGCTTTTTAGCTTATTTTTTTTATGAATAAACGGTGCTTTTGTTAGTTATAAAAAATTTGTGTCATTACGGATTAGCCTTTTATAATAAATGGAAAGGAACGGTAAAATTGCATTTGTGTAGGAGTGTGCCTGCGACATGTGAAGAGTGGTGGATAATTTAAACACATCACGCGTTCCGAGAAAAGGCTTCCGTAAAGGCTACACTCCTCGTTCCCCACTCCTCGCTCCTCCGAGGAGCATTTAGCGGTTTGGAATGTCAGTAAAGATGGCGAACCTTCATCGATTTCCGGGTCAGGCGAGGACCGAGGAGAAGAGGACAGATAAAAGAAGCTATTGGAATCCACCCATAGTTTGATTTGTCCCTATGTTTGAGTGATAAATTTAAGCAGATGGTGCTTAATTGGTTAAGTGAACCAATAGCACTCTGTACAAGAAGAGGAATATTCATGCATGGCTAAAAAAGTTACTGTGAGTTACAGGACAAAATGCATTTTAGTTAGATTAATTACAGGTTAGACTCTTCTAAAGCTATTCTCTGTTCTCTGCATACTACCGTCTCAGCAACAGTTATAGATTATAATGAGCTTTTCTTAATTAACTTTAGAAGACCTCCTTTATGTATAGACTGCCTTTCTCTCTAGGGCCCTGGGAATTACTGGGGGGGAAATTCCCTCCGCTCTAACGAGTTAAATAATAGGTTTCTTTGATAACCTGCTATTTCAGCAGCTGTCTGACACCTGTGTCTCCTAATTGACAATGAATACATAAGAATTGAGATCCTGGGGCTCGTCAAAAGTCTCTTAACACGGGAGGCAGAGCAGATGTTAAATTGAGCGGAAATATGGGCAGAGACTGAGAGCGAAGATTACATCTGGAGAGAGACGAACTGAGGGGCTCTTCTAAAAACCATTAGCCTCCGGAAAGGTGAACTCCTCGAAAACGTCTGACTGCGTGTCTCCACAGATCCGCACGCCTTTGTCTGTGGCGGAGGTGGCGACGCCATTTCTCTGTTGGAGCTGCAGTCAGTCCATTCCGTCGCATCACAGCACAAAGGGAATCTGCGTTCCAGAGACGATGACACGAGCGCATTTGAAAATCCATTTTTTGCCTGAATCTGCGAGCACTCGCTCGATGACTGCCGAGGCACTGGAGGAGCATTTCACAGTCACCTCATTGCACTGAAAATCCCGGTGCGACGTAGACAAGTTTGTCGAGCGGCAACGGGGGAAAGCACTTCTGCGGGTGACATGGTGGACGATGAGGGCAGACCCACAGCCGAACATGACCGCAAACGCAGCTGCGGAGAATCGAAGGCCACACACAGCTTGTGAACTTGAGTCGTCCAGCGTCGAAGCAAACTGATTTCGCAGCAAGCGATGCCGTACCCTCGGTCCTGCTGCACATTTCTTTCTCTTCATGCTTTGCTCTTTTTCTGTTCTTATTTTCTCACGCTCTTCTTCTTTAGTCCCGTCTCATTAGCGGGTTTTTTTTACCCTCGCAGCCCTGACGTACTTCGGTCAACGTCGCAGTGCGTAAAACCGAAGTCCGCCACTCTGGAGCGTGACATTTGGATTCGGCATTTCCCTCTTATTCCGCCCTTAAACCTCTATCAATTTCATTGAATTACATTTTTTAAAAGTATAACTAAAATTTGGTATGTTATGTTGAATATGAATGGATAAAATAGCACTGTATTTCTGGTGTCACTCGCTGTCTACCATGCTGTGGCAGGCCACAGTCGGTTATGTTTGCAGGGTCCCACAGTTCTTTTCTCCTTCCTTTTTTGGAAGTTTTGCCTCAAGGGTTTAGAAATGTCTCATTATTTCTTGTAATTCAAAAAAAAGTATTGTTTTTCCAGTTATATTGTACCCTGCATTTTTATCATTAACTTTTTAGGGTCTTGCAATAATTAGGTTGTCTTGTTTTTGGTGTTTGTGTTCCAGTTAGTGATATAATTTGCCTTGTGTTGATACAGTCTGGGTTTCTATAATATTGTATGTTTTGATGGTTCTGTCGTTAGGTAGTAAAAACATGCTGAATGGACTGTTCTCTTGGCTCAGCTCTTGGAATTTCAGATCACCGTTATTTAGTCTTTAGCAAAACCTGGTTTTGTCTTTTTTCCCCCATTTGGGTTAGCAGGTGTAACTCAGCAGTGCATACGTTTTGGGGTGTTTTGTCTGTGTACATGGACTCCAGGGATAGTTGAGCATTCAATGTTCACTTGTCTATAAAAAGACCATAGCGTGCAAATCGTTTAATAAATTATTGAAAGATCTGTGGCCAAATTCCAATTGAGATGTGAGAGTCTATTTTCTTTATAAAAGGAAAAAAATGATAAAAAATGATAACATTTGATCATTACATTAAAAATGCGAACCCTTTTATGCTTGTGTATTATATTTATATTGCTTGCACTACCGTAGCATTATTTTGTAATGGTACACTCATGAAGCTATAAACCGTAATTTAAATTTCTGATAGGGTGTGCTTATTATCTGTAATACCTTGGGAGAAAAGTGATGCTTGATTCTTATCCCAAAGCATTGTATTCGTTGAGTGTTAAGATGCTTCAGTATGCAGTATATTGCTTGAATTACTGTTCTTAGTAAAAACCTGTTGGGGACAAATTTGTCTACACCCTCTTGGGGAAGTAGCCGGCACTCAGAATGAAATTGGAGTGTTTTTACTCCAAGAGAGTCCCAAGGACTTTCTCTTCTCTTGTTTTTGATTAGTTATGTTATCTTTTTAAAAATAGATTTTGTTTTCAAATTCACTAGTTATCTTTCTGAATAAATGTTAATATTGTGGACAGCTAGAGTTGCTCTTTTATGCTATGAAAGTGTTTAATGTCCGGAACACTGTCTTATTAGGTTTCACTGGTTTTGTCATAATTTTGTTTAATGCCATTCTTGTGTACTGTTTGGGGTGCATCTGTAGAAGAGAATTTAGATTGTTGTACAGATTGCTGGGCTCCTTGTGTCTGGTCCAGTGAAACAGTCCCATTGTTTCATCCCTGTCCTTCACTCTTTCCTCTGCTTTCTCTCTCCCTCCTTCCTTTCTCTCGCTCTCACATGTATGCGCATGCACGCACTCTCTCACACGCACACACACACTCCTCCCACGCATGCACATGCACACCCCCACGCACGCACACACGCATACTCTCTCTCACACACATGCACGCACACACAGACGCATGCAAACACTCTCACTTTCTCCCTCACACACAGTCACACTCTCGCTCTCTGTCACACACACAAGTACACACACACATATGCCCACATACTCACATGCACACACACTCTCTCACACACACACACACAGGCGCACACACATGCAAACACACAGACACACACACCCTCACGCTCTCATGCACACATACACACTCTCGTGCTCTCTCACAAACACTCAGGCACACACACCTGCTCTCTCACACAGGCATGTGCACACAACACACATGCACACACACACACACACACACACACACACACTCTGTCTTTCTCTCTCAGTCAGAGGCTTAAGGAGGTGTTTCAGAACCCATTCCAGCAGCTCAGGGTCCTTCAGGTAGCATTAGGAGGGCAGAATTACTGTTTTGGCTGCGCCGACAGGTCTGTCCAGATCGTGCCCAGTTGAATTTCAAATCCACTCACCAAGGCCAGATGTTTCCTACCTGAACTGATATAATTTAATGCTGTGACCTTCACCTTCTGGGAGCATTGCAAGATTCTCTTCCAACTTAACAAAAAAAAAAGCTCAAATAGGGGGAGGGGGGGGGAGGGGGATCGATATGTCATTGTAGCTGGCCTGGCCCCCTACATGTGAAGATTGCTTCAAAGATGGAAAACAATTTGGTGCTATCCTGGACCAGTGTTACTGATAAATGGGCAGTATTAGTTAAAGAAAGCTTCACACATAGCTACAAAAAAAGCTACTCAGGCAGTTCTTCAAGGAAGAGAATTTGCTTTATGCCGTTTTGTAAGTTTTTTGAAGAATCAGGTGTGTGTATTTGACCAGACATCTCATAAATTCAATGAACAATTTGTGCATCCCCTGCCAGTATTAGTCTGTTTGTGACGAATATATTTTATGGCACAATTCATCCCTTCCATTATGTAAAATTATATGATTTATTGATTTAATATGATTGTTAAATTGGTCATCTGTCAATTAGCATGTGAAAGGTGCCACAGTCTGCCTGCAGTCACATGCCTAAAAGTATATTTCTCTTCATATTTAATTGGCATTAAATTAATTATGCTCGCTGGGAAGTGAGCGACTCAGCATGCCTTTCCCACTCATGCAAACTGAAGACACTGTTACAGCATCACTGTTCAACTTGCTCTTTCTGCAGCGCTTTCATGGTGTTTGTGTTTTCATAGGATAGTGTTTACTATTCCTAACACCTTAATTTCCTGGTTCCAATCATTTTCTCCAAAAAGTAGCACAGATTCAAATTTGGGGGGGGAAGAGAACACAGCCCAAGGAGCAAGTTCCTGCATCACACAGCCCATTCTTGAGTTGATGCAAATATGCATTAACAATCATATTGCAATTCCATATTGCAGCTGTTTGATCGATACACAGAGTATGTAAATGTTCAGTTATCTTTGCCATTAAGATTCAGTATCCACACTGTTTAATGTATGTAGTTTAGCCAAACTGAATTTGGTTGAAATTACATTCAATACTCTGTGAATTTGAGTGCAAAAGAATGGTTTGAATAACACAGACCATTTACAGTGGCATGGAAGAGTATACCATATGTTAAAAGAAGACATGAGGGAGCCCCAGCTGCCTTGCTCAATAGGAAATCTTAAAATGGATCCCTGCTTGCCTGCGTGACACCCCTTAGGAAAAACATGGACAAGCGAAAATAGGATAACAATATTTTTCTGTTCATGTTGTTTAGGAATAAGAAGTTTAAGTCCAATTTAAAATGCAATACCTGATTACCCCCACCACACACATGCACAAATGCAAGCATGCACACACACACACACACACACACACACACACACACACACACACACGCACGCACACACAAAACACTCACCCAAATTTGAAACATGCATCAAATATCTGTCCTCCATGAAAGATATGAGGAACATCTGAGCTTATGTCAATACAGTGTGCCCTGGAATACTGGCGTGCTTTGGTTGATACTTTGCATGGATATACACTGTAGTTGTCATACTTCATACATACGTACATACATACTTATAAAGTTGTTTTCAAAAACCTGTGCACAACCCGTGTCTGTGGATGTCCGTGAGTAACCGTGTCATTATATTTGTAAAGAGATGTTGCTGTAGATTTTTTCATGTCAATTTTTGGCGTTGAGACCACCACAACCTAGATGTTGAGGTCGGGGTGTTATGCAGCGGATATCTACAATACTAGTGAGTTCTCAGCGAAACTACCCAAATGGATAGATAGCACTCCGGGTTTGTAGAAACATAAAAATTCAAATTTTTGGGTGAACTGCCACTTTATTGCCAATTAACACTAAGCAACTGGACCTTTTTTGTGTGTGACACTGTGACACCACATTTTGTCCTTTTCATCAGCTTCTTTTGCAGGTGAAAGACACACACATGACATACAAATGGATTTATTTCTCTGCTTATGTAGAATTTCAGATGATTTCAGATGCTTAACATTACATTTTTTCACAATATCATGGTTTAGATTTTTCAGTTTTCTGTGGTTTGTAAAACTATATCTTCCAAGTAAAGTTTGAAGCTCGGCAAGCACAGTAAGTGTATAATTAGGCATATACATAGTGCATCACACAGTGTCCTGCTTATGCCAGAAATGTTCAGTTTGCATAAAGGCTTTTATAACAGTAGATATCTGTGTTTCTGCCTGTCCCTGTTTAGCATTTCTCTCTTAGTTTTTTTGTACTTGCAGTTTTAATGTGTATGGGTGGTAGGCAGGCGATTGGATTCCCACAGTGCGATGGTGGTGAATAGCACCAAACAAGGCGCTCGCTGTGACGAGAGAGACGGTTAATGTTGCTTTTTGCCTCTCGCTCTCTGGAAGGGTAATAATCGTCGAATCTGTTGGCGCGGCACAAGAGGAAATGGTGCCAAATGTTTTCCCTTGCCCCCCCACGGTGAGACATGGAGGGTGGTGAAAACATGATCACGTGTGTCAAATTTTGCCATTATGGGAGTCTGAAAAGAGCAGGTGGACGGATAACTATCTGGATCGCTCCCGCCTTTCTGTGACTCCTCAGAGTTCCCTCCGAGTCCTCATCTTCCTCCTCCCCAATTGTCAGTCGTAATATTCTTCTTCCCCTATCGTCAGTCATAATGATTCTCCCTTTTTGACCGGGACCTTCCGGTTTGCATAAATGTTCGTTTTGGTGTGGTTGATGGCAGTGAGGTTGCACAAACTGTATTGTCGTTTGTTCAGGTGCAGTGCATTTCCCTGTCAACCTTAATAGAAATATTGTGTTTTGTAACAATTTTAGGACATTTTCCTGTTCTAATTTTGGTTAAATGCATCGAAAAGATAAACTGCATCACCTTATTTGATTGTGAACCATCAGTAGAGCATGCGTATATATATTATAATATAACTAAATGTCAGAATGCACTGAATTAATTGATTAATAAGGTTAAATAATAATTAAGCGACAGGCTGATTTAGAGTTTAGAATCGCTACCGTTAATGGAGGAGGTATTCGTTTATGGGTGATTGTCAGCTATCGTTATAGTCGTTAGTCTCTCTTCAATCAAGTCAGTCTCAGAAATATATCTGTCTCATAAGAGCCTCAATGCAAATACACAATATTAGAAAGTTATTTGTGAGAAACAGGCATATACATGACAGTAATTATCTTACCACACAACTCTGGTAAAAGATAGATAGCCCTCCTGTAAAGGCCAGCCAATATCTTACTGGCAGAGATGCATGGGAATACAAGTATTATTTTTTTATATTTATTTGGCAGACGCTGTTATCTAGAGCAAATTTACAAGGATACTATGACAAGAGACATGAAATTCATGTCACGCGAGTGAGAACAACGGCACAGGTACAGAATTATTCAGCCGCAGTGTGTAAACGCGCCGCGTCCTGTCTCCCGTCCCCCTGTCATCTCTGTTCTTTTTATCGTGCACACTTTTTTCATTCCTCATTCTTTGAGGGAACAGAGACGACAAGGTTGCGCGCCGTATTCATCATTTAAAAGGAAGAAAAGCTCAATGTTAAGACTTTTCATAGATGAAGCTAATGAGCCCTCGTGCAGCAAAACGTGATGTTTGATCAAAAAAGTGAGCGAAGATGGAGACAAAGAGAGCGAGAGAATGAAAAAAAGAGAAGAAAACCAGAGCTATACAAACTCCGCCAGGCGTGCTGAAATTCATTAGACTGTCACATGAAATGGAGTTGGTGTCCAGGCCTCGCGTTTCAAAGTGGGAGCTTTTAACACATTACATTAGTTATTTGGCAGACGCTTTTATCCAAAGCCCCCAAACCCCCCCCCCCCATGCATGATCGTGTGACAGCATACCTCTGTTGCGTGAGGAAGAGACATGGCCCTCATTAAAAGGCACGTAACCCACCTTTTCCCCGCTATATATACCTGTTGTAACAAATTCATGTGTTAATTCATTCACAAGCTAATAATCTTGACCTTAAAGCCATCCCCTACACTGTGTCCATACCTGCTCACCCTTACAGTTTACCCAGTCTATTTATTATCTATTTAGGGAAGTGTTTTAGAATCCTGGGAGGCCTTTTGTTTCAAAATAGCATGGGTTCCTGTCTAGCGGTTGCCCTGCTCGCAGTAAGCGCTGTCAATATCCCTATGAGTGTCGGAGGCTGTGAGCCCTCAGTTTTCCCACCTGCTGAAATCTCTCTCTCCCTGGGTTGATAGTAAGGCCAATTATCTGCCACCCTGCGAGGCTGCAGGCCAAAGACTGGCACTGGCACAGCCTGCATTCCGTACCAGATGGCGGGGCCCATCCACACACATTACAGGATTGCCCAACTGGATGAGCCACCCTGCAGCTTCTGCAGTTTTTTAAGATATTTTTTTCAGGGGTTATTAAAATGCAGTGTAAACGTCACCCAAAACCATTTTTTGTTGTTGTTGTAACTGTTATTGATGTATTGTTGAGCAACACCTATGATTAACCTACCTGTTCAGAGTTGGCTCGTTTCAAGCGCTGGCTATGAAGTGCTTTGAAACCGATGACGCAACCAAGACCAATGCGGCGCGGAAGCTAACGCTGTGTATTTATGGACCACTGCATTTTCATGAGGTAATTAGTCCCATGCTGTGAGTTTACAGGACATATACTCTTGTAAATTCTTTGCCGGGACACGGTGCTGAGGGGCCTTGTAAAACTAATTGTTTCATATCCGTACCCTTAGATGCTTCTTCCTCAAGGGGCTTTTATTACAGCTGTGATATTATTATCTATGACAATTTCGGAGGTGATTGAACTGAATTAGACCTTTTCCTTGGGTAAACTTCTGCTCGTGAACCGCAATGGACTGCTGAGGACTTGCTCTGTTGAGGGCGGTGTTAACACATTGTAGAATTTTAGGTGACTGTGGCACAGGTCTGCCGTGTCCTTTTAAGTGAAAAACTGCTGAAAAATAAAAAGGGGGGCATCAGTCTTAAAAGTAATTATCTGTGTTCCAATGGATTGGATGGTAAATTTAAGTGAAGTTTTCAGCTCAGATGGCTGGCATGTTAAGTCTGATGAATGGTGAGACTATAAAATGAATACTGTCATGTCTCCCCCCCCCTCCACCTCCCTCTCTCCAGACCAAAGGGTGACTGCAGTAACCGTAGATTGGAATTGTCAAGGGTGTCACATTAAATGTGCTATTATTAAGTCCGGGCTGAATTTTATTGCCGCAAATGCTCATAAATTGAATGGTCAGTCCCTTAAATTACAGAGCCTGGCGTTCACTCTGCTTGTCTGGACCTGTTCCCCACCCCCATCTCCCCCTGATGCGCTGCTCTCGGCTCCCCAGCCCGTCCGAAACAAATTTCGTTAGTGTGGACCTGGGGGGGGGGGGGGAAGAGATGCAGTTCGTCTCAGAGTGACATGGCATGGCAAACGGGGTGAAGTAGCTAGAGTCATCGTCCTCCTCTTGGGCTTTGTCACCTGGGACAAGTGAAGCCATGTTAGCGACATTTCTAAAGGTGGTTACAGAGTGTTTAAAATGGGGAGCAGACGCGTACGTGGACGGGCAGTCCTCCGGATTGTCCTCATTTTATATTGGTGACTATGAATTTTCTTAAAAGAAGTAAAATAAATCCAGATTAATTACATTTTCCACATGAATAATGGTTCTAATAAAGACAAACAAAACCAAATGAAAAAATGTCTCCCAAAGAAGTCAAAAGAATCCAAATTACAAACAATGTTTCCAAAATCCGAATGAAAAGCTGGGGCACTAATGGAACAGGACGTGTGATTCGAGTGAGGGTGCATGTTACTAAGCCTTAAAACGGAGAATTGGCTCTGCATTTTAACGCTCTCATTAGCGTTTCTCAACATTTTTGTGTCTCGGCTTTAAACAACGAAACCCACACTAACGCAGAATCCGTGATAATGGAAGACATTCGCTTAATCGTCTCTAATTTTCAGTCAGGAATGAGGCTCCCGTGTCACATTAAAACCTGCATGCAGGCTAAATACAGAATTGGTTTTAAAGGGGGAACCGCCTGCATTTGCAGATTGTGTTTTATAAAGCGTATGGGATTAGCTGAACAGAGCGTTTTCCACAGCATGAGAGCAGCTCCTCTTCCCTCGGCTTCCTTGATAACTTCCAACGTAACTCGAACTGGGGAAAGATAATGCGCGTGTAGTGTAAGTAGGGACGTTTATATGCATGGAGAGGATGAGGGTGGTTGATTCGGAAGCAAGCATGCGGATTTAAGATTACTCTCAAGCCACGTCCGGGCAGCCCACAAGAAACTCTCAACTATGTTAAAAGATAAAATGTCCTGCCAAACTTTTAAGCTTGATTTCAAGCATGTGCTGATTTAGGAATGTAAAAAGTGGGTGTGGTAAGTATTATAATTTTTCAAAGCGGTGGCCGTAAAGCTGTAATTTTTGGCAGCGCAGTTGAGTGTACTTTTTTTGAAAGGCGCAGCGATTACAGAAAGCTGTCCAGGGGGTGAGGTTAAACAGAATAACTGACACAAAGATTTGAGGAGACGACTCCAATTGGGAACGTGGTCATCTTTATGCTTTTAAACAGAAGGATGAGCCGGGATTGACTTCAGCAGGCTGATAAAAAGAGGGTGGCATATTGAGTATTGACATTTTCCCCTGTAGAACACTTGACTCCGAGACACAAATCAAACTCATCGATCGCAACTCAGGACGGAAGCCAGCTGATAGCGTTTTTGTCACCGCTTGACAGCACCAGTCTCGTTGCTCCACTCAGATCAGTCTGCAGATTTCTTTCTATGCTAATTGTGTCAGAGGCCTTGAGGTTAACCTTGATTATGTGTTTTAACTACATGATTAGTGCAAATATTTTACTATGTTGGTACTATACCATGGCACAGGGATAGACAAATATAAAAATGAGCACTGGCCACTCGGGCCACCAAGCCATTGAATCTTGTGGAATCTTGTGGCCAAAATGTATAATTTGTGGCCAGAATTCGAGAAACATGTCTATTGTATATGCATTGCATTTACAATTAACAGGCATACCAAAAACCAGTCGTTGCATTGCAATATGAAATATGTATTCAAATCTTACATTAAAACATTGAAAGTATACAATTTTACAATAAAAAACAAAAACACTGACCAACCTCCATCTTCATCAGGCTTTTATCAAGCAGACCCGCAACATTGTTATTTGGAGCGCTGAAAATCATAGCGCTATAACAGCGCTCGTGTTGAAAGCTGCAGGCGTGCTTATGAATACTGCGTTTCCTGAACGAGTTACTCCCCGTAAAAAATGAACTTGAGGTGTCTGCCTGTTGTGGAAACTGGCGACATGCTTGGCAGAACATCACATCCTTCTCAGCATTATACTGAAGCCGCACAAATTCTTTCTTCCACCCGACTCTGAACTTTCTAATTCGTTTTTTTTTCCGTAGTCATCATTAACCACAGGCTCAGCACTGACGTTTTCATTGTCAGCACTGCCACCGACAGTAAAGCTGAATTTTAATAAGCCAGCCATTGTGTTTTGTCGTCACGCAACCTCGATCTAGCGCTAGTCGTCACGTTAGCTAGCGTGCTAACACTGGCGTTACAGTTCGCGAATTCCGACAAGTTTGATTTGACGCAAAAATGGATATTCAATATGAAATTTGGTTTGTGTGCTTTGTTAAAAGGGTAAAATATTTTTTAAAGAGATCTTCAAAGTGGCCACTCGGGCCACTGGCTGTACATTGTTAGTGGCCAAAATATTAAGTCTTGTTGCCACGGGCACCGAGCAATAGGCAATGTCGACCCCTGCCTTGGCATATACTGTATTAGATGTGCGAAGGTGCAACATTATGCATTGATGTAGATATATATTTTTTTTATGTGCACACATTCTTGCATGAACTAACAACAGGAGCAGAAGCCATTCTTTCCAGAGCACTCTTGACCCCAGCTCGTTATGATGCGAAGTGAAAAAATTGCCTGATAATAATTTTCATTTTGTGAATAATCCAAGCCTCACACTGCACTATTTAAGCATTGTGAATTAATGTGGCATATGTTGCAGTATATTGCAAAAGTCTTTGTACTGTTGTGGTGGGCTTCTTCTGTTAGTGAAACGATTTGAAAATGACAGAAAAACATACTTTCCCATCCTAACATACTTATATATTAGTTGTACAGGGGCATTAATATGGTCTTCCTTTAAGAAAAGGATATGACAGCCTGCAGCCTTTTTGGTGTTTTCCGTGTATTGACACCACTAAATACCTACGCACACTCAGTGCTTTCTAAAGACTCTAAACATTGCCTTAGCTGCCATGAATACTGATTAAGTCTTGCAAAATGCTTCGTGTTGCTTCGTCTTTAATGTTTTTATGTTTATGTGCTTTGTGTCTCGCACAGACTGCCAGCGAGGTCCTCGAGGGACTTCTGGAGGAAGATGATGAGGTTGTGCAGGTGAGTGCCTCGATTAAATGTGAAGATAATTTACCACTTATAAAGCAATGGTCAGGTCGTGGCTTTTATTCAATGTTATTCTATTCACTGTTTAGTCAGAACAGAGCAAAGCTACTGTACATTTACAGTAGTTCTAGAGACGGGTCTTTTGAATCTTGCTGTATGCGGGCAGAGATCATTTTCCAATTATAAAGCAATGGTCAGGTCATAGGTTTAATGATCTACCTGTATTTTCATGTTAATGAATGGACATGCACAGAACATTGAATTTTTACGTTTAAACACTGCAATGTTTAATTTACTGTACAGGAGGGCTGGGCGATATACGACGATTATTATCAAATGCAATAACGATCTTCGCCACTATGTGTGTATTGCCTTTCTTTTAGTCTTGTATTTGAAAATGCCTGAAATGCTTCCTGGGAAAAAACATCACCATTGATATTTATTGGGTGTTGTTAAGACAGCCAATCAGCAGCAAGGCCTTGCAGCTTCTAAGTGAGACTGACAAAAACACAGCACATGATCGCATGGAAGCTGTACAACCTCGCTGCTTATTGGATTATCAACACCCAATAGATATCAGTGATGTTGTTTGTTCCAGGAAGCATTTCACATGGCCTCTGAAGTGTGGATGTTTACTACCGCATCAGGAGCCACATGCATAAACAATGCTGAGCAGAAACATTCTCTCATAATTATCTAACGCAATAACGATCATCGCCACAATGTGCTGTAGTAAGCGAGTTTCCACACAGAAATTCAGATGTATAATATAACACGTGCTGTGAGAATCTGCGTACCTCTGCACACGGTGGACACCATACGTACGCAATGTTTCGGAGTCCGTGTGATATGGCGGCACCGTGACGAAAGGCAGAGGTAGAAAATGCTAAACATTTTTAAAGCAGATTTCCGACTTTCACCCTGAGCGTTCTTTTACACATTTTTTTTTACTCAGAGTTGTATACATGTGGCCCCAGGTATAATTAAGAAAATGAGATGAAAAGAAAGGCACTACACCACATTGTGGCGATGATCGTTATTGCATTCGATAATTATAATTGCGTTATATCGCCCAGCCCTACTATACAGCGGCCGACACTGTTCTAGAGATCTGTCCCATGAATCTGTGCACGTCTGTGTCTGCATAGACTGCAGATTCCCCGTTTAATAAATCTTGTGAATAGTTGCAATAACTAATGTGCGTGCGCATCGCTTCTTTTTTTGTCGTCGTTGTTTATCACCCGACTCTGATGCCATCTATTTTTCTACTGTACGCACCTGACAACGGGGTTTGATGCTCGATACATCAGACCCAAATGTAAATCTCTCCTGATGTCCTGAAGAAATTGCGTAAAAGTGCACCAATTTCACTTTGTGTCATCGGAAGGAAAATATGATTAAGTTGAGGCTGTTCATGCATCTGACATCTGTGGCGAGGCTTCAAGTGTGCCAATGAGGTAGGCTTGTGCGGCCTGCCATTGCGGAATTGATGATACCTTCCAGGTAGGCTACATGCAAGCACTTGGTGAGCACTGGCAGGGTCAATATAAAGAGACCTGTGCTAATCTCAGTTGTTTGCCAACATTTTATAAAATGAGCAGTGTGTTCCCTTTAGCGTGCTAGTTTAGAAATTAGTTTTTATGTCATCTTTTTATCTTTATTTTTTAAAGGGGAGTGGCCAGTTCGCCTTCCTTCTGTATTTTTTTTACTTTCTTTGCTTTATTCAGGCAGGTAGAAAGCAGAGAGGGTAACATCTAGAGAAGAGACCATAGTTGAGTAGGTGCCATGGTGGAGATGGAATGGATCATCATTTCTATTCTTCTGTCCATTTTTTATGTGGATACTTCAATGTTTGTTCTCATGTTTTCAATACGTACACACAGTAGCTTTTTAAGCAAAATAGTTTTAAACAAAAACAACAACAAAAAAATACTTGTACATAAATCCCTTTAGAACCCATAGTGGCTGCAAACGACTGCTTCTCAACATATATACAGAAGGTCTGTGGTTTGTTCCATAGAAATACACATGCCCACATAAACACAAGAGCGCTTCCTTCAAATAAACTCCAGAGAAAAACATATTTCGCCCTATGGAAAATGGAGATATTAGACATTCAATTATAGCCTTGCAAATGAGTGGTTTTAGTAGTTATCTTAGAATAGACAGATGATGAAGGTAGACAGCAAGCTGGCTAAAATACACAAAATGAGATTATTGCAAATTATGAATATAATTAACCCAATTTGAACATGACACATATTAGATGCAAACCTGTAATAGCTCGTGAGCATACCAGCTGGCTTTGATATTGTAACTAAAAAATGTTAAGCTTGTTTTCTTAGTCGTACTGGATATTTTGTAGGATGCGGATATACAGTATAAACTTGATTTAATATGTGACTATTTTACTATCTCTGGCTGCACTGCGAATATATAAAACTCATTATCAATGACATACAAAGTGACAACTGCATATACAGTATATGGAATCCGTGGTTGGAAAAGCCGCAGTTGGCAAGGGACTAATGTACATAGCTCCTATCACGCTAAACCCATCCACTTCTGCATATGATCCACTTCTGCATTCTGTATTGGGGCCTGCCTTGAGCTCATGTTGAAGATGTGTACTCCGCTCATTAGTTTACATTTACATTTATTTTTAATGAAAATATCACAACCATATTCTTATATATTGGCAGTTGGAGAGAGCAATATAGCCAGAATGTGAGGTCAGATGTGAGACCAGAAAAACATTTTGAAGAGAGATTCTGAAAGAATATACAATTTTTAGCTATAACATACCTTCATATTCATAAGCCTAAAGCATCTTCCCTGTCACTTGGGGAGAACTGCGGAATAGAGAGGAATAAGAAATGACAAAAACAAGCTTTTAGCTTGTTCAGTTTTCTTCTGCATCAAAGCAACGTACAGCCTTTCCGAAAGTGTTATTGACTCGATATTTTGTTCTGAGGGATATCATTAATTTGTTGATTTAAACAAACACAGTAATGATATCCTAGGTTAAAAGGTTAAATAAAACAAAAAATTCAGTTTTGACAGCTAGCTGCCACAAGGTCAGCTCATGACTGAGAGTAGGTTTTCGCTGAGTGTGTTTTATGCTTTTGAACTGTCATGTCTGGTCCAGCCAGTTTGCAGGAAACTGATTTAAAAATAATTGAATGCAGCGGATTAAATAATTAGCAATGAGGTGTGCAGGTTTAGCCATGGTAGTTCAACATTTGAAATTGATGATGCTTGAAAACATTTGAAATATATACTTTTAAAAAATGAGTTGAGTGATAATGGCAGTTGTGATCCTAAAAAAAACACACAAAACTGTATCGGAGGACCTCTTGAAACGCATGTAGAAGACACTTTCTTTAATAAAAACGCAGAGGTGTCAGCCACTTCTAATGCTATATGCATGCAACACTGAACTCTGATTCTTCTAGGGGCAAGCTAATTTTCTCATTCATGTAAGCACAGTCCTCTGCCATGCAATGATCAGCTGCCAGGTTGTTTTGGATTTGCCAAGTTACATGTTATGCCAGTAAATTAGATTTTTTAGGGTGCCAGCCATGAGAGGAGCCAAGCTAGTTATTTTCTCTAGCGTTATTCAAGGTATTGAACTGCTGTTTTTCATAAAGATTGGTCAAATTTGTATGGCTACAACACATCTGTGCGGAGGGATAAGAATTTCTTGTTGAGGAGCCACTATAGGTCACAAGGCTTTATCCTGCGGGTCTAACGCATAATTGCTTTGAGGAGGGAGGGCCTCAATCAGTGTATTTTCCATCTTATCATGCAATATAGCACCTTCTCTGCTCAATCGACAAACTGCAGCTGAGCTCCAGAAGATGGTGTCAGTTGCATACAATGTGCTTACAACTCCTGAGTAATGGCTGCCTGCACATACTTCAGGAGGGCACAAGCATTCAACTGGCCATTCCATATATAAAGAAATATAAATATAAAGTGTGGTAGTTATTTTGTGGTAAAATGTAAAATATTTTGTGCATTCTGATTTGTGTCAAATATCTTATTCAAACATATGGCCTAATATCAAACATATGACCTTATATAATAAACATACAATATATAAACATACAATATATTTTCTCTGTACAGATCTACCAACTTAACTATCATATGATTTGTCAATGCATACAATTACTATGAATGCCAAATCTCCTCATCTGGACTGCTCAAGCTTTACTTTAAAGAAATGTCCTCACCTCTTTAAATTTTTACCACGTTTGGGGAAAATATGGCAAAAATACAGTGACCTTGGAATAGAAATGAATGCAATGTGCAAGTTGTGCTAAGGACACTTGGCACAACTCAGAATGTTTAAGTAGCTTAGAATGGAAACTCTGCAAACTCTTTGGCCATTATGGAGCTACCAAAGACAACTGGGAGCAAAAGTGGGCCATACTCCTGGTACCTCATTGCTCCTTCATTATATTGTAGCAAGGTTGGCCAACCCTGTTTCTAGTGGGACACAGAGTCACAGGTTTTTATGCTCATCCTGAAATCAGTGACCATTTTAGAGCCAAGAAAAGTAAGGCGAGTTAACGGTGTAATTAAAAATATAGGAGCAATATAATCAATATAATATTGAAACCCCATCTAGTGTCCACAAGGGAGAACTGCAATCTCAACACAAAGCATGACACTGCCTCACAAGTTTCGCGAGGTCGAAATTCCGCCCATGTGAGTGGTTGGCAGATTCTACCACAGCCTACGTCTTTCTGCCCGCGCGGTGGCTCTACATTGTCGTCCGTACTGTGATGGGAAGCTGGCTATTGTAGCATCCAAATGTCAAGTGATGAGTCTTGCAAGTAATTAGTAATATATTTGTCAAGCAGCTTTGCAGTATTATTACAGTGCATTAGCTAAACATATTGCTAGTGCCCAGTGAATATTTTTCAACTAGGACGTAGCCAGGCTATATCCAGATAAAACCGGAGCTATATTGGGGTTAACCTAGTCCATTTATATCAAAACGTCTCTCAATTTAGGTTCCCATCCCGACATCTAGCTAGCCATAATTTGTGTTATAGCTGTGTGCGGTATTGTTTTATATGCATGTAGACTAACATTAGCTATAACAGAACGATGACTAGACCGCTACATTGTTTATGCAGAGTCCTTATGGAGAGTCCTTCTCTAGTGAAGTCAGCCATTTCCTCACTGTGTCAGCTATATCTGCACTGCAACGGGCTGCGCGTTTTATTCGTGAGAAAAGGATGGGCGCACTACTGGCTCAGGAGCATTGTTGGAGGTGGTAACCCCAGTATCTGACGTCACAGGCAGACATAAACAAAACACGATTTACTGATTATAATCTTCAGTTGTTGAAGAAAGTTCTTTATTGCCGAATATAGGCTACATGATGAAGGAATAAAGGCAACAAAAAAAACGCTCACCTCTATGGTTGCTGATTGGCTGCTCTGCATTGTTCATATGTTCTGAATTTCCTCTCCTGGAAATGAGCTGAGATCACAGATTCCTTAGACTCACCAAATACTTGGCTGCTGCATTCCTTCCATCTTCTCTGCTTCGTAACTTCTTAACTTAACTTAAATATGTTGCAGTACACTGCCACCATATTATCTTTGGTCACACTCCTTAATGAGTTTTCAGAAGATGCATCGGTATGGAGTTTTTTTTGCTTCAATGGTAGGGAGATTAAACTTTTTTAAATATTTGCGGGCGGAGGGTTAAAGAATCTGTGTTGATACTCAGTTGCCATTCGCTGTTGTGTGCAGCGCCTGTGAGCACCCCTGAAATGACTCGCAAAACTCCAGGATGTTGTTGTGCTCACATAGGTGATTGAATAAAGTCATCTCCAGAGGTTTAGTCCAAAAGGAGAAGATGGCCTGGGTTGATTATGAAAATCGGGCATCAAAGTATTTTATGATAAAATGCTTCCAGTGCCAACTTATTTTCCTCTCCCTTATACCTATTTCATGTTCGGAAAAAAGAAAGGGGTTCACATCCATCCATTAAATCTCCCAAATTACCATAATTACATACATATCAGACATGCATTTGCATATTTCTAGCACAGTAATCAGAATGTTCACGCCAGAGAATTAAACCGTGTGATCACCAAACTTTATATAGTTTTTTATACCTAAATGAGCAGTGACTGGCTCCAGGGTTGATAACACTTCATCATTTTGTCAGGTCCCATTTGACTTTTCGTTCCATCGTCAAGCATTGTACTTTTCATTTCTACCCTAACTGAGTTATGTTATTAATCTGACTTAGATGAAGAGGTAGATAACTCACTGGTATGGAAATGTGAAGGATGATGCAAAGATAAGATTAAAAGTAGTTTTTCACCTTGTGATTTTAACTTGCGTTTTTTGCTTTTCGAAAACCAGGACAAAAATCATCTGCGAATGAGCAAACAACTGTTTTATCATTTCATATTTTTGGAGTAATTGTCAGTGATGTTCTCTGTAATACAGATTTCTAAGATCATCAGTGTCCAATGTCTTTCTGTTGACATGGCATTCCTTGCGCAGTTTTACTGCATCCAATACAGTTTTACATTACAATCAATTAGCAGCTCTCTAATCCAGAGTGACTTACAGAAGTGGAGAACATCAGTGTTAGTCTCAGGAATACAAATATGCATTTTCAGCGAGTAGGCACAGAAGGCCAATGTATAATCATTAAGTGTAAAAGGTTACCCAATACACCAACCAGTAGTAAGTGTAAAGGTTACCTAATACACCAACCAGTAGTAAGTGTAAAGTTTACCTAATACACCAATCAGTAGTAAGTGTAAAGGTTACCCAATACACCAACCAGTAGTAAGTGTAAAGGTTACCTAATACACCAACCAGTAGTAAGTGTAAAGGTTACCTAATACACCAATCAGTAGTAAGTGTAAAGGTTACCCAATACACCAACCAGTAGTAAGTGTAAAGAGAAGTAAACTACGCAGCTGGCGTATCTTTACGCAGCTATACCTGTGACATTACTATCACAAAAGGGAATTCAAAAGGAGAGAGAGTAGATGGTTAAAGAGTGTCAGGGTGCAGTCTGAAGAGGTGTCTCTGCAGTTTGGTAGGAGATGGTGTGGTGGGCCTGATGATTTTTTGTAGATATAGAATGGTACCTTTAGCTGCTCAGCAGGCTAGCACCAAGATTTTTTTATTTTATGCAAGCCGGTCGGTACCTGTAGTCAGTGGAGTGAGGATGAGAAGGGCAGCGAAGAGCAGCTGCATCCTGGATAAGCTGCAGAGGTCTGAGGGTACAGTGGAAGTTTGTAGTTCCTGTGTTTCCCACAGGATTTTCTGAAACTGGTGGGTGGACCCCGAACTGTCTAGAGGGGATCCGGGGGCATGCTCCCTCTGAAGAAGATTTGGTTTAATCTCTTTGAGATTAAAATCTAAACACTAGATCCATAATTTTTTGTGATTGGAACATGGGAAATGGAACACGTGAAATATATAGAATTTTGGCGTAGTTGACTTTTTTTTGGCTAGACAGCTAGCTAACATCAGGTCACCAGAAACGTGGTCTGATGAAAAATATTCAAAAACTTTTTGCCAGTAGACAATACAGAAAACTTCACCATAGATTTTAACCTGTTAACCTAGTCCAAAGCTCAGCCCTGTTTTAAGTGGGATTGAAAACAACAATAAAAACAAGTTGAATACTTGTTTATTGAAAAGAAAGCTTCTGAATATGATTGGCTTGCTATTAAATTTTTGCGACCTCTGTTGACTCTTCCTCTTCGTCTTCTCTCTGTCTTTTCGTAGTAAAGTAATTTTAAAAAGTAGATCCTGTTATATGATGTAGAAGGCGAACAGTTTCTGCCGTGACACCGGGCGGCGCCAGACAGAGATTGTTAAAAAAAACTTAGAGCCTGCACTGAAGGGAAACTATATTTTGGTGAGGGAAATGGGGAACACAGCACGTTGCGTTTTGTTACATCGTGCTGATATCTCCCTTGAATAACGTCAGTATTATCTTCCATGAGATACAATATATACATGAACTAGGGTATATTATTCATAACGTTTTCATTTATCAATTTGAAACTGTGGCGGTTGAAATTAAACTGTGGCGGGCCGCCACATTTTAATACATTAATGGGAAACTCTGAGTTCATTGTCCAGATGGGAAATGACCAGTCCCTGGGTAAAGAGCTGGTGAGGAATCTGCACGCCTGACATACTGCCAGGATGTTCTCAGAGAGGGAGAGTTTGTTGTCCAGTACCACTCAGAGATTCCTAGCAGATTAAGACACTCAGGTGCCATTCAGACTTAGTGAAAGGTCAAGCAGGGGGAATAATTTGTCTGGGATGTGTACAGCATCTCCGTTTTAGCCAAGTTGAACTTTAGGTGGTGGGTTGCCATGGAACTGGATACGTCTTGTTGGCAAGCCGAGATTCATGCTGAGATCAGCGTATCTGGGGATACATGCAATTTCCTCCATTTACCATGCAGGGTAATGCAGCAATCCATTTACTATAATTATTGACTTTCAGTATTGCCATCCAGCAATCAGCTCTGTCAAGAGTTATATTATAATGAGGTGATACGAATTTAAATAGCAAAATAAAATAAAATCATAACAAATCATAACAATCATGATAAAAAATTATATAGTGCTTTTTTTCGGTAACAAAGAAAGAATTCATGTAGAGAAAAACAGGAACCTGAATAATAATCTGACAGGTAAAACTGTGTAAGACTAGGCCTTGCTGGGGAGGCCTACGCTGTAGACCTCAGGGGTCTCAGTGACCATGGAGGGCTGGGTAAGAAACTGATAATCATGTGGTTAAGAGGTTTGTCCAGCCTTACAGCAGTCTATAAGAAGCAATCACTACTCACACTGCTGCCGCTCTCTCTAGTAATCCAATAGGCCCTGTCCATAAATCACACTGAAACCCCTCACTTTCTGAAGCGGACATCGGGTTCCCGAGCGACGTTAAAGGCAGCTCGGGGGGGCTGACTGGTCCTCCCGGCTTCACCGTTTGTTCTGTCGGCACGATAAGCGACAGCAGGGATGGCTGACTGGTCTTCCGGTCTTCACCGTTTGTTCTGTCGGCACGGTAAGCGACAGCAGGGATGGCTGACTGGTCTTCCGGTCTTCACCGTTTGTTCTGTCGGCACGGTAAGCGACAGCAGGGATGGTCTTGGGGGGGAATGCTCCATTCAAGTTGGAAATTTGTTCGGACAGGGTCGTATGGGGGCCTAGTCGTGAAAAATCTATTTGTTCGATGAAGCAAAAGCGCATTCCTAATGTGTGTCAGGATTTTAGTGAGCACGGGGAGTGGGGAGTTGAGGGTGGCCGTTCCTTGGGAAGCGATATTCAAGTGGTCCATTCGACCAGACTTAGGTGACAGCTTTCCTTTCAGTCAACGCCCCTTCAACATGCTATAGATTTTTCTGTTTCCTCCAGGGCCTGAAGGGAAGCTGTTCTTTTGTTAAGTTAATGGCTTCATGCTTTATGATTGTCACTAGCATTTCGGGCACGTTGTATAAATTTACAGGGTTATCGTTCCTCCAGTATAGCTGGTGGTGTAAGACTGTGTCTCTTGAAAACATGTAGATTGTTGTCATGGTTAATTGATGCAATGAATTTCTACAACCTGGAGCAAATTATATTAATATTATTATAAACAGTAGAATACTCATACTCCTTACTCAAACTGTTTTCAGATCCATGTTTGATTGATTAATGTTGATGTAGTATTTTGTAATGAGCTTTTTTATTTATATATTTAACAAATCTTTCATTAAACATAGGCTGTGACAGTAAATAATGCAGAATGCAAAACTCTTGGAGCTGAATTCAGTACTGAACTAGAGTATTAAAGTCATTCTGGAACATTCTACAAGCACTCTGAACCGTGTTTGATTAAGCAGTTTATCAGAGCATGGGGCAGGGTGTCATTATTTAGCATTCATTAAATAATATGCAAATTTTTTCTTAAACTTTTTGCTCAAGTTCCACAGAAGGAAGTTTGTGTCTTATCAGGGTACGTATAAGTAGTGAACATAAAGTTGAAACACCAACTATTGTCTAATAGGAGGAACAGGACACCATTATTCTACAAGAAAGTCTATATATATTAGGGGTGTAATGGTACACGTATTCGTACCGAACCGTTCGGTACATGGTTTTCAGTTTGGTGCGCGTTGTGAGCCCAAGAATAGTCTAGCTTTAACCACGCATGTGCAGAACATTTTTTTGTGTGCGGAACTCAGATTTCCCCCCTAAGACATAACTTTCGCAAAGAGCGCTGGCGACATGTAGTCCAGCTGTCTCTCGTGTTCGTGTTTGTTAATTTGCATGTGTTTTGTTGTGTCTGGCTTTTGTCTTTTGTTTTTTGTGTGTCTGTTGTGGGACGGGGAAGCGGGCTGGAGATTTTTCAGAGCACTTCTGTTGCTCTTTTTTTTTTATTTTTAAATGTTTTTTATTTTTTAGATTTTTTTCCCATTTTTCTCCCAATTTAGTAGCCAATTGAACCCCTATTCTAATTCAATTCCCCCCATGTAGCAACCGCTTGAGAACCACCGCTATACAACCCTGTCAGCCGGTAGTAGGAAGGAGGGCGCCACGTCCTCTACAGGGCGCGACTCCTCGAGCTCCTGACTGTGATTCCAACTCGCCCAGGGCCATTTTGTGCGCAGCGATTCTCTCCGAGCCCCTCCCCCCACCCGGAAGCAGCCGCCAATTGCCGCTCCCACAGGGCACCGGCCACGCTCGGATCTGGCAGGACCGGGGCGCGAACCCCGATCCTCGGAGTACAACTGCACTGACTGAAAGTCAGCGCTCTTACCGTTGTACCACCGCGGTGGCCCTCTGTTGCTCTTTTTAATAATATTGACGAATTGTCTCGTCAAGATCATTTTGTTGGTCGTCACCATGGAGACGCATTCGCAACATATGCTTGTGAATGTCCGTTGGATCTGCAGCAGCAAAGTTTACCATCGCTGTTCACCGGAGTTGAAGATATTGGGACTGATCCGGGAGTGCACACAATCTCCAAAAGGCAACCAGGGAAGGGAAGGAGAAGATAATGCGGGAGAGGAGCGAGGCGATGACTGGCAAGGCTGACGCAGTTCGGTGCTCCGTTTCGACAGTGTACAGAGACCGCAACACTGTGTGTATGGAGGAAAGTCGTGGAGGCGGAGTTTGTGTGTTGGACTGCTTAATGACACTGGACATCTCGGGACAGCGGGAGCTATTTTTAATCATGGCTGTATTCCACTTTAATTTACTTAATTAATGTGATTAATGCAATGATTCTATTGAATGTCTTTATTTGATATGTTTGTTTGTCTGTTGTGGGCTTGCCCCACTGTCTATGTCTTTTTTGTCGATGCTGGTGGAACTGAAGTTACCTAAATGGAAAATAAAAGTTATTCTATTCTATTAATTTCCAACTCGGAATCCCGATATCTGACTAGGGAAAATGTAATAAAACGCCCTTCCAACTAAGAGTTTCATGTCAGAAATCATGAATCGCGAAGAACTAGGAAGAACTTGACATCTCATCGTCATGGCAGCTCACACCATGACCCACATTGTGAACAGTAAACAAACATGACTTTTAGACAATTTTAGCTTTTAAAACACTTCAGCTTTCGTTTTTCAGCATGAAATGCTTTTGTATCGGCCAACATACCGATACAGAATGATAAACATACAATTAAAAGTTAAAACATTATTGTTGTAGTTGTTAGCTGTTTTAGCTATATTTGCTAGCAAAGCCAAAACTTCACCGCAAAGGGCTTGCATGACGCCCTTGTGCACCGCGAACGCAGTGATGTCGGGAATGACGCGTTTCCCATATCCGACCCCTGACCATAAACGAACGCAGGGCCAGTGCAATGGGGTTGTTTCATGCATGCGGTTTGGGATCATTTGACATTCTAAATTGGGGTTGGAATTGGATATAGATATTATAAAATGATAAAAAAATAAATGATAAAAAAAATAAAATAAACAAATGCAGGGTTAGCACTGCCTAGCTTTGTCAGTATGGCGAACTGGTACAAGGAAAAACAGTGGAGTGCAAACCCAGCTCCCCGTGGCATTTAAGCTGCCTCCACTAATTCAGACTGGGAAAAAGCAATAACAAACACCAAAGCTTTTAAGAAAGAAAGATATGTGCCTTCTTTTGTTCAAAAAATGATGGCCAATTAGCCACTGTTTACAAGTTTATAACTTCATAATAAATGAAAAGCGTTTTTTTCCGCTGTACCGAAAACATACAGAACCGTGACTTGGAAACCGAGGTATGTACTGAACCGTGACTTTTGTGTACCGTTACACCCCTTATATATAATGTATAAATATGAAGAAGTGAGAAGTACCATATCAGGCATTGTTCCAGAATATTCTATAAATGAATGGATGAAATGCCATAATAATGGATAATGGCAGTATAATGCTCCTCAAACCACAGGGTGGCTACTAATGCTTTGTGGGTGAGGACATTGTTGTTTGGAAAGACACCCTTCTCTGCAGGAAGGAAACCATCAGAAACCTTCACTGTTGGAGCACTATTATTTTGCCATTGTTCGCACAATTTGTAAAGTACTCTAGAATGGAAATGGCCCTATTTTCACGTTGTCAAATATTTTCTGATTAGTACAAACTATAATTTATTCTGCTCTCTTGAGCATCGTCATTCTAACACTGTTCACAAACACATTTAAAAGCATGTCAGGAAAGCCTATTTGTGCAATTAACGGAAAATTAAGCTAATGAACGGAAATTAGCTTTTGGGGTGGGCTCAGGCAGCGGCCAGAGATTAGTCACCGCAAAAGCCATTGTGCCCGGCGTCCTCTGGTTGCAACCAGGCCCAGGCGGCTCCGTGGACAGATGCTGCGCATGGCTGCAGCCGAACGGAGGTATCGCTTTCTTAATTTGGTCGCATTACCGAGCTTGCTTTGACCCTCTGCCAAAGCCCTCCCAGCAGACCACTGTCGGCATTCTCCTCACGCACACGCACGTCGCAGAGCCAGAATGCCATTCAGAAATGCAGTAAGTAACAGGAAAAGTTCACATCACTGGGACGAGGCTGGAAATCACGGTTCACTTCCAGGTATTTAGTCCTAATGGCGCCTGAGGCATTTCATTGCACCTGCTTCTGTTATTACTAACACCATGCCAGGCCTCTGAAAAATATTTCTCATTTAAAAGATACCGTGAACATTCATAGATAACGATTGTGTGCTTTTCTTTAATGGACTACTTATTTGGGTGAAATACAAGATTATTTTTTCCCCAGCTGCTATTACAGCAAATTTTAAGTTTCATTCCTTCCACCCTACTCATTATTGTATTGCAAAAAAAGTCTGAGGATTTTCTGGCAGATCTTTGTACCTGCAAACGTTAAGTTAAATCCAAAGAGTGTAGTAATTTGGTGAGATATGTTTCTTTGAACTTTTATTTTACTTTTACTTATATTCTTTTACACAGAACATTTTAATATTTGGCATAATTGAAGCTACACAGTTCAAATAAGACTTCTGACAAGTCAACTGAACCTGAGATGGTCCTGGATCTGATACAATCCTACCATTCGTTTTACACATGGAGATGTTCCTTTCAAAATTCTGTGGTTATTTATTGTCTTGGACAATCTGTTTGAGAAATACACATTCCATAAGTGTTTAATTCAGAATTGTATTATTTGAAGATGTTATAATCTTTTAAACCCTTCTCTAGCACCACCCTTTTTGAACACAAGCCTGAAAATATAATGGTTATTGTTCTTGAACCCCTTTGACTACAGCCATAATCCTGGTCTCTTCTGTAAGGGAACCCTTGGGAGTTTTCCAAGAGTCAGAATTACAAGTATTACTGAAACAAGTAACAGAAGCTCAAACACAGTGGAAGTGGAAGTTTTGTTTTTCTCGCCTAAAAGATTATTTTGTTTTGCCGGGATAAGGTCGCCAACTTTACCATGGAACACATAGAACATACAGAGTCATCATTTCGATTGAGTTTGTTTTGTGTTCAATAGGAAAAAGAGTCAGGAAAAACAACCCTTAAAGTGATCCATCCAGATCTACTGCATATCTGGCAGCAGAGTGATGGTTTGAGGCTTGTTTGATACCTCAAACCCTTGATGACTTGCCATTTTACCAACCATGTGTTCCATACTGTTCCAGTGTAATTTACAGCTTAATATTGAATATGATGACTTTATTTAAGTTTATGTTAATTTGTCCAGTTACTTTTGGTCCCCTAAATTGGGGGGGGGGACTATGTATAAAAAGGGCTACAATTACTACACGGTTCAGTTCACCTAATATGGATGTAAACACCCTGAAATTAACGCTGAATGTCTGCACTTTAACCTCATAGTCACTCTTCCATTTTATATCCAATGTTCTGGATATAAAATTTGTCTTTTGTTTTTTGTGTGTCTGTTGTGGGACGGGGAAGCGGGCTGGAGATTTTTCAGAGCACTTCTGTTGCTCTTTTTTTTTTATTTTTAAATTTTTATTATTTTTTAGATTTTTTCCCCATTTTTCTCCCAATTTAGTAGCCAATTGAACCCCTATTCTAATTCAATTCCCCCCATGTAGCAACCGCTTGAGAACCACCGCTATACAACCCTGTATCTGGAATACATTTTCTGGAGTAAAATGACAAAATATGTGACGCTGTCCAAATACTTTTGGCTGCACTGTATATATCTATATCACTCATTCTTGACAATTGGGACAAATCATGTTTGACAAAAAAAAATCTTACAATTTACTATTTATAACCTTAAACAACATATTAAATCCAGATTTTTCTGGTGAAAATTTACATTTAAATGTTTTATGTATGACACAAATATAATTTATAAAAATCTTTTGGGCTAATTTAATTTCTTTAACTTCTATACCATCCGACTTTTGTCAACAGCATCAGATGTGTATAAAAATAGAAAAATAAAAAGGGTTAGCCATATCCTAAGGACCCCCATCTCACTCGCTTCTTTCACAGAAGGCACCATGGTGACTTGTGCTCTGCTATGTTTTCTTTTTTTTTTTCATTAAAGAAATAATATTGCGATCAGCATTGTCTCAAACTTAACAGGTGAACTCCATCTGTTCTAAATCGGAACAAAATTATTGTTTAAAAATGTGTATTTTTGCTTGCGTTAAGAGATATCTGAGAAAAGTTAAATGGCTACTCACAACGGCTCTGCTGTGAAATGAGAACAGAAAAATTCTCGAAATTTTTTTTAGTAATTGAATCATTTCAATTAATTTAGTCCTGTGCGAATGTTAGGAATAGCGAGAAAGTGCTATTAAAAAAAATATATTGTAATAATCACTGGGAGATGGCATATGATATATTAAAATATGTTTTCCCAGCATAATTAAAGAGTAAAAAACAAGCTTTTGTCCTAATTCTCAAGAAATGGTGAATATGTGTACAGTACACAGTATCTTTATATATATATATATAACATATTTTGGCATGTTACTTCTAGAACTGCAATACATCTCCAAACAGAGGACTTTCGGAATTGTGTAAGTTAGACCTTAGATTTTTTGGGACTTTGAAAACCTCATGCTCATTGTAGTGTAACCTAGTCCTAAATATCCCTGCCTTTTGAGAGAGCGGTATAGGTAGTCCTAAATATCCCTGCCTTTTGAGAGAGCGGTATAGGTAGTCCTAAATATCCCTGCCTTTTGAGAGAGCGGTATAGGTAGTCCTAAATATCCCTGCCTTTTGAGAGAGCGGTATAGGTAGTCCTAAATATCCCTGCCTTTTGAGAGAGCGGTATAGGTAGTCCTAAATATCCCTGCCTTTTGAGAGATGCGCAGGAGGAAAATGGCTGTGCCAGAAGGCCTGAAATGATGAGTGTGAGTATTGCTTACCAGATAGCAGTTTAGGTGGGGGTAGATATGGATGGTCTGCATGGGGACCTTAATGGTGCTTTAGTTTTACACTGAGTTCCCTGATATATACAACCTGCCTATAAATGATCACTATTACTTCCCCCATACCTCTGGGGGGAAACACAGGGCTGATAAAGAAAAGCATATGCCCAGGTCCCACTTCTTTATGGAGGGGGAAAAAAGCATTATTTAGCATTGCAAATTAGTATGCCAAGCTTTTGATGGGGGGGGGGGGGGGTGAATAGCATATTCTTTCAATCCGAGGCCGACTTCAAGGTCCGGATTGATCTTTCTCGTTTGAGCTGCGTCCGTCCTCCCCTTTGATCAGAAATATTCTATCAGCAATAATTTGACATTGAAAGGGGGCCTCATACAGACACCTCAGAACCGCTGAACAGCCGGTTTGGCCTCTGACGCAGGACCCATCAAAGCCATGACACTTGCATGGATGAAACACAATCCTGATCTGTAATCTGTAATCAGAGGGGGGAACCTGGGAAAAGAGCAACTTCAAGATAAACAGGCCGTTTTATTTCCGGCAGCACAATGGTCCAGACACCTATTTTGGGGAGCGTGTTTTTGTTTGCTTTTAAAAGCGATGAAAAACGGGAAAAGACAAACAATTTGACATGATACATTTTTATACAGAATGATTCATAAAAATGGTTGAACACAAAACTTTGAATTCGCCATTTGCAGAATATAGGTCATAACAATAATGCTTTGGTGGAAACTGTTTCCTCCTCCATTGTACAATGCAGGAATTCTTCTTTCCATGCCTTTCTTCGACTGTTAAGTAATGAAAGCCATCCTTCTCTACAGCATGGTATAGTTGGATGACTTTGCAGGTAAATATGCAAATTGAAATGGTTATTTATTTTGAATGTTTGCATTTAATTGAAAACAGTACAAAGAAAATATATTTTTAATGTTCCTATTGAATAGGAACATTTTCCTATTCCTAAAAATAAGTCAGGGGAAACGACCCTTAAAGGGACCATCCATATCATGACTCCTTTTATACCCAGTCATGATAGCATCACCTGTTAACCTGTGGAATGTTCCAAACAGGTGTTTTTTTTTTAACTTCCCACTATTTTTTTGCCCCTGTCCGAACTTTTTTGCAGGCATTCAATTCTGAATTAGCGTATATTTACAAAAATCAATAAAGTTGATAAGGTAAAACATTAAATATCTCTTCTTTTTCTTTTTTCAATTAAATATATGTAGCTAAATGATCATTTACAAATCACTGCTTTCTGCTTTTATGTGCATTTTACATACTGTCATCATTTTTTTGGAATTGGGGTTTGTAAGTAGGCTAATAGTCAGAGAAGTATAAGGATTACAGCTAGGTAAAGCTTGAGACAACAATATTTACTTCAGGCGTTGTTGCTGCAAGTGGTGTGGGTCGTTTAACCCCCGTTATACGTCTCTACATGTCAGATAAATAGTTATTAAATTATCTATTATCTAATACTAGATACATTAGCTAACGTTTGCTGTTTTTCTGAACGGACAAATGCCAGCAACGTTACAGCGAGCTGTCTGGAGATATCACTTTTACCTCAGAGCATATTGGTCTGTTTGTTTTACTGTACGACGCTGGTCGTCTTGCTAGAATTGCTTTATGGTATTAACGCAAATCAGTTCCACTGTAAGACGGGCTCGCCTCGGGATAATCTAGCGGGCGCTTTTTTCCTGTCTCACATTAGCCAATCGGAGAAAGAAATTGGAAGTTTTTACCAAATTTCTTTTTTTTCTTGTATCCACTTTGCTACCCACCACTGTGGCGGCAAGGTTTGATACATTTACCCGACAATTCTGAAATCTGCCCGCATTTGGCGGGTGGCGGGTGGCGGGTGCTAATTTCCCACCCTGATCACAATACCGATAAAACCCTGGAAATTGGGGGTTGCCGAAAGTGCATGGGGTGCCGACGGTGCACTTGCACCGTCACTTTCTATGCATGGCTATATTTGCTGTGTTTTTAATTTCTGCGCTAAATGTTTTAAATATTGCAAACATTTTGGCCAGACTTGTCAGTGATTTCTGTGGTGTGAGGGGCATCATCAGGAGGGGCCTCTCATTCTCCTCTGCTTCCCTCACAAAGTACTCATGTCCACATGAGTTCAATTAGAACGGGTGGGAGAATTAAAGATTAATGGACAAGTCTGTTGTATATACACTCACTGGTCTGGGAATGTTTTTCACCAGGTTTGGCACTTACTCATACAGTATAAATCAAGTGAATGCGCTTGTGTTATGTTGTTAGTAGCTCTGCATAATCGCATCTGCTAAACAAATGTGATGTAACGCCATTAAAGTATGAATCAAATATGAATAGATTATAACTTTGATCATTAATGCAGTAGAGTTGTTACATTCAAATTAAATCAACTCAATTCATCATTGCATCCCTAGTTTTTTAAGTATTGGGAAAGCATGCAGGTTACATATAACACACCATGTACACCAAAGTTATGTTTTGCATGTACATAAATCTATGAATGGTGTGAAATATTTCATTGTGAAATGAAAGGTTACTGTAACGCTTTACTATTTCTTTACTGTTCGCAAACGCTTTTACGATGTAATAAATATAAAAGTGACTTAGTGTATGAGATGTAATAGAATTTTATGCAAGGTCATGCTAGGAATATGGAAATTACTATATTGTAATAAAGTTGCAATACTGTTTGGTGAGACATTCACCAATTTAAAATCTATACAATAAAATACTATACAATAAAATACTATACAATAAAAATGATGAGATACTTTAGGGTACCAGTTACACTTAGAATATAGTGATATTATGCTGTAATAAACATGTAATACTGTTAGGGTACAAGGTTACACTCTGAATAGTGATTATTTGCTTTAAAAATATAATACAAAAATATGATTGTTTTTTTTTTGTGTTAATAAGCTTTTGGTAGTTTTAACCCAGTTTTTTGCCATTTCTTGTCAGAAAGCACAAGTTTGCTTTGCTACAAAAAAAAGAAATTGAATTTCCATCTGAAAGGTCTGGACAGTTAGTTGTAAGTATTTCTCATCTTGGACAGTTCATACTCTCTTGCCACTCATAAAGTGTGGCTTTCCAATTATTTTGGAGATATAAGGAAAAACTGAGCAGCAGAACAGAATCCAGGTTATTGATGTGACTGACGGTAACACAGATGGTAAGCTGGCTAGTGTCACTTAAATTGTTCATTTTGCCATATCTGTCTCACTAACTAAATGTTAGCTTGGAATGTTGGATTTATTGGTTTGCCAACTTAGTTTTCTTTGTGTATGCTGCAGTACACTCTTAACGGAAGTTTCACCCAATAAATAAATAAATAAATAAATAAATAATAACAAAAAAATATGTATTTTACAATCTGCAGATGATGATACAAACACACAGAGCATGATACATGTAATAGCCTGCTTGACTTGATCGCGCTCCTTAGTTTTAAACACATGGCTCCTGATGATGTTGATGGGAAGACCTTAACATGTTCACTAAGAAGTGTGTGTGTGTACGTTGGCATTCATCCTCTCAGCTGCTTGTCATTGCAGTATTACAGTCCTACAGTATATTTATGTGTGGATATTTTCACATGCCAGTACCATGTTCTTTTAAACTTAAATCTCCCATAGTTTATTGTTTATTAGAGTCATTGCCAATGAGGTTTATTAGATGTTGGTGAAGTGCTTTACAGGAATGATATGAAATTGCCATATCAGAAGACCAGTTTTGTCTGGTCTCCATTCCCGATGCTCAATCTCCGGCAGAGCTTCTGGAAAACATGTTTACCTTTGCTGACATAGGCTTCCTGTAATCGTATTGGTGGTGGCTGAACCCATATCCCAAAACAACCGTGTTGTAAAGCCAGTGAAATGTCTTCCGAGCAAAACTGTTGTTTCGAATCAAGTCGTACTCGCCTGCACAGGTGTGAAGCAAGCCACAAAGAGCCACTGATTTTGGGTCGTGTCAGAGATGAAGGTTTCCAAGGAGACCGCTATTGCCGAACAACTGAAAAAATGTCTGTACCGTCGGTATTTCCAGAGACTATTCTTTGACTAAAGGACAGTAATGAAACATGCAAATATGGACTGCAGATGGCATACCGTCACTGAAAATCAGTGCTTTTGCCTGAATGTCATCCAGGAACCCATTTTGCAATTTGTAATGTGTGGCTATAAGGAGGGTTTTGTTGTTAAATCTCTGGCTTTCAGTATTATAATCATGCCACATTACTGTACCATTTAAAATATTTAGCTATCGACAGACTAATGTAACAGTTTTATTTCCTTTTAATCTCATATACAGTTGATATTTAGTATTGCATGCTATATATAATGGTGATATTTTCTGTGTAATAAGACTACAATAATATCCTCCTCAAGTTAGGATGAAATATCTCACCATGTGTTCCAAATGATGTAGTACTCTCTGCTCAGGAAATAAAAGCCTACACTTAAAGATATTGATGATTTCATTTTTCATATTTTCTTATGGTATTTTTCTTCCCTCTTCCCCAATGCTGTCTCTAATAACTAGTTAATACAGGGATGTCAAACCAAATGTCTGTCCTGGGGGGCCATAATAACGAGTTAATGCAGGGATGTCAAACATCTGTCCTGGAGGGCCATAATAACTAGTTAATGCAGGGATGTCAAACATCTGTCCTGGAGGGCCATAATAACTAGTTAATACAGGGATGTCAAACATCTGTCCTGGAGGGCCATAATAACTAGTTAATACAGGGATGTCAAGCATCTGTCCTGGAGGGCCATAATAACTAGTTAATACAGGGATGTCAAACATCTGTTCTGGAGGGCCATAATAACTAGTTAATACAGGGATGTCAAACGTCTGTCCTGGAGGGCCATAGTGTCTGCAGGTTTTTATGGTTTCCTTTCATTCAGCATTCGGTTAAGGCCTTGAGAACAAGGTGTGTATTTGCTTTCAACAATAAGTGACTTGAATGAGTCACTGGTGCTGAAACGCACCGTAAACCAGCATACACTGCGGCCCTCCAGTACTGGCTTCTGACACTTGTGGACAAATAACTAATTAATAGAATAACTAATTGTGTATATTTTATGAAAAACAGGGAGGACCATTGTAATTGCCCTATTTTCTTCTACCTTTCATCTTTATTTCACAGAAAAGTGAAAAAAGCTAAAGCTGTCATTTGAACTTTATTCATTTTAATTTGAATTTGATATCTGGTATTGATCCTATTGCAGTGCACACCGTACCCAGTAAATCATTTAATTAATACATTTGGAAGTTGGACAAAAGCTAAATAAGGTTTGAATTAAAGGACCTTAATATGAGTGGAAAAAGTATGAGAGTAGACTGCCTAGTGGTTTAAATGTATTGATCGTGAATAGGGGAGAGAGAAGTTCTCCACAAATTCGGTAAAGGACAACCTGGTGTTATTGAATTTTGATCCACATATAGTGCAGCTAAGTTTTTCAGTCTGGAAGCTCATAACCTCCTTGATCCATTGTGAAAAGGCAGGGGTTCTGGCTGCTTTCCACTTAAAGATCACATTGGCCCGGCAAGGAGGCCATGTCATCCTTTGTTGAGAGTAGGGGTGGCACATTTTACAGTTTCTTTCTCAACGTTTAACAGCAATGAAAACCCCCTAATTAAAAAATTTTCAGCATTAAATACAATGACCCAATGACCCTACCATAAGAAAACATTTTCCTCTCTTATATTTTGGTACACCATCGAGGTACAAAGATTGTCCTATGAGTCTTTTTTTAACCCCTGCAGTTATGAAATCAGAAAAGTAAAAGTTTTGTTAAAATTAAGCGCCACGCATCTATTACAGCAAAACAAATAAATTGCATTGTGTGTTTTGTAGTAAACCTGAGTGGAGCAGACAGAAATACAGTCTGTCTGGACTAGGGATGTGCGCGTTTAGTCAACTAGTCGAGTAAACGTTGCTACCCTCGCTAGTCGGCACCAGAAATACGAGTCGGTTAAACTTATTATTTTATTAATGTACATGTTTAAATTACATATTGACATAATTTGCACTGAAATGTCATGTTTTCCTGGTCAAATGTTGCTTTATAAAAAAACGAGCATCCGTTACTAATGTTAACAACGCCGGATTAAAAATAATAATTAAAAAAACGAAGGAAAAAAACAAAACGCATTAGCCTGTATGCCCTGCAAGTTAAACCAGCGAGGTGGAAAGAGTAAGTAGGCCTATCGCGTTGTTGAATAGCCCAATAAAACTAATCTAATGTCAAGTCTATCAGTAGGCCTAATTGTTATTTTTTTGTGGGCCTATTATTGGTAGTTTTTCTGATGACCGATTTTATTTAATTTTTTTCCTGTATTTGCTATGCGATCGCGTTCACCCAATGAAAATGCCGTTGTAATAATCAGGCACGTTTCCTAAAAATGTTTTGTTCCGTTGAATATTGTTTTCAATAAATGTTATTTGTTAACTTTTATTTAGTGAGTTGTTGTCATGTTTTGTAGGATAATGTGCAATGTTCATAATGCAAGGCGCAAAGTGCCACACATTTCAGCGGCATTTAAAATACGATTTGGTTATTGAAGAATGTGATTAACGGTTTCAAATGGCTCTTATATTATACGCAATATTTTTTTGGACAATGTTTAATATTATAGATTCAATTGTGCAAAATTTTGACTGTTTTCTGAGTGTTTTCTTACTTTTAGACTAGTCGACTAGTCTAAGTTTAAACTTCCGTTTAAACGTCAGGGAAATTAGTCGTTAGGAACATCCCTAGTCTGGATTGTGATGTAGGAAAGCAGCTATTCGCCAATTTATTGATGAATGACAGGATGTTTCTACATGAAAAATAGATTTAGGGTTTGAAATTACATTACATTACATTTCAATGAAGAAGCTTTATCACAAGGGGTCTGGTAAGGGTGGGTCATTTTTGACCCTGGGGGCGCAAGGGTGCATACATAGTATGAAGACGACACAAGGGTTAAAGGTGTTACAGAGCATTTTCTCCAGCTTTACTTAACACGGAAAACCGGGGAAGGCTTTTTTCCTGGTCGAGAGGTCGGTCAGTGAGGAGGAGTGTCTGCAGGTATTTGTGGTGTTCTTTCAATCAGCAGCCAATGAAACCAAGGTGTGTGGAGTCTTAGCCAATAAATAACTTAAATTAATCATTTGAGCTGAGAGACACCGAAAACCAGCAGACACTGTGGCCCTCCAGAACTGGAGTTTGACACCCCTTCCCTCAGCCATAGGCTGTGGCAAGCCGTTTTCAGTTTTTCTGGTGCCAGGTAGTCTATACTGTAGGCCTATACAGTTCAACCTTTTGTACATTGATAGGCTACAGACATTGTTTGATAAATGCTTTATTTACTTATTTTGGGAAACCAAGACATGAAAATAGATGAATGTAAGCTACATCTTAGAAATCATGGCCTAAGATTGCCGAACATTTTGCCATAAGCCTAACGTTTTGTATCTCTCGTGTACACTGCGCTCAAGGGTGCTGATTACAGCAACGATAAAACATGACATGAGGCATTGTGAAAAATAAATACGCTAAATGATGTTCACCATCTCTTACACTTGACAGTTGTTCCAAAACAATTAAAAAGTAGAGCGTGACAATTGAGAACACAAATGCTTGATGATGCTCAAGTAATGGCGGCCTTACACCAAACGACTTCTCAAGCGATTTCACTGTCGCAGACAAATTTCCAATGTCAGAATAAAATCATGAGAGTTTTGCTAGAGTTGTGGCCTGCTCCCGTCATCTCGATCGTTTGGTATAAGGTGGTCATAAAACTCAGTCCGAGCTGTCTTAAGTCAGTCTTTTTCTCGTCTTGACGTTCCGATAAAATCAGACATGTTTAATATTATCAGAAGTCTTTAGTCTTGGCTCATGCAAATAGTGAAGTTCAATGATGGGAACATTGTCAACAACCAATAGTTGCGCTCTCTCCAGCACCAAAACAGGAAGCAGCAAACCGGCGAATCAATAGACGGCTTCTCTTTTACCACCGCTGGCTTATCAGTTGCTAGATCATTTGCCAGCTTCGGGCAGCTGTGGCCAAAAGCTGCTTCTGTTTCTACTCTGTTGTTCAGCAGTTTTTCTTCTTGTAAATTTCCACCAGGAGCAGGATGGGAAATAATCTCAAAAGGAATCTAGTTGTAGTCTTGCGAATAGTGACCCTGCAAGATCCGTTTTTGTAAAATCTTATAGTCTGTGACTTAAAAATGTCTAGATGTGAGAGGGTGTCAGACTTTAGTCTTTTAAAAGTTTTCTAGTGTATGGTAGGCAGTCCAGTCTGTGACTGGAAACTCAGTGATTTATGACACATTGTCTTCAGATGTGAGCTGGATGTGAGAGGGTGTCAGACACTGTCTTTTAGAAGTATTTTCAAAGTCTTCTAGTGTATGGTAGGCATAAGTAGTATCACCCCTATAGTTGAGAAGATGCCAAAGATTGCCAGACTGGGTTTGGCTTGATGGTTTCATTACAGATAATCAAATGGAGCGGTAGAATTTTCTCAGATTTTTATAAAATATGTGCTCTAATGTGGAACTTATTTTTTTGTCTTTGTTGTTCCCTTGTCTGCGCTCCAACATCATCTTGACATTAATTGTCATTTTTGTTTTAAAAGGAAACCACATTTAGTTTAGCAAACTAATTGAATGTAATTTTGAATTTTATTCTCAAGCTAATGTAATGGCATTCCAAGCATTTAATTTGTTGTCACTGGAAATGTTTAGCACTTAATCAGAGTGTGTGTATTGGTGTTCAAAGCCTCTGCATTGTGAGGAACTTCATTATGCAGAAAAAAAGATGAAAAAAAGATGTCTTTTCCTGTGTCTATTTTGAAGAGGCCGAAAGTCATTAAATGGAAAACTCAATATTCAGCACTGTCATTACAGTGCATATCAGTCCAGCTCATCATTTTACCAAATTGCTCTACCGCTTATCTGCCGTGAGCCACATTCATTCTTAATTTTGCATTCACAAAGTTGTTTCGGACTTCTTTTCTGTCGTCCCATAGACAGTATTTCTCGCTCTCTCTCTCTCACACTCTTTCTTTCCCTCTATCTCCTTCCCTCTTTCTCTCTCGCGTAATGTGGCCTTTCAATCACTTGTGTGGCTTTGAGGGTAAAGCTCCACCACACTGTCCTGCCCCCAGATCTGTGCCTTCCAGTAGGTCTCTCAGCCTTCTTTAGGATCAACCTCAAGGACTCCTCTGCTTGTCCCACTTCACGGGCTATATATTTTCCCCAATTATTCCTCATGCTGTGTAAGCAGAAGCCTCGCGCGACATGCTAAAGGTTGCCTTACCCCCAGGGGGCGGGGTTCCTCTGGGGGAGACATGAACCCCTTGTGACTGAGTGGAACCTGTGATTGGTGGAGAGGCTGCAGAACGGGGGAAAAAACGACTCCACGCAAAGAAATGAGATTTCCCTCCGGACTGCTGTTTTATATCTCTGTGAAGTTTGGTCCTTTTCAGTGTTGTGTTTGCGCGTGGGTATAAATTTCACTCCCACATGCTGACATTGCTTCTGACAGTTATTAATGTCTGCCTAGCACACCTCACGTAATGGAACAACACACAACCTAAAGGTCTTCCTCGTTGTCTCATCTTGTAGGTTTGGTATCTGTTGGGATGGGCCTGCTACCTTCAAGCAGAGAAACCAGAGGAGCCAGAGACCTTCAAAGACTCCGCGAGAACGTATCTAACCAAAGCCAAAAAGGTATGGGGGTGCTTTTTTATTGCTTTGGTTGTTTATTTCCACTTTTGACCTATTTGGGTGTGTTTATTGGAATTCAGTGGCTCGTCATTAAGCAAAGGATCAGTGAATGTTAGCATGGTGCCTTGCGTAATGATGTTCTGCAGTTTGTCAATTGGCCATATGTGTGAGTGTTCCATATTTAAATTCTTTGCACTTCCAGGTTCTCTCTTTATGATGGGACTGGGCTTAGTGTGGTGTACTACACCAGCCTCTGCATTTGCCTCCCTTGAATCTTTTTATTTTTCCTCATAAATGTTTTATGTGTATTGTGTCCGTGCATGTGTACGTTCCTGTGTCTTGGCTGACTCTTGCTTCTGCGCGTCTGTCCGCCTGTTTGTGTGCATGCGTTTGTACTTTCTGCGTGTGCGTGCGTGCGTGCGTGCGTGCGTGCGTGCGTGCGTGCGTGAGAGCGTGAGAGAGAGAGAGAGAGAGAGAATGATTATTGTTGCATATTATAATTTATGAGAGTGTCGCTATGGTTTCCCTGTGCTCTGTGGAGGAATATTATTGCTGAAAGAGAGAACAGGCACCCTGCAGGGCACTGCACACCCACAGTCCTCTAACAAGTGCTGAGGGAGAGTCTTGTGACCGCTGAGCAGATGGGTGCACAGCACTGCTCTTCAACTTTCATTTGCTGGGATTCTGATGAGTGTGCCTCAGCAAGACTGATCCCAGAACAGTGAGGGACCCCTGACCTTGTAAATGGGAGAGGGACCATGTGAGTCTCAACACACGCGAGCACAGTGGTCTGTTTCATAAAACACAGTGCTGCCCAATAAAGCAGCCAAGAGTCATTTGAAACAAGTTAACAGCCATTTTCAAGGTCAAATTGAGACTTTACTAGAATGTCAAATCTGGCGGGCATGTTAATGTAACAAAAAAAATATATATATATATCTAGTGCACATGGTGGTATTTTTTTCAGGGAAAAGCTCTTTGAGCTTGTTTTATAGAATTATACATGCTGGAAATGAAAGATGTCTCATCTTATTTTTGAGTTGGAACACCAGCCCCATATTGGACTAGGCTCTGAAAATCTTCTTATCTTCAGTGACAGAAGGACTCTGTTTTGTCATCTGTACCAGGTAGTCTTTGTCCTTGGATTGTAATGCCCGGCCTCAATTTATTTATTTTTTGAGCCTCCTCTTCTTAGTGTTCAGTGGATTTAACAATAGCACCGGTGGGGAGATGTATGATACCGATGTATGTGCAGTGCTGTGTCGGGAGGCAAGCCGTGTGAAGGCTTAGTGTCGCTTCAGGTCCTTCAATGTCGCCTTCGTAATTGAACTCTGTGCAAAAGGATTGTCTTTGTCCTGTAGTAAAAAAAAATACAAATGGAACAAACGTACAGCCCCACCACCCCCCCCCCCCCCCTCCCCCCCCCCGGACCTGGCCAGACTGTGAGGTGAAAGAGATCGCAGGGTCCCGAGCTGTGCTGCGAATACAGACCGTTCTCAGGTACAGCCATTTGGCAAATGCGACTTCTGATTGCCACCCGTTAGCACTTTACTCGTTGACCTTTCTTTACTTGGCTCTCCATATTATAGAGTGCAGTTTGTCAGACTCGTTGCGAAACGTGACTTCCAGAGTAGACTGCGGGAAGCGCATTTAATTCCCATCCAACCAATCGACGGCCCTCAAGCCTTTTATTGCAGGTTTGTGCCAGTCTGATTCAGCTCAGTGTTCTGGGCTCTTTTTTCACCACACGTTCAATAAATATCAGCTCAGCGCAGCTTCCTTGGGATTTATTGAAGTGAATGCTAAACCCCCCTGTCAGCAGAAAATTGAGTGGTGCTGGCATCGATACAAGGACTGCCTCTTTTGATTATCACACAGGCCAGCTCTTCTACACTGTGCCGTTACCTTAAAACAAATCTTTAAATGTAGCTTCAAACTCTGCCTACATAATAATTGCACTTTAGTTTATCTGCACTACTGAATGTTGGGGTGGAAGGACAGGTCTTTGTTTTCACAATCATATTAATTTTTAACTATGCTGGGGGGGAAAAAGTGCATTCGGTACATCCAACACAAAATATGGAAATAAGCCCTCAAATTCTCTTCTGCTTTGGCAAGAGTTCAGCGCGCTGAATATTTAATTATACTCGTTAGCGCTGCATGAAACATTTCAATTATTTATTCCACCTTTCATCGGTGCCTTGCATGTTTCTATTCCGCTCAATTTTTTTTGTCGTTGTTTTTTTTGCCAGTTTTTTCAGTTGTAAAACAAACACCTGTAGGCCAAATCGCTGCTCTAATGCCTGATTAGAGAAAAGCCAAGTCGAAATTTGTCCAGTGGACTTCAATGGACTAATAGCTTCTTTGCTGCATGAACTGTATTAATCGTTAAGCAAATTGCAACTTAACAAAATATACGGAGAACAGCTACACACTGACTACCAAGTATTGTTTACAAGCAGGACTGAAGAGAAAATTGGGAAAAGTGGGACCCTGTTTTTTTTGTGTTTTTTTTCCCTCAATTCAGATAAAAAGTGTATGGACCCTGTGATTCAAATGATCATACTTGTGCAGACACACGTCTTATCTGCTGTGTATTAGTGAGCATCTGCAGTCATTTACAAAAGCTACTTGTAATAATGGCTGAAGGAGAAGGGGGGGGCTCAAAAAAGCTGTATGCTGTACAGACCTTGAATTTCCATCTGGCTGAACAGAGATAATTTTCTCTCTTACGTGAGTTTGTCGAGCCTGTTATTAAGAATAGTTAACGGCCGTGTTTTAAATGCCGCTGGACGTCAGTCTTTTCAGTATTTTGGAAAGTGTCCAGGCATTCCTGTATGCGCAGAACACTGTGTCCCATGTGAATAACACCATGTCCAGACATGCAGAAAGCAGGAGAGGTCCAGGTTCTACCGCCCCTCTTCTAGGATAGTAAGAGAGGGTAACGAGAACACGGATTCTGTCATGGTTTTTTTTCTCCGACATTAACGTGGGCAGGTGCGGCGCTCCGTGAGGTGTCGCGTCAGGATTTGCTTGTCCCGGCGCGCCTTTTGTACTCCCTCGACACCGCCGCAATCTTGGGGGCTCTGAAAGGTTTGTTATCTAGCAGGAACAGCTCCTCACATTCGCTGGCAAGGACCACAATGCAAACCGCTGGGGACAGGTGTAACTGCGACGCCATTGGCACTGCGTGCTCCTTGACACCTTGGCGAAGCAGACCAACCTTTCCCTGGTTCTCTGCCCACATTCCCCGATAGCCATTCAGCCGACCTCTTAACAAATGGGGGGCCGACGCTGATGAATATTTTAAAATGACTGAAGAGTACAAATGGCTTGCCGTCCGAAGTCATAACTGCCTTTGATTCTTCCTAATAACCCCCGGTGGCAATTCCGGCTCATTCCAAACGCAGCTTTTCTCTCTGACTGGAAAAAAAACAGGAAGCTGGAGATGACATACTGTGTCATTGTCCCTGTGTTCTCTGTTTAAGATGCACTGAAGCCTGAATATTTTTGTTTACGGGAGACCAGGCTTCAATTTAAGGCCTTACCATTTCACACGCAGGCGACATTTGCTCTGCCTCACGCATCACAGAACCCCCCGTACATCCAGCCCTGCTAGTTATCTATTTTTAATAACTCTAAACGTCTAAGTGATGTCACACATGGAGACAGTTTCCAGCGCAGAATCGATCTTAATCCGGAAAATCTCCTCCTTGTTCTCTCAGATTAATCTGAAAGTTTTTCTTTGATCATACTCATTCTAGCGTGCGTGTGTGTTTTTTTATTTTCTTGTGCCATCTTTAGACAGATGTGACAGAATAATCCAATGGCATGACTGATTATTGATTGATTGGTATATTGACAGGTTGCATTTCTTTCAGTATAATGTCCTCTTGCATAGCTGCCAATGAGAAGTGAAGGTTTCTTGCAGAGAAATCCTTCATACATTATCTATTACAGGCATAAGGGAGTTTTAAGGGTGTGGATTAGCTGGTCTGAAGGTGTCCGATGTCACAGAGATGTCACTTTTTATTTGCAATGGACAACTTATGTAAGTAGGTCAAATCAATTAACTTTTTGTGTTAAGTTTGACACGACATAAGCAATAACACGTGCACCAGTTAGTCAATGGAGGGAAGGGGCACAGATAAAGGTCTGCATTGGTATAGAAATTAAAGCCCAACGTCTTTACGGGCTGACCCAAACCAGCCTGACAGGCTCTCGCCAAATTTTAAAACCCCAGGAAACAAATATTTGTGATTGCCTTTTAATTAGGTTCATTTGGGTCTTGTGGACACACAATATGCATATTCTTGCTTTGGAAATAATTACTTTCTGAATTCCAGAGATATTGGGTACTTTTACCCTCGTTTTTGGATTGAAGTTGGGTGGTACTATACTTGGGATTGGTGACGTCACTAATCCCAAACCAATCACAAGGCTGATGTCGCTGGTCTCTCCTTTGTCGAAACGAATGCGTTCCCGCATTAATGCCTTATTCGAACATGGCCAGTGAGTTAGCTAGCCCTGTGGATTTACTACTTTCAGTAACGTTACACGTATCTTGGCTAACGTTGGTTGTGTCGCACGTTAGCTAATAATGTGGCGTATGACATTTCCTCGCTGCGCTCTCTGATGCTGGGTACAGCGCAGTTGATTCACAGAACTGAAGCAGAGCAGAGTGGAGCTTTAGTTGCCAGGGTAACTAACCAAACAATTCCGTGGCATTCAACATGCGAGCTACCCACAGTTCTTATATCGTTCTGTGGAGCTACCCAACGTCAACTAGCTAACTAACTAGCAGCAATATTCACGTGTTTATTGGAAGAAACAAATGTTATAACAAAGTTAAGAAGTGTGGTTTATTATGGAAACATGGAAACTTAGTATCTGCTTGAAACCCACCATTCTGTCACCACCTGTGAAGCCAGAGAACACGAGTTATCTAGTTGTGGAATTTCTTCACTCTCAAATTCAGCATCGGTAGGTTCGTATTAGAGCTTTTACGCTTCTCGCTTCTGTTCAACGAGGGTGATGCTGCAGCCATTTATGTAAGCGTCATCTGGGGCTGACCGCCACAGTCAGGATTCAATAGCACACAATGAGGGAGCTTCACCACATCACAATCCAACTAGTGCTTTTATAAGAGTCACCTGTTTGGGGAAGAAAAATCACATCGTGATCAAAACAACAGTAACAGCCTTAGTCTGGCCTCCTGAGGCTCAGCCCACCCTGCTTTTGGAAGCATCCGGTTTCCTCCCGTCTTTCTTCTGGCAGGCTTTGCTGGACCCAGACTGTGCCGCCGACTGAATTTTTGCCTCAAGCGCAGCTCTAGATTCCATTTCACGTCGTATTTACTATTGATTTTCTCCCCGCAGCATTCTAGTCACAGGGCCGAATAGAAAATAGCACCAATCAATGTCTGGCGGCAAAGGTTTTTCATGCCTTGCAAAGACCCCAGCTGCTGAAAATGTGGTAGGCGAAAAGAGAAACTCGGGCAAACCCACTTCTTCTGCAGCAGGATTTGAGTGATCTCAGAATGGCTTGTACCCTGTCTGATAAACAATTGCGGGGAAGGCTTATCACCCCGGCAATTGTCCTTGTAGAAAATTCTTCTCATTTGTATTTAAAAAATAATAATTTTCTCCCCTTCCTGTCATTGTTCATTCTGAAGACAATTTGTATATTTCAGAAACGGTCTTCATCGACAGCCGTCTTTATCCTGCCTGTCACTTGTGTCAGGGCAGCACTCATTCTTTATGTGCAATTGAATTAACATGCTGCTAGCTCCAGTGTTTGACTGTCCTGCATGTAGGGTTTGCTGGCCTTCGCTTCTTCTCCCTGAAAAGAGAGTTCTGACTATGTCTAACTATGCGACCAACTCAGATTAGGCGATGTGTAAAGAAAGGACACTGTGTAGATACAATAATATACATAAATTGTTATCATGATTTCATGTCAAGTCATGGGTTAAGCCAATATGTGTAATGTAAGAATCCTAAGAAACAACAGAATGAAGCTATTAGTCTTGAAAAAACAAACACAGAAACGTTATTAATTCAGTCCCTCATTTTGTCCTGTTACTCCTTAAAATTTTAATGCATCAAAATATTTTTGTAATATTTGTAAATACTGCCTTTAGCAGAAATTCCTGCTCTGAGCCTTCTCGGGTATGTATGATGTATGATAGTCAGTGAATTTTCAGGTCATACCACATGTTTTCAGAGGGTTTTAAGTCTGGGACTATTCCAGAATACTGACTTTTTTGTTTGTAGGCCATTTCTTTATAGTTTTTTTTTTACCGTGTCCGGGGTCATTTTCCTTTTGGAACATGAATCTTCGCCCTAAATGCAGATCTCTTTCAGACTGAAACTTGTTCTCCTCAAGGATTTGCCTGTATTTGGCTCCATCCATCTTGCCCTTGATGGCAACAAGCTTCCCAGTCCCTCCTGCTGAAAAGTAACCCCGTAGCATGTTGCTGCCACCACCATGCTTGATGGTAGGGAATGGTGTTACTTGCTGATGGTTTGCACCTCAGGCCAAAGAGCTCAAATTTTGTCTCATCAGACCACAAAATCTTCTTCCATAAGGTCTGTCATATGGCTTCTGGCAAACTCCCGGTGTGATTTAATGTTGACGTTTCTCAGAAATGGCTTCAGTTCAACCACTCTCACAAATAGTCCAAATTTGTGATGTGCTAAAGAGATTGTTGATCTCTGGACGGTTGAGCTCTGCAACTGTCAATGGTGTACCTGGCCTCTTGGACTTTTTATAACCACCTCCAGCTTTTTGCCTACTGACGACTTAATCTCAAAGTTTTCTAGACAGTACTTTGGTCTTCATGACAGCATGACAAATCCTGAAAGGGTCGGCCTATATTCTTAAATATTTGAAATGCGTGTCTTCATCCAGCAGTTTATGCATCTGTTAACTTGAACATATTCTCCCTGTTTTTTCATCGTATAGTTTTTGGCAAGGACGAACCACCTTTTTATTCCGTTCACATCATTATTTAAACGAAAATAGATTTAAGATTTCTTCCTCCTCTATAACCTCAATAAGTTCACCAGGTGCCACCCTGTTTTTGAAAATGTAAACAAATGGCCAGGAGTTTGCTGTCTCGTTACCATAGAGACAACAGGAACCCTCCTCGCAGGCCTTCCCTGAAGTATACTCACTAGGCCTACTTGGCTAAGGATGTGGTGCCAGTTCATATCATCGCCAAAGAAGGCTTTGTGAGCCTATTAAAGAAGTTGAATAAACAATACCAGATCCCCTCAATAACTAACTTATCCCAAGTTGCCATCCCCTGAAATGTATGATGAACTTTGGAGGTTGGTAGAATCAGAAATCAAGCAAACAGAATTCTATAATATTTGTATAGTATTTTTTATATCGCCATCGCAATATCCAACTTGTTAATCGCACATCGCACATTTTGCCCATATAGTTCAGCCCTAGTATCTGGTCACCGTCAGTGTGTCCCGCTGTTGGGGAGAGAACCCTTCTACCTTTCTTGCTCTGGTACGGTTTTTTCTCCTATGCTGCTTTGCTAGCTTGTGTGCTAAATAAAGCTTGTAGCATTATCTGGAGAAACTTGTGGTCACAAACTAGTCCATCAGTCACGCTTGTTTCTGTATTACAGGTGCAGCTCAAAAAATTAGAATATCATGAAAAAGTTAAATATTTTTTGTCACTCATTTCAGAAAGTGAAACTCATATATTATATAGATTCATTACACATAGAGTGAAATATTTCAAGCCTTTATTTCTTGTAATTTTGATGATTATGGCTTATAGCTAATGAAACCCAAAATTCAGTGTCTCAGAAAATTAGAATATTTTGCTTTAACATATTTTCATATTTAACGTATCATATTTAATATTTGGTCGCATATCCTTTGCATGCTGTTACTTCCTGAAGTCTGTGACCAATCAACATCAAAAGACTCTCGATATCTTATTTTCAGGTACTGTTACAAGCGATTACTATAACCTCTCTGCATTTTGATGATCTCTCTGGGGAATTGGGGGGGGAGACTACATTCAGCTGCTAAATTTACACAGTATAGTAAACACACATGGCTGGCTAAATGGCTGTAGTCATCAAGGGTCTCTGCATCGATCGAGAGCCCCAAACCAACACACTGTGTGCACCAGTCTTACCCCCCCCCCCCCATAGAGAGAGATTCAAATGAAGAGAGGTTATAGTATATTAAGGTAACAGTATAAAAAACTGAAAATAACCTATGAAAGTCTTTTTTGATTGATGTTGGATTCAGAGAATCAAGCATGCAAGCAAGCACAAAACCAAAATATTAAATATAATAAATAAAAAATAAAAAAAAAAAAAAAAAATTCTAATTTAATTTGTTTTTTTTTTTTTTTTCTGGCTGTAAGCCATAATCATCAAAATTACAAGAAATAAAGGCTTGAAATATTTCACTCTATGTGTAATGAATCTATATAATATATGAGTTTCACTTTCTGAAATGAGTGACAAAAAATATTGAACTTTTTCACGATATTCACATTTTTTGAGCTGCACCTGTATATCAGCAAAAGCTTGTAATAAATGTACTAACTTTGTCTCATTCTAATAAATGTAACTGGTATTAAGCATGAGTCAATGTGAATGGGAACATGATCTTGAAATAGTTAAGTTGTCATCCCTTGTATTTAATGGGAAGCGGAGGCCACATATCGACTGCTGACACCTACTTAGTGTAAGGAGTGCAGGTTACTTTGGGCAAGGCCTGCATTACTACCAAATGTGTTTGTAAAAACAACCTCTCAGGAGGAGGCCAGAGCTTCAGTCAGGTTTTACATTAACCACAGTGTCCATATTCTGAGCATAAACAGACACGCTCAGTTGCTGTGGGTGTATATGAAAGTGCCCTGAGGACCTATTCAGTTCTTCTGCTTTGCAGTTTGGCCATAAATAAGTCTGGCTAATGAATCTAAGCAAGTGTTACATTCACACTGCGTTGCGTTGTGTTAGCTGGTTGCCGGCATCGACAAAAAATGTTGTGTATACTCCCCCCCCCCAAAGGGAAAAAAAAATCTTAAATTTGTCTGTAGAGATGAAGGACAAGACATGAATGTTGAGGATAGATAATATAGCCTATGCCGTTAACCTCATTGCTCACTCCTCCAAGCCATGGGACATAAAAGGGAATTCTGCCTGTGTATTCTGCTGTCATTTAATAGTGTACAATGTCAGAGCAAGCATTACTTTTCACTCTATTAAAAATAAAAGAGTCTGCCTGTTTGCAGTGCATTGCTGCATGAAGATGTGTTGTAATATAACAGAGCGCAGATTGGGTTCAGAAATTCCACATTGAGCAGTTCATTCAATAGCATGGAATTCTTTCAGTCAAGTGTACGCAAATAATTGGAAAGGCAAATGTGTCGTGGGAGAAAATATCACCCCAGGTTGGAGCTATCACATTGGATTAGGATGTTGTTGGAGGAGCAGAATAAGAATGCATGTGGTCATGAGCTGTTGAAATGGACACCTCTGAGCTACCGCGCTGAAGTCAACCTCAAGGAGAGGGTGGAAGCATCTTTTTCCGGTAAACAGAGCTAGGCGTGTCTTCCATATTATTGCACAAGGCCCGTGATTGAGTATATAGTTGGTTCAGTGCTTCTAGCTTTTTTGGAAAACAAATGAGTTTTCTTACAAGCACAGGGTTTTTTGCCCCATGAGACTGAGCCTATGGAGGTTATGCTAATACAGAGATGCAGAGATTATTCACTAGCCTGGTAAACTTTTATTTGCGTCATAATTATGCCAAATCTGAAGTGGCTGAAGAAAATTGGAAGTAAATAAGCACGTCTGCACTGGTGTAATAACATGATGGATGTAACCACTTTATGCGGGCCACAAGAATAACGAGCATGCACATTGTCTTATGGGTTGCACACAGTGTGAGATAAGATGAGGTTAGGTGTGATCGGTCTTAATAACTTAATTTCAGGTCTTATAATGGTTTCACACCTGTTCACAGGAGTGCTATTGCAGCCAGATGTGGAGTCTGTTCAGCAGACCTGGTTTACTTGCCATACTTTACATTGCATCCAGAAGGGACTCAACAAAGGACCTGATACACTGTTGTTGTAGACTGGCGACTTTGTCTTTTTTATGAATTTACATTTTGGTTAGAAGCATGTTCTGTAGGGCGCTGCTGGGTGGCTCATTCAGTTAAGGCACCACGCTGTGGTGCATGAATAAGCCCCACAGTCTCTGATAGAATCTGGACCGCGCCAGTGCCGATTGTGGCGGGTAGCTCCATGGGGCAGCTGTCGTTGCAAATAGCTAATTGGATTTTTCAAATTATGGTGAGAATTAACCATGTTCAGCCCCACACTTTTCTCATACAAAGAAGAAAAAAAAACCTACTCTTCTTAGGGACCTGCAGGAGTGTTTTTAAATTTTACCTCAAAACACGTTCAAATTTGACCCAGGTCCGGTTTTCAGGTGTTGTGTCATGAAATTGTGCAAAGGATCACAGTGGGTGAAAGGAGTGTCCTTGGTCTGCCTTGACCTTTAGACCAAAAAAATATATAAATTAACCTTCAGTAATGTGTCATGACGGGTCCTTCATTGCGCTATACGTGCTTCAGTCCCGCGATAAATCTCACGTAAAGGACACACAGTGTGATACGCTTGACCCTATAGGACAGCGTTTCTCAACCCTGGTCCTGGGGACCCACTGGGTTTGCTGCTTTTTGTTCCAACCATAGTAACAAGCTCTGTATTGTAATGAGATGATAATTGTTCTTAATTAGACATGAATTGTTCTTAATTAGACTTTTTACTATTGAAGGATGATTTACCTAACTTTTTAAAGCCATGTTATGGCAGAAATAGCTGCATATGCCCTAAAAAATAAAAATGTCCCATATTCACATTCTGGGAATCGGTCAGACCAACTTTTGCTTTCATTTACAGTGCTGTATATACTATATGGCTAGTAATTGCAATTGAAAGAGGTTCCATTTGTAATTGATTCAATTACAAACTGGCAGGGGAAATATTTGGGTCCCATTTGCTGAGAGTTTAATGACAGAAAATGGCCACAAGCCAAACCTGCATTGTGTTATAAGTTTAACCACACAATTATGGTAGAACATAAACACCTTTTCAACAACCTTAATTGATCAAGAGATTGGCTTTGACAAAAGCCAGTTTACACATTGAGTCTCCAGGACCAGGGTTGAGAAACACTGACCTAGGAGATATGACTTTCACAGTAGGGCAGGCAACAGGCTCACAAGAACCACTGGGGAGTTCTGGGAAGAGTGCGGGTGGTGCCCGTGTCATGGGGTCAGAAAGCAACACAGACAGGAGGCTTTGGTGTGAATACTGATATTTCCCACTTTTTAAGGTCTCAGAAGGGCCAAGGGTCTTGGTGCTCTCAAGAGTTTTTTTCCCCCCCAAACACTCAAGGAAGATAAAGCAGAAAGGATACCCAGGGCAAACTGATTTTAGCACTGGAAATATCCTTTTTACGGCCGCCACAATCTGGAACAGGATCGTATTTAGGCTGTTAGGCCCTGAAGAGTGTTGGGTGCATAGAGGCTGCAGTAAACACTTCTGTGCAAAGAGCTGCAGGTTCATTTCGGGCTATGCAGAAATTAACCACCAGAGAAGGAATTTGGAAGTCCTTGTACAGAAAAGGACTTCCAGAAACCAATGAACATTAACAATTACAGCACATAATGTTCCAGCAGCTGCTTCCTGTAAGAAGCAGCAATATTGACACGGCAGAAGAAAGGCACAATGGACGGAAGATGCGAGGCCAGACTGAAGGTGTTGCAGAACTAGGTCAAGAGTATTTATGATCTCCCATATTACAAATGGATAACACGTGGTCAACCTTATACATGCATTCAGACAAATCCAACCGAGCATACTCCCTGGATTCTATTTGTCCATTAGAAGAATAGCTCATTGATGGCTCATTCGGTTAAAGCACCACACTGGCGATTACGTTGCCCAGGGAGTTGGAGGGTTCAGTCAGATTGGTTCCCATGTGCATTGCTATCTAGTGACCCCTGCTGGTCAATCGGGCGCCCGTAGATTGCAGCCGAAGCTGCATTATGAAAGGTCCGTCCTCCAACTCCACTCAATGCGAGCTGAGCTGCTCAGCCCTACATTTGCCGCAAAAGAAAATATAAAAAAATGTATAAGACGTATATAAATTTTTATCACTTTAAAGTAGTTCCAGGCAAGGGCAATCACAAACGGCATGAATGAAAGCAGACACAAGTCAATGTTATTGTGCTGGTTAACATGGCGGTGTTTAACATGGCAGTGTTTAGCATGGCGGTGTTTACACATAAGAAATTAAAAACCAATAGGAGGGTAAACTCTTTCTTTACTCCTGAAATAGACATTTTGACCCGTCTCAGAACCAGTTCTTTTGAAGGTATCACATTGCTTTGTTCTCTTCGCCTGTCCTTCAAAGAGAAATGTTTCTGAATTGGTGTCAGAAAGAATATGCTGGTTACCTCATCCTGTTAACATTTTATTTTTGAGAGTCACCGTTTCGACCTCGGTCACTGCTAGCGCAGAAGACTGAATAGAAAATGAAGAAATCCAGACTAGCTTTTCTTGCTAATGTAAAAGAAAAACACTCATGAAGCTTTCATTTAAGTTTTGAAGTTTTATTTAAAAGTGACATGTTTGGCAACATTTTTTCACATCTTAAAAACCATTTAGCTTTGAACTCATTGTCAAATGCAACGCTAATGAACTCACACCAAACCACTTTAGAACACAACACTGAACATCATTACTGTACCGGAGACACTATAATGACATTTTAATTTGAACCCAATTATTAATTTGTTGAAAGTCAATGCAGGCGTAATAGTTTCGGCTCAGTTATGACTGTGAGGACAAGCGGTATTCTAAAGGTTAATAGATATTATGCAAAATATTTTTTGTTGTTGATCTTAGATTTTATTGGGGGAGGGAGTGCGTGTGTGTGTGTGGGGGGGGGGGGGGGGTGTTTAGCACTTGGCTGGGATATGGATGGCATCTGTCAGGTAGACAGAGAGGTCACCTGTGGCGGGCCAGGGCCCCAGTCAAAGGTGTAGTATATCAGAGTGAGAGAGAAGTTTTAAAAGGGAACCACAGGGGAAGAGAGGTCATGAGATGATATAGAGTGGAGGGATCTGGAGTGAGTCCTTGATAACAATCTAAATTATAAAGGCGGTGAGCGAGAGGCGCTCCTCGCCCGGCAGATCCATTCATTTCCCTCAAGGAGAGACGGCCGCGCCACGGTCCGACTTGCTGCCACGTCCCCAGCTGTAAAGAACAAAAGGCGGCCGCGTCGAAGGAATTTCTCCCAGCCGTAGGGGAAAATCGACAGTGAAAGCGTCTTCCTTCTCCTCGTCTTTCTGTGTGCGGAGAAGGGTCACTTACCCATAGTTTTTTTCCGCACTACCTTGGAGAGCCCCTTTATCTAGCAAATGTGTTAATGTCTTACATTGTGTTTGCAGAAATTGTACAGGCTCAGCACTAACACAGCTTGGAGCACAATTAGCAACTTCTTTGTTGCCCACTGATGGACAAATCGATTGTAATTGTTGTTGCAGTTTTTTTCATGATCATTAATTCACTTATATTGTTTTTTGCCATTCAATGACCCAAAAACATAAAAATATGTTCCATATTCTGTCAAAAGTGCATCTTAATATATAGATTTGTTCAAACAAGCTTAAACTATTTGTAATAATAATAATAATACAACAACAACACTTAAATGTAATTTTTTATGCAAAAGAAATCAGAGAAATCGCACAAAAAAAACCCTTGTAAAAACAATTTGAAATGGTCCGTATATTTATTTTGCTGCAGTCTGGACGCTGGATAAATAATGACGGTTATCCGTATAACAGCCATTGTAATATGTTGTCACACATTTCACTGTTGTATGATGTTAAAAATACTGTCATATGTTGAAAGCAACAAAAAAAAGAAAGAAAAAAAAGATTAGTGCGGTGGTAGAAAATGAGACAACAGAAGGGGATGTTGGGTACATGAGCCTCAGATGAGTTTTAAGAAGATTTATTGAAGCAAGAGAACAATCTGCAGACAAGTAAATTGGCATTTGAGGAGTGCCACAAACAATACTGCCCTACATCTCACACAACAATATACAGGTGTCCAAAAGCCATTACAGGGTTGGTACCACACTAAAATTGTATGAAAGTAATAACTGTATTGGCTGTGTGAATGTGTGCAGTGATCAGCAAGAGCCAGTTTCATTCCCGAGCACGCTCCTCCCCTCTATCCTTGCTTACTTCCATCGCCTGTGTCACTGAATGAAATTTATAAGCAACGATTGCATATCCATTTTGCCTGAGAGGGCTTAATGACATTGTTGGCACTGATTCCTGTGTGATTCGCCAGCGGAGAAAAAAAAGGACAAAGGGAGACCTAGTGTTGAATCGTCTTATAAAATGACTTGGGTCCCCTTTTAGAACAGGCTGTGCCTGAAAGTGATCAGACACTGAAACGGTTGATGGCAACGCCGTCGCGGGAGTCTCCGTTCCCTCCCCTCAAGGGAATCCATTTCGCTTTCCGTTTATAGGCAATGTGCATTCCTCAGCTTTCTCCAAAGGCACAGCCTCCATAAAATAACTTTGCTTCAGAAGTGTTAAAGTAGAGAAAATGTCAGCGTGTCGCCTCTTGTTTGTCCCAGCGGTTGCAGGTTTTGCCTGCACGCAGAACCGTTGTTGAGTCGGTACCGGCGAGCATCCGAGATTCATGCGCCGTCATCCGACTCCTTCTTCCCCTCGCGCTGAAGGGGAGTCTCAATCACCGCGCAAATTGATTCCTGAAATTCATTGCGGATGTAAAGTAGAAGGGCTTTTTCTGCTTCAGTAGGTGTTCGAAGCACTGCAGCAATACAGAACATCTATTTAAGCCCCTCGTGTCCTCTGTAAAGGACATGTATAGTATACAGTATTTAATACAGTCCTACGCTCTCAATTAATTTTTCATAAATTGAAGCACGTTCAATTATTTAAGCAGTGATGGGGCAGTCATAGTGAGCAGACATTCTCTCCCTCTCTCGCTTTCTCATTCTCTCTCGGCTTGTTTTCTTTTTTATTCCCAAGATGACAGGCCATGCCTGGTCCCTCTCTTATGTCGTCTTCAGCCGGAGTAGCTTAAAAGCTCAGAGTGGTCAGCCTGTGTCCGGTGTTCGAAACACCGGCACAAGCCATTTCATCTCAAACATGAGGCCTGGATGTGTTCGGGGAGGAGATGCTTTTTAAAATAATCCCAAACAGAAGAAAAACGTAAGCTTTCAAATCGTGGCTAAAACCGGTTTGTCGCCTGCCGTGTGTCTTAGCATGGTGGAGCGTGTCTATTTCTATTTAATTTATGCACTTTATTTATCCGTGTTGGAGCAAGGCTTTTGTGTGTGTCATTTTTATTCTTCCACGCTTACCTTAATGTTAATGTATTATGGCATAAGCATCTCACACAGTCAGTTCTCATTACAGCCAAATGTTGCGAGAATCAGAGGTGTTATTATAGAAGATCCGGATCATGCTTTTTCCAGACTGACAGACAGCATTAGCATCAAGCGGGGAGCTCGCAGGGCACACAGACATACTGCACACATGTGTCTGTGTTAGCATTTATCACGCGCTGCTTGAGTGTTTTGTAGACGGCCCGCGCCATCATGTAGCATGCCAGCTGTTTTCCAAAAGCATCTGGTGACAGTTGGGTGGGCTGTGATTATAAGCTCTTGTCTTCAAGCAGTATGGTAGTATGAAGGGTCTTGATGTAGGAGGGTTTTTTGGGGAAGGGGGGGGGGTGAGGTGAGAGTCTATTTAGGATCAGTCACTTTAATCCAGTGTTAAGATATCTGAAGAGCTTTACATAGAGCATTTACTCTGATGCCAATGAAAATGTCTCATGGTTGTGGTCAATTAAATTTTTTTAATTTGACATTTTTTAGCAAAGTCAAAGTTCAGAATTTAAAAAAACACGGAAGTTGAGTGCTGAGTTGATTTTTGAATGAATTACTACTTAACATATTGAAGTGTTACAAAGTGTAACACAGTTTTTCCAGTTTAACTTTTTTTGCATTACTTCCTGTGTTAAACATGACACACGGGACTGCCAGGCCTGGTGTTGAACGGTACAGCTCCTGAATTAGAAATTAAAGTAGACTTCAGGAGAGCTCCCACACCAGAACGATTAACACGGTCATTTAGATCCTTGTGATAGATATGCAGTATTACTCTATTATGTAGGACGTCCTTTTTACACCATTTACATTACATCACATCTGCAGCTGTACTTTGAACTAAGGCACCAAGTCTCATATCTCCTTTTTTTTTGAGAAATTGGAACCTGGAATATACAGGACTGAAAGGAAGTGCACTTTCACACCTGGGTTAATGAAAACTAGATATGTTTATAGGTGGAGGCCTCTAATGTCAGGTACAAGGCAACACACATCACAAAGTAATTACAAAGAGGAGAAAATGCTGCAAAATTGCCAGCAGCCATACCACTCTAGACCCTTTTCATGACAAACTGCTGAACCTAAGCAGGTCTGGAATTGGTTAGTACTTGAATGGAAGATCATCCTGGGTAGACTGAGTCACTTACATTTACATTACATTATAGGCATTTAGCAGACGCTCTTATCCAGAGCGACTTACATACTTCTTATTACATTTATCCATTCATACAGCTGGATATATACTGAAGCAATGCAGGTTAAGTACCTTGCTCAAGGGTACAACGGCAGTGTCCTACCTGGGAATCGAACCTGCAACCTTTCAGTTACAAGTCCAGTTCCTTAACCATTATACTACACTGCCGCCCAAGAAGAGCCAGGAGGGGGCACTCTTCTCTCTGGACTAAATATAAAAGGCAGGGTTTTCCCACGTTGAAATGTTTTTTCAAGCCGACTAAGCCTCCTCGGAGACATCACGCAAAAAAACACTGGTAAAAACTATTATAAAGGGTACATATATTTATTTTGCTGCAGTCTGGACACTGGATAAATCCCGCCTTATAAGCGTATTGCTTAATGGTTTAAACGGATTCTGAAGATTGACATTTCAGGCTATATACATGTTAATAATTACAAGGGTGCTGCTAAGTTTAGGTAGCTAACAACAATGCTGAATCGCCAACGTCTGAGAAAATGTGCATAGCAACTGCTCAGATCACTGCGGTCTGTTATATCAGGGTGATGTCAAGGTGAGTTCCAGCCGATAGCTACACAACTAGTAAATAATAGAGATATCGATATGAAAATTTCTGCCTGATACCGTTTTCCCATAATTTAGGCGAACAATCGGCCGGTGCCGATATTGGTACCGATATTTTGGTAGTTCTGCTTTCATAGGTTTTATGGTCAAACTGTATAAAATCTTGCCATTCTAAAAAACACAATTTTAATTGCACAACTTTAAAGTAATGCAACAAAGTTAAACATTTATTTTTTATGACATTTCTTCACATTCATCCAACTTAAAATGCATTACTTCAACTGAAAGTACATTCCTGAAATATCAGTATTTCCCCGAGAATTCTCAGGCCTGGTGGGATGCACTGATAAACTCCTAAAGTGACGTGGCATGCGGGGTGGCATATAGAGCTCCGTAGTCCTGCCCCCTTTTATCCCTAGCTGGTGCCGGAAGACTGCCGCAAGCCATTACCTGCCTCACTTCGGGATCTTTCAGTCAACCTTATGATAATATTATGGCATTGTATGGACCAATCTTTGACATATATGTGATACAAAGTCCATTATGTACTCACCTCCGCGTTTAAATCAAATTTGAATCATATAATTAACGTGGGTGGAGTTTGGTTTCAGTAGTAAATTCCATATGACAGATAGAACGGGCTTTGGAGACTATCAACAATTTCTTGAAATCTAATTTATAGAATGAGCCGAAACGTTCCTGGATTAGCCTGTGTGGCATAAGGATATAGACCATATATCACATGTTTCAATTTCTATTTTTTAAAGTAATGATTAATGATTGTAGGATGCTTTGTAGTCCGCTTTAACGGACTACATATCCATTACTGCAATGCACGGGTAGTTCTAGACCAATCAGATATCATCTTCTCGTCTGGACATTTTTGGCAGTGCATACCACCTTGCTAATAGGCCCTTTTCCCATTTCTGGGTTGCTACTTCCGCCGGTTTCAGTAACCAGGTAGTGGCGCAGTCAGTCTACAATAAATGTTGTTGTGTTCCTCAGTGGCTAGCACATCAAATAACTGGAATTATTTGGTAATTAGTCAGATTTAGCATTAGGTAAGTCAGTAGTTATACCTCTAGCTACTTGTCGAATGCCAAATCTGGCTAATTTCCCCGATAATTTCAGTGCTCATACCACTCAACAATAATGTGAATACATTTTAACCGGTGAATACGCTAGTTAATGGTTCGTGGGAACATTCTCCCCCGCACTCTAAAAATTTATTGGCTTTCATAATCTGTAGCTATGTCTTAATGCTACTTTCAGAGTAAAAATATGTTAGTTTGAAGCTTTTAAAAGTAAGATGACAGGGAGTTTCACATTGTTTGGAAGTTAGCCAGCTTGTCACCTGCTTTCGCAGCTACAAGCTAACGTAATTCACATGATTTTACTGGAAAAACGTCTTGGCTTTTATGTATATCTTGTATATTTTAATGCCAAACAAATATATACAAATATAGTTTTGAATGTTTGAAACATAAGGTGACAAGCTAGCACTGGAGTTTGGCATCGTTTGGAAGCTAAGGTAGCCAGATTGTCACTATCAAACACCAGCTGCTTACGTGCCTACAAATGTACTGGGTTTCACGTGATTTTACTAGAAAAAAGGTCTTGGCTTTCATGATCTCTGTTTTCATGCCAAACTCAGAGTAAAAATATATAGTTTTGAAGTTTTTAAACGTAAGATGACAAACTAGCCCCGGAGTTCTGCATCGTTTGGCTAACGTTTGACAGCTTGTCACCAGTCGCACAAACATCCGCTGCTTTCGCGGCTACATGCTAATTTACTGGGTTTACTCAAAAATTTCTTTGCTTTTATACGCACGTCAAATTCAGAGTATAAATAGTTAAATTTTTAAACGTAAGATGACAAGCGAGCACCTTAGTTTTGTTAGGCTACATACTGAGAACAAGCCCATGAACCGACTAACATCGACTGCTTGAGCTGGAAGATCAGCTAACCGGATTCATTGTTACCTAATTATCCCGTCACTTCCTGTTAACATATCACAGTATGAAAAAAGCCCATTCGGCCATTTTACTTCATTGAAGCAATCCGGAGGGAATTATGGGACATCGAGTTTTTAGGTGCATGGTGCAATGCTCACTTTACCTATCCATCATAGTAACTCGCTGTAAATTGCATAACAGGGAAATCATCTCAGAGCGTGCAAACTTGTTCAAACTGATCAATCACAACATTTGACAGCTAATGTTCGCTAGCTAGCTATGAGAGGCAGTATTCGTGTAATGCTAGTTTATTATTTAAATAGAGCTGATGCAATAACGTTACGTTGGATTACGGAGGTAAAGTTCACCCATAAACATTATAGGCTAACTCAGTGTTTCCCCTATATACGAGAACAAACATTAGGCGAACAAAATAATTTTTTTTAATCCCGAAAATAACGCAAATATCTATTAATTCGGGAATAAACAGCGAGACAGTAACACAAATAACGCCATAAAGTTCGGTTGGACTATTTACAGTGCAAACAAGAGACATGCAGTAACATTGCGGTTCCTCAAGAAAATATTACATATCAAAAACTTATTTTCACTCCGAGAAGCCTTGGAGAAGAATCAATAAACATAAAGAAAGCCCACTTGTCTCTGGTTCTCTCCACTTTTTCTTACATTCTTGTTCAGATTTCCTTGACAGAGGCTCCCAAGCGCATATGATTATTGATTTCCGAATTCCAATTTTGTTGGCCTGGTGTTGGTTCTTGTATATAGAGGAAACGCTTAAAATGTAAAACAAAGTGCAATTACTTTTATTTATCTGACAGGCAAATTAAAACCAGCTCTTGAATTACAAATAAACCAGGCTTGGGCTTCTTTATTATGTAATTTAATTTAAATTTTCAGTTAATTAAGTTAATTTTCAGTTTGGTCAGAAACATGCACACAAGTAGCCCGCTGGAGGTCATTTTGTAGGGCTCTGGCAGTGCTCCTCCTGTTCCTCCTCGCACAAAGGAGCAGATACCGGTCCTGCCGCTGAGTTGTTGCCCTTCTACGGCCCTGTCCAGCTCTCCTCGTGTAATGGCCCGTCTCCCGGTATCTCCTCCATGCTCTTGAGACTGTGCTGGGAGACACGGCAAACCTTCTTACGATGGCACGTATGGATGTGCCATCCTGGAGGAGCTGGACTACCTGTGCAACCTGAATGGGCTGCAGGTACCGCCGCATGCTACCAGTAGTGACAAGGGCACTAACAAAACTAGAGAAAAATCAGTCAGGAAGGATAAGGAGAGAGAAATGGTCTGTGGCCACCACCTGCAAAACCATTTACTTTTTGGGGGTTGTCTTGCTGTTGCCTCTCCTGTCCATCTGTTGTCACTTTCATCTCTTATGTTTATTTTTGAAGAAGATATCTGTGTATTAAGTAGAGTGGGGGGTTCTAATTGTTCTCTGTCAGCCTGTGTGTGTGTGTGTGGTGTGTTTGTGTGTGTGTGCGTGTGCGTGTGCGGTGGTGTGTGTGAGTGTGTGTGTGTGTGTGTGTGTGTGTGCGTGTGCGTGTGGAATTTATGTTTACAAGGGGAGCTTGCATGTTTTACCTCTGGTGATCATGCCGTTTCCCATTCAACTTTAAAAAATGCACTTCATGATATGATAATTTTCACTGTAAAAGCAAGATTGCAGTTCCTACCAACTAAGCTTGACCTTTCCATCTGGTACCCTGACAACCATGCTCCTGACTGGTTACACCATGTTCTTGAGCAGGTAACTGAGTCTTTGGCTCACATTCTGAATGGTTGTCATGTTTAAAAGGGGCTCTATATAGCCAAGCACGATAGAAATGTTGATTTGGTATATAAGGATATCGCATCTTGTCTTCAGCCCACTGTAAGAATATACAAACATTCCTCTGTTAAATCATACGTCCTCATTTATCCGAATAACGATTCTGACATATTTACAAACATTTCTGCTAATACGCTGGATGTAGTTCATGAGGGTCTAGAAAAGTATATGTACAAGAAATAGAGTGCATTTTTTATTATAGTTTGGAAGAAGCCTTTTTGAAAAACATTCTGAAATATCAACCACTGGTCTAGACAATTGCACAGCTAGGCTACAAGTGCCAGCTACAAGTTTTTATATTTGGTAGTTTATGCGACGTTCATAGACTAGTGGTTAGAGGCCTACAGATGGTGGGATTAACTAAGAAAATGGCCAAACAACTAGTGAGATGTTCTTCGGTCTCAGCTGTTATCGGCAGATATTCTATATGGAGAAGGCTCAGCTTTCTCTGTCCTTGAATGGAAGCTGAATATTTAGTTGTGTATGTGCAAAGGTTATGTTTATTGCTATACTAACACATATGATATGACAAGTCCTAAAATTATGCATCAAAGAAATGTATGTCCTTTTGTAATGTGTTCACAAAATGTGGAAAATAATTAAAATGTGTTTGTTTATGTGCGTGTGTGTGGGGGTGGGTGGGAGAAAGTATGTATTATGTGATTAAACTTGTTTGTTAAATTTCTAATTCTTCTCACTAATGTTGATAGAGTATATTTAGTATTGGTATCAGTGAAGCACAGCTCCAATAACATTTTTAAAGGCTCCCTGAGTGACTTGGGCGTAGATGGGCATCATGAGAGCAGTCTGGGCCCTATATTTACAAGTTCCAGCTTTGGCTATATTATGTACCAAAGTGGTGGGAAACAGTTACTCCTCTCCCGCAAGGAGTAGTGTTAAATCAGCCATAGTTCCTCGGGTTCCCGTTTTTTCCAATGACCATCCCATATAGTAGGCATATTTCTGATCTCACTCGTCATTTACAGAGAGGCTTCTTTTCGGTTGTTGGCAGCTTTCCATTAGTATGCTGGGAAAACCTGACCCAAGTCATTCATACACATTTTTTTGTGCAAATACATTTAGCTCAGTCTGGGTATTTTCCTACAGTCTATGGTAAGCAAACATATTTCTAGACCATAATTGGCATTACGTAAATTAAATGTCAATGTAAATTGTACAGAATGTGCAAACATTCCACATTTAAAGCAAGTGAGTTTTTAGTTAATTAGTAAGTAACAAATGCTTCTAATACATCTTTCCTTTAAAAAGGAAAAGCCGTCATGGATTTGCCATAACCTCACCGTGTTCAGTTACATATTTGTTAGGTTTTTTATTTATTTTTATTTTTTTATAAAGATATACCCACTTCTTTACAGTGATTAACTGTATGGTGTCAATTTTGAGATGAATGCATTCTGCTTCTCCAAACAGTTCTTTATATTTTTTTAACTGAAAGATTACAGCCACTGTAAATCCGTCACTGTCTTTGTGCCAGGGTCTGTTGGACCCCATGAGTGGTTTTTTGACCGGGAGCTCTCTGGGGCTCAAATCAACAGGCCAGACCATTTCTAAATGAGCTCCGAAAGGACGCGCTCTGGGCTCTTCTGGCTGTTGCTTAGAGACCATCTCTCCTATGCTGATGCGTTTCCTTGGGGATACACATAGCCTGCAGTGTTCCTGCTGCACTTGCCTGATTAAGCTAACATTGTGAAGGTGAGCTCAATGTCCTGTGCCAGTGTTTCTTGTGGCATTGTAACAGCAGATCATTGCATTATAGTTAAGACTGCATAGAGAGCACATGTGTAATTACATGCACACAAAAATATTCTCTGACCTCCCCTTGTTACCAGTGACGATATGAGTTTGGAAGTGATTTTTGATGTAAATATGCTAGTATGAATGATGTTTTATATTAGCATGGACTTGCATTAATCAAAATGAATGTCATAATTATACTGTTTCTCGCCTTTCAGATAACATTCTCATAATGTGAATTTAGTCCAGTTTTCTAATATGAATGATAAAAAGGTCAGTGTATGGTACATACTGGTCAAGGAAGGTGTACCTACAACTGCAAAAATTGGTTGTCAGTTCTCTCCCAGCACAATGCTTCTGGTATTTTTGGATTGCAAGCCAATTTTCAGGCTGATTGACCCTTGACCCCTGTAGGGGTAACCATGACCCTGGAGCATCTTGCTGAGTCTCTGGTTTTCTCCAAAAGACTGATAAATTGGTGGCTTTCAGTAACTGTCCAATAGGCAGCTGATCCAATTACATGCCTCGTGGTCTGGATGGAAGGGGCTCATTGTAGCACCTGGGGAACAAACCTCTAACCTTAAGCAATAAGCATAGATATGGTAGCGACCTTATCTAACCAACACTGTGTTCTGAACGCACATTTTCATCATTGAGTGTTTCTAAGTATTATTTTGGCACTTTTTAAAACTTATTTAGCTTATCCTGCCTTAATGGTCTTACAGCCTATAGCACTATATCACTAAAGGTTGCTATCCTGAATTTGCCTGCATCTTGGGTCCATGTAGCAAAGTCTTCATATGTGCACCATTTAAAGATGGGATTACTGGATCCATTGGAATGAACTAGGGAGCTATCACGGGCATAGCCCTGACACTGTCAGGGGGTTTCTGTTAAGAATGTGAACTGCAGGAATGATTTCACGGACAATGAAGACTGCAGATTTACCCTCAAGTGCTGGTAATGTTAACTGACTACTTAAAAGAATTTTACATTATCGCACAATTTATTGCTGTCTCTCTATCTTTCTCTGAAGTTTGTGGACCCCTTCCCCCTGACTTAGGCCTACAGTGTTTTTTCTATGACATGTTTTTGTTAATGCGTTTGTTATCTGTGGTAGGAGTGAGGATTAAACTGAATAATTCTTAACCCAGAATCCAAGTCCACGCTACTTACTATAGCTGCTTCCAGATGGCGAGAGATAGGGTTTGCACAGCTGCGTGTGCGTTTGTGTTCGTGTGTTTATCTTGTGAGATATCAGGGGGAAAACATGTTTTGAGAAAGGACATTTCTTGTTCCATATGTTCACTTGTTAAAGGGGTAACATGGTGGTTGAATGTGACACATGCCAGTTATCTTTAGGTAACATCAAAGTGAATGTGTCCATCAATGTTGTTATTCAGTCATTTTTAAGTACTATAAAACTCTTTTTTATATGCCCAAATTTTCCATTCTATAAGTTCACCTTGTTTTGTAGGTGTATCAATGAGAACTGTCAGTCAGATAGTTACCGTAATTAACTCGAGAATTTCCTTCACCAGGAAGTGTATAGGCCTTTACAAAGTCTTTAATATAAGCAATGTGAGATGTCACACCAGCTTTTAACCTTCAAACATTGTTAAGGTACACGCTACATACCAGGCCACATTCCCGAATCTGCGTAATTTTGAAAAAAGGACGATAAAAGCACAATGATGGTGCGTCTCTGAAAAGTGTTTCTACGCTGCAGTCGGCCACGCTATCGATAGCATGCTGGGAAGGATTGATTCAGCTAGCTGATGTTAACTTATCACTTCGGAAACCTTACAGCACAGTTTAATGCCAGGGAAGGGTATGTTCGATAAAGTAAGGCTAGAGTATGGTCGAATCGAGTGCGCTGTGCATGGTACTGCCATAGTGCAGGAGGGTTAACATTACCAAAAGCAGATGCATACAGTAACGTTAGCAGGGTGGCTAAGATGTAGTTTGAGCGGGGTAACGTTAGATCTAGCTAGCTGTGTCGACACACCGACTCTAGACAACTTTGATTTTGTTACGTTAACGTTATCAAAGGTCAGTTATTACATTGTTTTTTATATAACTTAGAAAGTGCTCAGCTATCAATAGCTGGCTAACGTTAGCCTAACTCGAATTACCCTTGTTAGGTTACAAGTTGGTTATCGAAACAGTCAACGTTATCTTTTATCTAAGGTTTGCAACCTAACAATACATTCAGTAAAGTTAGCTTGCAATAATAGATAATCAATCATGCTCTGTGTAAACCAGTAACAAGGCTGTGAACTTACCGATGGGTGTCGGTGAAGAGGTTGTGGCGCAAATTGGTGAAGTTCAAATTCACGTCTTTTTTCTTTTGTTGGAGTGGATGGGGGAGTGTTCTATAGACAGTTTTGAGACACCGGGGAGTGGTCATTTATCGTGTGACGTCACACGAGAAACGACCTGAAAATGGGACCGCGAAATTAAATAATCTATTTTTCCAAACCTAAAGAAAATACTAATTTGATAGTTCCGTGGTGTTTTCGCAATGCCCCTATGTACCAGTATCATACAAAACACCTGTAAGTAAGGTAAACCACCATGTTACCCCTTTAAGAGAAAAGTATTTTCATTTTAGGCATGTTGGGCAGTGTCATTTAATTTTTCATTACGTCATCACTGCATGCATCGCAGTATAAAATGACTGATATCTCAACTACTGCTCACGAGTCCAGTTCCATTTTTATTAATCTTGACCTGACGTCACAGCCAATTCGTGATCCATTCACTTAATTTGTTTCATTGTGAAAATAATCATGGCTTTCTGTGCTTTGAGGGGATGGATGAAATTTCAGTTTATATAGAATGACACTGAATACACTGCCAGACCAATCCAAATGGTAGCTGAAAGTCATGCAGGCTTGTGCATTGATTCAGACAGCTTGGTGAAATTATTTTAGGTAGACGAATCATTCCACTGATTCAGCGCTAATATGAACAGCAGCTTCAGCTCTTCCCCACAGATAGCACATTGCAGTACTTCAGTGGTCTTTCTGAGATTTGACAATATGGAAATAACTTGACTGTCCACTTGATTCCGCATACTTTGACAGTTTGGTAGGTTCTCCTTACCATCACAATCTGCTCCTATGCACTTCACTTAGCAAGGAAACCTTCAGTCAGAGGTTACCACAGCCCTATCTGTGCTCCTATTTTATATTTTAACAACCCCAATAACTTGTTATTGGAAGTGGGGGGGGGGGGGGGAGCAGTCACCATCAAGGTAACAAATTAATTTCCTGGCATTCAGTTGTGAATCCTTACACAATATGCTAAAAAAAATGATATACAATGCAGCCACTATAAATGTATTTTGATCATTTTTTGGCCTTGTTCAAAAACATTTTTCAGAGGATATTTGACGTCATATGCCTGTTCAAGTAGTCCAGTCATGTCCAGTCACCTTCATATTCCTTCCATCATCAAGGGCAGCCTCCTCGGTGTATGATGCTGTTGTCCTCTGCATGTTATGCCCAGTCCAAACCGGTCTTTTAGAATGGCCACAATAACCCCATTGCAGTCCTTAGGTGCAGACAGATAAATAATCTATTACAGTGCAAAGTGCATCTCACTGTTAGTGTACTCTGGTGTGATGCTCAATTTAGAGTCATAAAGCAAAAGAAACAAACCCAAAAAATTATAATACTAAAATTAATGTATCTACAAATTATTCATTGATTAAGCAAATTGTTACTGTTCCACTAGATAGAACCTTTAGTAAAAGCAGGAGCTTGTGAGATGCTGGGACGTGCTTCCAAATGGTGATTGGTCACAGGAGGAAACAATGGCCCTTAACCCTGGTCTTGGAGTGGCTCAAGATCTTTTAAAAACAGCAACCAGTTCATACCCTAGAAACCAGGTGAGATGAGTTAACGGAGTGATCGGTTCTTTTAATGTGTTTGATTATGTGTAGCAACTAAAACTAGGAGACCTGATGCCACTCCGGGAACAAGATTTGGAATCAGTGGGGTAAAACCTCAGAAATGTTGCAGCCATCTACAATATTGTCGTTCTAGGATTGTATATAGAGTTAAGTGTGATATACTCAACCGTACTGTATATTCTGTTCTTTATCTGAACTGGTATGACTGTGCAAAGCACAAGGCAGGTAGAAGCACTACTGTTGTACTCTAGCACAGGGTTTAATTCATATTGTGCTCTGGAAATGCACTGATGTGAAACGATCTGGAACCTAAAGATAATGCATACTTGCAAAAATGCATTACAGAAAAAAAACTTGCTTTTGGTGTTGTTGTTTTGAAAAGTAATTTCTAAAGATAAATGGCCATTGTTGTTAAATTGCCTTTTTTTCTCCATGTTGTCTTTAAGGAAATAATTGCTCGCTATCTTTTCTGTCACCATTAGTACAAACAGTATGGTCTCCCCGCAGTTTTCTTTGTCTTTTTGATGTATTGCGCATCTAAAGGTCATTCATTTGTGCTTGGAAATGCTCACTAAATAGTGTAACCTACCAGCCATTTACCCTGTGTGGTGCCTGTATTCAGGTGGACAGACCCTGTGGACAGAAGGGCAGAAAACGTACTGTCCCACATACTGTCCCAACTTTTTTGTTATTGGGGTTTGTACCTATATACCACCATTGGGGCAATAATTAAGAAATCTAAAGCAACTCCAGCTGTGATGAACCTGCTTGGAAGACTGCAGATTGTAGGACGCAAGTGTAGGTTGCCCTCCATGCACAGTGAGGCGCATGGCTTGAGAAGCAAAAATCTCTCCAAGGATCACAGTTTGAGAATAGCAGAAGTTTGCATCCTGGGTTCCAAATCTCCAGAAGTACAATTAGACAGCACCTCTAATCCAACAAGCAATTTGGAAGGCTTGCCACAGAAAGACTCTGCTGATCATACCACAAACGTAAGTTTGCTAAATGTTACCTGAATTTAGATTGGAACCGGGTGCTATGGTCAGAAGAGATGAAAACTTAGCTTTTTGCCAGTAAATACCAAAGGTGGGTTCAGCATAATAAGAAGCATAGTTATGCAGAAAAGAGCTTTATCCCCACTGTGAAGTATTGTGGTGAATCTGTGATGTTCTGGGGCTGTTTTCCCTGGGAACCTTGTTCAGATACATCGACTCCATCAAATACCAGGAGATTTTATACCAAACTAGGGCTGCCTCTGCCAGAAGGCTAAAAGTGGGTCATGGCTGGATCTTCCAGCAGGAAAATGACCCAAAGCATACCTCAAAATCTACACAAAAATGGTTCACTGACCACAGAATCAAGGTTTTGCAATGACCATCCAAGTCCCCTGACCTGAACCCCATTTAAAACCTGTTGGGATGAGCTGAAGAGGAGAGTCCCAGTGAGGACCTAGGACTCTGGAAAGATTCTGTATGGAGGACGTCTTTGCTATGTGTTCTCCAACCTCATCAAACATTGCAGGAGAAGGCTGTTATATTAGCAAAATGAGACAAGGAGATACTAAAATACTAAAAAAACTAAACTAAATATAGGGATGCCAATAGTTGTTACGCGCGTCTTTTACAAAATTATTTTGCATTAAAGATAGTTTTTCCTCTGATCAATTGTATCATAATTAAACTATAATTGTTTCTGTTTTCTGAGAATAGAAGACATTTGATAAACAATAAATTACATTTGAATTCAGGTTGCCAATAATTCTGGTGGGCACTGTAAATATACTATTATGTTAGATTATTTTCAGTTTCTGGCTGCCATTGGCTGATGCTGGCTTGATTTAAGCCCTGTATAGTGGAGTCCAGAGAAGTGTAAAGCAGCATCGGAGACTGGTGGGTTATGACTGATGATTCAGATGAAAACATTGGCAGTCTCCAGGCGGCCCTCAATGGAATTTGCTGGGGCTTGTGAAAAATGGGCCGCTATTTCAGCTTTCTTTCTTCGCCATTAACTCGCTAGCTTTTTGTATTGGTTCTGATGTAATGTTTCTTTTCTCTTTTCATTTTCTTGTTTAGTTTCTGATTGCACACAGTTTGCTGGATTTAAAAGGAATGTTCTACTTAGGGAGCAGAGCGATGTTCTCTTGCCCTTCAGTAATTGCCGCTCTCAGTGCTGTATAAATGAGTTCCTTTGGAGAAGGCAGAATGCCTGTGCAGGGAACGTCTCTTGCCTGGGGAAGGCACTGTGGCTTAGTGAAACAGGATCACCCGTGTGGCGTGCGACAGCCTCACCCACCCCCACCCCCACCCCCACCCCCACAAACTGTTGAGATCAAAGGCCCCCATTTAGTACTCCCCCTGGAAAGTTCCCAGCCAGAGATTGGAATCTCAGCAGTGCCCAAAAGTCCAATCAGCCGTACTCCACTTCACTCTCAACACCTGCACCGTTATCCTCTCCAGCCGGGTCACTCTCTGGGGGTTGGTGGCGGAACGCCTCTCCGCAGCTTGTGTGCGGGCGGGGCCAGTCCGCGCAGGTGCGTGTCTGCTGTCGCCCCCGCTGCTTGAGTGACGGGATGGGCCAACGGAGCCGCCGTGTTAAAGGTTTGGCAAATCATTCCTCACGTGCTCAAGCGGAAGGACCCGAATGGAAAGTATAGGCGTCCTCAATGATTGCCTGAGGAGATAGAGATATAAAAGAGCATTTCTTGAATGCAGAGCAGACAAGGGGTTGCTGGAATACGCGTTTACACTGCACTGCAATAGCACGGTGGGTAGGTACAACGGGAAGGCCTTCACACAGATGGTTTGAGATGGTTTGATGATTTTCTGATTGTTTTACTTGAACCAGAGCCAGCCTTTTATGTCCATAGTGTACCTGACTCAGCTGTCTCCCTTCTCTTGTGTCTCCCCTCCTCTCTGTGTGTGCGCATGCATGGACGTGTGCTTGTTACAGCTGTATATGAAGTTGAGGTGTGATGATCCGGCCATGCTGGAGCACACCGAGCAGCTGCTTGGAGAGCTGGGCTCTGGAGACAGCGCTGCAGACTCCGGGGAGGAAGATCTCCCGCTGGAAAACATCGGGGACGACTTTGTGGAGAGCAGCGAGGACGAGGACGCCATGGACCACTAACGGAGCCCAGCCTCAAATCTGATACTGTTTGCCCTTCTACTTTCTCTTTCTCTCGCTCTATCCCTCCCTCTATTCTGCTCTCTTACCCTCCTACTTTCTCCATGGTCTTATTCCCTCCATCCCTCTTTCTCGCTTTCCCCATTTTTTGCCCCCCTCTCACATTCTGTATCTCTGCCCCCCTCCTTCTATTCCCTATCATTGTTTCTCTCTTTCTCAATTCCATTTAAGGGCCCGCACACATCGTATTTTTGAGCTTTTTATATCATCCTGGAGCTTTTCAATTGTGTTCCATACTGGTTCAAGTAAAAAGAATTGCAATTCTGGTAGAAGTATGCACTTCCGAATGTATACAGACAGGGGGCAGGGGACTTTTCACAAAAGCTACATGACTGCTCTTTGCCAACTTTTTGTGGGTGTTTCAGATACTAAAACCAGGAAGAGAATGCCGATGCGTGTGGGCCTTTAATTGTGCTTTTTCTGGTTGGACATTAACAAAGCACAATGTTGCCAAAGCGGTTGCATACAGTGAAATATATGTCTTACTGCAATCAAAATAATTAAACAAAAAAACAACTGGCAAATTTTTTTTTAAATGCTACCATTACATTATTATTTTAACACATGTTTTTACACTCCCTCCTTCCAGTGGCCTCGCTCTCCCATCTCTCTGTCTTTCTTCAACTCTGCGATAATATTTGAAGTGCCTTTACCTTCATCTATTGTCCAATACCTTCCCACTGTACGTGGCCATTACCAAGTCATGGTAATGGCCACATATAAAGGACAGTACCTGTAAATAATGCCGCAGATATTCTTAGTCCTTGTCTTATTATCAGATGTTTTTGTTATTAAACTGACTAACATCTCAATGAGGGGTGATTTGTCTGACCAGTCTTCTGAAGAATCTGAATTTCCCTTAAACAGAATATCGTGGGCACTGGTACATGAGTAGTCCTATGGGATTAAAAATAATTTTAGTACTACCCCCAGGTACAGTGCATTGATGATTTGGTCACTTTACATGAAGTGTGTTGTCCATAAAATGTCTTATTTAACATGATTTTGTTGCACCTGGGACAATAACGGACTATCTATGCAGACATTTTCTTTATTTAATTAACATGACATCTTTAGAAAACATTTTAAGCAAATGAAATCATTACAAAGGATAGCATACTATATTCTGAGAAATGTTTATACGTGCTTCATGAAGGTTTTATGAACATACATTGTATAAATATTTCAAATATCAAGTACAGAAGGAAAGACTCCATGCCATTAGAGTGCCATCACCGTTATAATTACTGTACTAATGCCAAAGTTAATAATGGCTCCATTTAGAAAAGTAAGAGCACATTATTTAAGAAATCATCTATTAAAGGCATTCAATTCTTTTATATTACTTTGAATTAGAGGTCTATCCATTATAACCTGCTTCAGATCTCGCCTCTGTTTCTGCTGAAAATAGGGATAAATCTTACAAAATAGTGACCCATTTAAAAAGGACAGAAAAAAATTAAAGCAGACCATTAAAGGAAAGTCAAATTTGACCAGAGTGACGTTGTTATATATATTTTTACATTCGAGAAAGAATAACTTGGGATTATTATCTTCCAATTAGAACCCATAGTTAACAGTATGAAAGCAGTCAAATGCAATTTCTCACTCTTCGGGTAATACAATAATGGTTTGTATAGATATCTCAATTAAATCTCAAAGGGAAGAACCGAAATGTTAAAAAGAACTTCCCCTGTACCTTTTCTCTCTGTGATTATACCCTTAAAAGTTAACAACCTCCATAGAAAGTGGTTTACATCACCACCGCTAAATAGGCATTTGTTGTACTCCTTTGTTGAACTTGCTACAGCATCCACTGTATTTTTTCGAAAAATTTAATGAAACGTTGGAAACGACTCTCTTTGAATGATGTTTCACTCACTGTGGTTACTCAAATGGCACCGGTAAGTTAGCAAAATTTGTTCCAATATACAGCAAAAGAAAAATCAAAGAACCTCAGACCGGGGCATAGGGCGTTCATTGAGTGTTAATGAATAAATTATGTACGGTATGTGATGCTTATTGAGTCACACAGATCTATACAAGGAAATGTTACGCCAGGACATTAACTGGATATCTCACTTGGTTGGAGTGCTGATGGAGGGCCGCGGTGAAAGGGAGAACTCAGAGGAGCGTGACATCCTTTCAGGAGGGACGTCATGTTTTGGAGAGCATCCCTAGAGCAGGTAGAGGGTTCAAGAGCTCGTCAAATTCGCCGTGAAGAAACCTTCGCCGCAGAGCGAAAATTGCCGTACCGTGAATAAATGTAACGCTCGTAAACTGAGCGTTGAATTGCGCGCTCCGCAAAGCCTCCTGACCTTGCTGCACGGCCGTGGAGAACCGGGATCAACAGGTTCATTCCGTTGCCCGCCATTGAAGCCTTAGCCTGAAGTGGCCTGACCCAGGAGGGTAACTCTCACCGGAGCCACTCTTTCAGCAGCATTATTAAACTGCTGAATGGCTTGAAATGGCAGCGTAATCTGCAGCTCATTTCCATTGCTGGAAAACACTTCTATTAAAGCATCAGATGTGATGGCCTCGGTGGGCCCCGGCGGAACACGAAGGCCCCGGCTTCACCTTCTGCCGATGCGGCACATTTCAGGCAGTGCCATGCGTGACTGGTTTGAGACGGGTAGGGCGGGGCTGGTCACTCCCCGCAAAGCAAGAGAGATATGCCCGCTTGCTTCCCGTATCGCTGAGAACAATCAGGAAGTGTGTGCTGGAAAAAAACTTAATTGACCCACCTCCCCCCACACGACGTCAGCAATTATCTTGATGGACACAATTCTGCTTTGTGGAAATAGATCGTCCATAAAGATGTGCATAAAGGTCTTCTTTCAAAAATCAGTCCGAGCTTTAGGAACCATCAGAAGCACAGTGTCCTGAGACCATAACCCATAAATGCCACATTTTTGGGACATAAAGAAAGATAAATAACCGGGGAGTCTACCTAGAATGGCCTTATAGATCATAAATCTTAAATCATAGCAGTGACTAAACCAATGTGTGTAAAGAGCAGGCCAATTTATTTTGAAGTTCAACGGTGATGAGTGTGTGTACAATTTGTAATGAACCTCAAATTGTGTGCGTGTGTGTGTTTGTTTGTGCGTGTGTGGTACATAGATTTGTATGTACATATGCCCATTCATACATACAGTTGTGTTCAAATAAATAGCAGTGCGTTAAAAAAAGTGAATAAAGTGCAAATATTTTTAAATATCTTTTAGTTCCATCTTTCAAATGTAGTGGAAACATTACACATTCAATTCCAAATCTAAGCATTAACAACTTTTATTTATGCGTTATTCTTTTACAGGAAGCAAAGAAAAGGAATATTAATCAGTTCAAAAACATTTTTCTCTTCAAACTCAAACACTTACTGTATAAACTGAAGAAATTTTTCAAGATTTAACTTCACTTTAAATTACTGAACTAATATTTAGTTGCATAACCATTGTTTTTGATAACTGCTGCGCATCTGCGTTGCATCGAGTCAACCAACTTCTTGGCACCTAGAAACAGTATTTTCAGCCAGGATGAAACAAACACACACAGTTCCAGTTCTTTTTTTTTTTTTTTTTTTTTTTCTGAATTTTTATTTTTTTTTCACACCACAAGTTTTCAATGGGGTTGAGGTCAGGGGATTGAGCTGGCCACTCCATTACCTCAATCAGAATACATTATTTTAAATAAAAGGCCAATTTATTGAATGTTTCAGAATACATTATTTTAAATAAAATTTATAAAAACCTATCATGAGAGAGAGAGACACTCATGACTTGCCATTTCTCTGTAATTAACTTGTATTGAATCGGAATTTTTAACCGCCTGCTATGTACTTTTGTGTTTTAACTTAAAGCTTTTAAACAAGAGTTCAGCGCAAGTGCATGGCTTTTAGATTGCAGATGTTATTTGCTTTTAGATGGTAATTGCGAGTTCCCCATTACCCGATAGTCATTGTCATGGCCTGACTGGAAAGAAGAAAGTTATTTTCTATATATATTGCAAGGATTGATTTCTATTATGCCCTTCTAGAACAGAGCGGAGCCTCTTTGGCCTTCAGAAAAGAACAGTGGGCCGCAGCTGCCTTCAAACACCAAGAATCAGGAAATGGGCTTAAGATGGTGCCGTAAACCAGGCTGTTGCCATTTTCTGCTGAGGCCAGCTCCTTTGGCATCGTCACTGCGCGTGGCGCAGTGCTGTACCTCCCTCTGGTCCCTCCGCAACCCTCAACTTCCCACCCAACATCCTACCCTTCTTATTTTGGGTGCCAGTGCATGGGCTAGACTTTAATTCTAACTTGAGTCTAGGGAGGGAGGGTGAGCTTTTGGCAGGCGAGGTATTTCTCACCTCATCACGCATTAATGCATGCTAGTCTTTTGGGCCCCCTGCAGCCCGCCCACTCTGGTGGACTGCAGAGTGAAGAGACAAAGCAGCAGCTGGCTACACAACATGCATCCTCCCAAATTGCCAGACGATGCTGCGGTGATGGAGTGGGCTTACAGTCATGTCTGGGCATTCCAAATTATTAAAAATGTAAAATTTTAAACTGAATTTGTCAGCAGGAGAGGTCTTAGATTCACCTCTCTTGGGGATGTTCATATTTAAAAATATGTTTAAAAGCAATCTGGCATTTAATTGTATTTTTGGGCAGGAACTTCTGTGCAAGTACTGTGGCGGTGTGATGGAAACGTCTGTCAGTAAGCACAAAACCAACCAAGGTGACTTCACATGGCTCCCACCACCCTACCGTCCACAGTGGTGAAACTGTTACATACAGTCTTTTTATTTTTTAAACACCGAGTACTTTGTCTTGATTAAAAACCAACACTGCATTGCATCTACATAAAATGCATTACAAAACGATGAGGTCGCATGTTTTGAGTATGTTTGTGCCTTCACGCTGCCCTTGACAGGCAGCAACCTTAATTTTTCCCGGTAAACAATGACTGATGAGCTTGCACTGATGATCATGGTCACTTCAGGCAAAATAGGTTTAGCAAAACAATTTCCTTCACTAGTAAATAGGTGAGAGGGCACTCATGGAAAGCAAATTGGATTATTAAAATGCTTTCAAGTGCAATATCGATTTTTCATTGTTTAGTGACTGCCCCACCTTCCCTGTCAATCTAGCCATAGAAGCTGGTCCTCCCTGTAAATGAAGGTTCTGACATGATCTCTCCCTTACGTAATACTCGTGTTCTCTCTGCAAAATTGAAGAGATGATGTGCCGCTGACTGTCGTGTGCCTGGTCCCACACAAACCTGTGATTAATCACCTCTCCGTCACTCCAGCCGTTATGAAGGAGGGCTATCTCCCCGATATCAAATCAAGCGCGTCTGTCACAGTGTTGGAGCTGAATTTACGAGGACTCACAAGGACCGTTCTTTTCTCCTCCAGCACCGCGTGCGTTTGGAGTTTGTTTTTTGTCTTTCTCCCCCCTCCCCACAACCCCTTTCTAGGAGCTGATGGCGCTTTAATTGTCGCCTTTCCGACCCACAGAGATCATCCATCGCCATACTTGGCTTGTCTATGCTTTTTATGCCCTGGCTCATGCTAGCCTGAGGAGAAGCAATGCTATTGGTGCTTCCAGGAAATGTGTGGCTCTTAATGACGTCTCTGAGGTCATCATTGACAAGATTTGCAGACACTGTAAAGGCCAGTCAAGTAAATCCGGCGCAGATGAGAGCAATGAGATTTGTTTGTTTAAGTTGATATCAAGCTTGTAAACAAAGGATACAATATGCAATACCCTGTAAGGTGTGTGTGCATAAGGGAATGGATGTACAGTTTCAGCAGCAAATGGAATGCACTTCCTCACAGAGCTCTCTCTTGGTGGAGCCATAAAGTTCTTTGGGGTTTTTTCTGTGTGTCTATAATGTCTATAAAAGGTACTTTGACAAATAGTTAAAGTAACATTGTTTTCCATAATTAGCTTAAGCAGCATGTAGTAACTACCCATATTTATTTTTAATTAAAGCAAATTAATAATAAGACTGGCATTTTTTCACTACGTGTGGGTGTATTATGTGCATGTATGGTAAACTAGGTTGCAGAAAAAACCTGGATGATTGGAATCCATAATTGCCATTTTGTTTTGGACCTTTATAATGGTTTCATTATAATATAGATTAATTAACACCACAGTATGCTGTACAGTATATATAAGTCACTCAAAACTTAAGTTTAAAACATTTATCAGCAAATAGCAGTATATCAAGGAGACATGCAAATTCAACATGCACAAAATAGACCATTTAATTAAATGTCTGTTTATAACACTTAAGGAAGATTATTTTGTGTCACTTGTGAGATCATTAGTTTTAGTCTTGATGTGCCAATGTGTTGTATTAATTTATTTCAGTCCTTATGGCATTTAGAGAGAAAATAATTATAGTTTTTCTTCAGTGTGAAATAATTTTGATATCAGACGGAAGTCTCACCCTTTAACACTAGGTCTTAGAGTTATTTAAAGTCGCCATCACGGTGACTTAAATGGCACATGAGAGCATTAGAGTAATTACTGGGTTTGGGTAAACAGAGCAGTAATCTGCCTTAAGAATTGCATGTTAAATGTGCCGATGATAGGCCAAAGGAGGTCACTCAATGGAGGAAGAGGAGGTTGGTCCTCCTAAAATAAAAACTTGAATCAGTACTGAAACGCTATCTTGATTTGTATACTGCTTGATACTACACTTCTACACAGGGTCCAAAAATAACACCCGCCAAGCTCCAAATGCAGGTAAATATTTTTCCTGGCGGGTAAATCACACAGGCCAACCCGCCACTCTGGCATGTAAAAAAAGAAATAAAATGGAACCCACAATTTAATTTTTGAAGTAAAATCGTCCTCATTTTTAGCTGAGGAAAACAAAATGGCAGAGAGACGCAATCGCTTGGTCCTCTAGAGCAGGGGTCCATGAACTTTTTCAGCGATGACCCAAGGATATCAATCCATATTTTTAGCGACCCAAACTAATGGAATTTTCATTAATGATTCATTGTTAAACTGCTGACAATAGCCATGTTTTTAATACCTAAAAGCTAAATGATGGGACAAAGTTACTGAATTTATTGCCCTATTCGCACTGGACTTGTATTACGTGGGGACCACACACCCTGGCTACAGGGTTGGATACACTTTACTTTAAATTTTGTAATTTCAGGAGTAGGCCTACTTTTTTAAAACCGTACCCGCATATGGATCATACAGCTAAATCTAGTTCCACCCACCAATTCCCATAGAGATCCATTCAAATGCAGAGAGGTTATAGTATCGCTTGTAAGAGTACCAGAAAATAAGATATCAAGAGTCTTTTTATATTGTTGGGTCACAAACATCGGGAAGTCATGGCTTGCAAAATACATGCAAACCAAATATAAAAAATTATGACTTTATTCTATATTATGTTAAACTGTCCAATATCTTTTGGTGCCAGAAAATGGGGGGGGGGGGGGGGGGGGGTAAAAAAAACAACAATAATTTCTAAATGTTCATCATGGATATGAAAAAAAATAAATAAAATCAAATGACAGTGCTGCAATTCAGCCATTGTCATTGTGTATTGTATGTCAAAACAAAAAAACTAGAGTCAGAAGAACCATAACAAGAAATGTGTCACTGTCCAATGAATTATGGTGCTCACTGTATCTCCCACGACCCAAACTTGGCCCACAGTTTGCGCACCGCTGCTCTATAGACAGTGACGCCATAGCTTGTTCATCACGTTAGTTCATAGACGAACAACCGGCTGTGTCCAAATCACCTAGACTGTAAAAAAATATGGACAATGTCACTGTTATGTCACCCATTGCCTTCCCACAGGCTCGTAAATACCGTTTTGATGCTCTGGAAGTCAGGCGCAAGTACAGTTTTCGCTGTCATCTTGTACAAGAAGAGTCTGTGCAGTGGGCTGAAACTCAAACTGGGCTGAAAGAAACTGAGCAACGCTTCATGGCCACTTCCAAACCATGAAGTGAGCTTCAAAATGAAAGCCAGGTTTTGGCCTCTTGGTTTGAATCAGCACCCTTCCACTACTAGGCTTGTTGAGTAGACAGGACGAGAAAGTCCTTAAGTAGGCAAAATCTTCTTTGAATATAGTATACTTAAAACCCCCGTACGATACACTTAAACTTTTTAAAAAGTACACAAACATTTTGGTTGCATAAATATGACGCACAGCTTCACTGACATTTTCCTTCCATAACAACAAAAGCAGCACATACAGTTGGAAAATAGTATTGAGAATATTTTTTTGCGCATTGCACGTCGTGGTTAAACAGTGCAAACAGCACACATCTGCCCAGTGCAAAGTGCACTGTACACAGGAGACAGGACGTAATAGATGGGGCTCTGATTCGGTGCCCTTCCAAACTATTAGGTACTTTTTTTGATACACTTTGACAGGGTCACATTTATGAACCCACAACTTGCCATAATGAGATTGTGAAGAAAAACATGAACATAAGTTTAATCACGTGTCAAATATAAGAATAAATTTGAACTGAATCCAAGTCATAGATGTACAGTATCTTCAGTCAAGCCGGAAAGTCTTGGTCTTTGACCTTCTCCACATTTTATTACGTTACAGACTTATACTACAATAGATTGAGTTAATTTTTTGCCTGAAACATCTACACACAATAGCCAATAATGACAAATTGAAAACAGGTTTTTAGAAAATATGCTATTTTATTTTACTGACAAAAAAGTTATTTAGGTGTTACAAACCCTTAGCCTAATACTTGGTTGCTGCACCTTTGGCAGCGATTACAGCTTCAAGGCGTCTTGGGAAAGAAGCTACAAGCTTGGCACACTTGTTTCTGGACATTTTTGCCCATTCCTTTTGGCATATCCTTGCAAGCTCCATCAGGTTGGATGGGGAGCATTGGTCCACAGATGTTCAATTGGATTCAGGTCTGGGCTCTGGCTGGGCCACTCAAGGACATGCAGACTTTCTCCGAAGCCACTCCTTTGTTCTCTTGGCTGTGTGCTTTGGCTCGTTGTCATGTTGGAAGGTAAACCTTCGCCCCAGTCTGAGGTCCAGAGCGCTCTGGAGCAGGTTTTCTTCAAGGATTTCAGTGTACTTAGCTGCATTCATCTTTCCCTCTATCAGGACTAGTCGCCCCATTCCCGCTACTGAAAAACATCCCCACATCATGATGCTGCCACCGCCATGCTTCACTGTAGGGATGGTATTAGCCAGGTAATGAGCGGTGCCTGGTTTCCTCCAGACGTGACGCTTGGTATTCAGGCCAAAAAGTTCAATTTTGGTTTTTATCAGACCAGAGAATGCACTGTCAACTGTGGGACCTTATATAGGCAGGTGTTGGCAATCCCCAATCATGTCCAATCAATTTAATTTATCACAGGTGGACTCCAATTAAGTTGTAGAAACATCTCAAGCAGTATCAGTGGAAACAAAATGCACCTCAGCTCACTTTTGGGTGTCATATCAAAGGGTGTGCACACTTGTGTACATATGATATTTTACATTTAGATTTTTTATAAATTAGCACAAATGTCCTGTTTTCACTGTCATTATGGGCTATTTTGTGTAGAATTTTGAGACAAAAAATGAACTCAATCTATTGTAGAATATGTCTGTAACGTAATAAAATGTGGAGAAGGTGAAAGGGGTGTGCAGACTTTCCAGCTTGACTATATGTTCCTTTATCAGGCATACAACTGAACAGCACCAAATGTTTGAGTGCATGAGGTATAAACAAATCCATATCAGATCAAAAGATCTTTACTGAGGGTGATTACATTTTTCTAAAAAAATTGCGTGTCGGCCAGTCCATCAAACAAGATTGCAACACATTGATTCTAGCCACTGGTAGCACAGCAGAGTTCAGAGACATCAGTGATGTGATGTACCACTGCAGATACCATGCGTATGTACCACTACAGAAGATCACATCACCCCCCCACCAGCTTAAATAAAAGTATGATTTGTTCCTTTTGATCAGTGAAGTTGTTCTTTAGCTTAGTGTGCTAATTATTTGTGGGCCTGGGCCTGGGCACAGCAAGCAGCACAAGGGGGTGAAAATGGGAACGCTTGGACTCAAGAGAGACCCACAACAGTAACATCCGGTTGCTCAGTGTAGATGTTTCTAAGATATTCAATGTGAAACAAGTGTTCTTTATCATACGCGTCAGCTTCTGCAATCACAAATTGTATGAACCGTAGCCAGCATATGAATTTAGAACGGTGATCAGACCGTTTGAGTGGACCTACTGGTCAAAAGTGTGCGGTAATCAGTTTCCAGCCAATCAGAATTGAGTATTCACCCAAACCATGGTATAAATAAAACATTATGCATGTGGAATATTTTAAATATAATAAGAAAATAATATTTTATTACTTTCAGTTCCTCTTTTAAAAATTTTTCAAAAACCTTTAATGCTTAGGTTCTTGCAATGAGAGGTAAGGTATTGTGCATGAGCTCATAATTTGCAATAAAATGGGATTTACCTGTATCTACACACACAAAAGTAACTTGGTGAGTTCAGCGATCAGCAAAATTAATTTTAAAAAAAACACTTAATCATCACAGTATAACACCAAGTCAATTAAACCAAACCGGTCATGCTGGATGATGTTGCAGCATAACAATCGCCACGGCGTCTCCAGACTCTTTCGCGTCTGTCACATGTCCTCAGTGTGAACCTGCTCTAATCTGTGAAGAGAATGGGGCGCCGATTCTGGTGTTCTCTGGCAAATGCCAATCGAGCTGCACGGTGCTGGGCTGTGAGCACAGGTCCCACTACAGGACGTCGGGCCCTCATGTCACCCTCATGGAGTCTGTTTCTGACAGTTTGGTCAGAAACATGCACACGAGTAGCCCGCTGGAGGTCATTTTGTAGGGCTCTGGCAGTGCTCCTCCTGTTCCTCCTTGCACAAAGGAGCAGATACCGGTCCTGCCGCTGGGTTGTTGCCCTTCTACGGCCCTGTCCAGCTCTCCTCGTGTAATGGCTCATCTCCCGGTATCTCCTCCATGCTCTTGAGACTGTGCTGGGAGACACAGCAAACCTTCTCGCGACGGCACGTATGGGTGTGCCATCCTGGAGGAGCTGGACTACCTGTGCAACCTGAATGGGCTGCAGGTACCCCCTCAAGCTACCAGTAGTGACAAGGGCACTAGCAAAATGCAAAACTAGAGAAAAATCAGTCAGGAAGAATAAGGAGAGAGAAATGGTCTGTGGCCACCACCTGCAAAACCATTTACTTTTTGGAGGTTGTCTTGCTGTTGCCTCTCCTGTCCATCTGATGTCACTTTCATTTGCACCAAAGCAGGTGAAATTGATTCACAATCGTTTACGCTTCCTAACTGGACAGATCGATATCCCAGAAGTTTAATTGACTTGGTGTTATACTGTGCTGATTTAGTGTTCCCTTATTTTTTTTGAGCAGTGTATATATAGTTGTAAAGCATTGAAATGCAATGAATTGAAAAAAGTTACACCTATATTGATCTACAAGTCAAATTTAAGAACAAATATGGATTTGAATCCAGTTCATAATCAAATAATGCCATATGGTAAGCCCCCAGCCTTGTGGTGAATACTTTTATGTAGTGAATGACTTTAAATTTATGTATACTTTTTTAGACAAGATTGAGTTTGAATGTGATAGAGCTGAGGATGCTATTTCAGAGGCAGATGTGGGCTCAGGAGTGTCATTTGAAAAGCAGGGATAGCTGTTCATCTTTGATATGGCTGAGGCTGCAACTGCTGGAGTATCTTAAAATCAACAACGGACAGTCATAGCACAAAGTGATCAATAATAAATATAAAGTGCTATAAATGAAAACCTATAAACTTACAGGGTCAGCTACTGTAGTCACTCCCATCGCCCCCTGGGTGTTGGGATGACTTACCTTTCATGCATGATTTAAGGATATCCATTTTAGTCTCTTATCCATTACCTATTACTGTACTCCCTTTGTACCACTGTCTAGATTACAGTACCTGGAAGTCCACGGCTCTTTCTGCTTAAATTAGCAGTTATATAACGGAATTATTTTTTCCTTCAGAACAAAGGTAGATAAATAAATAGCATGATTGCAAGCCATTGAACACAGTGTATAGCACCACTGTAATAGCATGAGGGCAAGATATTGAACACAGTGTATAGCACCACTGTAATAGCATGAGGGCAAGCTATTGAACACAGTGTATAGCACCACTGTAATTGTTGCAAAAATTACCCAGCTGAGTTCTTGTCTGCCAAATAAGGCAATTATAATTGGCTACTAAACAATAATTTCCTTTTAAAATAATAGTAAATTAGAATGCAGCAAGAACTGAAGAGATGACTGCAGCATCACCATTGGACAAGTCTCTTGTGTTTGGGTTACGCTTGTTTGAGCTCTATATCTGAGCTGTTGGGTTTCAACAAACTGACCCTGCCTAATTTAACAGAGCTAATTTAAGTGTTGACCAGGGATGCATCACAGAGACATATCTCCTATGTACTTTGAACAGTAAAAGTGCAAGAGCAGTCTCATTGGCTTTTGAAATATGTTTTGATGAAAACGGGCTTATATCTCAAGCTTTGTAGGTGTGATTCTGCAGTGGAGCATGGCTGTTATAATGCTAAACTGAATCACTTGAGACAATATTCACCTGAATAAATTAAAATAAAAGTACAATCTGCTAATATGTATATTTTATTTTTTATTTCTTTCCACATAGCTGGGGCCTGGAATAATGTGCGGACTATATGTAATACAAAATCACATTTTCAGGTCACCATACCCTCCTGCTTATTCATACTGTCAGGAAACTGTAAAAATGCTGCATGATTGCTAAAGACTGAATGGGGTTTTTATTAAGTCACATAAATTCAAACCAGAGCCATACTTATTGACATTAAATATGACATTAATCTTTATTGTAAAATGGTTTGGGGGTTACATATAACGCAACTTTAAATAGTTGGCTGTTCCTGACCTCAAAGTTGCTTACTTGTGCCATCAGTTCTGAAGCCGCTGTCTCATCACTGGTTTGTAATGTAACAAAAGTGAGATTCGTAAAACTTAATGTTTCCGTGGTGATAGAGGTTGCCACTCTCCTGAGACAGTATTTTTTGGTTCATAAACAATGATTGTTTTTTAAGCAATACCATGGCTATCTGTATCGGAACCACTTCAGTTTACATTATGCTATTAAAGTGATTCAGATAGTTAAAAACATATAAAATAACCATATCCTGTGTCATCAAAGCAGGCTGGGATAATACCTCTGAAGTATCAATGAGATCTGATTGAAATGTGTTTAACATTTTGCAGTGTTAAACACTGACTGCTGTGCTACTGGCCACATCTTGTGCTGAGGTCAGGAATTCATACATTCACACACTGAAACAGTGTCTTCACAGATGAGCCATTCAGCAGCCCTAGTTACAAGTCTAGGAGTCAAGTGAGATTGCGAACAACCACTGGCACCTATTGTTGTCTCTAAAATATGAAAGCAGCAAGGTGAGAGAACTGATAGGAGAAAAAATACATAGGACTGCCCAGTAGGACAGTTGATGTTTGATGTTAAGGAACAGCATAAAGATTGATGATAGCATTCTCCTGTAGTGATGCTGTATCTCTTTGCGGGTGATATTAACTGTCCCTGACTGATGTCATCAATAAGACCTGTGGGATGGGATAATGTAGTCTGGATAAACTTCGTACCATAACTGGGTAGAGTGAGGCGGTGGGGTTTACTCTGTTGCTCTGCATTGTCACTGCCACTATCTGGCGTGATATTCCACAGCTTGAAGGCAGTATCCTACGCTGTTTTTTTTTACAATTTCTTAATGTGTTCTCCTCACTGGGACTTTCACAGATGGCAGGTTTTGGGGCTTAATAAATTTCTACTTTAAATATTACAATTATAAGGTGTTTTGTCTTATACAAGGGATTCTTATATAAGAAAAATGGCTTACACCTGTAATATGTGTCATTTGTACTGTAACGTTCCGTTCCCATCCTGTTCCTTCTCCGTGTTTTTCCCTCTCCCTCCGTGTCATGTTTGACTCCCTTATCCGTGTCTTCCCCGTGCTGCAGGCTGGGCGTGTCCTGTCCGTTTGTTCCACTCGTTTCACCACTCCTGTCTCTACCTATCCCCTTCTCTCCCCTCTACTCACATTCCTCACACTTCACTCTGGTCAATCACCCACTTAGACATTCACACGCTTTTCTAATTGTTACCAATCACTCACTTAGACATTCGCACACTTTTCCCATTGTTACCAATCACTCCCTGTATTTAAACCGCTCCCTGTCTTTGGTTCGTTGCCAGTTCGTTAACGTAGTTTGTTAAACGTGGTTTGTCAGTCACTCTGGTCTGCGCTATCTGCATGTCTAGTTTGCATTCGCTCAGTGTTTGTTTGGTCCGAGTCAATTCTGTGTCCAGTTAACCTCTCCCCTGTTTTCAAGTCTGTCCACCTGCAGTGTTCGCACCCCTACCTGTGTTGCGGCCTCCCCCGCTCTCCTCCTGACGAGTACCCAAGCTGGGTCCCCGTGAGATTACCCTGCAGCTATTCTGTCCTGCTCTACCGCTCCTGCTCCTGCTAATCGCCAGTCAGTCCGTTCCATCCAGTCCAGTTCCGGTGTGGAACACTCAGTCCGATCCAGCGAATCCAGTTCCGGCCTGGAACATTTCCAGTCCGACCTGCCAAGTCCAGTTCCTGTCTGGAACAACGCCCGTTGGTCCAGTCAAGTCCGGCTCCGGCTTGGAGCAAGTTGAGGCGTGGACAAAGCTCCTGTGACGCCCTATATATATATTGTGATATCCTGTATTTGTTTGTGTACAGCTTGGGACTGCCCCAAGCTAAATAAATAACCACCTAATATTGTACCTCTGCCTCCTGGTCGTGCGTTTGGGTTCAGTTCTCGTTCTGGGTCATGACATGTACAGCAATAATATGTAGGGTAGAACCTCAGTGATATGAAGCCTTTGGGAACGGGGGTTCACAAGCCTGAAATGTTTGAAAGTGAAGTCAAAATGGACAATGAAGCATAATAATAACCTGTCTGTAGCTGACAACCTTTATAAAAAGGCTACCTGCCTCAAAAACGAGAACAGTTCAAACTGTAAGTTGAAATGTCATAAAGAATGTATGTGTGTCTATTACAGAGAAAGTGAAAACTATTGACCAAGAAAAAAAACTAGACTGAAGGAGAGCTCATACTGAGCTCATACTGGCTGTGCATTCAAAGCAAGCAAGGGATGATTGCAGCCGTGTCATAAAGGACACGGAACATTGAGCTGGGAACAGTGATCTGCTTAAGAGTAGGCGGCTTTTATCTACCCAGTTCAATTTAAACTGCTTCTGGCACTGTCAGATTATTAAAGCATCCATCAGTCTGGTGATAAACACAGGCATGTGTTTTATTGTGCACAAATAGATACCATTGTTTTTGGTTAATTGTGTCACTCCCCTGGAAACTTGCTCCAAATACTCTGATATTACAGTTACAGTTACAGTTGGTCATTTAGCAGACGCTCTTATCCAGAGTGACTTACAGCCCCATGACGACACAGGGAAAAATAGCTAATTAATTGCCAGACACATTGATTACTTACACAGCTGTAGATGAGGTTCGAATAGGAACTAATCTGCAGGCTTATTTGCAATATGCTGGTCCCAAATACCTATTACCTGATCACAACACTCATGGTGAGGGTGTGCCAATAAGACTAGAACAACTAAGCTATAGCACCTTGAAAAGACCACAAATGTGTTTTTAGTCTGCGGTGGAAAGCACCCAGTGATTCAGCAGTGTGCACCTCAACAGGGAGTTCACAATTGAGGGGCAAGAACCGCGAATAGACATGAGCGAGAGGTGCGCCCCCTCTGGAGGGGAACCACTAAGTGGCCTGTATTTGCAGATCGGAGAGTTCTGGCTGGGGTGTGGCTCTTAATTATGGCCTGTAGATCGGTCGGGCTGTGCCTTTGCTGCTCTGTAGGTTAATACTAAGGCTTTTAACCTGATGTGAGCAGCAATTGGTAGCCAGTGGAGTGAGACCATGAGAGAGGACACATGAGAGTATTTTGATAAGTTGTGGATAAGGCAAGCCGCAGCATTCTGGATAAGTTGTAGTAGTTTGATGATGTTGACGGGCAGGCCAGCCAGCAGTGTGTTACAGTTGTCCAGCTATGATAATACTAATAATGCTTGAACCAGTATTTGGGCCAAGTGGACTGTTAGCAATGAACAAATTCTTCTCATGTTGAATAGCAGGAATCTGCAGCCCTTCACCATGGTCGAGACATGTTCAGTGAATGTCAACAATGATGACCCTGAGACTTCTGGCTTTATTGGATGCTGTGACAGTTGTGTTATCTAGAGTAATAGACATGTAAGCTTTTGGCAGAGATGTAGAACAGTTCTGTCTTATCCAGGTTCAGTTTTAGATGGTGCTCATTCATCCATGTCGAGATGTCTTTGAGACATGCAGAGATGCGAGGGCTGATTTGAGTTTCTGAAGGAGGGAAGGAGAGAAACAGCTGCGTATCAATCATTGGCATAACAATGGTAAGATAAACCGTGGCCATTGATAATTGAGCCAAGGTATTTGGTATAGATTGAGAACAGCAGCGGGCCCAGCACTATCCCTGTGGTACCCCGGTCGAGAGACACATGGGGGACGAAACCTCGCCAAGACACTTGGTAAGTGCGACTAATCAAGTATGATGTTAGCCATTTCAGGGCAGTATCTGAGATGCCAAGCACAGACAGAGATGACAGAGCTTGTCAAACGTGGCTGACAGATCCATCAGAACCAGCACAGAGGAGAATGAGGCAGCTTTTGCAGTTTGTAGTGCGTTCGTGACCACAATCAAGGCAGTCTCTGTGGAGTGACAGGGTTTAAAACCAGACTGATTCGTCAAGCAGGTTATTAGTCGAAGTGTGATAGCTGGTTAAAAACAACTCACTCCAATGTCTTAGAAAGGTATGGAATTAGTGATACTGGGCGATAGTTTTTCACCAGTGTTGCATCCAGATAGTTTTTTTTCAACAGTGGTGTAACCTAGGGCTGGGCGATATACAACATTGATAATTATTGAATGCAATAACGGCTGTTTCCACCGTGTGGGGTGCCTTTCTTTTCATCTTTTTTTCTTTAATACCTGATATACGGCAGTAAACATCCAAACTTCAGAGGCCGTGTGAAATGGTTCCGGAAAAAAACATCACCGCTGATATCTATTGAGTGTTGATACGACAGCCAACCAGCAGCAAGGTCGTGCAGCTTCCACGTGATCATGTGATGTGTTTTTGTCAATCGCACAAAATGTGCAACGCCTTTCTGTGATTGCCCGTCTTATCAACACGCAGTAGACAGTGATGACATTTTTTTTACCCAAAGAATTTCACACGGGTTTTGAAGTTTAGATGACTACCGCATCAGGTATAATTAAATAAAAAAAGACGAAATAAAAGGCAATACCCCACATTATGGTGACGGCCGTTATTGCAATCAATAATTATCGTTGTGATATATCGCACAGCCCTAGTGTAACCCGCACTTTTTTGAAGGCCTCTGGGAAACAACCAGTGGTTAGAGAGTTATTGTTGAGGGATGAAATGAAAGGGAGTATGTCAGGTGAAATTGCAAGTAAAAGCAGAGTTGGGATGGGATCCAATTGTTACGTTTCTGTCATGTTTATGCCATGTTTCATGTTTAGTGTTTGTCACAGTTTATTTTCTGTTTATGTTACGATGCAGTTCATTGTTTGCATACATATTTCCATGTTTTTCCGCAGCCTTGCGTTCATGCTGTTTCTTCTCTTGCTGTCACTCACGCTTCCCTAATTGTTTCATTCTCCCTTGTCTAGTTACTAATATACTAACATTAGATCAGGATTGGGTAATACTAACTATCTAACCATGTGTTCATGTTTACCTTACGTTTCTCGTGCATGTTGATTACTAATTTACTAACGCTAGGTCAGGATAGGTTAACTACTAACGATTTACTAATTGCCTCGTTACGTGTCTCATTTTCTCAAGCTGTTGTGAATTTCCTGCTGCTCTCAAGCTAAATGTTTGCACCTGTCTACACCTGCATTTAAGCTCAGTGTTCATGTCTGTTCGTTGCGAAATTGTTGCCTTAGTTTACTATTGTCACTTTTGAGCGTTTTCCATTGTTTTGACTACCGTTATTGATCTAGCCTGTTTATTGACCATCGTTACTGCCTGCCTATTGTTTCCACTGCCTGTTTTTGACCACAAGTTTTGCCTACTGTCTCTTTGTACCTCTGCCCCGTGGATAGGACGTCGGTCTGACTCCTGCTACGCCCCACGACTACGAACTTTGCTTTTTCCCTGTTTTGTACTTCTGCTCCGCTGACAGCTACTCTGGTTAACGAACTCTTGCATGGATACCGATTTCGAGACTGCCTTCTCCCTCGGTACTGTATCTTTTGTCTGGCTGGATTTATTGGTTTTTGGACTTTGCTTGTGTGACTACGTTTTTGGATTTCCCCATAATAAAGCCGTTGCGGGTATTTATTATCAAGTCAGTGTTCTGAGTCGTGCATTACGGGTCCAACCTGCACACATCCGTCTCAGAACAATTTCGCCAAGATGGACCCTGCTGACTCAACTGCCATGTTCCACGCCCTGCAACAACAAGGCCTCATCGTGCAGCAGCACGCCCAGGGGATTTCCGAGCTCCGGGAGGAGATTAAAGAGTTGTGCGCTGAGATGAGGAGACTGGCCATTGCAGTTCAACCACGCACTCCAGAGCAACCTGCTAAACCGCCTGCTATCCCACCCCCCAACCCCATGGGAGCCTGGCAATTCCGGGAGCCACAACAGCCTCCTCCGGAGAGGTTTGATAGTGAGCCAGAGAGATGCAAGGCATTTCTACTACAATGCGACTTTGTCTTCCAACAACAGCCATTGACCTATCCGACTGACGAGCGACGGATTGGCTACGTGATGGGGCTACTCAAGGGGAGAGCTTTGGACTGGGCTACCGTGGTGTGGACCGGAGGTTCATTTCCTCTCAGCTATGTGATCTTTTCGGAGGAGATCCGCAAAGTGTTCCAGCACGCCTCCAGTGACTAAGAGCCTTCACAGCAACTCATTGCCCTCCGCCAAGGCCTTAAAAGCGCCGCGGACCATTCTATTGCTTTTCGGACTATTGCTGCGGCTACCCACTGGAATGACTCGGCCCTGGTGGACTTGTTCCGGGCCAGTCTGAACGGGGCGCTCCAGGACGAGTTAGCCCATCAGGAACCCATCAAGGAGTTCGACGCTCTCGTCCGAGCCGCTATTCGCTTGGATAACCGCTACAGACTTTGCCGGAGGGAGAGACCGATTCCGCCCGGTCAGCCGTACCCCAGACAAGTACCTGCCCCACTGACGGAGGAGAACCAGGCTTGGGTAGTTGAACCAATGGATCTTTCCCGTACCGGAGTTAAGATCTCGCCCGAGGAACGGATACGTCGGAGGGAGACCGGTGCATGCTTCTACTGCGGAAAGCTGGGGCATTCTCAAGCACAATGCACCACCCGGTCCAGGTAATCCGAGTCATCCGTGGGAGTGAGGTCTTCAACCCACCAGGAGAAGATCTCCAAGAGCGATACTCGCCCTACCCTCACTGCCACACTCATGCTACCTGAGAGGGAGGTTCAAGTGAGCGCGCTCATAGACTCTGGAGCGGACGTGAACCTCATTGATGAAGTTATGGTCAGAGATCTGGACATTCCCACCCTTCCACTGCCCAACCCCAAGAATGCTCGGTCATTGGACGGCAAGACATTCTACAGAATGACTCACGTCACGGAACCCGTTCAACTGATCCTTTCTGGCAACCATCACGAATTCATCCAGTTCCACATCATCCGCTCCCCCAATGATCCACTCATTCTGGGACTACCCTGGCTTCAAGAACACAACCCCGTCATTGACTGGAAGTCCCGCCACATTAAAGCCTGGAGCCGCCAGTGTCACCAAGCCTGTCTTCGGTCCGCACCTGCACCTGCCGGGGGCGCACCTACCCCGCCTCAAGACACCAAACCATCTCTGGAAAACGTGCCAGCCCCTTATCACGACCTGGGCATCGTTTTTTCCAAGACGCAAGCACAGACACTTCCTCCTCACAGACCCTATGATTGCGCGATCGACCTTCTACCCGGTTCCACTCTTCCCTCAAGTCGACTCTACAACGTCTCCAAACCGGAAAGAGAAGCCATGGAGAAATACATTCGGGATTGCCTTGCCAACGGTCTGATTCGCCCCTCTTCGTCACCTGTGGGCGCTGGATTTTTCTTCGTCCAGAAAAAAGACGGCTCGCTGCGTCCTTGTATCGACTTCAGAGAACTGAATAATATTACAATCAAGAACAAATACCCTCTACCGCTCATTGACTCAGCCTTCCAACCACTCCACGATGCTACTGTCTTCACCAAGCTGGACCTATGCAACGCATACCACCTGGTGCGCATTCGTGAGGGGGACGAATGGAAGACCGCCTTCAACACCTCGTTAGGACACTTCGAGTACCTGGTTATGCCTTTCGGCCTTACTAACGCCCCCGCTGTGTTTCAGGCGTTAGTAAATGACATCCTACGGGACCTATTGGGCCGCTACGTATTCGTATATCTGGACGACATCTTGATCTACTCCACCAACGTCAAGGAACACGAAGGCCACGTCATGCAGGATCTCCAACGACTTTTGGAGAACAGACTCTTTGTCAAGGCTGAGAAGTGTGTGTTCCACACCGACACGGTCGAGTTCCTGGGCTTCATCTTGGAGAGGGGACAAATCAGGGCGGATCCCAAGAAGATCCAGGCGGTCACAGATTGGCCCACGCCTGCTACTCGGAAACATCTACAACGCTTCTTGGGATTCGCAATTTTTTACCGGAGGTTCATCCGGAGCTACAGCCAGGTTGTTGCCCCTCTCACCAAGCTCACATCTACTGCCATGCCGTTCCGCTGGAATCCTGAGGCTGAAAATGCCTTCAAGAAAATTAAGAGACTGTTCTCCTCCGCTCCGATTCTGGTGCACCCCGACCCCACTTGTCAGTTTGTCATGGAGACTGATGCGTCCGACACTGGAGTAGGGGCCGTGCTCTCTCAGGTTTCCCCCACTGACAATCTTCTACACCCCTGCGCATTCTTCTCCCGTAAGCTGTCTCCGGCGGAGAGGAACTATGACGTGGGAAACCGAGAGCTACTTGCTGTCAAGCTAGCACTGGAGGAGTGGAGGCATTGGCTGGAGGGCGCCGAGAAACCATTTGTGGTCTGGACTGACCATAAAAATTTGGCGTACTTGCAGACAGCCAAGAGGTTGAACTCCCGCCAAGCCAGATGGGCCCTGTTCTTTGGCCGTTTCAATTTTGCATTGACCTACCGTCCTGGTTCCAAGAACGTCAAGCCTGATGCCTTGTCGCGACAGTTCATGGCCAGTTCTGAGAAAGAGGCGCCGGAGAACATCCTCCCTGGGTCCTGCACCATTGCTTCGGTGTCCTGGAGGATTGAGGCCGTCATTAAAAAGGTGCTTCTCAAGGAGCCCGATCCAAGGTCCAATCCCAGTACACGCCTTTACGTTCCCGCCGCCGCCCGGACACATGTTCTCCAATGGACTCATTCCTCCCTCATGTCATGCCATCCCGGCTTTACCTGCACCCTGGCTGTCCTCAAGAGAAGGTTCTGGTGGAACTCCATGATCCCCGACACCAGGCGTTTCGTCAAGGCCTGTACCACCTGTGCCAGGAGCAAGGCCTCTCACCAGGCCCCAGCTGGTCTGCTCCAACCTCTGCCAGTGCCCAGTCGCCCTTGGAGTCACATCGGGGTGGATTTCGTGACCGGACTTCCCCCTTCTGAGGGCAACACCACCATCCTGACAGTGGTGGACAGGTTCAGCAAGGCGGCGCACTTCATTCCTCTGCCTGGATTGCCCACTGCCCAAGAGACCGCGGATGTTCTGGTCAAGGAAGTCTTTCGGATCCATGGCATTCCCGCGGACATTGTCTCTCGACCGTGGCCCCCCCCCATCAGTCTGGAAGGCCTTCTGTTCGGCTCTCGGAGCCACCTCCAGCCTCACGTCAGGTTACCACCCCCAGTCTAACGGTCAGACTGAAAGGGCCAACCAAGACCTCGGAGCTGCTTTACGCTGTGTGTCGGCTAAGAATCCCACTTCATGGAGCAAGATGCTCACCTGGGTCGAGTATGCGCACAACGCCCTGCCCTGCGCCGCTACTGGAAAATCCCCATTCGAGGTTTGTCTCGGCTACCTACCTCCTCTGTTTCCTGAGCAAGAGGTGGAGATTGCTGTCCCCTCCCTTGCCACCCACATGCACCGCTGCCTCAAAATCTGGAGGGACGCCCAGGCCGCGCTATTGAGCACGGCCGAACGTAATCGTCGAGTCGCTGATCGCCACCGCACTCCAGTCCCTGAGTACAAGCCTGGCGACTCAGTTTGGCTCTCCTCTAAGGACATTCCCCTCCAATCCACTTCCCACAAACTCCAGCCCCGCTTCATTGGACCCTACAAGATTCACAGCATCATCAACCCCACCTCAGTCAAGCTGTCATTGCCCCCTTCCATGAAGATTCACCCCACGTTTCATGTTTCTTGCATTAAGCCCTATTCCACTGACCCCCTTTGCCCCCCTGATCCCCCACCCCCTCCTCCCCGTATCATAGATAACCACCCGGCCTACACGGTCAAGAAGCTACTGGACATTCGCAAGCGAGGCCGGGGGTTTCAGTATCTGGTGGACTGGGAGGGTTATGGCCCGGAGGAACGTTCCTGGGTCGCTCCAAGTCTGATTCTGGACCCTACCCTGATAAGTGACTTTCATCGCGATAACCCTGATAAACTGTGTAGACCGTCAGGAGTCGGTCGTTAGGGGGAGGGGGGCGGGGTACTGTTACGTTTCTGTCATGTTTATGCCATGTTTCATGTTTAGTGTTTGTCACAGTTTATTTTATGTTTATGTTACGATGCAGTTCATTGTTTGCATACATATTTCCATGTTTTCCCGCAGCCTTGCATTCATGCTGTTTCTTCTCTTGCTGTCACATCCGTCTCACCAATGGGCTTGTTCTTTGGTTTTTTGGATGTAATGAGTTTCAGTAGATCACTGTCATTAATTGGGGGGAACTCCGGAATAACCGTGGACACAGTTATAGTTTGGGGAAAGGTTTTCCTTATGTCATTTAATTTTTGTTGAAAAAATTAGCTGGATACAACCAGAAAAGGCTAGCTAGATGGCTACCTACTGTGAAGTTTAGCCTACTGATGCCCATTACTGTGGCCCTAATCAAAATTGCCGCAAGGGAATACAGTTGTAGCCTATGTATATTTCACATCATGTTTCAGCTCAATGTTAATCATTTCACTTTGGCTACTGGGTTACCTTTTTGATTACTTTATCACACATCATACATCATGTTTTAAGTAGCCACTTACTTAGCCACTTACAGTTGTATCTGATGCCTCGCTCATCCTGTCCAAGTTCATCCAGGACCGCATCTCTGTCTCCCCTTCTGTAGTAGGTTTCATCCTTCGGGTCCCAAAGGAATCTCCGCTCGGTGTAAAATTAAGCGGGGCTCTAGAGAGGAGGAATTTAGCAACCTAACGTTATATAGATTGCGATAACAGCAGCAGATTGTTAGCAACAGACAACAAATGTTAGCAAAATATTCAAACAACTGTCATGTTAACGTTAGCACTAGCTAGCTATCTAAGCTAGCGATAACGTTAGTCACCGGCTAACTGCAATGTAAACTAACTCCCTAGCTCACGTTTGTTTTTTGACATGGCTCAGCTGTTTGACAAAATGAAACATTTTAGCATTACCAACCTTGCATAAAGTCTATGAGGATAATCTCCTTCTGAAGCGTCCAAGAGATCATATTCTGTTTTATTTTTAATTTTTTAATTTTGGTGATAAGCCGTTGTCGAGTTGAAATCAATCAGTTGAAATCTGTAGTTTGACGTCATCATCTGACACGTTGTCAGTGTTTTGATTGGCTGTTGCGTGAAACTAGTTTCACAAAGTTGAGAGTTTTGCAACTGTTGCGGCTGAGTTTCAGACAAGTTTCAAGTGCGTTGCAGAGGGCTTTACACCGTGAAACTCAATTGTAACATAGTTTCACCTCAGTTTCAAGCAACTAAAGTTGCGTGAAAGTTTCACCATGTAAAACCAGCCTTAGATCTTAGTTTGCGAAGTTCATCCTTTAACCATGGGCAGGCTATGGATGTCTGAGAAGGATGAGCGACCAGAGGGCAGTGTCAAGAGTCAAGAGCTGTGGAAAGAATAGAGTGTAGGGTGGAGGTTGCAGTTTCGACTGTTAAATTAAAGTATAATTCTAGGGACGGAAGGGATGCCTGTACTGTCGATGAGAGTGTAGAAGGCAGGAGGTTGGGCCAGTTGTGACGTATCATTTGCTGGGGTGTGCACACTATTGAGTTTACAATCGAAGGTAATAGAGTTGTAAAAGAGACAAAATTATGATTGGAGGGGGGTCACATCCAAGCCATCAGAGGTGCATTTCTTCATAATAACCAAATCAAGCTGATTGCCTGCTTTGTGTGTTGGCTTGGATGATGACAGTCTGAGATCCAAAGATTGAAGTAAAGAAATTAGATCGCCCGACTGGGGACTATTGAGTGGAATGTTTAAGTCACCTATTAGAATTACAGGGATGTCTTTCTTCAGTGAACTGAGTAAAAAATCCAGCTCCTCAAGAAAGTCACCTGCAGTTCAATGATGTAGAGATGGTCTGAGCAGGTTTAGAGATGGCAGCAGCGTGGTACTCAAATGTGGTGGTAGACAGGTCAGACTCAAACGCTGCTGAGAACTGCCAGTCTTTGGATACCAGTAGCCCAGTACCCCCACCGCGACCACACCTATGCAGCGTGTGTGAGAAAGATAAGCTGGAAGACAGTGCTGAAATTGTTGTGTATTTTCAGGCGTTATCCATGTCTCAGTGAGAGCTAGGAACTGCAGATCAAGTGTCATTGCAAAGGCTGAGATGAAATCAGCCTTTTGGACGGCTGACTGACAGTTCCAAAGCCCACCCTTGAATGATGGTATAGGGGGTGATGAAAGTGAAGGATAGACTAGGTTAGAGAGTGTTCACGATTTGGAATGAGAGTGGCCATGTTTATTTGAGCATAGGTCTACAGAATGCCTTGGAGGATTAGTTATCCGTACTGGAATAGGAAAGTAACACATAGTTAATTGATGGTATTTTTATGGAAATGCATAATAGATAGTGGTGACCTGAGCACTAGAAAAACCTACACTATTGACCTGACCTACACTATTGGTTTTTAAAAAATCTAACTAGTAAGCTATACTATGATAAACCTGTATGACTTGTTTATATAAAAAAATTATATTAATAATAAAATGCAATTAAAAGCTTAAAGGATAGATATTCTACGTGTCAAAAACAAACTCAAGCACCACATATTGCTTTGACTACCCAACTACTCAAGGGTATTATTTCAATGTTAATGGAGTCTCTACCCTTTAGAGCTGCACCGACCCGCGCAGAGAATATAAAACGGGAAGCAACACTCAGTGATACAAGCTAACAAATTAGACAGTGGAGCAACCCCAAATCTAAGCTATCTAGGTCTGTTATTAGACCAACTAACTAACTGACTCGCTCTCCCCTAGTCTTCATGCGATGTGGCAGTGGGATAATTTATCACATATCCCGACGGTTGGTACACAATTAATTTGATAAACTGTGCACCTCGCCATGGAAGTGAACCCAGGACAAATGCCATTAGCTGCGTAGTCCACAAAAACAATTTACTAATGCGATAAACAATATCACAAATAGGATACGTTGCTACAACCTACAGGGGGTTTTAGGCTATGGTCCAAAATATTTATTCGCCTGTAACACCATGTAAGTTAACACTCACCCATCCTCAGCAAGGGACCAGTCAATCCATTCTCTTTGTGTTTTGTATGAGAGAATGATTAAGTTCTTTAAAATGGTAGCGTAGGCTACAAGTGAATAAAAAGTAACTAATCCATTGTTGAAGACAAGTACACAAATGTAATAGGTCACGTCCATACTCCTAACTGGAAGCAGTGTTGGATGGACCTAACATTCGGTTATAGAGGGAAAGATGCTTTTCTTCAAAAGTAGATCTGTTTCCATTTAAAGCTCCCTTTTTTCATAAGTGATAATAATAAAGAGAATCAATGTATTGTATAACAAGGTGTAGTAATTTAGTAATCATACTCTATTCAGTTGCTGGGCAGTTCATAACCCAGAGGTACCTCAGGTTTTATTGCAGATTCAACCTTCTTACTTCAGAACATAATGAGTGACATGCCCACTAATTGTTTTTTTTTTGTTGTTGTTTATTTTTTGCTGTAGTTTGTTTAAGGGGATTGCTTTTTTGGAAGCTGGAAATTAAACTCATAAATAGATTCCTTCTCGCTTTGGGCATCGTATATATTCTCTCATTTTTGTCCATTGCACATTCAGAGACAGAATGCAATTTTAATGTTATTGGTAATATTGCAGTGCTGAGTGACACAATGCCCTTCACTCTGTCAGACCAGAAGGCTTTTTATTTTTTAGATCAAAGCAAAGAACATGAAATATCCCTGAATCAAGGATAAATGGGACCTGTGAAGACATGGGTTTCCACCATAGAGTACAATTATGTTTATCCCAATACTTGTATAGTGTCAGCTCTGTCAAAGTAATCATTGACTGCTGTTGTCTCATACTGTTACTGAAAGTATTTTTACAATGTCTGAATGTAATTCAAATGTGTTTTGGAATACAACATTCAATCTTGATGGTTGACAGCAGTGGTACAGCGTTTAAATCTCCCCGTATATTAAATTTCACGTTGCAGTTTCCCCCATCCCTTTCCAAAACACTGGAGAGAAAAAGAATCAAGATATCTATCTTCAGTCTCTTTGAACAATTCACAGTCCACTAAATTAGAAAATTATCTGTGATGCTGACACTGATTAAACTCTGGTCTTGGATGCTCACAGGGATACAAAATGCTGCTTGGCTGGAACATTAAAGTTCCTTGAGAGTGAAAAACAAAGATGAAGTGCCTCAGAGTAATTGGAGGTGTTCTGTTAATCTTCCTGTCCTTTGACTCTCGCCCCCAAGTCCCATGCCTCCCGCTCCCATCAGCGTGTGCAGGGAATGTGCCACTGCAGAAGGGTTTCGCCCATAAAGCAGAATTCTTTTCTACTTCTACTTACAAATAGAGATGACATAAATTGTCCAGTAGTACTACCTTCCTGTCATACAGACAAACTAATATACTCATTCCAATCTCTTGTAAAGCCTAATTTATACTTCGTCGTACGCCCTTACGACAAGTGTCGAAGGACGAAAATGAAGGCGTCACACGAAGTTTGGCATTTATACTTCGGGCGACCGTCTGCCAAGAGGGTCCGATTGTCTCTATGGTAACGAGACGATAACCTCTGACCGTTTGTGTCACGATTCTTGTTGTCATGTCACGTTTTATTTTCTTTTTCTTGTTTTTGTTAGATTTCTTGTTTATGTCACGTATTGTGTTTAGTTTAGTCACACCATGTTTTATGTTTTATTCTTGTTACGTTTCATGTTTGATTCATGTTACGTTTCCCGTTCATTGTTTAAGCATACACATTTCCGTGTTTTTCCGCAGCCTTGTGTTCATGCTGTTTCTTTATCTCTTGCTGTCGCTCACGCTTCCCTAATTGTTTAATTCTCCCGTGGCTATTTACTAATCTACTAACGTTAGATCAGAATTGGGTAATACTAACTCTCTAATCATGTGTTCATGTTTACCTTACGTTTCTCGTGCATGTCATTTACTAATGTACTAAAGTTAGGTCAGGATAGGTTTATTACTAACGAGTACAAATTATCTTCTTACCTTGTCAGCCTTCCACACCTGATTTCCATTCGCATGCTGCTCTCAAGCTAAGTGTCTGCACATGTCTACACCTGCATTTAAGCTCAGTGTTCATGTCATGTCTTTGCGAAATTATTGGCCCTGTTTATCAGTGCACAATTGAGCGGTTTTTCAAGCCTGTCTTTTGTCTACGATCCAAGCCTGTTTTTGACCATTGTTACTGACCTCTGTTTTGTTACCACTGCCTGCCTGTACCACAAGTTTTTGCCTGCTGTCTTTTGTACTTTTGCCCCGCGGAGCGGACTTCGGTCTTGACTCTTGCCTTGCCTTCGACCCCCGAGCCTGCCTACCGTCTGCCTGTACTTCTGCCCTGCTGAGACTGCCTTCTCCTTCGGTACTGTACATTGGTTTTGGCTGGATTTTTGTGTATGAACTTTGCTTGTTTTTTGACCACGCTCTTTGGACATTCCTCTAATAAAGCCCTGATGGGACTTTATCGTACCACTGTTTCTGAGTCGTGCATTTCGGGTCCAACCCTCACGCACCCGTCTCAAGTTTGTTTACATTTTTAATAGGCTACTTGGCAGCGCTCGGTGAAATTGCGGAGGTGGAAGAACTTTTAAAACGTATCCATGACAATGAATTTAGGTGTTCTATCTGGCTGTCCAATCAGACTGCGACAAAGTATGATGTTGTCTGCGACATAACAACATTCTAGAGGTGCACGACACTGAGAAAAAGTGTCGAGCGACAGTTTTTTCAGTTGGAAATACCTCATTTTTGTCATTCGACACTTGTCGTAAGGGCTTACGACGAAATAGAAATTAATCTTAAGTCATAGCCAAGCAAAGTAAAATACAAATGAGATCTGAACAATTGTGACCATATCCCAAAATAATCTCAGAATAGTGCTATTGATTTTGTAATCCCTCTTTGTCCAGTGGACCTGATCTCCGTTAACATGCTGTTGTCTGTTTGCATGTCATTTTCAGATTTAATGATTGCGGACTTGGTGACACCAATTGGTTGGTTTTGGGGCAACTGGCAGAAAGTAGAGTGCAATAAGAGAGAATTTATAGTTCAGATGAGTATGCACACTGTCCACTATCTGACTGAAAAATGTATTCTGGTGGATGTTCAATTTCAACTTTGAAGCTATTATAGATCACAGACAGCACTTCCTACTTGTATTACTCCTATCCAAATTCCCTCCTCCCCCCTATCCTGTCACTATTATAGCCTTAAGAAAAAGCTCACAGTGAAAGTTCAAGTATAAGATCAAATTTAGCTCTGGGAACTGTCAGTTTCAGGCTCTCATAAAAGTGTCATGGCGATTAAAAGATTAATGGTTGCCCGCCCTCCCCACACATACACACACACCCTCAGTTGTCAAGGTCGGTGCTCAGAATCTGCACTGATCCTCAGTTTTATGCCCCCCTGATACCATCATTTCATTTCAAAATTCTGACAGCCTCATCCTGGCCGCAGTGATTCACGTCAACATGTGTCGCCCCTTCAGACTTTATCTCATTCTTGCCACTGTTTTAGATTTTTTTCACCCTCTGAATTTATTTGTCTCTGCTAAACATCTACAAAACTCAAGCCTGATATTCTAGTGCATGTAAGTATACTTTTTTTGATTTGCAGGTGTTTTCTTAGCATTTTTCATACACTGCCATATTCCAGTAATCTGTCACACTAAAAATACATTGTCAGGCGCAATAAATATATTTGCAAGTGTAATATGACTATGACTGTCTCTGCAGTATTAACGCATATAATTGTGGGTGTACAGTATCTGAATTACAGGGAGTTCATTTTATATATCTGTTTGGTCATAAAATACAATGAAATTGCATCCCGCTCCCAGAAATGCCGATGTGTTTGCGTAGTTATGTGTTCAGCAGTACTCCATTGCTAAACTGAACAGAGCTAAGCTTTCAAACTGAGGGTTTTGGCTCAAATTAAAGGTGGGGTACCACAGTTATTCTCCTAAAATACCTATCCTTGATCACACCAGTAGGACCACCACTGCCGATAATTTAAATAAAAATATCGAATGCATGTCTTAATACCTGAATAGTGAATAAAATAATAAAAAATGAGTAAATAATCTGCAAAAGAAATTAACACCTTGGATGCTAGAGAAGAATCTGCATCAGGCTTGAGTTCGAGAGGGAGAATGTCTGTTCTGAAGCGATTCGCCTCCAGCCGCAACTCAAACACAAAGGTAATCATCGGATTCCCAATCAAACCTCTGAATTATTCATTGGTGTGTTTTCACTCCCTCCTCTTCTTTTAAAGCTGTGTAATTAATAGCTTTCTTCCAACAAAATCTAATTACACCGTGGTGGCTTTCCAAAAGTGCCAGGAGGGGGAGGAAACATTCGATAATTTAATCATGTAATGCGGCTTTAAATGGTTGTGAAATCAATGGTAATAATATGAATAGACCACTTTACAATATTATACCCTTTGATATGCATACCTTTCAGTGCTATTTCCATCAACCAAAAGGGGAAAACACATCAAATAACTAAGTTAAAGCAGTTTCCCCCTTCCATTTGGGAGGGGGGGGGGGGGGGTCTTTCATAGGTGAGCAGGTCAGTGAAACTGTCATGTGTTCAGTAGGTTCCCTTTCACAACTCTTTCCTTTGATTTTGGGATATAATTAGAATGCATCCTCTTGGGTGTCAATAGCACATATTAACCTATGTACTCTGGACATCATTTCAGTTGAAATCCCCTCTTTGCAGACACATTTCAACCAGAAAAAGCACATCTGCTATCAATTTACAGATTCATCTTAGATATGGCTGAATCCATAATGTGCTACATCTCACCATTGACTAAATATATAGGCTACATTTCTTCCGCTCTGCATTGGTTTTTCATATAACAGCCTTATATTGTATGTGTTCGACAGACCCAATGACCATAGAGCTTTGAATGAGCAAATTTCTTATCTGACAAATAAACAAATAAATCCATGAGAGATTTTGCTCTCTGCAGAATGCGAATGTTACAATGTGTACACGTGCGTACACATACACACAACCCAAAGGCTAGGACAAATTGTGTCATCTGGCGCCGGTAACTCCTCTCAGGGGAGATACATTAGCATGGGACACCAACAGCCAGCTGGCACAGAGTGTGGGTGGGCAGCCCCCTTTGATTGGAGCCCTTTCCCCACCACAGGAGAAGCTTGGGACTCTGGGCTAAATGCATTATCTCTGGATTGGAAACAGTAAGCCTTTAACACTGCCTTGTGGTTGTGTTTTTTGAGCCTGTGAGAGATGTGCAGTAGACATCTCGGTGCCCCACGCTTGGCCACCCTGTGTGGGATCCTCTCCCTGTGATATTGTGCCCAGTTTCTCATCTGCCAATCTTGGCCTCCATGGAACCCACCTCCATATTTACTGTGAAGTGCTGAAAAACACTATTTGAACTTGGCCAGGTTGACACTCTTGATTTGAGTTAAATACACCCACAATTATGGAGATGTGCTTTGCTAATAATCCAGCACCAACAGTCAGTTACTCCTTCTGACTAATCATGATCTTGTGAAGGTGGGACTCCATTTGGGGGCTGTGATTCAAGCCAACTTGCCATTGGCCTTTACCATAATGCTGACTAAAACTAGCTAATCAGATTGCAAGATAGCAATAGCATACTGTAACTTCTCTATCCAGATACTGTAGAGCGGTGGCTTTTGTCATTTTTTTTTCTTGTTAAATAATTTTAAAATACATAAATGTAAACAGAGTTTTATGTATGCTGCCATTTTGACTTTGAAATAGCCAAAATGGCACCATCTAAGGAACATCTTTAAATCCCCTCTTGTTAGGTTGAGTCCAAGTAGGCCAAGTAGAAGTTAATGGGATGCTTCTTTTTTGGAAGCCAGGCTACACATCTACATTTACAGAACTTGGCCTGTCGGGGTGCACCTTTTGATGATCAGCGAATTGTTGGCTATGGTCAGACACCTTATAGTTGACCAAACTTGAATGTAACTTCAATCGCATAACATAACCCCCTGTGTAAGCATTGTTCATGCATAGTGAGTTGAGGCTTTCTTTGCATGTTGCTATTTCAGCATTGCTGATCAAGAGTTTTTGCTTTATTTGCATTCAACTGAAAGATGACAAATTTGTGCTTTCTTTGCTTACTACCGAGGTAACTAATACGTAATGCCAATGTAATTTCTTAACCTTTTTAGGACAGAATGTTGCCTATGCTGGCTAGCTGGCTCATTAGCATAGTTCACAAGCTTTTTTTCTGCTTTTATTTTTTCAAAGATTCTGATGACAAGGGCTAATTATTACATTAATTTAGTATCCTTGCCTAATCCTGTCCTGTCCCATTTTGTTTTATTTCAACTGTTTATGCATGTTTAACTGTTTATGCAAGCTAGAGTGTATTACTTTTGTATGCACGCACAACGCAAACTTGCTGTACGCAATAAGGATTGCATTTCCCAGTCAGAATCCATCTTCCGTCTCCGCCTGTTCATTCAGGTTTGTACCGTGCACAACACAGTATAAAAAATTACACAGTAATACAGTTCATAAATGCTTATTATAGGTTGGTTTCACTGCATACATTCGGGATAATAACTTCAGTAATGACAGTAGACTGCTGATCCTGAACTCTTAAATGTGGAGCAGCAAATTAAACCAGCACTAGCCTACTGCTATGCTGAATTATACTTTCATACTGACTCAATTATCAGATAATAAAATATGACTGCCTACTGTCATACTGACTGGATTATCAGATACTGAAATATGACTGGCCTACTGTTATGCTGACTGAATGATCAGATACTGAAATATGAATGGCCTCCTGTCATGCCAACTGAATTATCAGATACTGAAGTATGACTGGCCGGAATACTGTTATGCTGACTGAATTTGTTACGATCGGTGGGATGTAGGGACCCAATAGCAGGCAGGGGTACCAAAAACCGAAGTTTAGTGTTCAATACGGTACAAAATCAGGATCCAAAAGAGTAGTGCACAGGCAGGGGTCAAAAACAGAAGGGCTTGGCAGAGGTACAATAACGGCAGGCAGAGAAGGGTAGCGAGAACACAGACCGAGGTCGAAAACACGGAATCCAGACTAGAAAAACAAAACACTGACAATCAAAACAAAACTAAATAAACTAGAAAACAACAAGAAACAAAACTCAGAAACAAACAGGTCCTAAGACAAACGAACGCAAAACACTTACTTTAGGAAAGGCACTAGGGAACTCGGAAACTGGAAACAGGGAACAGGTATATAGCAGCGAAGGAAGGTAACACAAATGACGAACTCGCACAGAGCAACTAGAACACTGGGCTTAAATGTGATGTAGACAGGTGCAAACAATTAGCTCGGTTAGAAGTAGGAAATGGAAAACATCTTGACACGTAACAAGGCAATTAGTAAATCGTTAGTAATATCCTATCCTAGCCCTGACGTTAGTAAATTAGTAAAAACGACAAATGACAAGAAACGTAAGGAAACATTAAACAGCTGTGGAAACGTGATGGGAATTAACTTGTTAGTTTGTGTTAGTAATAATTCTATTAAGCCCTAACGTTAGTAGATTAGTTAATCACACCCGTGTTTAGTCAGTTAGTAATATTCACAAGTCCTATATAATCGTTAGTAGTGCCGGGTATTACAAACGAAGCGTACAGAAACGAAAGTAAACTCCGTGAACGGAGGCGAGAGAAAACAGCGCAGAATTGCCAGGCGGCGGAACACATGAAAAAGTGTATGTATAGAACCACAAATCAGAACAATACACAGAAGGGTACGTGACAAAACCCACACGACTAGAACATAACATAACCCCCCCCCCAAGGGACGGCTTCCAGACGTCCCCAACATCTAACACAAGGCAGGGTGGGAGGTGGGGGACCGGAGGAGGGATACGGGGAACAGAATAGATGCCACAGTTCAGGGGGGTGAAAATGTTCGAAAATGTCCCGATTGAAGAGCAGGGTGGGTGGAGGGGGACCGGAGGAGGGCAACAAGGACCAGACTAATGCAACAGTTCAGGGGGTGAAATGTTCGACATGTCCCGAATGATGAGCAGGGTGGGTGGAGGGGGACCGGAGGAGGGCAACAAGGACCAGACTAATGCAACAGTTCAGGGGGTGAAATGTTCGACATGTCCCGAATGATGAGCAGGGTGGGTGGAGGGGGACCGGAGGAGGGCAACAATGACAGACACAGCGTCGCCCAAGCGACCGCTCAGGTGGACTGCGGCGGCTGCACGGCTCAGGAGGAAGGCGGCGATGGTGATGGCTGCACCGCTCAGGAGGGCGGCGGCGGCAACGGTGATGGCTGCACCGCTCAGGAGGACGGCGGCGGCTGCACCGCTCAGGAGGACGGCGAAGGCGAAGGCTGCACCGACCAGGAGGATGGCGGCGGTGTGGAAGGCTGCACCGCTCAGGAGGAAGGCTGCGACGGCTGCATCGCTCAGGAGGCCGGCGGCGAAGGTTGCACCGCTCAGGAGGATGGCGGCGGTGTGGAAGGCTGCACCGCTCAGGAGGAAGGCGGCGGCGTTGAAGGCTGCACCGCTCAGGAGGACGGCGGTGGCGAAGGCTGCACCGCTCAGGAGGACGGCAGCGGTGTGGAAGGATGCACCGCTCAGGAGGCCGGCGGCGACGGCTGCATCGCTCAGGAGGACGGCAGCGGTGTGGAAGGATGCACCGCTCAGGAGGCCGGCGGCGACGGCTGCATCGCTCAGGAGGCCGGCGGCGACGGCTGCATCGCTCAGGAGGCCGGCGGCGACGGCTGCATCGCTCAGGAGGCCGGCGGCGACGGCTGCATCGCTCAGGAGGCCGGCGGCGACGGCTGCATCGCTCAGGAGGCCGGCGGCGACGGCTGCATCGCTCAGGAGGCCGGCGGCGACGGCTGCATCGCTCAGGAGGCCGGCGGCGACGGCTGCATCGCTCAGGAGGCCGGCGGCGACGGCTGCATCGCTCAGGAGGCCGGCGGCGACGGCTGCATCGCTCAGGAGGCCGGCGGCGACGGCTGCATCGCTCAGGAGGCCGGCGGCGACGGCTGCATCGCTCAGGAGGCCGGCGGCGACGGCTGCATCGCTCAGGAGGCCGGCGGCGACGGCTGCATCGCTCAGGAGGCCGGCGGCGACGGCTGCATCGCTCAGGAGGCCGGCGGCGACGGCTGCATCGCTCAGGAGGCCGGCGGCGACGGCTGCATCGCTCAGGAGGCCGGCGGCGACGGCTGCATCGCTCAGGAGGCCGGCGGCGACGGCTGCATCGCTCAGGAGGCCGGCGGCGACGGCTGCATCGCTCAGGAGGCCGGCGGCGATGACTGCCTCGCTCAGGAGAGGAGACTAGCGGACTGGGCCACTCAGGAGAGAAGACTAGCGGACTGGGCCGCTCAGGCGAGGAGACTAGCGGACTGGGCCACTCTGGAGAGGAGACTAGCGGACTGGGCCGCTCAGGAGAGGAGACTAGCGGACTGGGCCGCTCAGGCGAGGAGACTAGCGGACTGGGCCGCTCAGGCGAGGAGACTAGCGGACTGGGCCGCTCAGGCGAGGAGACTAGCGGACTGGGCCGCTCAGGCGAGGAGACTAGCGGACTGGGCCGCTCAGGCGAGGAGACTAGCGGACTGGGCCGCTCAGGCGAGGAGACTAGCGGACTGAGCCGCTCAGGCGAGGAGACTAGCGGACTGGGCCGCTCAGGCGAGGAGACTAGCGGACTGGGCCGCTCAGGCGAGGAGACTAGCGGACTGGGCCGCTCAGGCGAGGAGACTAGCGGACTGGGCCGCTCAGGCGAGGAGACTAGCGGACTGGGCCGCTCAGGCGAGGAGACTAGCGGACTGGGCCGCTCAGGCGAGGAGACTAGCGGACTGGGCCGCTCAGGCGAGGAGACTAGCGGACTGGGCCGCTCAGGAGAGGAGACTAGCGGACTGGGCCGCTCAGGCGAGGAGACTAGCGGACTGGGCCGCTCAGGCGAGGAGACTAGCGGACTGGGCCGCTCAGGAGAGGAGACTAGCGGACTGGGCCGCTCAGGCGAGGAGACTAGCGGACTGGGCCGCTCAGGAGAGGAGACTAGCTGGCTCGGCAACTTGAGAGGAGGCAGGGAGCAGGACGGGACTGTTGGCGTGGAACGAAACGGGCCCGGAGGCCCGGGACCGGACGGGGCCATAGGCATGGACCGGGGAGTGACAGGAGGCATGGACCGGGGAGTGACAGGAGGCATGGACCGGGGAGTGACAGGAGGCATGGACCGGGGAGGGACAGGAGGCATGGACCGGGGAGGGACAGGAGGCATGGACCGGGGATGGACAGGAGGCATGGACCGGGGAGGGACAGGAGGCATGGACCGGGGAGGGACAGGAGGCATGGACCGGGGAGGAACAGGAGGCATGGACCGGGGAGGGACAGGAGGCATGGACCGGGGAGTGACAGTAGGCATGGACCGGGGAGTGACAGTAGGCATGGACCGGGGAGTGACAGGAGGCATGGACCGGGGAGTGACAGGAGGCATGGACAGGGGAGTGACAGGAGGCATGGACCGGGGAGTGACAGGAGGCATGGACCGGGGAGGGACAGGAGGCATGGACCGGGAAGGGACAGGAGGCATGGACCGGGGAGGGACAAGAGGCATGGACCGGGGAGGAACAGGAGGCATGGACCGGGGAGGAACAGGAGGCATGGACCGGGGAGAGACAGTAGGCATGGACCGGGGAGGGACAGGAGGCATGGGCTGGGGAGGGACAGGAGGCATGGACCGGGGCGGAACCAGAGAGCTGGGACGGAACTGGAAAGGAGAGCTGTGATGGAACGGAACAGGAGAGTTGGAACGGGACGGAACAGGAGAGTTGGGACGGGACGGAACAGGAGATCTGGGACGGGACGGGACAGGGGAGCTGGGACGGCACGGGACAGGAGAGCTGGGACAGAACGGGACAGGGGAGCTGGGACGGAACGGGACAGGGGAGCTGGGATAGACCGGAACAGGGGAGCTAGGACGGAACGGAACAGGGGGCCTGGGACAGAACGAAACAGGGGGGCTGGGACGGAACGGAACCGGAGTTCTGGGATAGACCGGGACAGGGGAGCTGGGACTGAACGGGACAGGGGAGCTGGGACGGAATGGGACAGGGGAGCTGGGACGGGACGGAACAGGAGATCTGGGACGGGACTGGACAGGAGAGCTTGGACGGAACGGAACAGGGGAGCAGGGAAAGGACGGAACAGGAGAGCTGGGACGGGACGAGGAGATGATGGATCCTCCGTCAATGGATGGCCGAGCCCGTTGACGGAGCCGGGAACCATGACCCCACTGCTTACTCCTGGGGCCATAGCCCCGTGGGCAGCGGGCAAGGCGGGTACCATCAAAGGTAGCAGGTGGTGGGTTGTAGCTAGGCTCGGAGTCGTGCTGATCGAGGGAAATAACTCCGAGCCTAATGGAGTGGGAGCTGGGTAGAGGAGTCCGGGGTGATGGGTAGTGGTCGGCATGTCGGCGGGCGAACTCAGGGTTTTGGCCCCAGATCCCCATGAGGTATTCCTCATAGGAATCTGAGCCGAAGGGGTCAATCTCCATGGGGAAGGGGAGGCCTGCTGGGTCCCAGATGGCGAGTTCGTACTGTTACGATCGGTGGGATGTAGGGACCCAATAGCAGGCAGGGGTACCAAAAACCGAAGTTTAGTGTTCAATACGGTACAAAATCAGGATCCAAAAGAGTAGTGCACAGGCAGGGGTCAAAAACAGAAGGGCTTGGCAGAGGTACAATAACGGCAGGCAGAGAAGGGTAGCGAGAACACAGACCGAGGTCGAAAACACGGAATCCAGACTAGAAAAACAAAACACTGACAATCAAAACAAAACTAAATAAACTAGAAAACAACAAGAAACAAAACTCAGAAACAAACAGGTCCTAAGACAAACGAACGCAAAACACTTACTTTAGGAAAGGCACTAGGGAACTCGGAAACTGGAAACAGGGAACAGGTATATAGCAGCGAAGGAAGGTAACACAAATGACGAACTCGCACAGAGCAACTAGAACACTGGGCTTAAATGTGATGTAGACAGGTGCAAACAATTAGCTCGGTTAGAAGTAGGAAATGGAAAACATCTTGACACGTAACAAGGCAATTAGTAAATCGTTAGTAATATCCTATCCTAGCCCTGACGTTAGTAAATTAGTAAAAACGACAAATGACAAGAAACGTAAGGAAACATTAAACAGCTGTGGAAACGTGATGGGAATTAACTTGTTAGTTTGTGTTAGTAATAATTCTATTAAGCCCTAACGTTAGTAGATTAGTTAATCACACCCGTGTTTAGTCAGTTAGTAATATTCACAAGTCCTATATAATCGTTAGTAGTGCCGGGTATTACAAACGAAGCGTACAGAAACGAAAGTAAACTCCGTGAACGGAGGCGAGAGAAAACAGCGCAGAATTGCCAGGCGGCGGAACACATGAAAAAGTGTATGTATAGAACCACAAATCAGAACAATACACAGAAGGGTACGTGACAAAACCCACACGACTAGAACATAACAGAATTAGCAGATACTGAAGTATGACTGGCCGGAATACTGTTATGCTGACTGAATTAGCAGATACTGAAGTATGACTGGCCGGAATACTGTTATGCTGACTGAATTAGCAGATACTGAAATATGACTCTGGTCTGTTTTGGATTTCTGGAACACTGGACTCCTGTGCGGTCAAGTGCTTTTGGGTCTCAGTACTCCATTCCCAGAAGTAAGAGCACATGCAAGCGTTTTGTTCTCTCACAGTAGAGCATGTGTGTCTAAGTACTGTAGCTCTATGCAGATAGGGCTGATTAATGAAGCCTGCAGAACCATGGCAGCCTAAAATAGTTAGAAAGTTCTGACCTTGTGCTCCGCCAGAAGTCGGATAAAACCACAGGCTATTTTTCTGACCACTGGGATATTTTTTTCATATGTTTTTTCTTCCCCTTTTAATTGATCCTTTTATGTCATTAGAGAAATATGGCAACTGAATGGCACTTAAAAAGATGGATGCCGGTGTCCGGTTTTGGGCCTGCTTGAAGTCGTCCATCACCAAACAGAGACAGCTGTGTTGTTTAACAAAGCACCATCCCTCAGAGGGAACCGAGGGGGGAAATAATCACCTGCTAACCAACAAACCAAACAAAACAAAACAAAAAAAAATACAAGAAGACTGGGGTAATACTTCATCCCTTTTATTTACGCCGCTAATTGCTATTAGTGTCCATATTTTTAGAAGAGCGCAAAAAACAAAAACAAAAAAAAACTACCTTATGTCCTGGTATTCATCTTCACGCAGCAGTGGTTTGTGCAGAAATATTATATTACTGGATCTTTTGATGTAGTGGTGGGCTGCTTTGCCCTTAGTGACTGGGAAGCTACGGTTTTACATCGATGCTCAGTCATTGGATTTTGTTTAACCAAACCATAAATCCATGAGAATTTCAATGAAGTCTGGAACAAACTGTGAGCACTGTGTATTCAGTGTGCTCTCGCAGATATGGGGGTCTCGCAGATATACCTTGTCTGTGCTGATGTTGTGCACAGCCCCAGTACCAAGAGGTTTGTGGTGCTCAGATATGTTCTCATAGCGTGAGTTGGCCCTTGACCAGGTATATCCATTTTAAGGCCCCAGGCCAAAGACAGGACACTGGCAGGTATAATGAAACCCCAAGCGCAATTGCATTTATTTGACTTATGCCACCCCTTCTATGGGAAATAAAATGAAATCCCAACTGCTAGGGGGCAGTGTGTGTGGCTCAGGTACATGGTTCCTGTTTTTGAGGAAAGCTGCACTTCCTTCACCTGAGTGAGCAAGGGCAGAAGAACCAGTAATGTGGTGATGGTTGTTAAAAGGACTATAACTATCAAATAGGTTATAACTCGTGCCCTTCTTGCCTTGATAAAAGCCAGAAGCCAAGTCCTGAAATTTTGGCCGAATAGCTCCATTTTAAAGTATGGCTCCCCTGTATCGTCCCAATTATGATACCCATCCAGAGAGCTCACTAGCCTGAATGATTATACATAATTTATAGGTAAACAATTCATGTAAATCATAATTTTAGTTTTCGGTTACAGTACATTGCATGAGTCACTACATTTAAACAAAACGTGTCATTTTAATCTATGAATGAATCTATGTTGGGTTAGGCAGGTGTTTAGCTAATTCAGTACAGTAATATGTGGGTAACGTAATAGGTGCAGAAAACCTGCATATACCGGCCCTCATGGCCCACAACTCTGTATTAGTGTGTACATTATTTACAAAATCAGCACAACAGAATGTTCTGCCATTTAATCTCCACCTCCAATTGGAGTCCTGCCTATATGATATTGTGTTTAATCAGAAGTTTTTACTTCATTTGTTAATTAACCAGGCACACCCCTGGAGTGGAGTTATGCAACATTTTTTGTGAGCAGTTTGTCAGGCTTATATTGCGATCCTGACAAGGGCTAACAGCTGACTAAGAAAAAAATCTGATTTAAAATTCCAGGCTAATAACAGTTAAATACAGTATTTTCTATGTTAAGATCTTAGGCGTGAAATGTGGAACCAGCATGGAAAGGCAAGCCACATGCCAAACTGTATTTAAAAAATGGTAATCTTTTAAGTGCAGGTGACAGTCAGTGAGAGATATTCAGTAACCTGCAGTCAAATCTGTAAAAGCTTGGGTTGGCGGTGCCCTGGGAAGGCTTTGCTCATCTTACTCTGAAATGCAAAGTACTGTTCGCTCCAAGTTTCTTAGCCCTCACTCAGAAAGTGACTTAAAAGATTCCCTGAGAAATACTGACTTCACAATTTCAAGTCCCAGTGCATGAGAGCTAGTTTTAAAAATAGTCCATTTACTGGATGCATTTCCAGATTCAGACCATGGAAAAAGACAACCTGAGAGAAGGTTAATTGGCTCCAATGCCACTAAATGGTGGAGTGCAGAGCAGTGCGATGAGAATCCTCATGCATTACATCAACCTTTGATGTATTCATAAGTACATTACACCAACTTGAAGGGTTGTACATTACCATGTAAGGTTTTGAAAAATGTTCTCAAAAACAAAAAGTCATCAGTTAATCATAGTGTAGATGAAGTACAGAATTACCACTCTGTGCCAGGAGCCGTAACACTTTGCTTTGACGAGATACCATAAAGCTGACATAAAAGTGTTATACGCATGAAACAACTGTCATAACCAGTGATATTGTAGCTTATAACAAATATTATAGCGTTGTTATAATGTTTACAAGACAGATTTCAAAAACAAATTGTATTGTTGCATACAGCACAACAATGTTGTGGAAGTCATAGGCTATAATACACTGCCATGACTAATTTTGGCATTATACTATGCTTACAACAGCATTAATTCAGCTTTGTGTTATATACAGGGGCTCCTCTCTATACGTTGACCCAGTATCCCTCTTTTCATACTTATTTTGTAATCCCAACTGCTGATGTCTGCAATATAAGACCTTAAAAAACATTTAATAGTGTTTAAGAATAATTCCACATTGTTGGTTAATGTGTCAAGGTATCATATTTTGTCTAATATTTTGTCTGTACATACCTTGTGAGTAAAAAGCATTAGTTAATATGTGACTCGTCCAATATGTTATGTGACATTACTTGCAATCATAACATTGGTGGGTAGCAATTTGCAATTTGATCAATACATTAAAAAATGTTGACTGGTGCATCTTGAGATGAAATTTGGTGAGTGCACACATTTTCATTATTTTTTGTCCAGCAAAATTGTTATTATGTACCATAATATGCAGCCTTCACAAATGTGCATGTGATTGTATTTTGGGAACAGATTTACTGTAAAATAATAAATAAAATAATGTGTACAATTGAATTATGCTGGGTTGCAGCACACACCTGTCCTCTAACCACAATGGACCTCACTTACATGCTACTTGCACACATAACTTTGGAGCAACAAGTATAACTTTTGCAAACAGCCTATATGTAGAAATTGGTTCAAAGTAAATTTCACACAGACTGTAGAAAGAACTTCTTCATGTAACACATAGAATAGTTTGTTTCAATTTTTGATACAGAGTCAAATACCCTTAGATCCTTCAAGATCACAAACTTAACACACTGATATCTTAAATGCAGGTGTATGGCCACCTGCATTAGCTTGATTATTGTTTTGTTTTTTATAGATGGCCCCAAATTGTTGTTGCCTTTTCTCCTTTTGTAAGTGCTATGAAAGGCTATAATTTTTTTTGTTGAAATTTTGTGTGAGTGAAATACATACCCATAGTGGGACCACACAATCCTAAGGGATTTGGAGGCTACATTTTGTCATTACAAATACGTTTCTATATGGTTCGGAGGCCTGAAAAACAGACTTTGCCCTTTTCTTAAATGCATACAGTAGCCCGTATTGATGTGTTGTGTGGCCTTCCTGTATAAACACAAGAACCACATGTCAATCAATTATTACAGATCACAGACACAGCACTTTTACCTGGCTTTTTAACAGACATGAAATTCAATAGGATGTAAATCAATGCAGTTTACCTGTGCAGTTTATCAAAAATTCTAGTCTTTTAAAGCACTAACATTTCCTTAATCATCATATTCTCGGAAATGGTCTAGCCACCATATACAATTTTGAACCCAATTTTTTATGTGCTCTTGTTCCAAGACAAAAGGTTGTAAAGACTACATGCTATAATGGCTATAACTCCAAAAAGGAAACTAATGGCAGTTAGTGCCAGCTGACTAAATCTAGTATATGTAATATCAAATACAAAATTCTCCATCTACATTTCAAGTGAATAATTTCCATGTGAAAAATATGTTTGCCATAAACTACCCAAAAAATATGCAAATTAGCCAATCCCATTCACCAGTTAGCCAATTACTGCAAATTGGTGTACACAGACAGTCAGCATTGCCAGAACATCATACATTGTGACAATAAAAAATTATGGATGGCTGGAGTAACTTAAAAAAGTAATTTTAAAAAGTACATGGACACTTTGGAATGTGATTTAACAAAATTGTATATTAAAAATTGATAGATTCAGCCACATAGCTGTCATAAGGCAATACATTTTATGTATCGATTTTTATGTGGAGTTATGAGTAAACCATGTTTGCATTTGATGAAACATTACATGTCCATATAGATCTCTGAGATGTGTCACCATACTGATTTGGTGGTTAATGGTCTCATGGCACAAATGCAATATTGGATGTTTCAACATTAGTTTGAAAATGCTTCTTGTAAAATTAGTAACATACATTTGATTAATTACACTTGCAACACTTTTTGCTCATTATGCTCATGATATCATTCATTATTCTTGGAGTCTTGAATTTTGCACCTGATCCTCATAAAGTATGTACAGTGGGCTCCAGATGTATTGGCACCCCTGACTGAAAATGCACAGAAAATACTTTAAAAAATAAACACTATAATTGTTGAGGGAAAACTCAAGATGTGAAAAATATTGTAGTTTATTAATGTTCCAATGGAACCGACCAAAATCATACATTTATTTAATAAAACATTTATAAAAACTTCTGCAAAATCAAGGTTGCATAATTATTGGCACCCCTGGTTTAGTACTTGGTGCAACCACCTCTGGCAATGATAACAGCATGGAGTCTTTTCCTGTAATGTTTGACAAGGTTAAGGAACACATTTAGAGAGATTTTGGATAATTCCTCTATGCAGATTCTTTCAAGATCTTTCAAATTCTTGGGTTTGCACTTCAGCTGCCATCTTCAGTTCAGTCCACAGGTTTTCAATTGGCTTGAGGTCCGGCGACTATAGCCATTGCAGAACATTGGGATGGCAGGTATGCCATCCGCCACATTACGGCTTGGCGGGGCATGCCCCATACCTATACAGCACCTAGAGTTTGGCACTTTTCAAGGTTTTCTACAGAAGTAACCACAATGACCACAGACTCTCAGCCCTTAAAAACATGAATTCTTGTATGTTCTGACCTCATGTAACCACACAGCATTCAGATACAACTTCATACATCCACACAATAAAGCCCCAAAGACCCTCGCTACCTGTCTGCTGCCTCCATGCCCTCAAAAAATAATTATCCACATTGGATACCAACATCACATACCTGCTCTCCCAAGCTTATCGCCCAATAAAAACGCTTCAAACTAATGTGGACACATCACAAAATCACAGACAAAACCGCTATATGACTTGGTGATTTCCATGAAGCTACTGTGGCCTACTGGTTACAGTTGCTGCCTCTCACACAGAGGATTGGGGTATTGAGCCCAACAGGACACAAGTAAATTTTAGACAAAAACAATGTGCAACTGTTAAATACTTTTAATTTATTAGACTGTTATTTTCACATTAACAAAGGTATTTTTATTGGAAAGGCAAAAGACTTTTCCAATATTAACTGTTAAATGTTTCACTTGTACTACAGTGAAATGGTGAAAGTCAGACGACACCGCTTCAAGTAACGTTGTGCAGTATGGAAACAAATGTTCCATTTGCTGTTCACATTGACAAATGGCCTATAGCCTATATCACATGACTGTTCTGAGACTCTTTGGTGTAGAGGTTAGCGTCCAGCCTTATTATGTGAGAGACCTGGGTTCGAACTCCACCTGATACTAAAGTGTAATTTCATTTTGGACTAAAACACTGTGCACATGTTCTGGTTTTTTAATACAAGAATGTTTTTTATTGCAAAGGCAAAGACATGTTTACAATATTAACTGTTCACTTGTAGCCTGTTACTTAAATAATTCAGTCACTGGACACCATGGCAGTTATGCAATAGCTAATGTTATGGGAACAGGTATCTCATGGCCATTTGTCAAGCAAAGAAAAAAGCTTTCATGCAGAATATCATCTGGTTAAGATTGCGTTGTTGCATTAACCCTTTTGCGCAAATTTGGTCAATTTTCATCTAAACATCGAACAAAAAGTTCGGAAATGATCTGATCCCACAAGTGTTCAATTGGGCTGAGGTCAGGACTGTTGGCAGGCCATTCCATTCTCTCTACTCCCAAATTCTGGAGGTAGTCTCTGATAAACCCCGCTCTGTGGGGGCGAGCGTTGTCATCTTGGAGGATAGAGTTCGGTCCCAGACTGTGGAGATATGGGATTGCCACTGGTTGCAGAATCTCATCTCAATATCTCTCTGCATTGAGATTGCCTCCAATGATGACAAGCCTCGTTTTTCCAGTGATGGAGATGCCGCCCCACACCATCACACTGCCTCCACCAAAAGGTGTTACTCTATCGGTGCAGCAATCAGCATAGCGTTCTCCCCGTCTTCTCCAGTCATGGCAGGCCTCCTGGCAGCCCTATGAGCCCGGAGATTGGCTGCGTGCAGTCTGTTCCAGATTGTCTGGGCCGAGAGCCGTGTGCCATATCGTCCTGCAAACCTTGACTGCAAATCTGTAGAAGACAGCCTACCTACCTAAGTGCTGAAAGGGTGAGGAACCGGTCTTCTTGGGGTGTCGTCTTCTTGGGACGCTCACTTCACGGTCTGTCTCTGACATCCCCCGTTTCATGGAACTTGGCCTTCAGTTTGGAGATGGTACTAGGGCTCACTCCAAATAATGCCGCAACTTGCTTATGCGGAACACCAGCTTGAAGTTGCCCTATCGCACGGGCCTTATCGAGATCAGACAAACGTGGCATGCCGATTCTTGGAGCAGACACCAATTGATCACTGTAGCAGGGCCCATGCTCACAGGTGCTGCCAATCAGGCACCTGATTGTCAGCACCTGGGGGTACCGGAAGCTCAAAACAAGAGTCAATAGCAACAGCAGAATAAGCTGTTTGGCATTGGCAGAGAAGATTTGGCAAATTTTTCATGGGCGCAACCCACATACTCAGCTGTGCTGCTCATCCCACAAATGTTCCTTACAAATGGGGCACCATTTAAAAGGGAAATAAACAGGCTTTCCAATGATATAAAATGTATTGCCAAGAAGCATTGTTTCAACAGAGAAATAATCTACCAAACAATTTCCGAACTTTTTGTTCGATGTTTATTTAGGGGGTGCTTTGTTTAAGGCTTTATAACTCCAGGTGTGAGCATCACATAAACTTGGTAAATGGTTTAAATAAAACAAGAAAGGTGTACCATTTGCAGTATGAACTCATAGTTTAACCTCTTGGCGCAAATGGCATATTTGGTCAATCTTGGGGGTACTCTGTTTAAGGCTTTATAACTCCAGGTGTGAGCATCACATAAACTTGGTAAATGGCTTAAATGAAACAAACCCGGTGTACCATTTTCGATTTGTTTATTTTCATAATTTAAGTCAAAATAAAGTGCCGGAAATGCAAGCAAAACTTTGCACAAAATTCAACAAAATATATATTTCTTCAAAATACTGAGAGCTACATAAATGAAACAGGTAAAACTACACATTTCCTGGATCATAAACTCCTTGTCCACAAGCATTCAATAATCGCAGGGTGATATACAGAACTACTAAAGATCTATGACACAAAATGTAAGCAGTGTAGCCTGATGTACCCAGGGTCTCCAAACCTATCCAAATTGGCTAAAATGTGAATAGCTGTAAATCTTAAACTAATCATACATTTCAGTGCAAATCAACCGTTTTGACTCATTTAACTCACCTTTTTATCATTTTCATGTGGGAATTATTTTGGATCAGTACAGGGGGGTGGATATCTAGGTGTCCAATAACCTACCCAAAACCTCTCCGAGAAATTATTAAAAAGCCTTTTGTCCTTTATAAAGCATATACATTTTCCCTTACGATCACTTAATGGATGAAAACATTGATATTGCACAGTTTCAGTTCAGTGTTTGATGCCAAGTGTGCCATTTTTTCACCATTATCCTTCATATACTGCTTCATCCTGTGCGGTGCCTTCGTGGCCAACATGCACTCATCAATGGCACGGTCTTGAGTATGATGTAAGGATCTTGTCCTGCAGTGGCTTCACTCTGAACAGTAGAGGGCACTGCTGGAGTGGCAGAGGTGGAGGGTCAAGCATGTTATAGGAACAAATGACATAATGCAGAAGCATTATAACACTGTGGTACACACAGCTAAATATTAAATCATTCACTCTTGTACTTCAGTAAACACTTTCTTCTGTATGCTACATTATGTTATATTTTGTTGCATGCTCTAGGATGGCATTACTCTGTAGTGTGTTTCACAACTGTTGCTTATTTATTTTATTTATTTATTTTACATTCATCTTGCACACATCTGGACACAGTAAATTTGAATACATATTTTCCATTCCCTAAGTGAAAAGCATCACCCATGGATATACTAATACCCCATAGAGTACATTATGCACAAATAAATTACAATACAATAAAATAATATCGGAAAACACTGCCAATGTTCTAGCTTCACGGCAAATCGAGGCATAAAATATAACGTACGACTGAGCAACCAAACAGAACAGCGCTAAAATACTCAATTTCATTGTGAATGCTATGAATTCTAACAAAGCAGGCCACCACGAGCCACTACGCGAACGGCACGAACACATAGTATCAATACATTACAGTTATTTGGCAGACGCGTTTATCCAAAGCGACGTACAATAAGTGCATATTGAAGGTCATAGACACAATCTACGAAGCAAAGTCACGAAAGCGCTACTTTCTCACAACGTAGGAGCTATCGCTAGTCATCAGTCATCAACCGAATACAGTCAGCTATACATTCTAAGTCACGAAAGCGCTACTTTCTCACAACGTAGGAGCTATCGCTAGTCATCAGTCATCAACCGAATACAGTCAGCTATACATTCTAAGTCACGAAAGCGCTACTTTCTCACAACGTAGGAGCTATCGCTAGTCATCAGTCATCAACCGAATACAGTCAGCTATACATTCTAAGTCACGAAAGCGCTACTTTCTCACAACGTAGGAGCTATCGCTAGTCATCAACCGAATAGTCAGCTATACATTCTAAGCTATGAGATAGCTAAACCAAATAGAAAATAAAAAATAAACGGAAAGAACGTACTATATAATTGGCCTTATACATGTAGTTATTCAAGGTGGAGTCTGAAAAAGTGTGTTTTCAAATATGTTCAGCATTATTAGCAGGCTAACAGTGGTCTATTACGACCGATGCAAATACAAAAATAACGAAAATATAGCACGCAGTGGAAAAACGAATGTATATAATCAAAATATTACAAGCAGTAATACTTACATGTTGAGGAGGATATCTTCCCCATATTGATAGGCACCTCTTCCACAGAATCTATGCTACAGGGATTAGAAGAATCTCTGTTGCTGTCCTCTTCTAACCGACTTCGGGTGAAAATTGCTAAAAAGTCACTTCAAAGGTGCGCGCAGTTTTATCGCGTAATACCAAATGCATCATACCAAATGCGTCAAACCAAATGCGTCATCTGCGCATGCCTGCGTAAAATTGTCGTGATATAACAAGTATTGCAGTTACGCTCGCCCTTAAATAGTTAATCCAAGCTTTCAATTACACATGTAAATTACTTTTGGGGAAGTTTATCGTGCCTTCTATTGGATAAAACCATCGTCGATCAAACCAGAATAAAATTGATAGCGTCACAAAGGAGCAATCAGGAAGTGGGTTTTACGCAGAGCTAGTTTAGGTTGTGTAATCGTGTTCAAATGCGCTGTGTATTTTTCAAACGGATTGTCCAAGACAATAAATGACCACGGAATCTTGAAAGGGACATATCTACGCTTAAATCCATGGTAGGATTGCACATGAATTCCATATTTAATCGCAGATATTGATAGTAGAATGGCATTGTATGATTAGAGAATGATTCCACTTGTTTATGTAGGTATTGATTGAGCAGCGATTTGCACCGCTGTTTTTGCATAAGGTGGGTTTATCTGGTTGCTATGACGGTATTCTAATATTATATGATGAATACATATATTTATGAACTCCAACATAGACGCTATTGCCCACTATGTCACGCATGGGTAGGTATAGGCTGGGTGGGGAGTGCTTGTTAAATGGACTTGCTACGGAAAGATAGTGACACTTAGAAACTACGCATTGGCCAGAAATCGTCGCGAATCGTCTACCAATAAAGTTAAAATACCGCGTTTGGGTTTTCCACTAATAGTTTGGCTGCAGGAGCAACACGTGTCTCAGTTGCGTAAAACGGTCTCGCAGGCGCGACTATCTAGACTATCTGAACTAAGGGGTTACGTCAAAATAAAGGGCCACAAATGCAAAGAAACTTTGAAAAAATGCAAAAATAAATTGTTTTTCTTTAGTTTGCAACAAAATACTGAGAGCTACATAAGTGAAACAGATAAATACAGTCAAGCCAGAAAGTCTGAACACCCCTTTCACCTTCTCCACGTTTTATTACATTACAGACATATTCTAAAATAGATTCAGTTCATTTTTTGTCTCAAAATTTTACACAAAATAGCCCATAATGACAAAGTGAAAACATGTTTTTAGACATTTTTGCAAATGTATTAAAAATCGAAAACTGAAATCTTTCATTTACATAAGTATTCATACCCTTTGCTTTAACATATTTTTAAAGTATGATATTTAGTATTTAATATACTGTGACCCATCAACATCAAAAGACTCTCAATATCTTATTTCCAGGTACTTGTCATGGATCTTGCCTTCCTTCCCTTATCTCCACGTTCTCGTTATTCTTTTTTGTCGTTACCGGTAATCTATCGGATTTTCCTTTGTTCTGCGACGGGGTTTTGCTTTCGCCTCGTCATTAGTAAGTTCACCTGTGATTAATTTCCGTTGACTATTTATACTCCGCTTCCTGCCTCTCTCGTTGCTTCCATGTTATTCCTCGTAACATTCGAGCCGGTAAAAGAAGGTATAGGTTTAGGTAGTAAGCTAGTTTTAAAAAAAGAAAGGGTTTAGAAGAAAGGGTTTATTAAGAAAGCTAGTCTCTTTTCACTCATTTCAGAGCAGAGACTTTCTCATTTTCTTTCGTTTTACACGAAACGGTTTCCTTTCCTTTCGCTCCACAAACGGGAGTAAGATAAGCGTGTCTGCTTATTTCCTTTGTTTTACTACGCTTATCTGCGAGCGCTTTAACTGCTTAGTCCCAGGGAAAGGGATCTTGTTTGTTTTATTTTCTCTGTTCGTTCGCTCCACAGACGTGGTTGGATAAGCGTGTCCGCTTATTTCCTTTGTTCTTTTACGAGCGCTTTAACTGCTCTGTCCCAGTTAAAGGGATATTATAGTTTTTATTTTCTTTGTTCGTTCGCTCCACTAACGTTGTTAGATAAGCGTGTCCGCTTATTTCCTTTGTTCTTTTACGAGCGCTCTAACTGCTCTGTCCCAGTTAAAGGGATATTATAGTTTTTATTTTCTTTGTTCGTTCGCTCCACAAACGGAGTTAGATAAGCGTGTCCGCTTATTTCCTTTGTTCTCCCACGAGCGTTCCAACTGCTCTGTCCCAGTTAAAGGGATATTATAGTTTTTATTTTCTTTGTTCGTTCGCTCCATATACGGAGTTCGATAAGCGTGTCTGCTTATTTCGGTTGTGTTGCTCGCATATCGAGTTCCTCACCTTTTTCGTGAGGTTATTAGTGTTCTCATTATTCTCCCTTTCCACTACGGATTATTGTCCGTTTTTTTGTGGTGTTCATTAGAACACTTTAAGACGCCTGTCGATCTGTCGCATCTGGACCTCCAAACATTCTCCTCCGTGTTTCTGGCACAGAGAACCACTACAGAACATGGAAGCCATAGGGGAGGGGCCAGCGATAGATCCCATTGTTCATAGGGTCTTAATAACTCAGGAGGCAGCCCTTGCCTCTCAGGGAGAGAGTATTCGAGCTCTTCTAGTCTCTCAACAGACTCTGCACGAGCAGATACGCCTTCAGGCGGTCGCTCTGCAGGATCTAGCGGAGAGTCTCCGAACTCTCTCTCTCAGGACCGACCCACCCTCAGTTGCACAAGCACCCACACATCCCATTCCTCCCCCACCTCCACCTGACGCTAGAGAGCCTAAACTTCAGCTCCCGCTGCGGTATAGCGGGGAGTCGGGAAAGTGTCAGGGGTTTCTAACTCAGTGCCTAATTTTTTTTTAAATTCAGCCCTCCCGCTTCTATGCGCAAGAGTCCCGGGTAGCATTCATTCTCTCACTCCTAACCGGGAATGCTCTTGCATGGGCTGACCCACTTATCAGGGCTAATTCGCCTATCATGGAGAACACAGATGGGCTTATGGCGGAGATGGTGTCAGTTTTTGATCAGGACGTGTTTGGCAATGAGGCCGCCATGCGGTTGACCCGTCTTCGTCAGGGCTCTGACACCGTGGCCGCTTTTGCTATTGCTTTTCGTGCTCTTGCAGGGGTGACAGGATGGGCCGATGAGCCTCTTAGGGCACTGTTTATAAACGCCCTGTCGGAACCCGTAAAAGACGCTCTCGCGGGTCTCGAACCACCCGCTACGTTCGGTGCCCTGGTGTCCACCGCCATTCGGTTAGACAACCGTTTTAGAGAGAGAGAGAAAGAGAGGGGTTCTAAAGGTTTTAGGTATCGCCCAACTAATTACCTTTCTTCCGCTACGCCAGCGGTGTCTCAAACCCCTTCACTATCTCCTATTGAGCTGGAGGAGCCCATGCAGGTCGATGGGTCCTCCATGCGCGTAACAAGGGAAGCTATGTCCCGTGACTTGTGGTGTAGGTACTGTAAGGGGTGGGGTCACTTAAAGGAACAGTGTCCCAAGCTGTCAGGTAAAAAAGGGGCCTTGCTAGAGGAACCAAGTTGCCTAGGGGGACTGCAGTTCAAGTACCCTCGGACCCTCCTGCCAGTCAAGTTACGCTGGAACGATTGCCAGTTCCATTGCAACGCTTTTATTGACTCCGGGGCAGTTGAGTGCCTTATCGATGCCGATTGGGCCAAGTCCCACAAAATTCCCACCCACCCTCTGCCTCATCCTCGCCTTGTTACAGCTCTGGACGGCCGCCCGGTAGGCACAGGCACAATTTCCCGCGTTACCTCCACCATACGCATGAGCGTTCCGTATCAGGATCATACGGAGGAGATTCAGTTTTTTGTGATTGAGTCCCCAGCTTATCCGCTGATCTTGGGTCATTCTTGGCTTGCCCATCATAATCCTCATATTAATTGGGGGGGGGCCGGTCCTGTTATCCATCAGTGGGGTTCCCAGTGTAAATTTCACTGTTCTTCCGCCAGTCTGTTGCCGTCGGGAGGAGGGGTTCAGGAATCTTCCGAACCGATCAGTACTACTGATGTCATAGTTGCCCCGGTTATATGGGAGGTTGAGACAGCAGTGCAGAGAGCCTTGCGCTCGGACCCAGGCTCAGGTGGGGCACCAGCCCACTGTCTTTTCGTGCCTCCTCATCTTAGGTCTAGGGTTCTCCAGTGGGCCCACACCTCCCAACTTACCAGTCACCCCAGTGTTCAGCGTACTAGGGACTTTTTGTCCCAACGTTTCTGGTGGCCTAGTCTGGAGAGGGACGTACGCTCGTTTGTCACGGCTTGTCCGGTTTGCGCACGCATCAAGGTCTCTCACCTTCCTCCCTCGGCTAGACGGCCGCGCTCCAGGCGCATCCACCCTACGGTTCACGTCTCCCGTCTGAAACCGGTACTCATCAGCCCACTCGCGCCGGTGGAAAGACAACCTTCGCCTCCCCGACTCTTAGAAGGGGGCTCGGCTTATACTGTTCGCCGCATTATGGCCGAGAGACGTGTGGGCAGAGGGTGGCAGTTCTTTGTGGACTGGGAGGGCTACGGCCCTGAGGAACGTTGCTGGGTTCCTAGGAGAAACATCCTGGATCCTCAGTTAATCACCGACTTCCGCAGAAATAAGGTCGTGGAAACGTCTGGTGCCGTTCCTTAGAGGGGGGGTCCTGTCATGGATCTTGCCTTCCTTCCCTTATCTCCACGTTCTCGTTATTCTTTTTTGTCGTTACCGGTAATCTATCGGATTTTCCTTTGTTCTGCGACGGGGTTTTGCTTTCGCCTCGTCATTAGTAAGTTCACCTGTGATTAATTTCCGTTGACTATTTATACTTCGCTTCCTGCCTCTCTCGTTGCTTCCATGTTATTCCTCGTAACATTCAAGCCGGTAAAAGAAGGTATAGGTTTAGGTAGTAAGCTAGTTTAAAAAAAAGAAAGGGTTTAGAAGAAAGGGTTTATTAAGAAAGCTAGTCTCTTTTCACTCATTTCAGAGCAGAGACTTTCTCATTTTCTTTCGTTTTACACGAAACGGTTTCCTTTCCTTTCGCTCCACAAACGGGAGTAAGATAAGCGTGTCTGCTTATTTCCTTTGTTTTACTACGCTTATCTGCGAGCGCTTTAACTGCTTAGTCCCAGGGAAAGGGATCTTGTTAGTTTTATTTTCTCTGTTCGTTCGCTCCACAGACGTGGTTGGATAAGCGTGTCCGCTTATTTCCTTTGTTCTTTTTCGAGCGCTCTAACTGCTCTGTCCCAGTTAAAGGGATATTATAGTTTTTATTTTCTTTGTTCGTTCGCTCCACTAACGTTGTTAGATAAGCGTGTCCGCTTATTTCCTTTGTTCTTTTACGAGCGCTCTAACTGCTCTGTCCCAGTTAAAGGGATATTATAGTTTTTATTTTCTTTGTTCGTTCGCTCCACAAACGGAGTTAGATAAGCGTGTCCGCTTATTTCCTTTGTTCTCCCACGAGCGTTCCAACTGCTCTGTCCCAGTTAAAGGGATATTATAGTTTTTATTTTCTTTGTTCGTTCGCTCCATATACGGAGTTCGATAAGCGTGTCTGCTTATTTCGGTTGTGTTGCTCGCATATCGAGTTCCTCACCTTTTTCGTGAGGTTATTAGTGTTCTCATTATTCTCCCTTTCCACTAGGGATTATTGTCCGTTTTTTTGTGGTGTTCATTAGAACACTTTAAGACGCCTGTCGATCTGTCGCATCTGGACCTCCAAACATTCTCCTCCGTGTTTCTGGCACAGAGAACCACTACAGTACTGTTACAAGTGATACTATAAGCTCTCTGCATTTGAATGGATCTCTATGAGAAATGGGAGGTGAGACTAGATTCAGCTGTAAATTACACTGGTACAGTATGGAACACATGGCTGGCTAAATGGCTGTGAGTCATCAAGGGTCTGAGCTATCGAACGAGCATTCCAAACCATCACTCTGTTGCCAGATATGGAGTAGATGTGGATGGATATTTTCATCAGTATAGGGGGGTAGATATCTATGGGTCCAAAACCCCTATGCAAAACATGTCATGAAATAAAATGTATAAAAAATATACATTTGCTTCTTCTGATGGTCATTTGAAAAGCAGGGATAGCCGTTCATCTTTGATATGGTTGAAACAAGATAAACTCTTCAGGGTTAATCAGAAAACAGCTATAGCTGAATATACTGGTAAGTACTTGGTTTTCTAAATATATTTATAGCCTACGAGAGATTTTGGATAACAAAAATTAGGTGTCTTCTAAACCGAAAATGCATCAGGTACTGTATATAGCAGGCTGCAATCAGCAAGGGAAAACGGCGAGTGCTTATTTGTACTACAACGTGCTTTACTAATATTATTGTTCCTATACGTGAACTTGATTTCCTTTGCGTGTATAAATGGTGCATTTTACAGTCTGTGGCTGTGGCGAGAGGATCGGTTGTAAGTCAAACTTTATGGAATTTTCTTAAAGCTGCAGTTCTTCATTTTAGACTAACATGAATACAGTAATTGAGACGGATACGTCTCAACCACTAGGGGCAAAGTTTATACAGTTCAAATAGGCTACATACCGTCATTCAATTAAATGAGTTGTAGTTCAAGGTAGGCTAAAGCACAGAACTCATGCCTATGTCTTTCTTTGAGCTACAATGCATGCGTGTGTCTGCATGTATTCTGTATGCATGTCTCTCTTGATGTCATTATCTTCATGCATTATCATCATTAGTTAGCTACCAAACACATGACATTAGTACACAAAAATATGTTTTCAATGTATAAAAAATGGCAAGTTACTCACGCATAGCCTACAAAGCACTGTCTGTAAGTCCTTAATTCTAACTTGCAAAAAAGTTGCCAAGTTACAACTAACAATATTGCCTATTGTAGCTCACACTAAATAAACAAGCTCTATTCCAAAGCAATGCTATCCAAACGTTCCTAAATTCTTTCATGCAACTTGGCCCTGTGTTTTTTACTCTTACCATCTCAAGAGAATGTGGTCAATGAAACTGTAGCCTACGTGTCACATCAAACTGAAAGGACAATCATTTATAGTGGAAATAATCACAGATTCACATGTGTTGCAAATACTACACTGCAGGGTATGTTTGAACAATTGTCTGCATCTAGTGCTTTGGGTCTATGAAAAGCAGAGCATGATACAATGTATTATTATTATGTATTAATTGATGTATTTATTTATTTGGAATATTTGGATTTCTATAGAAACCTGTGTGGTCATACAGAGCCTAGATATTCTTGTGTTCACAAAATTCTGTTCGCAAATAACATAACTATTATTATGTTAACAAATTAGTACTATTACTTATTTGGCATCATCTGAGACACAAACATAGGCTACATTGACAGGGCGAACATGTCTGGATAGGTTTGTAAAAATGCTATATGTAGGCTATTTTCAATGTCATCATATTAAAAAAAATTATCTGCATTTATTTATTCATCCCCCCTTTCTCTATTGTAAATGATCTTTCTTGGTGTAAATGTCTCTTTGTGAATTGTAGAGAAATCTGTAGCAGCAGCAAACATTTTAAAACCTGTACATTTTCTAAAGGAAACTTGACAACAAAGTATAAACATATACTTTCTGGAGTGTAATTATTTGTCAACTATTTAAACAATTAATTGAAATGATGTTGTTCCATGAGGCCATTTTTGTTATTTGACATGACAAGTTTGAATGACCACAATCTCTTCACATGCTAAGATGAAAAAACACAGGGCCAAGTTGCATAAAAAAATTTAAGAAAGTTTGGATAGCATTGCTTTGGAATAGAACTAGTTTAATTAGTGTGAGCTACGATAGGAAATATTGTTAGTTGTAACTTGGCCACATTTTAATATCAATACTTTTAAAGGCAGGCCTAGTTTGCAAGTTGGAATTAAGGACTTACAGACTCACAGCTTTGTAGGCTATGCGTGAGTAACTTGGCATTTTTTTTACGTTGAAAACGTATTTTTTGGTGAGATTGATTTACCAAAAAAAAAATTTCAGTGTGGATTTTGAGGTATGCCTTGGGTCATTGTCTTGCTGGAAAGTAAACCTACAGCCATGTCTCAGCCTTCTGGCAGAGGCAACCAGATGGTCAGCCAAAATTGGCTGATACTTGGTGGAATCCATTATACCTATTGATCTTAACCAGTGCCCCTGGACCTCTGGAATTAGAACAGCCCCAAAACATCAATGACCCACCACCATATTTCACCTAGGGTGCCTCTCCTTGTATGCATCTCTGTTTCGACGCCAAACATGCCGATGCTGTATCTGACCAAAACGTTCAATTTTGGTCTCATCTGACCACAGCATCTTCGCCCAGTCATAATTTAAATGACGTTTGGCAAACTCCAAGCGTTCAAATTGAATGCTGTGGATTATTTAAAATGACTACATGCATTCTCTTTAATCTCTTCCCCAGCACTTAATTTCCAAGAGTTTACAGCAGACAACAGGCTCAAACACTGACATTTCATCACAAACTGGAGAACAGTATAGAAAATTGGAATGCTGTGTACAAACCACAAACTGGATCACAAAGACATCAACAGGCTGAACACATCAGCAGTGTGGTGTATTCTTTTAAAAAAAATTATTTGACATTTCAAATCTCACTCAAATTGTGAATGTCCAATTTGCGAACTATGTACAAGCATGCTAATACATGCCCCCTGCTGCCGGCTTGGGAGAGTGAAGACAACTTGCAGATCTCCTCCGAAACACACGGTGCCAGCCTATGAATTTGTGACTATGAAATCACAAGTGTGCAAGAATACACAGTCACAGATCTTAAATACAAGCACAAAGTTTGATTTACAGATTCACAACATTAAATTGCGAGTGTGTAAATTTATGTTACACCACCACGCATAATGACAAGCCACACAATATTTTACACATACACGGAACTCAAACACAAACACAAACCTGGTGGCACTATAATCGGTTCATACCAGCCAGCTACTTTTTTTCACACCACAGCCAGAAGCCGCGTGTTTGCTGGACAGGGGCGGAGGAGACCCAATCATATGCGTGCGCAGAGACCAAGCCAAGAGAGGGTGCCCGGATGGCAAACGGGTCACTCAAGGAATAAAGTTAATGCATTTTCAGACTAAAATTAATGCATGTGTGTCTAATCCACGGAAACTCTTTTCCACCTTCTCCTCCCTGCTTACCCCCCCTCCACCCCCTTCACCCTCCTCCCTCTCTGCAGATGACTTCCTGACCCACTTTGAGGGGAAGGTGGCCATGATTCGCAACTCCTTCACACCTCAGGTGACACCCCACATACCCCGTACTGAACCTATCGCCACGCTGTCGTCCTTCAAGACTCTGGAGGACGCAGATGTGCTCCAACTTGTGACGCACCATCGCGCGACCACCTGTCCGCTGGACCCCATCCCGTCAGCAGTCCTCCAGTCAATATCTGCTGAGCTCGTTCCATATCTGTCCACTATTATCAACACCTCCCTAACCTGTGGCCATGTCCCTGCTGTTTTTAAGACTGCCCGTGTATCCCCACTCCTAAAAAAACCTAGCTTAGACCCCTCTGATGTCAGGAACTACCGTCCTGTATCTCTTTTGCCCTTCCTGTCCAAAACTCTGGAACGAGCTGTCCATAACCAACTGTCTGTTTTTCTCCACCAGAACAACCTGCTTGACCCCCATCAGTCCGGCTTCAGAACCGGACATTCCACAGAAACTGCTCTCCTGGCCGTGACTGAGGCGCTCTCCACTGCCAGAGCCTCATCCCTCTCCTCTGTCCTGATTCTACTTGACCTGTCTGCAGCGTTCGACACGGTCAACCACAAACTCCTGATTTCCACACTTTCTGAGATGGGCATTTCTGGGACTGCCCTCTCCTGGTTTGTATCGTACCTCACTGATCGATCCTACCAAGTCTCTTGGAAGGGTTCTGTGTCTGCACCCCATCCCCTGTCTACAGGAGTCCCGCAGGGATCTGTACTGGGTCCTCTGCTGTTCTCTATCTATACAAAATCTCTTGGTTCAGTAATCAATTCACATGGCTTCTCATACCATAGTTATGCTGACGATACTCAACTCTTCCTCTCTTTCCCTCCCTCTACCCAACAGGTGAAGGAGAGGATATCTGCTTGTCTGGCTGACATCTCTGAGTGGATGACTACCCATCACCTGAAGCTCAACCTCGACAAGACAGAGCTCCTCTTCATGCCACACAAAACCTCCCCGCTACTTGACCTCTCCATCACCGTTGACGGGACCGTGGTGGCTGCCTCCCGCTCTGCAAAGAACCTGGGGGTGGTCCTGGACGACCAGCTGAACTTCAAAGACCATATCAGGGCGACGGCACGGTCCTGCAGGTTCCTCCTGTACAACATCAGGAGGATTCGACCGTACCTGACCACCTATTCCACCCAGCTTTTGGTCCAGACCATGGTCACCTCACGCCTTGACTACTGTAACTCCCTGCTCGCAAGCCTACCAGCCTGCGCCATCCTGCCTCTTCAACTGATTCAGAACGCAGCTGCCCGGCTTGTGTTCAACCTCCCGAAATTTTCACATGTCACCCCCCTGTTGAGGTCACTCCACTGGCTGCCAGTTGCAGCCAGGATCAGGTTCAAAGTTCTGACCCTGGCCTACACTGCAGCCAATAGGACAGGCCCTATCTACCTGCAGGACTTGATCCAGAACTATGTTCCTGCTCGACCGCTTCGCTCATCTACTGCAGGGCGACTTGCGCTTCCCCCCCTCCGTGTAAATGGTACTCGCTCGTCCCGACTGCGGAGCTTTTCCACCCTAGCTCCCCAGTGGTGGAACGAACTTCCCATTCCCCTACGTTCCATGCCAACCCTGCCTACTTTCCGTCGTGGCCTGAAAACGCACCTTTTCAGACTCCACCTGGACTAATACTTATCTAGGACCTCATGGTTTGTGTTCTTGTTGAACTATGTACTCAAGATAGTCAAGTTTATAATGGTTAGAATAGAATTGTATTAGAGCTGATGTACCCAGTTCACTGTGAACTGCATTGTGTTCATTACTAGGGATAGCTGCTACTGTATGTGAAGAATGTGCTTTCTTATCTGTTCTGTAGTTACTTCGATGACCTTTCTGTATGCACTTACTGTACGTCGCTTTGGATAAAAGCGTCTGCTAAATGAATGTAATGGAATGAACACTGCTATCCCCGCTGACTGAATTCCTCCATATATCCTAGGGTGACGGAAAGTCACTGGCATGGGCTGGATTCGGTGCTCACTCATCTACTGCAAGTGGCGCTTTTAATGAGTAAGCTACCCAGCAGCCCCCTTGCACAATATTCTTGTCCAATCACTTTTACAGGGGATAGCATGGTGGAAAGTGGAAGTAGCATAAAGCATTAGGGCTCATTTTTGGGAACTGGTTGAAGTTTAGAGTTGGAACAATTTGGCAATTATATTTTGCAAAGGCACATTATTACAGAATACAAGACACAACTGAAAGCTGATGGCAAAATGCAACCTTGATTATGAAGTAGTAACTCCACCAGAAAAAAAATCACATAACCATTTTGAACAAAAGGATAAGTCGTCCCGTCATGCAGTTCTATGTGTTTGTTCTGTCCTGTATGGAAGGGTCTTTAAATTAGGTCAGGCCTAATGGGAATCACTCGGCATCTTGCTACTCTACTGCTATTAAACAAAATAATAATTTCAGTTCCTAATGGAATAAAATAGCTTGGCTGAGTGAACATTTCTATTACTCTGAAAATGAATGGCTATGTGTCCACACTCACCAATTAGGAGCCTATTGATTCACTTCTTTAATTTGATCACTTAAATCATTGTTACTACTTTTTATGTAATTGTTTTTTTTTCGTAATTGTAATTGTAGTCTGAACAAAAATGCCAAGTTACTCACGCATAACCAACAAAGCACTGTCTGTAAGTCATTAATTAAAACTTGCGAGGCCAAGTTACAACAAACAATATTGCCTATAGTAGCTCACACTAATTAAACTAGCTCTATTCCAAAGCAATGCTATACAAACTTTCTCAAATTATTTCATGCAACTTGGCCCTGTGTTTTTTCATCGTACCATCTTAAGAAAAGTGGTCTCTTGAACTTTAGATGTCAAATAATAAAAATTGCCTCATGGAAGACCACATCATTTCAATTAATGTTTTAAACAGTTGAGGAAAAATGATACTCCAGAAAATATATGTTTATACTTGGTTGTCAAGTTAATTTTAGAAGTACAGCAATTTTAATAAAAAGAAAAAAAAACTGTACTTCTTTTTACAGCATATGACATTCAAATTGACAAACATACATTTATACCAAAAAACATAATGTACAATAGAAAAAGGGGTGATGAATAAATACATACAGATACAATTTGAAATATGTATACAGGTACATAAATACCTAAATATAGAATTTAGCAAACCTATCCTGACATATGTTTGCCCCATTAATGTATCCTACTGCGTGTTTGTGGGTCAGATTAAGCCAAATAACTTAAATTGTACTAATTAACTAAATGTCAAATAAAAAAAATGTTATTTGGGAACACAATTTTGTGAAAAAAGAATGTCTCTGCTCTGTAAGACCACACAGGTTTCTATTCAAATACAAAGATTCCAAATAAATAAATTATTATTGCTATAATAATAATAATTATGATTATTATGCATTTTATTCACAGTGTGCTTTTTATAGACACAAAGCACGGATGCAGACAATTGTTCAAATATAGCCTATAGTGTACTCATTTCAGGTAACGGTAATGTACTTTGAGACTACTTTGATCAGACGTTCTCATTGGCAGATTAGATGTTGTTATCCAATGGGGAGAATTATTCTTTGAGGGCATATATGATTTTTGATGACAAGAAGAAAAGGGAAAAAGAGGAGGAGAAGGAGGAATGCAAATTTGGGGCTTTAATTTGGGGCTTTAATTTGTGCATGTGTGAAGTACCTGAATTCTGTGTGGTGACATGAGGTCAGAACGTGCAGATGTTAATGTTTTTAAGGGCTGAGAGTCTGTGGTCATTGTGATTATTTTTGTAGAAAACCCTGAAAAGTTTTCCATGCCACATGCCCCGCTAGGCCGTAATTTGGCGGATGGCATACCTACCATTCCAATCTTTATTATTTTTTTCGATACACAAATTTTCCGTTGTCAAATTGAGTTACTTTCTTGAACTTTCAACTTGGATCAGGGAATTTGAAACATGAGGGCTGTATGAAACCAGAGTATAATCTTCAAGATCTAGCTGGCGAGGTATGGCATATAAACTGTTTCCATTTTGTGAACAAGTCTAAAGGCAGTTCAAAACGACTTAATGTCAAAGACTTATTATTAGAGAAATTAATTCACCTGAACTGACTTGTGGAATACTCCAGCCTAAAACATTTACATCATTAGTAAACGTACTGCAGCAATGTATAATTCATTCTGGGGTTTATTATCTGATTTGTGTAATATATTTAACTTTATCGCTATTCACACTTTTTCACTTGCTATCCTGTCAGGCTTCGTCTGGATCTGTTCCAGTGTGATATTTTTAGGTGTTACCCAGAACTATTTTCGCCACCCCCTTTCGTGAGAATGTTAGCTAAAAGGCTAAAACTAAAGTCGGAGATCGTGGCCTCGCCCCCAATCCCCCGTGAACTAAATAAATGGACTAATTACACAATGATGGACTAATTATGAAGTGTTCATGTGTGCAAAGTTGTAAGTAGCCAATCGACAGTCTTAAATTAAAATAGCCTTAAATTGGCACTTAAAGACACAAAAGCGCAAAAGATACTACAGAGATTTACACAGTCAAGGACAAATCTGGCAGAAAGCATGTGAGGATAGGGGGGGGGGGGGGGTGCCAATCGTAGATAGCCAATCGACAGTCTCTCTCATAATGTTTATGAACTCATTGCACTTTGTGCTGCCATTTCATATGCATAATTTCTTTAATCAGGGGAGTGGCTTTTCTCTTTTTGCTGTGAGATGTGTTTGGGTGGCGTAACCGCGTGAGGCGTGAGGCAGAGCATTAAAGCGTGTCTCACGCCAAAAGCAACCCTGTGGTCTAACAGAGGCATTGGTCAGTGTAAACGCACAATTGGCTCTAGCTTTGCCCAGGGATGGGAGTATTACAGTCTGCAGGGACCACAGCATATCATTGTGTACCAGTAACCTGGGCTGGCTGATCGAGCGCCTGCAAGTCTCACCTTTTAGGGTGCATATGAAGCGTTGTCCTCCAGCATGTCTGTGCGAGCTGAACTTGCTCATTTCTATATGAAGCACATACTTGACTCTGCGCTCCAAATTGATAGCAGACATTGTGCCATAATGAATATGATTGGGGGGTGTCTCGGTGGCCTGTAGAGGACCGTCCACATGCATTGCGAGCCACGACATCGGCGTTTTGAATCCTCCCGTTCCAATTCTTCCTGTCGCTCTACACTGTAAAATTAAAAACCCTATATTATTAGAACCCAAGATTATTTAGCATGCCATATTGGGAAGAAAAAGGGGTGTCAAAAAACCCAAAGAATATAAAACAAATAAAAGAAAGTCTCACTGAAAGCACAGTGTTTCCCGAGGGATTAACAGATGAATCAAAACAAGGGAAAGTGTGAGAGACTCACATTAAAAAAAGTGTGTACTGACCTCTCTGAAGAATAGCTCCCCATTTTCATCACAGCTCTGAGCAGACAGCATTTGGAGATTTCATACTTTTCCATGCGGGACAGGCGAAAAAATATTCGCTGACTGCGTGCCCTCCCCTGTGTCCTGGAAACCTTGGCTCCAGCCAAATTTATTTTCTCCTTTACCCCCAGGGAGAAAGCCTCAAATTAATCCAAATATTAGGACTTAATTAGATTTCTGGGAAGAGAGAATAATTTAGGATTAAAGGATTAGAGCGCTCATGTCATCACAACAAAAGGATGACTGGAACTGCGAATTACTAAACCTTGCTAGTTTAAATCACTTTGGCAAACGTAAACAAGCAACTAGTGTTCATCAAAGAGTTAATCGCAGATCTAATCGGGAGCCAATCGTGATTAAAATAAAATCCAAAATACCCTTTGAATAAATAATTAATACCTGCTGAATGTTAATGCGTGAGGCACAATCAGTTTTCTGCTAAATTATTTGCTTAATTAAGCAAGGCTGGGGAAATAAGGACTGCACAGTTTCTCTAGCAGTTTTTTTCAGGTGTTGGCCATTTTCACTGTTCCCATACTGAATGAACAAAACCATCAGAAAGTATGAGGCATGACTATGACAAGGATTATTGGCATATGGTTTTATTGTCATATTATTGCCAGTGGTTTTGGTGAGCATGACAGTAATATGCAATGGAATTCTCAGTCACCAGATCTGACTAGGCATGAGTTGACAGATTTTTTGTACAAGAATGGTGCCGCATTCCTCTTAAGAAGTCCAGATGCTGTGCTGGTAGATTCTATACTACAGTAGATACAGGCTGTTCTGGTGGGACATGGTGATTCTGTATAATGCTTAACAGCGCTTTCAGTTTCAGTTACATTGATTTAAATTTTCCATGTTTAACATGTAAGAAATCTCATTTGATACACGGTATAGAAATGTTGAAGTCTGGAATGTTGCTTGTTTCGAAATGTTTTGAATAGTGGATGTGTTCTACAAGTAGCATGGAGGAGGCTTAATATAGTTGCTTAATGTTGCTTAATATAGGGGGTGTTTAGCACCAAAGAAATACACGGAAAGAGAGAGCTTAAGTCAACAGCTGAGATGAACTGAAACCGGGAAGGAATAAAGTCCAAAACAAAGGATTGATGCTATCCAAAGGCAAACATTTTCATCAGTGATTCATTTGTAGGCTGTATTGAATGTACAATAAATAATAAACAATAAAATGTCATTAGCCATGTATGGTTTTTTTCACCTTAGAGAATAAAGATGACCTCACAGGACAGTCACTGTGCTAGGTACACCAATGTATACATGATTCAGCTATTAAGGCTGGAAATAAGGCTTAAGGCAACTGGTTGCTAACAAAGATAATTCCTTTGTCAATGTCACCCTTCACTGTGGACTTCCTTGTATTTTTTTGTCACTAACCACCATCCATACTAAGCAAATTTTTTAAAGGGCAAAAAAAGGGAGATTAGAAAATTGAGACTTGTTTTCCATATTTACAATTTCTTTGTGGCGGGAACTGAAAATTTAATTGATGAGCTTTTCCTAGACCATGATGTCCCGAGGCCCTATTGAATGGCTTAATATTAGTGTTCCCATTCTTTTGGCTGATTCCTGTATTTATATACAGTATATGTATGTATATGTATAGTGTTGATAGCTTTCTCATTGGCTTGGTTAATTGATCACATGCTGTATAGTGTCCCCCCTGTGGCTTGGCATATTACCCATGATACATTGTACTTTATTTTGCCATGTCTGGCAAGTGGCAAATTTATAGCTTATCATTGCTTGGTTACTGTAAAGCAAGCAGTCTACAGCACCCTGCTGATTTGACTGGGTCATGCATTTTATTCAGTGTAATGCTGGCCATATTTAAAAACCTTAATGAAGTGTATCTCCATTTTATTAACATACTTCACTAGGGCAACATCCACCAGGATTACTTCCTTGAGTCAGCACAAACACTCACGGTGAAACCTTTAATGAATGTTGTTCCACCCAGCTCCCTCTTGTGAGAAAAACAGAAACCTTGTTCAAAACAAAAACATTTTTTTGCATCATCTGACTTAATTTTTTCTTTAAAAATTTTTTAATTGAGATTTTCTTGAGAAAACACTTTAAAATGTATGATGGTGTTTTAGAGCAACTAACATAGTACTCTGACATTGAATAACTGAAAAATAAGGGAAAATAAGGGCAATGTTATATCTGTTTAGAAAGGTGACATTTGAAAGTGACCTACTGTACATTTTATTTCAGTAATTAACTCTCAGGGTAGGTGTGCTTTCAGTCCAGATTTCTAATTTTAACAAATAATCCTTGAGCTTGACATAATAAGGACTGATCAAAGCCTCTTGTGCACAATGGCACATATACTATTTTCAGTTCAGAATGACTCATTAAAAACAAAACAGAGGTGAATTTTAAATATATCAGACATTGCAAGACATGAGACATACAAGATTTTATCTCCTGCCAGCACATGCAGAATGAACAATTGGGTATGCATACTCGTTTTTTATGGGGATATATGTTAAGCCATTTCCCCATACCACCTTTGAGTGGGCTAATTGCTTTTACAATAATATTGAAATTAGAACCCAGCATGAAAATTGTGAATCTGCAAACCTGCTACCATTATAAGGGTGAAAATCAGCCAGTGCTGGATTCCTTGATCCTGAGTTGGCATCTCTCTCACGTTGACACACTACATCTTAAAAATAGGCTTGGCTTGAAACTATTTGTTAATAATTCATAAAAACAATGCTTCTTATATTTTTCTTTCTCCGTAGTATATGTTTTTTGGGTGTTTAGTTTTACGTTTTAACTCTTTGCATAATGGAAACATTTTTACAATACAAAGTTGAGAAGGAAATTAACTTGGCTTATTGTCAGAGCTTGATGAACATTCTCCCTCTCTCTGGTTTCAGAGATGGAGGGGAGGAATTACTGCACTCAGAAAGGGCAGACAGATGTATCTTTCTGACTGATTACAGTCAAATACTTTTTGTTTTGTGTTTTGCTGTATTACATTTGTGCTCCATTCTGAAGGTCTGATGGCCCCACAGAAAGTAAAAGCTGCTTCAGGTTTCTGTTTTTTATGTTTGTGTCCTTGCATTTGAACAGTTAGTGCCACTACATGGTCAGCCATAAACACTCCCGCAACAGTAACTTCTTTCTCTGCACCTTCATGTAAAGCAAAACTTTTTACAACCATAACAAAACATACACTACCAGCTGCAAAGCAGTTCTTATTTAACACACTAATACAGTGCACTCCAAAAGTGTTTGGACAGCGACACATTTTTTGTTGTTTTGGCTCTGTACTCCAGCACATTGAATTTTAAATGGAACAGTGACTATGAGGTTAAAGTGCAGACTTTCAGATTTAATTTACGGATTTTTACATCCATATTGGGTGAATAATTGTAGCTGTTTTTACACATAGCCCCCCCCCCCCCCCCCCCCCCTGTTGCCAGTACAACTGCGTTTTTTCATTGTATTATGTTCCTTCCATTGTACTGTTTGCAAGCAAACCAATATAAATGTCACAAAAATGAAGCTTTTTTCTTGCATAGATTATGAGAACTGAGAACTGCATGGTAAGATTAAGACTGATTACATCATGGCACTGTCCAGTACCAATATAGGGTCTCAACCAGTGGTAGAGCATGCAAAAAGGGTTTTAGGAGGTATTTGGATCAAGATAGCCTACATAATTATAGATACAGCTAAAGTGGTGAAAATGATCTAGTAATAGGGTCCTTCATAGTGTTAGCAATCTAAATATATTGCTTTTCGTGGTCAAGGAGGTGGATCAAGGATACTCTTCAATTCAATTCGAAAGATTAAAACACTTTGTCTTTATTGTGTCAGCTCCAGGTCTTTACAGAATAACACAATGGGTTAGTACATCTGTGGTCCTCTGGAAGCGCGCTCTCGCTCGCACGCTCTCGCTCGCACGCTCTCGCGCACGTGGACCCCCCCCATCTCTGCTACTGTGGTGCTTATATACTGTATGCTAAAAAGGGGTATGTCTTCTACCTTCCATTTTCATACATCACTGGGCGTATAATTAAAACCAATCAAACGTTTAGAATTACACGTGTTCAGTTCATGTCTAGTACTTTTCCATGAAGATAGAAACTTATGAGTTTTGGCGTTTCCTGTTTTTCATAAACTGACTCTGCTTTTGTGGCAAATCCTTTATCTGGAGAATGCTGTGGCCCTCCCTCTCAGAACTCTCAGAACACAGGCCCAAGGTCACCCATTCGAAACTCAACTACCACAGACAAGTTTATACATTCTATTTACAACATATACTTTTATAGGATTAAATGTTAAATTCCCACAATTCCCTCCTTTGATCCCTCCTTGGGATCAACACTATACAGCGGTATTTCAAGCTTGTATGGGTGATATCTTCACTCCATACCTGAAGCAGGTACACATTGCAAACCCAGTTTTCTTAATTTTATTTACTCTATCAGGGTTATAATACTGGCACAGCGGTAAGCAATGATGTCAGAGCTCTTACTTAATCACCAGGAAAACCTCATAGGCAAAACCACAGAACTCTAGACTGAGTCTGCTGCTGATGAGGACATGTCTCTGTCCGATATCCATCTTAAGCGATACTCCTTCATTTTTAATTACATTTTACTTTTTATCCTTCTATCAAGAGGAAAGAAAATCCTAGCATTTTGGCAACAGTGCATTGGCAGCTTTTTCTAAACATTTTATCACAATATAGTTACATGGGGGTTTCTTCTTCAGGGGTTAGTGCATGTCCCGCATTGGTGATGATTTCTACAATTTGTGGCATCACAATCATTTGGTGTTCAGGTCCCAAGGTGCCATCAGAGTTAATATCTGCTGGAGTATACCCACGAGCCTCAAGCTCCTCGTACAACACAATCGCTGACTCTCCAAACCAATAGGCATTACTGAATTTCTCATCATCTCTCAGGGCCAATAAGAGATTTGGCTTTTCTGTTCTGTAACAGCAACGCCATCCTGACCCTCCTCCCTGGGCATGTTTACAGTGGGGATTTCCAATCGGGTAATTGGGGGTGTAGGGAGGTTCTGGTATCTCCCACACGGTTGGCATAGGCATAGGGTGCTCATCACATGGTTCAATCAGTAATGGTAGTACAAAACATTTAATCGACTAACATACGATACTTTTACCGCAAAATTATGTTGGCTTCTTCTTCTTTGGTCCAAGTAGCCTCAACGTCGGACCAATGGACAGAGGAGAGGTTACTAGCACATCACTCAGCCACGGTCTTTCTTTGGCAGATTATGTAATGCCTCTCACTTTGATCCTTCGAGCCTCCCGCTGTGCTGGGGCGCAGCTCCAGGCTAGATCCCTTTCCGCTGAATTCCTTTCCCCAAACTCCTCTGAGTGAAAGGAAATTCAGCTTTCCTGCTTCCCAATGCTTTCTTTTCAAAAACACTGATCACAGAAAACACTACTCGCTTACTAACTCATTCGGTTTCAGCTTATAGTGGCCTGACTGTACATTGAGCCGGGCGCAGCGGCCATGGGCTCCACTACAGGGACATCACCCAGGTGCTCCACTACAGGGATGCAACCGTTGTGCTCCACTACAGGGAAGTCACTCAGGCGCTCCACTACAGGGAAGCCACTCAGGTGCTCCACTACAGGGAAGTCACTCAGGTGCTCCACTACAGGGAAGTCACTCAGGTGCTCCACTACAGGGAAGCCACCCAGGTGCTCCACCACAGGGAAGCCACTCTTGGTCTTACTGCTGTATGCGACCCGACCGGCCGGTGACCCAGTCGATAGCGATCTCCAGTCCTGCATCTAATCAGGACCCCGTAGTAGCTGTTAACCACCCGGTTAGGAACCGACGGTCTGATCCCTATCCCACTTTGCTATGGGTATAGAAACTTTGACCGTTTTCACCAGCCTTGCCTGTTCACAGAGGTCGTCTCTTACGCCCCTCTGCTAGGTGTGGACTGTCATCCACGTACCACGTACTGCCTGCACACTTACATGCGACAGCCACGCCGACTAGACGGTACCACGGCAGTATGTCCATTCATACTTCATCAGACACGGGGGCCTTCAGTCTTCTCCCCTGCACTATATACAGTATTTAACGTGCCCTCGGAACTTTGCAATTCCGCCGCCGCCTGTTACACACTAGGTTTGGGGGGCCTAGTCCCCTGCCTAATGTGTGTGTATTCTCTCTATCTGCCATTGATGAGGGAGCACATAGCTCCTGGTTGTGTAATTCTTTCTTCGTGTGTGTGTATATTCAGTGTTAGTGTTACTTTAATATACACCCAATCCCCTGTTGGAAAATAATCTTGCACATTCTGGTTAAGTGTTACACATAGCTCGCTAGTTCCCTCTTGAGCTGTTCAAGCGGGGTCATACAAACGGCATGGGCCCTCCTATGGCCGATTGTGCCCTATTGGGGAAAAACTGATACTTTCCAAAGTATTATACATCACCACTTCACAATCATACACTTCCCCCTTTGCGCAATGGTCCTGCCCATGCGCATCCTTAATCACACTTTGCTCTGTGTGTGTTATCTGTTTATTAGTTGCTCGAGGTTGTGTGCTTCTGTCTTCTTGGGCCCAATATCTGCAGAGAAACCTGACAATTTCAGTTAGTCACACAGTACTTTGTCATCTCATCTCCAATCCCCTGTAATTCTTCACAGCAGTGATAATTCGTCCCTGGAATTATCATTGGAGTTCCTGTCATAAATTCAAAAAAGGGGAGAAATTAACAATAATTAGTGGGGCCTAGTTCAGCTCTCATTGTCAGTAGAGCTGCTTGAGAGCCGCCATCCAGTTCCTGCTGGAAACAGAGAAGAACTCCTTATTAGTCTTTTCCCTTCACTTAGGGTACATTTTCACATACGGGGCAGCGTAGGATTTATTTGTCTGTTCAGTTTATTTATTTATCTTTGTTTTGGTTGTGCACCTAAACTGACAACCCTTTAGGAGAGATCGCATTGCCGGGTTTCACTTTGATGGTTTTTAGACAAAATCAAACAATTAAACACAAAACAAAACCACACAACTTAGGATGTAAATGAAACTAATTATTTATCTGCACCCGAACAAAAAACACAAACATTGGGAAGGTGGCCTTGCCCTCCACTTCCCCCAGCTTAAACTGTAAAGTTTCCACTTCTTATCTTCGCTTAAACATTGTTTCAATACTCCGCTGTTGCTCAATTATTTTCACTTGGTCCTTTATAGCGCAACCTATATAAAACATGGTTATAGCATGGCCTCCTTAAAATAGCCTACATTTATTGTGCTATTTCGATACAAAAGAAAACAAAAATGTGCTTTATTTAATCAATATCATTATTTGAAATGGTTTAATAACGGGCAGACTTTCATTAACTAGGGGTAATCTGTGGTCAGTACAGTTCGCTACAGTTCCTGACCGCTGATGCGCACTCAAGCATATTAACAAATCATTGAGTGATGATCCGGTACACTCAATTCACTTTAAAGATTCGTTCAAAAAGATTCGTTCAAAAAGATTCGTTCGAAAAGATTCGTTCGTTCACGTACTGCACATCACTAAGACACGCTCGCGCATGCCCACTACACTGGTTAAAGAATGAGTTCCTGGTCGCTCCTGACAGTGTTGTTGTTATACAATATATACACATACTCGGTTAAATCACACTAAAACACTGTCTCACTTTCTATGTCTTGGCTGCTGGAAACTACAACTAAAGTTCCCTCATGGGAAAATAAGTTATTCTATCCTGTTCTATTCCATTCTCTTCTCTGGCCACCAAACAAGTCCCCTTTCCCTGAAAGACTGAAAAGTTAAATTCAAAGCGGGCAATGCAGACTCTCTCTCTGCATGAAATCTACTCGTACATGCAGAGAATGGCACTCAAAACGAATTGTAACATTTTGCTTAAACACTAATATCTACTTTCACTTCTGAGGCACACTAACCACATTCCAGGCAGCAAGGAAACATCGAATCAACCTCGCTAGCATGTTATTGGCAACAGTATCGGTCAGCAACCAACTTTCCATGATTGAGCACCCACCGGTCACTGATGTATCAGTGTAATAATAACACTGAAGTCATACTGATGAATAACATTAATTTTTTACTTTGATAAATCAAATTCCGATACGCTTTCTTTTTTGTAAACCCGTTAGAATTATTCATTTGCTATTTGTGCAGTCGCTGCTGTAGTTATATTCTTCTTAATGCAGCAAAAACCATCCAATCATAAGCGAATAATGTCTCAATACTCCTCCATTCCTTTATCTACAGAATGTGCCCTGCTCCAGCCTCACATGCACAAGCCTTCAAACTCCTTTCACCAGACCCCCCCCTTTATGACCAACAGGTTTTGTCTGATTGTGTCAAAACCTTCCAGTAAACATGTGATCATACATTTTGGATAATAAACACCTCTATTTAATAGCTTTAATCATTGAGTAATGCATAGATTTATTTTTCTCTAACAATAGTTATGGATAAATCCCTCCTTTTATCATCTTTAGTGATAAATATACATTAAAAACATAAAAATATTCAAAATGAACTTAACCGCATATGTTTGTGGTTAATGCCAACGTTTATCAATTTGTTAATTTTTTCCTACCTAAGAATCCCGATATCTCACGATGGAAAATGTAATAAAGCCCCTTGTAGTTGAAATCGGTGCTCGGCCCGACCTCCCTGCTAGAAATAAATTACCATCACGTCATCATGGCAACTCACACCGTGACCCTTGTTGTGAAACAACCCCATATTAGAGTTCAGTTGTTGTGACAAATTATAGATTATTCATTACCTATATACAATTATATAACATACTGTAGGACCAACTATATCAAAATGTAGTGTCAACATGAACATGTTTTTCTGTGGTAGGATGAATTGCACAAAAAACCCATATGTGCACAATAGCAGCACAAGGCCTCAGACCCAAGGGCAGACAACCACGCACAAAATCAGCTCATTATTTGTATCGAAGTGTGTTCAATGAACAATGGCCCCAAGCTAGGCACCCAATATGAGCTCATCTCGACACCTGCAAATCAAGGACACATACACACACCCACATGCAGGGAAATTGAAGCAACCACACCGCAAACACACTCCTCAAAATTTCCCACGGCGAGGTTTAGTTATCTCAAAATTTAGGCATTCATTCACACACACACACACACACACACACACACACACACACACACACAGGCAATTAATTGTTCCTAGCCCGTCCGAAGCGATAAGCATGAATTACTCCCCACACATTCCTTGTCGGGGCCTGACCGTCAGGAGGAACATCCAGTACCCTGGCCTTGAAAATGTATGTGTGAATGAAGTTTGAGGAACTGATAGAATTTATTAAATCCAAATAAAACATTTATCTTCTATCTTTACAAACATTGGTGTAAAAACTATGTATTGGACTACTATTGTCAAACCGTGACTAGGATGTTTCTGATATGATTAAATCATAGCATTTCATCAAAACTACCATATAAATAAGGGTCATATGTAACGCTTAATTATGACAGGCAGAGACCTCTGCAGACCATGGAAACACCCAAAAAATAAATAAATAAATAAATAAATAACACACAAGATGTCAGCTGAACTTCATGGTGCGCTGTTATGTTTCGCTTCTGTCATTAACGGACTTGTTTTTACGTCTTGCGGGTGAGCATGAAATTGACGGACTCAGACTGGACTGTGTGATTGAGTGTTTTTTAACATATGTATGTTTTAGCTGATCAGCCTGGGTATGTATATTTGTGCTAAACCTTTTATAATAAATTACGTTATACCAGACTCTAGAATGTTGTGTCTATTTTGGAAGAAAGTTTGAATTACGTGTAGTGCAATGGTCCTGACCCCTCCCAACAGGACAGTGAAAGGATTGTTCGATTTATCATATTTCACTAGCATGAAGCTATAACTGTATAACTATAACTATAACTGCGTGTATTATCTGCATTAACCAGAGGTTTAAAATCAGTACATTGGCCTGCATTACTTACTTATTAATTTATTTGGTAAATCAGACCTTTTTCTTCAATCTTGTCTGTTACAAAATGACGCTCGAGCTTGTACTCAATTTATTTCTTTCAAACACTTTGAAGGACAAAAATACGGTTCGGTTATCATGCTGAGATCAATCTTAGTTTTTATTTATTTATAACCATAGGCTAAAATCTTCTCCACAGCAAATTCGCTGTAGCCAGTAGCCTATGCTATTTGAGCACAATAAACTGCAACAGACTGTCTCTGCCTTGTTTTGCCTGCAACTAAATCGAATCACTACCTGAAAATAGAGAACTGAGTAGCACATAACTCCAAGCCAGTCAAAGGACAAAGTTACAAATTAGTGCGCTCAGAATTTTCCATGAAAATAAACTGCATATATGTATAATATCATATAATATATATGTAATGTAATAACAAATTAACTTAATAACGCAAATTGAATAACACTTTCACTTCCTTCTATGTTGTCTTGCTTTCTGTCACAATCCTATGCAAGTTTCCCTCGCGTATAACTTCCACTTATCTATCTGTACTAACCATAAACTTAATCAACCGTAAACTCTGATTAAGATCTTCCACACTTCTCTGCACAACACGGTTTACACTTTCCCAGGCGGGTCTTCATTACGATGCGTCTGATCATAAATTTCACAAATCTTATAGTATACTGGGATTATAACACAAACTATTGCAAATATATCATACATTGTAGTATAGCTCCGGAGACACAGAATAATAATTGGGCACATAATTTAACTCTTTTTCTTAAGTTCTCTCCTACATGAGCTATTACGGTAATTCTGGTGGTCAGGTTACACGCCACTTCAAAACGAAAGCTACGGGATAAAATCAATTTTAACAAAATACACTCGCTGGTTATTTCACTCAAGGTGTAAAGGGTTCAAAGCACTGCAAGTATTTTTAGTTTTCCTTTTTTTTCCTCATTTTTGCCTTATTCCGTAAACGTTATTTATTACTTAGAAATTGATGTTTGATTAGGACCCACAATTTAACAGTTCTAATTAAATTAACACAACCTTATTTCCCTTAATTTATTCACCAAATATCAGTTATATTGCAGTCATTGGCTGTGATCAGCTGCATTCAGTTACTCATTTAATTTTCTCAATGCACGTCTGCATTATCAGAAAATATTTTCACTGAATCAGTATCACAAAGGCTTACAATGACACCCACAATTTTGTTTATCCCCTTTTATCATTTTAATACAGCAGATATACAACAGATAAAATAAAAAATAAAAAATTCAAAGACCTGTTTATGAATCAAAACTGTATTCCATGAATCAAGTCCTTTTGTATGTTTTCACTCGTGGCTTTAGCGCAATTCTAGCTCGACTGTCCGGTTCGAGTTACCTCAATACATTAAATGTCGACTGTCTGGTTCAACGGACCTTACATTGATATCACTAGATCAATGTATACCACAGTAATTTGCGTATTTTCGTTTCAGAGGTGCATATGCGTCGCATCACTATGTAACTATTGATACTGGCTCAGAATCCTAAGGCTGAATTCGTTTCCAAAAGACTACGCACTTGGTATCTCCTTACATAGGTCCCACAAATAATGGACCCGCAAATTTTTAATTACACACAACCAAAGAATATTTTATTCTGTGTCTTCACTGCACTTTTTATCCTTATTCTTTGTCAAGTTGGGTCATGGAATACACCTTAAATCATTTATATTCGTTCTGACAAATTTAGTTTTCACAAATCAGTTTTATATCTAAAATTTTGGAAATAGTCAGTTATATTTCTCAGACATTCTCTAAATCCTATGCAGATTTTATGATAAAGGTTCTGCTTACCGTATGTTTTTGAGGCCTCAGAATGTCCAAGAGATTAAACCAGCAATTTCTTTTCTTTTGGATTGATCCAAGATCATCTCCCTCCCCACGACGAGGTCACCAATTTGTTAGCAATCTAAATATATTGCTTTTCGTGGTCAAGGAGGTGGATCAAGGATACTCTTCAATTCAATTCGAAAGATTAAAACACTTTGTCTTTATTGTGTCAGCTCCAGGTCTTTACAGAATAACACAATGGGTTAGTACATCTGTGGTCCTCTGGAAGCGCGCTGGAAGCGCGCTCTCGCTCGCACGCTCTCGCGCACGTGGACCCCCCCCATCTCTGCTACTGTGGTGCTTATATACTGTATGCTAAAAAGGGGTATGTCTTCTACCTTCCATTTTCATACATCACTGGGCGTATAATTAAAACCAATCAAACGTTTAGAATTACACGTGTTCAGTTCATGTCTAGTACTTTTCCATGAAGATAGAAACTTATGAGTTTTGGCGTTTCCTGTTTTTCATAAACTGACTCTGCTTTTGTGGCAAATCCTTTATCTGGAGAATGCTGTGGCCCTCCCTCTCAGAACTCTCAGAACACAGGCCCAAGGTCACCCATTCGAAACTCAACTACCACAGACAAGTTTATACATTCTATTTACAACATATACTTTTATAGGATTAAATGTTAAATTCCCACAATAGTAGCTATATAACTTCTTCATAAGCACTACATAAACATCCATAAGTGCTTATGTCAATGACCGCAAATAAGCATATGGTGTGACGTCCAGCAGGGAGGTAAGGACCCAAATGCACGACGAGACAGGAATAAGAAGAAGTGTCTATATTTTCTGTAGGTACACCGGGAAACCAGGGTGTGCGATCTGAAGCCAGGTTCGCAGCGCAGGATCAGGCGGTGGCAGAGGCAGGATCCAGCAAGAAGGCGAAGAGCCAGGAGTGGTCTTTAGCCAGGTTCGAAGGATCAGGCGGTGGCAGAGTCAGGATCCACACAGGGAAGTCAGGGCGTGTGGCATCCAGACCTGGGGTACATATATCCAGTCTAGAAAACTAGAAATTCGGGACAAAAGTGCAAACGCGACAAGGACCGTAATACTCAGACAAGGAATCACAGGAACAGCACGGTTAATATAACTAGTGTCATTAGAGCTGATAAACTGCAGCTTGCGGGAAATGCGTGCGAGATTAGCGAATTGATTGAACAATTAGAAAACCACGTGAGGAATGCGGTGAAAGCAATTAGGTGTGAATTGTGTCATTAAGATGTGGTGCAAGTAATAATGTGCAATGTAGACACAATCAGGCAATGAACGCAGACATGACACAATCAGATTCAGGGAAAACAGGAAAACACCAAGGAAGGGACGGGGAGCGGAGCGGATCGTAACATATGGTGTGTTATGTCAACATTAATGCAGCAAGTGACATTATCATGACATAACAAGTGAAATGACATACTTGACATAAGGATATCATATCATTTCACTTGGTATGTCATGTTACTTCAAATGCATACATTTTGACATAACACACCATATGCCTATTTGCAGTCATTGACATAAGCACTTATGAATGTTTATTTAGTGCTTATGAATGTGCTATGTAGTGCGTATGAAGAAGTTATGTAGTTCTTATGAAGGACCCTTCAAATTAAGTGTTACCAAAATTTCTGTAATTTGGAATAAGGAAAGCCATTGAAAGGCAAAGCAGGCAGGTAATAGTGTTCATTTCCACCAAAAATGGACAAACCATGTAATAGGGAAATGCAGTCTCAGAGTCAGAACCGTATTAATATGCCACCTACAGTCTGCCATCTTGCATGTCTCATCTAGGTGCATTCCATGAATAGCTGCCTGACTCATGCCAATTTTTTGTCAGCATGAATCTATTTTGTGACATATTACATTGAGCGATGGTTTTTTTCCACTGCTGGGACAATCAAAGTCATAAGGCAAAAAGATATAAAGATGAATTATAAACAGCGCATCGGCTGTCAAAGGTTTTTCCCTTTTTGGTGATAAATGACGAAATGGCTGCAGCTCCATTAATATGGACTTAGTTGTAACAGAAGGAGACAGTCTGGATTGCAGACTGGCATGTGGGTGTCTGATATTGCTATTTACATGTAGCAAATGTTTTCAACCAGAGCAATTTACACAGATTACATTTTCACATACAATCACGGTCAGGAGCTCGAGGAGTCGCGCCCTGTAGAGGACATGGCGCCCTCCTTCCTACTACCGGCTGACAGGGTTGTATAGCGGTGATTCTTTAGCAGTTGCTACACGGGGGAATTGAATTAGAATAGGGGTTCAATTGGCTATCAAATTGGGAGAAAATGGGCAAAAATATGAAGAAAAAATAAAATAAATAAATGTACCGGTCCATGATGGTGAGGACCACAGTGTTCTCTTCCGAAGCCGGTAGTCCTGTGACAAAGTCTAACGCCAGGGGTGGTGGGGTTGAGCCAGGGGTTGGAGGAGGCTACTGGGGTGTTAGTGATCTGTCCACACAAGAAATGGGATGGAGGCTCCCTCCAGCAAGTGGCACTACTTTTCGAATGCCATCTTAACCGCCAGTAATTCCGAGTCTCCAATGCAATAGTTTCTCTCTGCCCCAGAAAAATGGTGCGAGAAGAAGGTGCAGGGGTGCATCTTGTCACCCTTAGCTCGTTGCGACAGTATGGCTCCCACACCAATATTGGAGGCATTCACCTCCACCACAAACTGCCTGCTGGGGTCAGGTAGGGATAGGACAGGTGCAGTGGAACAGCAGTGTTTTAATTTGAGGAACGCTGAACTGGTCCACCGAAAGGGCGCCTTAGTGGAGGTGAAGCCAGTGAGAGGAGCAGCCACCAAACTGTAGTTAAGTATGAATATTTGGTAAAAGTTTGCGAACCCAAAAAAACGTTGGAGCTGTTTGCGGCAGCTGGGCTCCGACTAATCCTGGACCGCCCTCACCTTCTGCTTGTCCATCTTCAGTCTCTCTTTGGACATGATGAATCCCAAGAATGGGAGCTGACTGAATTCACACTTTTCCACCTTGAGGCACAGTTGGTTCTCCAGGAGCCACTAAATCACCTTTCCGCACATGATGAACGTGTCCTTCAGGGGTATGGGAGAACACAAGAATGTCATCCAGGTAGACGTACACGAACTTGAAAATTAACCATCGCCTGGAACACAGCGGGGGGGGGGGGTTAGTAAGCCCGAACGATATGGCCAAGTACTCGTAGTATCCAGACTGGGTATTGAAGGCCGTCTTCCACTTGCCCTCTCACATCCACACCAAGTGATAGGCATTGCAGAGGTCCAGCTTAGTGAACACGTTACAGCCTTGTAGGGTGGAAAAGGCAGACGAGATGAGAGGTAAGGGGTAGCAGTTCTTGATGGTGATATCAATCAGTCCACAGTAGTCAATGCATGGGTGTAGCGAGCTGTTCTTCTTTCCCACAAAGAAGAATCCGGCTCCAGCTGGGGACTAGGAGGGACGAATGATTCCTGAAGCCAGAGATTCCACAATGTACTTCTTCATGGCCTCGGTTTCAGGAATGGAGAAAAAATACTCTAGGGGGCGAAATTCCCAGAAGCAGGTCAATGGGGCAGTGGTAGGTGCAGTGAGTAGGGAAAGAGCAGGCTCGGGAGCGGCTGAACACCTGGCGAAGGTTGTGATATTCACTGGGCACCTTAGTGAGATCGATCGCCTGTTCCTTCTGAGGCTGTTTGGTCCTCACGGGGATGGCAGCAGAACTGAGGCAGGTGAGGTGGCACTTGGGACTCCAGCCAGTTATAATTCCCAGAGTCCAGTCTATCTGGGGATTGTGCCTAGTAAGCCATGGTGATCCGAGCACAATAGAAACAAGGGGCGATTCCAGGACAATCACAAAAACCTCCTACCGATGATTGCCAGAGACTAGAATCTCCACAGGGCTGGTCATCTCAGCCAGAGGAGTCCTGGTAAGAGTGTTAGTGTGGAGGGGGGTTTTCATCCAGGCGGTGTGAATGCCCAATGCCCAACTGGCTTTAAAATCACCTTAAATTAGTAGCTGATCATAAAAATGGCATGTCCAAATCATTCCATTTATGAAAAAATTTAAAGCAGTCAATGCATCTGGGAAATATTTTAAAATGCACTTGACCTACGCATTGTGGCTGTAGACATACATTGTGTAGCCTAATTGTCAAAAATAGTATCTGAATAAGTTGATTTTAATCACTATTAGTTTAATCACTATTGTGCAGCCTAAATGGAATGAAGCAGAAGCCAGTTAAAATTATTGTCCTATCTAGTTTTATTAGCCTAGAAGACCTAACGAACGTTGCAACTGGCCTAATAGAAATCTTGACAAATCAAGTCACAGTCGCGTCTACTATCACGTTACATTGTCACTTTCCCAATGATATCTCCCATCCTCTCTTCTGCTGACGAGAGGTCCGGGATGCCATTTCCTGTACCGTCTGGCAGAACTTTTTTGTGTGAATGGTTCAGAGTAAGCATTTTAGCCCTGGTTATCCCCTGCCACATAGCGGCATTTGATCTAGGCCTCAGACCACTACTAATGCTCCCAATAAGCACACTTTATTTTCTTGTTCATTCATAAGCATTTAAAATTTACCCGCACCGAAAAATGATTTGCTTTCCTATTGCCTATAATACTGGAAAAAATTGCATTGGCATGTGCCAATGCCAAATATAGATAATAAAATGTGTGTGTGAGTATGGTAATTCATAATAATGTGAACGTGCTTCCTAATATACGATCAAGTTATCATACATTTATGCTCAGATCAGTGATTTACACAAGTTTGATAAATCACACGTGAGAATTTCGTACGCAAGCTGGGATAGCTTCTCACGGGATAGCTTCGGCGCGGCTCTGCTGCGACCTGCGGTGTACGTTTTTGAACTGTGAATGAATTGTGTGATGTTGTTTTTGAATGTTGAAAGTTCATGGTTAATTTTATTGAGGGGCACTCCAGCTAAATAATACCATGCTGAAACAAATGGGCGGCCTCGGATGAATTTTGCTGCTTTTGATCATCAAATTCTTTAATGGGTTATCTTGTGGAGATGCTGCAGGCAGCAGGATTCATTACAGTAGAGTTTTTGCTCCAAATCAACTCGAAAAATTATGCTGAATTATACTTTATTTCTGAATTATATCCCGGATGAGATGAGAATCAACCAATCGAAGCGAAAACGAGGAAGAATCAGAGCAAGACTCAAGAGACAGTGAAACAAAACTTCCCCTCCCAATTACACTGCTGATCAACGCCCAGTCGATGCGTAAAATATCAGACGAGTTGAACGCTAATCTGTGGTTAAGAAACACTAACTAACGGATAAGAAACACGGAGGCGGAGTTTGTCTGTTCATCAAACAACAGTGGTGCAAGTCTATTCAGGTAAGAGAGAGCATCTGTACACCTGACATAGAACTGCTCTGTGTATCTGTCCGCCCGTTTTACTTGCCACGAGAATTCCCACATTTATTTTTTACAGTTTTTTATATCCACCTGGAAGCCAACTATGCCAAAGCCTCTGAAATAGTTTTCAATCTGACACAGAAGTTAGACTCTATTTCCCAGATGCCCCCAAATTCATCCTAGGGGACTTCAATAGATGCTCACTCAATAAAAAGCTACGCACTTTTCAGCAATATGTCAAGTGTCACACTCATAAAGATAAAACCCTTAGCCTATGTTATGGAAATATTCCTAAGGCATATTCTGCCATTTCCGTCCCTCCATTGGGAGCCTCAGATTACAACACTGTTTATTTAAGAACCACCTATAAACGACTGCTGAAAAGGGAGAAACCTTTGGAGAGAACTGTGGGACATTGTCCCAGTGGGACATTTTTGAGTCTCCAACATCAGACATAAATTAACTCACAGATGTTGTCTCTAGCTCAGTGGCGCCCCCAGAAATTTTTCATAGGGGGGGCCAGGGGGGGGGGCCACTGAAAATCTTGGGGTGGCACACCAAAACCAAAAGCCATAACTGAATTTCAGGAATTCTATTATGTTGTTGTAGTATATAAAAAAATATACATTATATCCAAAAAATATACATTATTGATTTCAATGAATAGTACCTAATGTAAAATATCACATAGAAGCATATTATGCAGACTCGGAAGCATATTATGCATATGCGACTCGCGATCCGCGAGGGGGGGCCAGTGGGGGGGCCAGCGATTTTATCAGGGTGGCCGTGGCCCCCCCTGGCCACCCCTTGGCGGCGCCACTGCTCTAGCTATGTCAACTTTTGCACTGACATAGTTTTACCCACAAAAACATTTAAAGATAAAGGATATCAAAGGAACAGAAGAGCATCCTAAACAGAAATAAAATCATTTGCTAATGAAAATGTACAAGAGCTAAGGAGCATCCAGCAAAAGATAAAGCGGCAGTCTAAGATCGACAAGATCAAATATAAGGATAAGGAAGAAAGCACTTTTTCTGCTGGGAGTTCAAGAGTGGCCTGTAAAAGGATCAAATCTATGACTAGCAGGGCTCATAAGACCAAAGGGAGGGTGGATGTGGACATGGAAGAAAGTGAGGTACTCATTCTGGCTAACAACCTAAATATTTTCTTCTCCAGATTTGAGGCTCCAGACAATAGCAGTAACCCATCTCCCACAAAGAGCGCCGCTGGAAACGGAGAGTACCGACTACTCATCCTCCAGTCAGACATCCAAAATTGCAATGCTCATAAAAGTGCAGGCCCAGACAGAGTGTCAGGCAATGTCCTGAAACATTGCTCCTTCCAACTAGCAGTCACTTCACCTACAGCGTGTCCCCTCTGCTTGAAAAAAAATCAACCATAATCCCTGTACCCAAGATCTTTAAACCATCCTTGCCTAATGACTACCGACCTATTGCATTAATATCCCTTATAATGAAATGTTTTGAAAAAGCCATAAAGAGCCACATCCTTAAGCTCACCCATCAACTCCAGTTCGCCTATAAGGCAGCGAGGGGGAGTGGATGACGCTATTCTGACATTTCTGAATATGATTTACAATCACCTGGAGGTGCCTAAGTGTCATGCAAAGGTTTTATTTGTGGAGTTTTAATTCGCCTTTAACACCATCAAGCCATAAATACTGCCCGAGAGGCTCTCACTCCACTTTAGCCTAAGTAACAACCATATCCTTTGGGTCTGGGACTTCCTGACGGAAAGGACTCAGCAGGTCAAAGTGGGAAGATGGACATCTGAGACGAGGATTACAAACACCGGATCCCCACAGGGCTGTGTCCTATCCCCATTACTTTTCATTTTGTGCACCTGTGTAAGCCATTACTCCAACAGGCACATGATAAAGTTTGCGGATGACACAACATCTGATCAGCCTCCTAACGAATGAAGAGGACTGCAGCCTCCTAACTGCAGCCCTGTCCTGGATGATTTCCTGAAGTGGTGTGAGGACTCCAATCTCCTCCTCAACACAGGAAAGATGAAAGAGATCCACATCAACAGGAAAAAGCCCCCACCTCCCCAAACCACGGCCATCAATGACCAAATCATTGAGGTTGTGGACTGTTACAAGTACCTCTGAGTATTTATTGACAACAGTTTAAAGTGGGACTACCAGAGTGAATATGTCCACAAGAAATGTCAACAGAGGCTTCACTTCCTGAGGAAGTTAGCATCATTTGACACAGATCACCCGATTTTAACCCTTTTTACAGAGCTTTCATTGAGGGAATCCTGACATACTGCATCCTATGTTGGTATAGGAACTCAAATATTAAACAACAAAATATGATAAGCAGCACAAATAAACATTGCCAGACAAATCCTGGGCACCAGACCACAATCCTTAGGAGAAATCTTCAAGAAAAGGGCTCTCTCCAAAGCAAACAAAATCCTGTCTGACCCCAGACACCTCCTGAACATTTCTCTCCTCAGGCCGCCGCCTACTGGCCTCCTTGTCCAAGAACAACAGACTGAAAAACTCTTTCATTCCCTCTGCCATCACTATTTTTAATGCAAATACATAGTCTATCTACCCATCCCTCTCCACTCTTCTGCTGGCCAGAAGAACTATGACCTTGATGTTTTAATTTGACTTGTGATGAATGTGATTTTATGTCTTGTATATCTTTTATTTATTTTATGTATGCTGACTGCACAAAAAAATTACCCTCAAGGATAATAAAGTTGATCCGTCAAATATACACAATTTTTTAAAATATTTATAAATGAGGCCAAATGTCTTTTTGGTTCCAGAGTATGAATTTATTCTGAGGTTTTATTGCTTACCTTGTAGTAGTTGTAGTTTCATTGTTTCTAAGTCACAAAACAACATAATGTAGGGTTTATATATTAAATAATATATGAATCATATAAATGTATGGTACATACAGTATATACAATACTATATATATACGCAATAGTATTAATGCATGTGAGCAAGTGAGAAATAGCTAACAACTTCTTTTTGAGCATTCTATTGGCTGAAACAGCTTTACATCAACACATCCTTGGCTACTATGAACATCGAACAGATGCTCTGAAATGGTTGGTTTTGGTTGACATAATTATTGACTAATGGAGAAAATTAATAGTAGCAGGTTTGATGTGCCCTCTAGTATTATTGACACCCTTGATAAAGATGAGCTGTAAAATAATAAAAACAATACAGATAATGAACTATATTGTCACTCAAAAATATATAATTATATTCTGCTAATACAATAACAATATGGTACTATTTCGTGAGTTTGAAGTAAGTAGATAATTATCTTTCACAAAGATCCATTTGCAGCCAAATTCATGATTCCATTGTCCTTAACTCTCATATAAACAGCGTTATAACAAGAAGTACAGTAGATCAAGTACAATAAAGCAATCAATCAGCTCACAAAAACAGATACCTTTGATTAAGAAAAAAACATTACATTGATGTTTTGTCCTCCATAGTTAGATTGCGCTTTGAAAACTAGTTTTAAAAGGTTTTGGCAAGGTCCCGAAAATGACTAGGAGTGAATTGCCTGACAACTGGGAGGAATGGTGATGCTGTCAACGGTCAGCAGGGCTAGTATTCAATTCAATTAAATTTATTTGGTATAGCGCTTTTTACAGAGTACTGTCACAAAGACATTGTACAGGGAAACAACATGTATTCACACTATGCAAATACAATGGATAGTCTCCACAAAATTATTTATGTTATACCACAGTGTAATATCCCTTTAACAAGCCTATTCACATGAAAGTGGCCTCTGATTGTAGATTTAGAGAATTTGCGCACTATATGTTACACCCGGCACTAAGCGGCGCTAACCCAAATGCAAGTGTTTTATTTTATTTTCTTGTTAATGTCACGTATTGTGTTTAGTCTAGTCACGCCACGTTTTATGTTTTATTCTTGTTACGTTTCATTTTTATGTCATGTCATGTTTCATGTTTGATTATTGTTACGATTTATTTTCTAGTCTTGTCATGTCACGTTTTATATTTGATTCATGTTACGTTTCCCGTTCATTGTTTAGCATACACATTTCCGTGTTTTTCCGCAGCCTTGCGTTCATGCTGTTTCTCTATCTCTCTTGCTGTCGCTCACGCTTCCCTAATTGTTTCATTCTCCGGTGTCTAGTTTACTAATCTACTAACGTTAGATCAGGATTTGGTAATACTAACTCTCTAACCATGTGTTCATGTTTACCTTATGTTTCTCGTGCATGTCATTTACTAATTTACTAACGCTAGGTCAGGATAGGTTTATTACTAACGAGTACTAATTATCTTGTTACCTTGTCAGCCTTCCACACCTGATTTCCATTTGCATGCTGCTCTCAAGCTAAGTGTCTGCACCTGTCTACACCTGCATTTAAGCTCAGTGTTCATGTCTTGTTTTTGCAAAATTGTTGCCTCCTGTTTGTCAGTGCATTTTTGAGCGGTTTTCCAAGCCTGCCTTTTCGTTTACGATCCAAGCCTGTTATTGACCATTGTTTTTGACCTCTGTTTTGTTTACCACTGCCTGCCTGTACCACAAGTTTTTGCCTGCTGTCTTTTGTACTTTTGCCCCGCGGAGCAGACTTTGGTCTTTACTCTTGCATTGCCTTCGACCTCGAGCCTGCCTACCGTCTGCCTGTACTTCTGCCCCTCTGACAGCTACTCTGGTTACTGGACTATTTGCATGGTGTACTGATTCTGAGACTGCCTTCACCCTCGGTCCTATATATTGGTTTTGGCTGGATTTTTTTGTGTATGAACATTGCTTGCTTTTTGACTATGCTCATTGGACGTTCCTTTAATAAAGCCCTGACGGCTTTATCACTGTTTCTGAGTCGTGCATTTCGGGTCCAACCCTCACGCACCCGTCTCACGTTATTTATATACCAAATAAACTTGCGCCCATAGCAAGTGAACTGGGCAGGTTGGTCTTAAGGATAATGGCCAGGATAATTTTATATTATATAATATTGCTATCTTGAGGCAGCAAAAACCACCACAAACCTGGTCTTAAGTCATGTCGCATGTTGTTTTAACGGCACAATATGAGTGCGTCTACATCGGCGTGTGCACAACGCGCATACCCCCTCCTGTCTGACACACAGGGGCGCACACAAGCATGCATACAAAATATCAAGATTACATTGTGAAATAAGGATTAATATTTTTCCAAAAATTAAAACATTTTCACTCCTGGAATAGACACACCACAGGAAAGTGGGCTTGTTTTAAAGCATTATGCTACCAGTAAAAAGCGTTGGGCACATTTTCATAAGCAGGACATTATAAAACAAAAAAAATATGCGTGAACCTATGGGTTCCCAACATGACAGCTTTAGTGTATTTTGTGTCATCATTAAGGCAAAATAATGCTATTTATGTTATTCATCAATATGAGAATGCATGTAATATGAACTTTGGATGAGGCTCCAAAATGCATCACCTGTGATCTGACAGGAATTTGTTAAACAAGCAGGCTAATTTGACGTTTTCTAAGGTGAGATAGTAGCTTATTCTGAGTGGTTGCAGGTGCTTTTTAACTAAATTAAACAGCATATATTTTCTAAAATAACAGCAGTATTGTAAGCTAATGGAAAATATTTTCTTGTGTCTTAGAAACGGAAAATAGTTTGGTCGGGAATTACCAGGAACCTGGTATTATTGTGTATATAAAAACACGTCATAATGATTAGTCAGAATAATATTGATTCTAATATTGATCCATATATTCCTTGTGCACGAGCAGGTTTCCCCAGCTGTAAATAGCTTTTTTTGCAGCTATTATATTAGCAATCCACCAAGGTGCAAATGCAGGTAGCTTTTTAAGGGAATGGGAGCTAACACTCTGATTTATATACTCGGGTTCATCACATGTTACGCCCAATACACACCTATAATTAATGAAGAGGCTATGTTCAGCCCTTTTGAACCTGGTGCTTTACTTTGCGCTCAAAATATTAGCCTTCTAAATAGCAAAAGTGGAGGTGGACATGTCCTAAATGCACTTGCGCCTTGCGTTTTAGACCATGCACCATGATCGTCAAGATAGAGCTCTTTGGGTCCCCAAGACGCAAGCTGAGTAGATGTCTAACTGTGTCCCTTGATGGAGGTCATGATGCACTTTGCATTTGTGCTACCTAATTTTTATACTTTAGGAAAACAGGACTTCATGAGAAGCCCCAATACAGTTCCCAAAGATTGAGTTAATTGAGAGATTGAGTAACATGTTAATGCTAATTTATTTTTGTTTTTGGATTTTACTTAACACACACACACACACAAATGCACGCAAACACACACACACACACACACACACACACACACACACACACACACACACACACACACACACACACACACACACACACACAGATAAGGACTTCAAAGGGTAAGTCCAATCATGCTGTACTTCACTTGAGCCTTCAAAAAAATTATTCGATCCGTTACTTTCAGGAAATCACATGACAATAATTAATTTCTCTTTTGTCCCTTCGTGGTCTGGATCTGCGAGTTTTAAATTTGCAACAACTACTTGAAGAGAAAAGCATTCAGGAAAAATGAAATTGACTCAAGCCAACTGATTTATTACCCCCAAATCCACATTCCAATCATTAGGTAGTTTCAGAAGTACATTAGTTCTGTGGTTTAATGATGCATAAAAGGAAGTTGGATAAAAGGCAGTTTGTCAAAAGACCAAAACCATAAAGACTGACTACATCAACAACATCTCCACCTCTCTCTCTCTCTCTCTCTCCCTCCTTCTCTTTTTCTCTCTGTATATATACATACCTCCATACATACATACATACATGCATACATGCATACATACATGCATAAATTCATAAACTGATAGCTGCATATTGTGTATTATTTTTATTTTATGTATTATTTCAGTTGATTTTAGGAAAACATTTCCCAAGGGTTCCTCCCAACTCTTTATTTTCCTACTTCAATGATGCAATTTTGAAGGCAATATTGCATTAAACAAAGAGATCCATTTCACAAATTGGAAATATTTGGCAGAGGTGTTATTGTACCTACCACTCCATACCTAGGACCCAAACAAGGAAAGTGCTGAGGCTATGGACTGAACTGTATAAAATAAGCTAGTTGCCTTGTCAGCTAAAAAGATCAATTCACTTCCCTATGTGAAACTATGACACATCACTGCCTCATGTACACCAGACCAGTCAGCCAATTGCCCACCTAGCGTAGACAGGCACCCTACTGCATCTAAGAACACTGTTTAGATGTAAACCTAAGGATTGTCAATGCAGCGCAAGCAGGCCAAACACACAAATACACATAACCATTCATATGAACCAGCCCTTTTAGGAACAGGGGATTAGGTAACAAACATCAACATCTGATTTAATATACCACTACCAAACTTTTTTGACCAAACTTCTCTCTTGGGATTAGCTACTCAAGAGACTCATGGGTTCCCGACATCTATAAATCCGGAGGAAGATGCAAAAAAACCTTTTTGTTTTGCAGACAACCTGGATGGCTTGTGAAGTGTGTAGACTAATTGGCCATATCCGGGCACTTCTTGGTCTGGGCTGTTTTTTTGCTTCAGGCTAGGCCCCTTAGTTCCAGTGAAGGCAACAGCACACAATAGCATTCTATTTTGTGCTTCCAGCTTTGTGGCAATGATTTGTCAGGTCCCTTTATGACAATACCCCATGCACAAAGTCAGGTCCCTTTATGACAATGCCCCATGCACAAAGTGAGGTCCCTTTATGACAATGCTCCATGCACAAAGTGAGGTCCCTTTATGACAATGCTCCATGCACAAAGTGAGGTCCCTTTATGACAATGCTCCATGCACAAAGTGAGGTCCCTTTATGACAATGCCCCATGCACAAAGTCAGGTCCCTTTATGACAATGCCCCATGCACAAAGTGAGGTCCCTTTATGACAATGCTCCATGCACAAAGTGAGGTCCCTTTATGACAATGCTCCATGCACAAAGTGAGGTCCCTTTATGACAATGCCCCATGCACAAAGTGAGGTCCATACAGATATGATTTGTTGAGGTCAGTGTGGAATAACTTGACTGGCCTGAACAGAGCCCTGACCTCAACCCCATCTAACACTTTTGGGATCAATTGGAAAGCCGACTGCGAGTTAGGCCTAATCACCCAACAGCAGTGCTTCACCTCACTAATGCTCTTCTGGCTGAATGGAAACAAATCCCAGCGGCAATGTTCCAACATATAGTGGAAAGCCTTCCCAGGAGAGTGGAGACTGTTATAGCAGCAAAAGGTGGACCAACTCCATATGAATGATCATGATTTTGGAGTGAGATATTGGACGAGCAGGTGTCCATATGCTTTTGGCCAGGTAGTGTATGTGTGAATTCATCACTTTGTTGTAGGTGATGAGGCTGAAGCTAGAGATGAAGAGCAAGACTCAACCCAATTGCACTCTGCTCTGAAGGAGTCCCAGGCAGAAAGAGCACTGTCTGGGATCAGGAAGACGAGGCAGTGCGCCACAAAAAAATACCTCTGCTGGATACAACACCCAGGAGCCTTCAAACACAACAAAAGAGCAAAGGCTTTGCTCATGGAGTTTCGCAAACCCCCCTCCCTCTCCCATCTCTAGCTGACAAGTCTCACCCTGCTACTTCTAAAAGAGGCCGTGTCTGTGATGCTTTTTCATTCCCAAATGGCTGATCAGCACATTCTGATGAGCGTGGTGCTTTCTCAGAAACATTAGCATATTCAGAAGGTTCACTGAACAAACGGGCAAATAAAAACTCTGATTATGATTCTCTGTGCTTGATTAGTTCCCCAGAGGGCCCTGTTGCTTTCTGAATTGGAGTCTGAACCTCCTTCATGCACTGCTTTCCTTTTAGGCAAATTCTCACTTCAGTGTTTCCCAACTTCAGCTCAAATGGCCTCCTGAAAGCCTAGAATATGGTGGCTGCTTTGTTATGGCCTGTGGAAGACCACGTGATGCAGTTTCAGACAGCATCATGGAAAAGTACATCTTTAAGTATGCAAATAATCTGGGGGTTTGGCATAAGAAAGTTTATTTGCAGCAAGGGCTTTTCACAAGCTAGAGGTATACTGCTTTCAATAAAAAATAACAGCAATAATATGATGAAATGAGATCTTGTGAATGCACATTCCTACAGCAAAATATAAGATGTTGCCTTAGCTTTAAGCATTATTTTTAAATGTTTATTTTGCCTATCCGTTCTCATTTAATAAGTATACCATTTGTGGACACAATAACAAGATAATGTACATAATGGCTTGTATCACATAAAATAAAAAAGTGGAATCAAATAGACCAGCACTAGAAAAAGGTGTGACCTTGGATCTCTTACTTTAAAAAACTAACTGTTAATAATACATTATGGCCTGCACTCTAATATACAAACTCATTAATTATTTATTTCACACCTTTTCACCCTCCACATTACCATATTAGTTTATTGAAAGATTGTATTCAAGTATAGAAGAATGGATTTATTGGGATTAATTTAAACCTAAGCCACTTCTAAGCACCTTCACCAGTCTGGCTTCTGGACTGACCACTCAACAGAGATAACTCTGCAAAGGCAGCTTCTCTCTGATCCTCCTTGACCTTTCTGTAGCTGACCAGCCCCAAAGTAGTCAGGGAAGGCACAGTTGACCACCACCTACTGCTGTCTTTCCTGCCTACTTTGGGGCTCCTTCCAGGTTGTATGGGGGTGCAGTTATGAGACCTCAGAAACTCAACAGGTGTCCCCCAGGGTTAGTTCATTAGTCCTACCCTCTTCTCACTCTATACCAGGTTTCTTTATTCTATTATCCCCTCCCATGACATGTCTTATCATTCATACATTGATGACATACAATTTTTTCACTCACCCCAGAAGGCCCCCTCCTCCTCATCTCTTCATTTGCTCAGAATCGGCTGGGGCGGCTGTGGCTCAGGAGGTAGAGCGGGTCGTCCACTGATCGCAGGGTTGGCGGTTCAATCCCCGGCAGGCATGCAGATTTGTTCTGTCCAACATTCAGAGAATCTGTCCTTTCCTCGCCAGTTACTCAATCAAGTTCTTAGTCCAGACACTGTCTCCCATTTGAACTACTGCAACTCCCTCCTTGCTGGCCTTTCCTGTCTCTGCCATCAGACCTCTGGAGCTCATCCAGAATGCTCCTGTTTGTCTAACTACAACCTCCCCAGGATCAGCCACGCCACTCCCTGTCTTATTTCCCTCCACTGGCTACCTATATTAGCTCTCATCAAATTCAAAACCTTGGTGCTAGCCTATCGGGCAGCTAAAGAGACAGCTTCAGACCTTACACAGCCTGCAGATGTTTCTGTTCTGCTACCTCTGGGCACCACCACCCTCCCCCGCCAACCAGCATTCAGTATTGTGTTCAACACTCTACAGTAGGCAGGGAGTATTTTAGCTGCGTAATTAAGCTTTGTATATTTAAAACTATAGTTTATACAATGTACATACCACGGCTATTTCACAGTGAAAATAAATTGCACACAAACAAGCAGCACAGTTGGACTCAGAAGACAAGACTTTCAGGCACACTGATCTCTTGCCTGAGCAGCCCATTTATTTATCAACTATCCATCACAGCCATCCATACGTAAAGATAGATGAGCTGCATGAACAATATAGTTGCCTTAGTCTGTCTCTCATCATTGTCCAACACCTTAATCCTAACCCTAGCACTTTGTCCTAAACTTTGTGCATTGTTTTTGCAAGCCTTCCAGCATCTCCGGTAGTGTAGACTGGGGTAATATTCTATAGTTTACTTAACACCTCACAGGATCTACTGGAATGTGCCTAACATCTAGCCCACATTACCATAAAGACAATATTTCCAATGGAAAAGTTGTATTGACACTATACTGCAGTGGTATATCCACAATTAGGATTATTCATGTTATGTTCTGAGTCTGTCTGTTTTGTATTTTCATTTTCATTTTCATTCATGTATTTATGTTTCTGATTATTTGTGGTTTCACTGTCCTGTGTTTTGTATTTCTGTCACTCCCTGTCTTCGTCACACTTTTCGGGAGTCTGTGGGTTTTCGGTTTTCTCTGTATTTCCTCTCTCATTCCTTCCTTCTTACTAAATTATTTAATTGTAAATAATACTAATTAACTAACAACCACTAACATCTTAGAATTAGGGTCTACTAATCTACTAATGACTAACTTGTATATATAATATAAAACAACTAACTTACTAACATTAGGGATTTAGAATTCTCTACTAACATTACTAATTACTAATTTATCTTGAGTTTCTACCTGCAGCTGTCATTCTCCCTTGTTATCCTATCCCTGTATCTATCTGTGATTTTTTATTCTCTGCACGTGTCCACTTCCGTGTTCCTCCCCTTCGAGCTGTGCACTTGTTACCTGTTAAACTCCAGGTCTGTTGTCATCATTGTTTATGTGAAGATCCAGTCCGTGTTTTACGTCTGCCCTCGTTATTGTGTTATTGGTCCTTGTTACCCTCATTGTTCTTACCTGTGAGCCATCTCCCCTCCCTGTTTCCTCACACCTGATCCTCATTTTTTCTTGTCTCCCTTTGTGTATTTAACCCAGTCCTCCTAGTTCCTCAACCTTTATAGTGTTTGTCTTTTGCCAGTATATTTCGAGCGGTCTAAGTATTTGTTCTCGAGTATTGAGTCTTTGTTTCGTGTTTTAGTTAGATTTTAAGTATCTGTTTTTCATGATTTTGTGTTTTGTTCCTTGTCTCTGTTTTTTTGTACTCCTGCCTGCTTCTGGGTCCCTATTTCCACCGGTCATAACAATTCATCCATATACTGCAGACCAGTATATAATTTAAAGTAGCAAACCAAGTGCACGTTTGCTGCTGCCCGGTCAGCACAATAACTAATAGTTGTTTAGGATTTATTTTATGGATTTACTTAATACTGTCTTACTTCCTAGTTATTGAAACAGGTGTGACTAATGAGGATTAGACTGTCCAACCCAAGCACAACTGCATCAAATACTGAAAAGTTCTGTTTTTGTTTTTTTTTGGGTGAAAGTGCTTTTTGCACAGTACACTATATTTTCCAGTTCCTGGTACAAGAATAGATCAGCTTAAATGCAGCAATTAAAGTGCTGTACATATGTTTATCTCACGGCTCTCAAGGGTTTCTCTCAAAGCCCACATTGTCCTGATAATACAATATTTATGATTGACACCAACAATCACCACAATACTGCCTCTTTAGAGTTAGGAAATGGTTTAGCTATACCCACTGAGGCCAAGATCACATTAAATGTAAATAAAATACAAACAAATTTCATGAAAAGTGTGGTGGTGTTGGCATTAATTGGAACATAGCCTTTCTATGGGTAATGCTAATATGACCTCAAGGGGTGCTTTGGGGGATTTTAATACTAATCAGTGTTTTTTATTAAATTAAATTTTGTGTTGTCTGTGCTGTTTGTTTTCTGAAAGGGGACTGAGTGCTGTTAACTTGAAACCTTGAATCAATATGCCCTTAATTGGTGAAAGTGTGGACACATAGCCAATAAAACTAACCATTTGGTAGATAATAAATAATTCAGAGACAAAACAAATGATAACAAGCCAAACCTCCATTGTGTTAACCCCTTCGCGGAGATGCCAAATTTGGTCAATCCGCGACTATTTAGGTACTGTTCTATTTAAGACCTAATAACTCCAGGTGTGAGCATCACAGAAACTTGTAAAATGGCTTAAAGCACAACTGAACTTTGGTAGAACTTTGGGTTGTGTAGCTACCTGGCCATGATGTGAGTCCAAATGGTGGCGAAATATGTTTGTTAGTTGCTCTGTGCTCCCCTGGGGTGATAATCCAGAATAGGGTATTTGTCGCTCTCCATTCCCTTCTATAGGGCAACTAAAACGGTTTCACTTCTAGCATGAATATGAACTAAAAAGAAGCGGATTCTGTCAATATAAACAATAACCAGTCCTCGTATGCATTTTTGTGTAATTTAAATTATTTATAAACGTACTATTTTCTTCAATGTTGTTAGCAAGCTACCAGAAAAGACTAGCAAAATGTCGGCAGGTCTGTTTGTTTACCATAGATATATACTACCAGGAACGCTTGCTTTCTTGGAAATTTGAACCAATGAGTGGTTTCTGACACATCGGCGCATTAACAGTGTTTCTGGCGCAAGAATTACCTACCGGATCTACGTTCCAAATAAAATACGAAAAAGTCAAGAAAGGGCCATTTCATTTTCAACAAAAGGTACGAGGACTGGTTATTGTTTGTATTGACAGAATCCACGTTTTTTTTATTTTAGACGTGCTAGAAGTGTTATTTTGAGATTTTAACGTTTTAACTGCATTATACACTGCCTGGCCAAAAAAATAATTGCAGTTACACCAGTCATGCATAGTGCACACTGTACAAGCCTCTGGAGGCAGTGTTATGATCTGGGGTTGCTTCAATTGCTCAGGTCTAAGCCCAGCAACATTATGCAGCAATAAAATTAAGTCAGCTGAGTACCTGAATGTACTGAATGACCAGGTTATCCCATCAATGGGCATATTTCAGGATGAAAATGCCAAAATTAATCGGGCTCAAATTGTGAAAGAGTGGTTCAGGGAGCATGAGGAATCATTTTCACACATGCATTAGCCACCAGAGTCCTGACCTTAACCCCATTGAAAATCTTTGGGATGTGCTGGAGAAGACTTTACTGAGTGGGTCGACTCACCCGTCGTCAATACAAGATCTCGGCCAAACATTAATGCAACTCTGGATGGAAATAAATGTTGTGACATTGCATATGGTTGTTGAAACAATGCGATGACGAATGCACGCCGTAATCAACGCTAAAGGTGGTCCAACAAAATATTAGAGCGTGCAACTTTTTTTTGGCCAGGCAGTGTAGAAGTGAATGAAGAGGGACAAATACTCTATCACCCCAGGGGAGCACAGAGCAACTAACGAACATATTGCGCCACTGTAATGGTTACACAGGGACATTTTTGGGACTCTGGCTTTCTGATCATGAGACTGGGCCCCCTGCGAAGTCGTTCACAATTAACACTCCTGATCAACTGAGGCACAATGGAGTGTCTGTACCCTTCTTCATGTGAATCTGAGATGAACACTGACTGCTTGATCGATCAGGCGCCAGTTTGGGCAGGAACACCCCCCCCCTCTTTTGAGAAGAAGAGGGGAGAACACACACCCTGTGTGATTATAAATGACGGATCCATCTATGTTTCATTGTTGGTTCCAAAGAAAGGAGCCAATCTATTGTATGAGTGCCCTAAGGCCATCTACCAATTGGGATCAAAGGACTTTTGAGCATAAAAACCCATGGAACTTTACCAACGTTGCTCTGATGGTAAAGACACTGTCATACGCCTACCAGACGCACCACTGAAACCCTGACGGACTTCTCGTCTGATCACCGAGACAGAGTTGGCCTGCCGTCCTCGAAATAAACCAAGCTGGTTTATTTTCAACAGCTGTTTTGAGGACACGTTTCTTCAAACTGTTCCTCTACTGTCTCCCTTGCGGCCGGACCCAAGTGGAGATTTGTGCACGTCCACGTCAACCTGGAAACCTGTCGCGACCTGACTTTGGTGAAGAAGTCTCCAGGAGTCCACGCACCTGCTGGGACCTTGGATCAGCTGACGAGCTGACACGGAATTGGGACTGGCCTCCCTTTGTCACCGTTAAGTATTGAAACACATTTTGTTTAGCACTGATATCAATTCATAGGCTAGCATAAAACCTGTAATACCCAGTTGAGGTAATTTTACTGCTGGTTCCTACTGTTGTTTGTATTTTGTTTTGCTATGCGCGTTTCGGTTGGGAATAGCCAATTTCCCTGACCTTATAGTTTTACACTGTTAAAACTTTATGAGACTGATAAAACGAGCTAACCACAAAATATAGTTTAGCGTGTCAGAAACGTTAGGAGGGAGGGAAAATTCAATAACCCCCCCACTTTAGCGTTCTCTTTGTTGGGGAACGAATCGAGTGACGCAGGCCACTCTATATCAGAGTTGGGAGGGTTGCTCCTCCCACATAAGTGGACCGTCGCCCAGTGAGTCCCAGGCTAGACTTTCGCACCCCTCAGAGGGAGCCAGAGAATTCCCCCAGTCCGGGTAAGAGCTATCTTGTTCCTGGGCGCTGTCAGTGCTGGGCTCGACAAGAGTGCCTGGCCCCCCTCCTACAGCGAGGAATCTAGGGACAGAGCAGTGAGGTATGCACTGGGGCCCCCACTGATGGATAACCGCCTCGCCTCTCTCCCAGATGATGTGAGGGTTGTGGCGGGCAAGCCAGGAGTGTCCCAGTATGAGGGGGTACGCCGGAGAATCGACCAGAAAAAATTGGATCTCCTCTACATGGTCATGATGTGCGATGTGCATGCGCACCCTGGTGGTGACTCGCCGAATGGTTCCCGTGCCTAACGGACAACTATCGAGCGCAGTAACCAGTCCAGGTCGTTGAAGGGTCAAAGTGGAGATGTCGAGAGCCTTAGCCCACTTAACATCTATGAGAGATTCTAATTTCTCTGGAATCTAAAAAGGCGTTGCAGCTGGTATGATGCTTTCTCCAGAGCAGTTATATCTGCACCTGGCGCCCCTGGTTTCGCTAACCGCTGCCCCATCCACCTGCATGAGCTCCTCCAGACCAAAGGAGGGGTAGGTGGAGGGTGGTAATGCAGAAAGAGGAAGATGGCAGGCAGTACGGTCCCTGTTACCCCCTTAGCCCTCTCTCGTTCTCTCTCCCCAATGCAGTTATCCACACGGATCGCTGTGGACACTTGGGCACTGAACGTGGCAGGGGGCTCAAGCACCGACAGGGCATCCTTGACAGGGTCGGACAGGGCGTTAAGGAAAAGAAAACTGAGTGGACCATCGGTCCACCCAGTCTCCCCTGCCAGTGCTCGAAAACGACTGCCAGACTATGATATTTATAGATATCCGCTGCAGCTCACCATGATATCACCCTGATAGAATGGACCACAACGTGTCCAAAGTTTGTGGCACTCAAAGTGGCAAAAATGTACATTTGAAAAAATGAACAGCTTATGTCAACACAGTGCACCCTAGAATACTGGGGTGCTTTGGTTGAGACTATGTGAAGATATACATAGTTGGCATACGTTGCTGTTTATTTTTCGAATGTACATTTTTGGCGCTACAAAACTTTGGACTCGTTGTGGTCCATTCTATCAGGGTGATATCGTGGTGATCTGCATACTAGGTCATTCTCTAGGTCATTCTCTAACTTCTTGTTTGTTTGTGAAAATTATGTTCAGTGAGTCCTTTCCAAAATTCACGCCCACTTTTACCAATTTTGAGAAAATCTTTTTGTTAATTTTAAATTGGTTTGAGTTTTTTGCATGGAAATCACATTTTTATACTTATATTCCTAAGAATAATAGTGTAACAGTAAAACTGCAAATAGCTCATCATTTATCAGAAACACATATCCACCTTGAAAAATATGGTTTATCAAAATTGGAGTTAGTAAGGTTTGGAAAAACACTCTTCATTTGAAGCCTGCTCTACTCAAAAATGTATATCTTCAACTTAACTGTTTCTGTTGCCTGTCATTAGAAGTCACAAGGAGTCCTTTGAGTATTGCGTACTATAAGGTTGTTGCTATGTTACTACAGTAGGGCTGTGTGTTGCTCACAGCATTTCTAATCTTCCTCTTCATCCAGAAATGTACATGCCATTGCCATTGCCGCTTTACATGCAATGAAACCTTCTCCCTCTACCTTCTACTGTCCTCCTGCAACACCTTTATAGTTGCAGGGGGCCTATGGAACTGCCAGTCAGCCTTTTGCAATGCTGATTTGAACTTTAAGCTAACCCCCCCGCCTCTTGGCAGGGGAGGTGGAACCGGTCCGCTTGTTTCCTCCTCATCAATATTTTCTGTTTGCTCCCTTTCATCTATGTATCTGTTCATTTCTATGCTGTGATTGTTACTAACCCCACAAAACTGCTTATTATAGTTTGCTGCCTTCCAGCAGACTCCCTTGGAAACTTTTTTGAAAAGCTGCTCAGTTCATTTCCAGAGGATGGGACTTTCTGGAGAGCTCCCAGTCAGCCGGCTTCCTCCCTCTACTCCGTTCCTTTGACATTACCTTGCAGCAGTCACCCTCTACACTCAGAGTGGGAAACCATCTCACTGAACAGGATCTCCTAGACACTCACCAGTCTGGTTTCAGAGAGTTCCACTGTGTAAAGGCAGCTTCTCTCTCCATTCTGATCCTCATTGACATCTCTGTAATATATTACACAGTTGACCACCACCTCCTACTATCTTCCCTGACTACCTTGAGGATCTGCAGCAGCTGAACTGAATTTATTTTTCTTCACAACACAGCACTCAACTAGTATTTGTCTTTGTTTACAACACAGCACTGAATTGGTATTTGCTTTTGTTTACAACACTATTTGATGGTTTGTTCGGTTTACTTTGCACTTATGAATATTAATTGGCTTTTGGCGCCTTCTTGGTGATATTGCACTTTTGTATTTCTATCACTAACACTGATGTCCATTTTTGTAAGCGGCAATGGATAGGAACGTCACAATAAATGACAATAATGCAATGCTGTAATCAGAGCCGGTTTTTGGCATAGGCAGTATAGGCAAATGCTAAGGGCGCCACCACCCAGAGGGGGCGCAACAAATGGGAGAAAGAAAAAAAAAAGTTTCGCTTTAAAAATGTTTTTTTTTTTCCAATAATTTTTGACTAATACTACTAGTTAACACTGTTATTTCGAAATATTAAATAACCCCACAACAACCCGCGTAGCTCTATAGCATAGCCTATTAAATAATAATAATTTCTTAGTTCATGTCACCCCGCCCCCCTCCAGCCAGGCAATTCGACTTTACCTGCGCTCCCTCTCTGGGCAATGGTAAAGTGTGGCTATCTGACGTGACCCTCGCATTATATGCTATCAACATGTCGAAAAGACCAAAGCTGTCCGGTGCTCAGGGAAGGAAAAGAAGGAAAGAAGAGGAGGAACAATGTGAAAAGGGCAGAGGTACAGTAGCGTTAATGTGATGAAATGAATTGTCTAGTGCTCTCTGACTTTAGGCGCATCCTGCCCCGGTACCGGGGGCGCTTGGGTTGAAGAGGATAGTGCCAGATAACTTAAGTTAGCTAGCTAATATTACTGTAGCCGAGCCGAGCGTTACATTAGCTAGTCACTAGTCACTCACACTAGAGTGCGGATCGGGCCGCATATTTCTGTCCGAACCCGACCGAGTCCGAGATAGTAGTAACCGAGCCCGACCCGAACCCGACAGGAATTCTGCTTTTTATGTCCGAACCCGACCTGAGCCCGACGCAGTTAATGTAAAGCACTGAAGCGCTGACATAGTGTTTCCCTGTCACGCAGTTGTTGTTACCATGGTTACAGCTTCCCTGTTTAGTGGACACTGGGCACCTAAATGACCGTCAAAAAATAAAATAATATATTTATAATAAGGTTGTTCTTGTGTTGAGTGTGCGGTTTACACTGAACCATCAATTATTGGACAAAGCTCAGTGTGCCACTTCTCTTTTTTTGGACGTACTCTTGCTGCAACCTGCACCTCTATTGGAGAGACACGTGTACGTTGAACGATTTTTCTGTTGGTAATCATACTTTTACTTGAATACAGTCTTTTGGTACTCTACCCGCCTCTGCTGGCCATTGTGAACGTTCCTTTGCACATTGTTTAATTGCATTTGGAGGTTGTTTCTGGACTTGTGAAAGTAGCTTTTTGTTCTCAGTTGCCGATTAAAGCCGTGTCTTTTATTTTCGGTAATGATTTAGCTGGAGAAAATGTGTTTTCTCTGCCTGAAGTTACGAATGAGCCTAGCATGAATGACAGTACTGATAACGTGGCATGATCATTTCTCTCTGTTTTCACTGCGTGTGTAGTGACACACACAATATTCGGTATCATTTTTATTTATTTCACACTATATTTTCACCAAAAACAACTTGAAGCACCATGTGAAGTAGGCTAACCCATCCTAATTAGTAGTTCAAAAGTAAAATGTTCGCTAGTTGTTCGGCCGCCGTGACCGAGCCCGAACATCATTTTAAAAGTTTAGTCCGAGCCCGGCCCGACCCGTCGGGCCCCGTCGGGTTCGGGTCGGGTATCCACCCTCTAACTCACACACACACACACACACACACACACACACACACACACACATCAGCTCTCTCAGTCACTCTGCACCTTCTTGCTAGCTAGCTGGACAGCGGCAAGAGAATGGTCGCCTCATCTTGAAAAATACATAGACTATGCGTGCATAACAGTAGCCTACATAAAATAAAAGTAGGCTACATAACAACTAATAAAAATAAGAGAACTGTAGTACCAGTCAGCATCAGGGAAATTAGGTCTATTCAGCAGGTGTTAGTCCTGTGTCATACTGTAGGCTACATTTTTATTGACATCTGGTTACCCTGTAATCAAAATGCTATTCCTTTTCATCTCCTTTATAATTAATTGTTGTAGTAAGCCTTTGGTTTGTTGTGTTACAGTTCATAATCTCTAAAGTTAGTTTATATAGTTAGTTACATCAGTGTTTTAAAGTGCATATCATTAATGTTAATGCCAAATAAGCTTTCCCATTATGCTATATTAGTATTACACTGCAGTTTACTGCTTTTTTTGGACTGTAAATGTAAATCTACATTTCATTGTAATGACAATAATGTTTAATTAAATTACCATTAGTATGCATGCCCATCTTATGTACAGTATAGCAGACATGCATCTTTTTAAGTTTTTCATCTTTATTCTTGTAAAAAAAAAAATTACTAATAGACTAACACCCAATGGTCATACACTCTTCTTCTATATTTTACCTTACTTTATTTATGGCAGTAGGCTACTGGTTTCTTTAATATATATATTAAAGATAATATTTTGTAAATATCTATTATAATAATGTCACTTGTTCACTGTTTTGATGTTAACTGTTTGATTTTGTGGGTTATTTTCAGTAAAAGAAAAATGTGAAAACAAAAGTGTGAGTGCATGTTATTGGTAGTGAATAAACTGTGATGCAAGGGGGCGCCAGATAAAATCCTGCCTAGGGCAGCCAATTGGTCAGAGCCGGCCCTGGCTGTAATGAGAGAAAAGTTACTCGATAGCTTATATATGTTAACGATAGAACAATTAAATCGAGCTATAGAACAGCTCAAGTGGCAAAAGGTAGCTAAGTCAATGAGGAAAATTGTTTTTCTGGTAAGTTTACTAGGTAGATCCAACCTTATTGAGACTCATACTGAGTGATGTCACGTGGCGCTGTAATGTCTCTCGTGTTCGTGTTTGTTCATTTGAATGTATTTTGTTGTGTCGGGCTTTTGTTTTTTGTTTTTTTCATGCGCTGTGTGTCTGTTGTGGTACGGGGAAGTGGGCTGGAGATTTTCCAGGGCACTCCTGCTGCTTGTTTTGATAATATTGACAAATTGTTGAGTCAGTGTACAGAGACCGTGTATGGAGGAAAGTCATGGAGGCGGAGTTTGTGTGTTGGACTGCTTAATGACAATGGACATCTCGGGACAGTGGGGGCTATTTTTAATCATGGCTGTATTCCACTTTAATTCACTTAATTAGTTTGATTAATGCAATGATTCTATTGAATGTCTTTATTTGATATGTTTGTGTGTTGTCGGTCTGCCCCACTGTCTATGTCTTTTTTGTTGATGCTGGTGGCTACAACTGAAGTTCCCTAAAGAGAAAGTAAAAGTTATTCTATTCTATTCTATACAGCATATTCACACATCTCTGTGATGAGGATTTCTCAGCAAAAAATAGTGAATTTACAGTAGCTAACCAGGAACATTTGTTGTCTCATATTCGTATATTCCAATGCCTGTTCTGTTTCATGGTTGCAGTTTTCAAAATGCTCCTTCTCTACCCGTATAATTTTGTTTATCCTGTTCTATGATGTCTGGGGGAGTCAACAACCACACTCCCGGGCCTTCGAACCAAAAGCCAAAGCCAAAGAATGTACTTACCCCTGTATAATACTGTTTTTGCAAATAGATCCTGGAAATGCTGTTTGCCTGCAATTTCTTTCTACTCAGTATCATTTTAAATGTTCTTAAATTGTTCCCAGAGAAACAGCTGCCTGTGTATGTTTGTATGTAGTGTATATCTTTTGTGTGTGAAGAATGGTGTGTTTATTAGTCTCTTAGATAACAATATTTGCCTCAGGCCTGTTCAGGTAATATCTTCCATGGTGCTGTGGAAAGCCTAGGAGTATTTAAAAAGAAGCTAAATTGAGAGCAGCAGAGATTTACATAAATGAAAGCCACAATAAAATGGAAAGCATACCACAAGGAATAGATAAAAAAACAAGATCAAAGCAAGCTTCTACCTTTTCTAAATAAATTAAAACACATACTGTTATTTGTTCAGAGTTTAGTTGTCATACGTATATAGATTGTACTGGCCAAGTGAAGATGGCAATAAGAATTAGTAAACATGCATAAGAGGAAGACACTGGGACACATTAATTGCAGTTCTTCATAGCAGAAGATTATTCATATTTAAGCAAAGATATCAGTTCACAGCACTCAACACAATAGCCCATCAAGCCCTCATTTGAGGGCTTTTGTATGTCTGTGTGCGTGTGTCTATTTGTGAGCAGATAGCACATACAGTATATTTGTGTGTGCCTTTGCCTGCTGGGGGGTATGTCACAGCTTTTGTTTGGAATAGACGGTAATCAGTCTTGACTGACCTGATGGTCACTTGGGGACCAGTATAATGGGTTAGCTATTTGAAGATTTCAGGGACGAAGCAGCTGCCACTGTCAATGACTCCACATTAATAAAGTATATTTATCTGACCTCAAGCAAATTGATAGGACAGTGCCACCTGTAGCCGTAGCTTAAAAGTGTCATTAACTGCACTCCATTTTACATCGCATTAGCGACAGCTGATATCAGGCCTAACTACTTTACTGTGAGTCTTTGTTCAACTGTCCATGAGACGTGGGTAGCACATTCAGATGTGTGATTGTTGGTGATTGTTGGATGTTTAATTAAACAAAAGGAAAAAGAAAAGCCGGTAGACTCCAGGACTCCGAGACCATGCTCATGCTGTACAGGTAGCTTTAGAGACATCACCCAGCCCTGATGCCCAGCCAGCTTGCACAGTGTGAGGTGACAACGCAGACTAACAAGGATGAAATAGCAGTTGCGAAGGGTATTTAATATAATCCTCCATACAGAGAGATGAAGAGGCCAAAGGGGGAATCAATCAGACTGCCAAATAGCACGGTGCACAGCAGGAGGAGGAAGGATCATTTCCACAGGCTCCGGGGTGGGTTATGCCAGGATCAAAGCACTACGGGGTGGCATTTCGTATTTACTGTACTCCCCCCCCCCACCCCTCCCCCAGGCCCAAAGGGCAGCTAACCTTCCCCTCCGGCTGCCCTAATGAACCCCGGAGACTGAAGAGGCCACGCAGCGCGGCTGCGGATTTTCGGCTTGACAATTTCAATAGCTGCAGCACAATTGTGCCACGGCAGGAAAAGCAGCATGTGGTCTGAGGCCCCACTGATTATTATTCTGGTCAAATCGCCGAAAGCAACGGATGAGGAGACAGTGACAGACATGGGCCCATGGTCACTGGAGGTTAGTGAGGAAGAACTGTTCAGCACGGCTGATTATCTGTCCATGGAAACATTTCAGGTGAAACTAAAGACACCAAGTGATGTGAGGATATGGCTGACTGGAAGCAGGTTGTCTTAATAGGTTTTCAGCTGTGGGAGACAGTGAAATTGCTCTGCGTCTTTCAATGCTAGTCTTATTTCTGAGAGCCTCCAACAGTGAAATATGTTTAATATGGTATCTTAGCAGCTCCAAGTAGACTGAAATGTTGTCAAAAAAATGTTTTGGCCCAATGTTTTTTATTTTTTATTTTTTAAATGTTTTGTCTGGTTTTGAAATCAAACATTTAAGAGCCTGGTGTAGGGGTTCGGGGAGAAGAGTACCAGAAAACTTGCATGTGTTTATTTTGTAACAGCTGCTAATTATTTCCGCTCCAAATTTTACACAGTCTTTTTGAACTTGTGTCTTGTGGTGCTGGCATGAAAGTGACTGACTTCTGTGGAGTGCTCTTTAATTAGAGCGGAGGAGCATGCCTCTGGAGGGGCCCGTCCCTGGCTGGCTTCCCCATTCTCTCACCCGGGCGCCATTTAGGTCAGCAAAATCAATTCATTCTGTCAAAGGGCTAGCAGGAGTCTGGCCGGCTTCCAAACCCCCCTCTGCTATCCACAGCCATACCCCCAAGCATGAACACTTGAAAAATGAGAGGTATAAATAAAGCTAAAATCGCCAGTACGAGTATTTGCGAGTACACCCCCCACCATTCGGCTCGTGGCCCACTGTAGATATTTTCTCCACCCTTTCATTAATATAGACCCTACCGCCAATTCTGGCTGGCAAACCACTGGGTCAATCTGCTTTTATCCTCTTAGAGGATGATTTCTTATTGTAACATCGATGTGTACTATCTGTACCTGTAATAAATTAAATTATTGCAAATTATTAAAAAAGCAGTATATGGAACTAATTCATAATAAATGAGAAGGACATTGGACAGTTAAGGCATATGAGGTCACTCAAATGCATCACATTTATTTATGCATTTAATAATATGGACCTGAGCTATGAAGCTAATTTCCATCTGCAGTCAATATATAGCAACACGGACAGATCAGGGATATACACCTGTTGATTTAGGATTTTCTGCCCATCCTTGATATTTTTATTCATGTTGTTGGCTCAAGACAGAAAATGAAGGTGATCAAAAGTTATTTTCACGTGGCGTTTCAAGATATTAATTACGAATCAATGTAGGAATGCAATTTGGTCGAACAACATAAATATTTTAGTGAGTAACCCATACCACAGAGAGCTAATTAGTAGAAATGTATATTGTAGGTCAGTACTGGCAGTGATTGGCATCGTGCGTAAAGAAGCAATACATTCCCTTCTGACTTGAAGAGAAAATGCACTATACTAAGCTTTTCATTAGCTTTTTTTCATCATCTTCTACCTGCAGGGTATTTAAGTAAGTTCCTCACTTCCGCTTCCCCGGTGCTTGTTTGTCATTCGACATTGCATTGAGACAGGTATAGCCAGGTACTAGCGACCTTGTGATATTAAACGCTGTTTATGTTCATGAGGGACTTGCTATTTAGCTATTTTCAGGTATAGAATTTTTTCCTCCTGTAAGCGTTCTGCGCTATTTATTTAGTCCGTTGCTGTTCTCACAGAGACAGTTTTTCTTTGTTCATTTGTTTTGGTTTTTCACTCTTCCGGCTCTGAGCTTATGTAGCCTAAGGTGTTCTTTTCGTTGCTAGATTACCCATTCTAGCTCCAGTATTGAGCTCGGGAGATTTAGTTGGTATTTCACTCGTTCTTGAGTTCGCCCTATGTTAGTGGGTTGATTTTGTTTTTGGCTGTTTAGCCACAAGGAATTTGTTTCCTGTTTTTTCTTTCTTTTCTTTTATTGTTTTTCTCCCCTTTATTGGTCCTCACTGATGTGAGTGTTCTGATTCCCCCACCTTCGCGTTTGAATCTCCGCCACATAAAAACCCATTACAATTACTGCATACTTTGATTTCTCTATTTGTCCCCATTTTCCATATGTTTCAGACAATACTAGGATAATTAACATCCAAAACCAGGAAGACTCATTACGAATCATGTCATTTTTGTAAAACAAAAATGACATTCACTTTAATATACTTCCCCCATTACAGTACATTATTGTACAGACAATTATATGTTTGGTACTGACAAATATTTGCAAAAAATAACAGTAAACAAAAAGTATCTTTAAATGGTATCATACAGAGTCATTTACAGTATTGTGCACCTCACCATTTTTATTTACATTACAAAGTACAGTACATAAATACAATTCAAGGTCTTGTACTTTAAATATTGAAAAATATTATTGCATTTTACTACATTCCCCTATGTGGGAGTCCCTAAAAAGCAGCATATCTGTGTTTAAATCCGTATTTAGACTTGCTGACTGCTCAACAGTATTTTACATGACAGTACAAAATGTTGGAATTTTATGTTGGAATTTAAAATGATACAGCCTCTAATAAAATGATGAGCTCCTCAGTCTAAAGTACAAACATAAACAACATGTCAATATTAAAAGGCTGCATTTATGATCCAACTCCCTCTTTGATTTTCATTAACTTTCAGGACACCAATAAACTGGAAAACTCATTTCTGCTGTGCCCTGTGAGTGTATTTGCTATTTGATTTGTAATTCTTCTCACAAATTTGATTTAGAAATTGTTTCCTGAATCATACTACCCTACAGCATTAATGCAGTTCTCTTGTATCTTGAAAGTACCATAATTTTAATACTACGGAAATTAAGAAGTGAATTGTAGGTTGTCTGTAAAGGTTGTTATACTGTTGTCTAATGCATATAGGACCTGATTTACTAAGACCTTTTTTAGCATGTGCAAAACCTGTTAGCCCACACAAAACCAATAACATGACCAATGATTGGTCATGGTATTTGTTTAGCACCAATCATTGGTTGTGTTATTAGTTTAGCGTGTGCTAAAAGGTTTCGCACAAAGGTATTAGAATTAGTATGCTAAAGTAAATCAGGCCCATAGTGTGGATTTAAAAAAACATTGGCTACCTTCTCAAACAAATATAAATTGATAAAACAAACATTTATATGCCTTATAATACACTTGCTTTTGCAAAGGCAAAATAAATCTGTAACCATCGTGGCCAGCTGAGGATGCAAGATCCAAACACCTGCAGTTGCTCTCAATTTATGATCTTACTCCATCGACTCAAACACACGCGCACGCACGCACGCACGCACGCACGCACGCACGCACGCACGCACGCACACACACACACACACACACACACAATAAACAAAAAAAAAGCTTTGGCTCAGTAAAAAGATTGGTACCTCAGAACTGCCAAGATTTTCTTGAGGGGCTGTCAAATGCTAAACAATGTGTTTCTCTAACAAACAGTCCTTCCCAGTGCCTATGTCAGGACAAGAGAAGAGCCTCCCCCCTAACTGTTGGGGCCAGAGTGGGGCTGCAGGTCCTGTCCAGGAAAAATCGGGTGGAGCAGGGGGCGGAGGTGCAGGGTGGAGGCAGGGGCAAGCAATGTTGGTAGGAGGGAGCCAGGGGGCAGCGGGTGGAGGCCCAGATGGGCAGGGTGGAAAGCGGAGGCAGGGATAAAGTGGAGCCGGTGGCCTGCCAGCAAGGCAGGGGGGTGAGCAGGGAGGACAGCTGTCGGTGCCATGTGGGAGATTGAGATGGGCGTGAAGTGGGGCTGGGGGAGTGGGTGGAGGTGGTGGGCCAATCGCTGGTGGCCGGAGTGTGGGTGGAGGGAGGAGGCAAAGGCCGCGAGGGCCCTGTGATGCAGGAGTGCATGCTGGAGGGGGATGGGCTGGAATGTGGGCATAAGGTTGGGGTTCGGATGGGAGACAGGGCTGAGGCTGGACTCCTGTAGCGGGGCCTCTGGGGTCCCCTTCACCTGCTTCACCATCAGCTGCTGCTGCATGTGCTGTTGGGCCTGGAGCTGCAGGTGCCTATATTTGTCAATCTCCTCTGGGGTGAACGTGATTGGCTGCTCTGTCAGAGGTGGGGAGATGCACTTCTGCGCCTTTTCAGACAGGCTTTCGGACTCCCCTGTGTAATCCATACTGGGGTTAAATGTGGACTTCCAGGACTCTTGCTCCTGGCGATAGTGTGCCGTGTCTATTTTCTCCCTTTCTGCTGAATAAATGGAGAGCACGCTCGCCTCAGATGAAAACACCTCAGGTGACTGACGAACTTCACCTGGTCCATTGGGTTGTGGCGACTGCCTGTCAGTCTGCATGACGTGAGGCCTTGGTTTCGGTCTCGGCGGGGACAGGGGAAAGAGGCCTGAGTTTCCAAGTGCCGGGGGGTGGGGTCCTGGGCAGCACATGCCTCCGTCTGTGCTGCTAGCCGCCCCTCCTTGCCCATTGCAGAGGTTACTTTGAATCTTGCAGCTCGCCCCCTTCTTAGTGCTTTTTTTGACAGCGGGAAACTTCCCTATCAACGGCAGAGACAAACTGTTGTTGATTTTTCTTCCCACAAAGTTTTTGTCACCTGGAAAGCGCTCCTCTGGTCGATGGGTGGCATTGACGTTTGGAGGGGTGCCCGCTCTCTTTCTGCTGATGCTCTGCAGGCCAGTATCGTCTCTGATGCCCTTCACTGTCCCTGCGGCTGTGATGGATGGGGGTCTGAAAAAATAGAGCCTGTCTCTGGAGACAGACTGGGACTCGGTCTCGTGGAGCCCACTGTCAGCGGTCACCATGCCGAGCCTATGGAGCCTGGATGCGGACCGGGACCGAGACCGACTGCGGCTGTGGGCTCTTTTAGCAGAGCCATACTGGGCCTGAAGGCTGCCACTGGCCCCCTCGCGGCTAATGTCAAAGGTGCTGTTGCTGCTGCTGCAGGAGCTGGTGCTGCGCTGCCCGCTGAACCCTTTCTGCCTGCTCTGCTTCCCGTCCCAGCCCCACTTGCGAGAGCCCTCTGGCTCGTCAACTCTAGGCCACTCTGAGGTCCTGGAGGGGTTTTTGGTTCTATTGGCACTGGTGTCCTTTCGTTCGCTACCAGACCCCTCCCCCGTTGCTCTCCCGCTGGAATGCATCCCACCCCAACTGGGCTTGTGCCCGTGGGTCTGTGAGCAGCTGGAGTCCCTCCTTAGTGATAGCCTATAATTGGACCCAGAGGAGGACGGGTGCCTCCCACACCTGTAGGAAGCCCCCTCACTATCTGAATTCAGATCAGAGAAACTACTGCAGGAACCCGACTTCTCGCTGATGGCACTGCGTCCTCTTCTGGAAATGCCTGCACCCCAGTGATATGCAAAATAGTCTTCCTTCACTGCCAAGGAGATGGAACAGGGAGAGAATTCCTCTGTAATGTTTGGTGCAACCAGAATGAGGGACTGCCGCCTTTTCTTTTTACTTGGCAAAGTGCAAAGAGGGCTTATAACACTCTTCAAACTGCGTTCTGCCACATCACTTTCATTTGAGGCGTCATCCTTTGAAGATCTTTTTCTCTTGCCGAGTCTGTACCTCTTCATGCTTGCACATTTATTGTTTTTAAGTGCATTAGGGTGTGTGTATTCAAAAGCTCCTACAGATTCTGTGCGTGAACCGGCGTTGTACATACAACTAGCGTTCAACTCTCCAATACGTTTTGATTTAAGGTTCCGGGTTTTTTTAGCTTTGTGACTTTTAGTTCTCTTTGGTTTTGGAACACCTAATTTATGTCGTACTTGACTCTGGACAAGGGTTGACCAGCTGCATTCACCCTCCCTAACATCACTGTGTACACCACAGTGATCTGGACCGACTGCTTGTGTGCTTTTGTTCGATTTGTGTTTGTTCCTGGAGTGTTTGAAATCGAAATAAAGAGGATTACAGCTGTAGGAGACGGAGGGCTTGGACTTTGTGTACAGCAGCAGCTCTGTGGGCCACTTCAGCATCGTCTCTCCATCTTTGCTGAGGACGTTTAAGAAAGAAACATGATTTCTGATCTGCTTTCCATTTGCCACGACATACCCTTTCCGCAGGGGGAACCTCCCTTCCTCCATTCTGACATTGTCTGAATTGCTGACTGTTTCTGTGCCTAGCTGAAGCCAAGGAGATTCCTGAAGGAGGCCTTGTCTGTGGACTTGGCCAGGGTCTGCCTCAGCTGGTTGACCTGTGGTTGATATGTTGGCTCTTGGAGCAAAAGAGCTGCTCATCTTGCGCTCATTAAATTCCCCCTCTGGCCCAGGCCTGTGATTGCACTCTCTTGGCATGTCACCTAAGCGAGCATCATCAAGAGAGCTGGAGGAAGCCGTGACTGGACGCCCTGGCTCATCTGCTGTTCCACTGGAGGTGGTGCCATTGTTTTGGCAAGAATCAACAACTTTATGTCCCTCCTGCTGCCCTGCCTTCTCAGCCTGTGCTTCTTTGTGTTCTTCATCTTCACCGATGTCCGCTGCCAGCTCCCCCAGTGAGGGCGAGTGGGACCAGAGCGTCTCCAGCGTCTGTCTGGCCCTCTGCCTCTGGAGCTCTTCCCTGTCGCTGGCCTCCTCAATGCCATCGCTGAAAACAGAGGCGGAAGACTCCAGCTTCAGCTGAGCTTTCCTGGAGAAGCAGAAGGAGACGCCTGCACGCTGGTGACTGTAGTCACAGGCTGACTGCGAGGGCCTCTTGCGGCTGTGGGGCTGCTCTCGGTGGGTGGGCAGTTCCGGGGGGCACCTGGAGGCCACGTCTTTGGAGACGCCCCCAGGGGCCAGTGGAATGGGTCGGTGTTCCACTCGGTGGTCATTCTCTGATGGCACCTTATCCTGATGCTGGGCTTTAGCTGAGACTGTTGTGGTTCTGAACTTTGGTCCACTTCCTGGACCACTGTTAAAACATAAAAATATTAAAGAATATTAATATTTTCCCATTGAACCTGAAACCTGAATAGCAATGAATGGGTATTAATATAGAAAATATTTAGAAAAATAGGAATTCACACAAGTACAAGATCTCATCAGACACACCATAACCCATTTTCTAATCCAACAAGTGTTTACATCTGTTCCTAATAGCTGATTTTGAGTGTTGCCTCAAGCATAACCCCATGATCTAGCCCAGTGGGGCCTATATAGATTAAGTGTTATATAAATTGAATTAGAGACAGATGCTCAGTGTGTTTTTAAAGGATTTCAACCCTCCTGACAAATGTTTTATTTCTGTTTAGCTTCTATTGTAATATAAACTTTGAAACTGTGCAGCTAAAGATGACAAGAAAAACAATTAATCTAGATACTGTACCAACCAATCCATATGAAATAGAAGTAATGCTATTCAAGAGGCCATTCTTTGTGCCAGTAAAGCAACCATAAACATTTCTCAGTTGTACAATTGAAAGAGTACAATACATTACTATAGTTCACAAAAGATATCATCTAGATGGTAAAGGCAATCAATCTGTTTATAGAAGCAACCATAAAAGGTGGCATTGTCAGTGATTTATCTCAAAGTCATATTAGAATGCATACTTGGAAATGCCAAGGCAAGCGCAATATGTCATAATACTTAGTACAGCCAGACAATATTATTTGGTGGTGTATTTCTATACAAAAGCCATAAGCAAAAAAGACCAAGTGACAGAAATTTGTTTGTGTACAGGCAACAGGATGTGATTAAGTATGCTGTTTTTAAAACAAAAATAACTGATGTATACGACCTTTTCGTCTAGCTGTTTTGCAGTTATGCTCACTTATGGTGACACCGTGAACCCAAATACACAGGAGATCACACATCCACAGAAGAGAGGCAGGAGTGGGTTCAGCTTGCGTTCTCATTGCTTATTTACCACCTCTGCCGTTATCTAGGCCAGCTGAGAGTACTGCAATTTTCCCCATTTTATCCACCCAGTTTATTGGGTGTTTACCATCACGACCCATTTGTTACCTATGGAAAGGAGCTGGTGCCTCTGTGTGGAATTTGAACTCACAGCAACCTGGTTGAGAGTCCACAGACTTACTGACACTAACATGCTGTTTGGCAGTGTATGCTTTTGCTTTTGCCTTGCTCTTGTTTATACAGCTAGATATTTTATTGGTTGCTGGGGCAGTGGTCTCTGTGAGTCAGGAGTGCTGGTGGGTCCTGGGAGGGTGTGAGGTAGATCATGTAATGACATAGAAAAAAATATTTTGTTTATGTACAGTACTTTGCATGGATATTCACACATCACTAATTAAACACTGCACCTGGTACACAAACCCCATATCTGAACAAATGCTAGGTTGTTTTAATGGATTTGCTCAGTGTACGTGGGATAGGGTATGACAGCAGCAGTGCCTTCTACCATTTGAAGGTGTAGAGATGTTCTTACCAGTCAGACTGCTGCCTCTGCTCGGCCAGCTGGTGCAGGCGACGGAGAGCGCGCTCCTGCTTCCTCTCATCTTTCCAGGACTTGGACGCCACGTTCCGTGCAAACTCCCGCTGCTTCAGCTCCTTCAGTCTCTACAAAGATGGGGAGGTACAAAGGGAAAGAGCCGTCACCCCTCACTCACTGTCTGCGAAATACCTCAACTGTGGAGTGACCCGGATTACCGACCATACGGTATCCCTTCCATAACAACTTCCCCTCACTCACTGCCTGCGAAATACCTCAACTGTGGAGTGACCCGGATTACCGACCATACGGTATCCCTTCCATAACAACTTCCCCTCACTCACTGCCTGCGAAATACCTCAACTGTGGAGTGACCCGGATTACCGACCATACGGTATCCCTTCCATAACAACTTCCCCTCACTCACTGCCTGCGAAATACCTCAACTGTGGAGTGACCCGGATTACCGACCATACGGTATCCCTTCCATAACAACTTCCCCTCACTCACCTACTGCAAAATACCTCAACTGTGGAGTGACCCGGATTACCGACCATACGGTATCCCTTCCATAACAATTTGACACATGATCATACATACAAAACAATTACCAGGATTACTTAATTCATTTCTCTTTTTCATTGGTTATGTATGCATGTACAGTGCCATCCATAAGTATTTGGACAGTGACACAATTTTTGTTGTTTTGGCTCTGTACTTCAGCACATTGGATTTGTAATGAAAGAATAAGTATGAGGTTCGATTACAGACTGTCAGCATTAATCTGAGGGTACATCCATATAGGGTGAACCATGTATGATTTGCAACCCTTTTATACATAGTCCACCTATTTAGGGGCAAAATTGGATAGCGCTTCAGTTTATATGCTGTAGCTGTGACATACCATATACTATCTAGGCATATACGTATAACAATTTTTTTTGTTTTATTTTTGCTAAATATTCAGGAGGAATTAATATTTGAATGACATTATGACCCGCTAGTCTTGATAGCAGAATCAATAACATTGTTGCTTATCAATTCTCTGGCTTTGAGAAATTTTGAACCGGTTCCATTGTACAACTGGGTTTCAATCCCCAGTCTTATTAAAAAGTGTAAATCCTCTTTTACTAAAAGTTTAAAGCGGGTCAATTTGACCCAAATGGAACATAAGGTTTAAGTGGCACTATCTGTCTCATACAGTGAATGCTTCTTTGAATCCACTGATGCTTCAAGCAATGTGGTTCCTCCTTGTCAGAGTGACAAAAAAGGAATAACAACAAAAAAAAGCAATTTAGGTGTGCAGAGAGCAGGCACTGCGAGAAACATTGCCATTTCCTTTCCTCGACAAGAGCTATGACAGCCGACAAAGCAAACATCCAGGCAGGAGAAGAGGTGCTCCCAGCTGTGCGCCATACCTTTTTAAAGGGGAGACTAATGATGCTGGTGTCGAGAAAGCAGGAGGATTCAACACAAGAACGTACATCAACATACAGTACCCTCCATTTCAGGTGAACTCACTTTTCTTTCTTTTTTCCTGCTGCCATGCTCCAGAAAAACTTCTTTTTTTGTTGGTGAGCTATGAATGAAGTGCTGGCAGTAGGAAATGCAGAAATGTGAATCCTAAAAAAGTACTGACTTTACTCTAGCCTCAGTTGTGACTCTACTGTTCCCCAGCCAAGTAGAATTTTCTACAAATTACAAAAAAATTACACAAGGAGAAGATTTAATTCTGCTTTCTCAGAATCTCAAGAGGAACTTATATGGAGATGTCTGCACATCAGTGAGATGTAATAATACAGCTTTCGAGTGTGCTGTGCTATCAGTCTGGCAAAAAATGCTAAATGATGAAAATTTCATCAAATTTGGCCCTGAGGCCAATGTTCATTTTTTTTCAAGACAGAAGTCCAAGTGGACCAGGTGTCAACACAGAAGAAAAAAAAAGATATATATATATCAGTGGTTTAATATTGTTTCTGACAGTGGATGCAGTTATATTTTAATTGTGATATAGCAAAAAAATAGAAATTTTAAACAGCCATATTAATTGTTTCATCAATAGAATAATTATTGTTTTACACACTGCTGACTGAATGCAGTTGGACAGCTACTGAATTGACTCAATCCTGGTTGTTTTGTCAGTCAGTACAACATTAGCTCAAACAAACCCATCATACTTCTGCTACTGTCTAAAACAATATCTTGTTGTTGGTGGGAACTATGCATATTCAGTAAATACTCAAGTACTTTGTGCTATTGTACTCAAGTACAATATTTTGTGTCATTTAAAGGTTTGGTTTCAATCATAGACTGTATAAAAATAGGTTTCAACACACTATATGATATTCAATACAATGTTAAATAGAAACACACAGCCCTGCAAAATGCAAGATCATCTCCACAGCTCAGCATAAAATATATGCAGAAATACAAAGTGCCAATGGCTTGGATATTAAATACTGATATGCTATTCAATGTTCACAGACCTACAGTATCAGCCAATGGGAATATTGTATAACTGAATAGGAATATTGTAATGGCATTATGGTATACTGTAAGTGTATAACGTAAAAAATCTGAAAGTTGGCTTTGAAATATAAAAATGTAAAGAAAAGTATGGACTTTTTCCACCACAGAATTCCCCACATTCCATTGTCAAGGTGACACAAACAGGGTTCTAAGTCTAAAAGTGAGTGGCACTGTTCAAGCTTCATCTAGCCAGCTTTGACCCATCTGACATTTCACCATAGTGGGCAACTAAGCTGACCGCGGGAATGAAATTAGTGTGGACTAGGACTCAATATTGTCCACTTCACTGTTCTAGATTTCTATACAGTTTCTCACTGTCCCCACCAGTCAGGCCAGGGTTTTAACTGATCTGCCTGATGGGCAGGTTAATAAACATAAGAAACCGTGTTCAATGGTGGGGTGTGAGGGAGATTAGATTCGACATAAGAAGACGCATCTCTCAAATTCATTCAAAATTCAAAGAGTGCAGCGTGCAAAGACAACATCCTAATGCACACTGTAATTCACTCAAGCTCATAAAAGAGCTGGGTGATCATCAAACACCAAACATGAATTGAGAGGACGTGAACATCGTGGGTGTGCGCCCTAACAAGATACCAGGTTCATCTATGCTATGACCTAAGAAAAAGTGCTTCTATGGAGATGTGTGAGCAATGAAAACTGTCGCTGGCAATCTGCAATTATTTCAAAAGTTATGTTCTCCTATATATTTTTGACAGTTTGTGAATGTTATCTGCCTTTCTGTTCACATTACAAAACAATCTGCTGTCTCCACAGAAAGGATCATTTACAATGGATGCGCAAGTAAAACTTTTTTGCAGCTTTCAACCCACTTCCAAGTTAACTCAACACATGGGTGTGAAGCAAAGCAGTGTAGCATGTAAGCAGAGCGACTTGATGCTTCAGCTCAGAATTGGTGAAAAAATAAATCTCCTTGCTGTATGTCTCTGAAGTGTTTTTTAAACTAGAAAATATAGCTCAAATAAAAATACAAATAAAAACATGTAATATAATAGGCTATTGTGTAAACCTGACTGAGAAATGTAGTAGTAACACAGTTCCAAAGCAAACCTGCTATTTCCTCGGGCAAGCTTGATGCAGTATACGATTAACATGCAAGCTTACTTGTATTGGTAGGAAAGGGTTCATACATATCAAACCATTAATAAACTCTCATAAACAGAGAGTTATAAACAGGTAAACATTAATGTATCATGAATAAAAACATCCTGAATATATTTGGTATGTACAAACCCCAATTCCAAAAAAGTTGGGACAGTATGTAAAATGCACATAAAAGCAGAGATTTGTAAATTCTCTTTTACATACATTTAATTGAAAACAGTACAAAAAAAAGATATTTAATATTTTACCTTTATTGATTTTAGTAAATATGCGCCAATTCATCAATCATGACTGGGTATAAAAGGATATCAAAATACCCTTATCTTATTTTCAGGTACTCTGACAAGCGATACTATAACTCTCTGCATTTGAATGGATCTTGCGGGCATTTATTATTACGTCTGTTCTGAGTCGTGCATTACGGGTCCAACCCGCACACACCCGCCACACTTGCATTCATTTACCTTTTCCTCTATTGCCTCTTTGGTTTAGCTCATAATAGTTTTGAGCTGGAGGCATTTCCTGGTTTCCTATTTTCTCTACTGCTCGAGTCTGCAAGCTTTTTGCCCATTTTTTTGGGTAGTTTCTTGTTTGCCTAACGCCGGGAGTTTTTGCTCCTGTTTGTTATTTTTCCCCTCTAGTCTGTGACTGTTCATCCACGTTTTCTCTGGGTTGATTTACGTTTGGCTTACGCCTGGGGTTTTTTCCCCTTGTGTTTGTCCACTTCCTCTTAGTGGTAATTCCACGCTTCGTGGATTACTTATTGTACCCCTCTCGGTCGCATCTGGTGCTCCTCTCCAACTCCGATACGTTTCCTCTGACTCATTTTCCTATTGAACTCTATGGAAAAATAAGTCAGCAGAAACGACCCTTAAAATGATCCATCCATATCTACTGAGGCTCGTTTGATACCTCAGACCCTTGATGACTTACAGCCATTCAGCCAACCATGGGTTCCATACTATTCCCGTGTAATTTACATCTTAATCTGGTCCCACCCCCTAATTCCCAAAGAGATCTATTCAAATGCAGAGAGGTTATAGTATCGCGTGTAAGAGTACCTGAAAATAAGATATCATGAGTCTTTTGATATCCTTTTATACCCAGTCATGATAGCATCACCTGCTTACGCGTGGAAGGTGTTTTTTGAACATTCTACAACCTTCCCCAGTCTTTTTTTGCCCCTGTTCCAACTTTTTTGGAATGTGTTGCAGGCATCCAATTTGGAAATTTGTGTTTATTTACAAAAGTCAATAAAGTTGATAAGGTAAAACATTCAATATCTTGTCTTTGCACTGTTTTCAATTAAATATATGTAAAAGAGAATCTCCAAATCACTGCGTTCTGCTTTTATGTGCATTCTACATACTGTCCCAACTTTTTTGGAATTTTTAAAATAAGTTGCTAAATAATGCACTTAAATCTATAACCTACATACTCATTATCTGTCTGATACCTATGTTTAAAAACAATCCCCAAATTAAAAATATATAGAATATTACTTCCTATACAGGCCTTTATAATAAGATGGAATGTTTCCATAGGGAAATTTATGACAGCATTTGCAAAGGAGCGAAAATCCTTAACAGATACTACATTTGAAATATTACACAAAGACCCATTTCCCCGTTTTCTGAAAATGACTTGATTTTGCTTGCTCTGCATGCAGCCACAGTTACCAATCAAAACTGAAATGATGCAAAATTGTAATTAGTTTAATTTGCATGGGGAAGAACTGTTTTGCCTTACCAAGCTTGCAGCAAACCCTTCCACTCTATATCTTTTAAAACCAGGGCCGACTCCTGTGAAGGGCTGATTTGTTCTCTCGGCACGCTTGGTTTCTGCTGAAGCACGGGTACGCTCAGCCTATGGTGGATTTCGTCTTGTTGCCAGGTGGCCCCCTGTCGTGATGCGCTACTACTAGCACCCCGAGACGGCAATGACAGTTTTCATCACATCATTTCTGGGAGAGGCCCCACGGGCCGCGCACCTGCGGGTGTCAGGTGTGGAACAGGTTTCCTAAGAGCCCACTCACCGTCGAGCAAATACAGTCTGCATGTGGGACATGCCTTCAGCCTTCTGGCTTTCTCCTTAATACACATCCGTTCTTGCTTTTTTGCACCCTTGGCAGGTGGTAATGTATGTGGAGCAGTTGAGACCCAGGAGAGATCCAGCCATTTGACAAGGGCAATAGGCAATAAATGGTTTCGGGTATTCTCTAATGTGACAAGTGAGGTGTGATGGGGGGTTCACAGGGCAGCTACCAGCAACCACACTCTCCTTCTCCATCCAGTCATATTATACAGAGATTAAGAAGTGTGTATTGTGTTAAGCATCCCAATAATATTGATAGCAGTGTAAATATCTCTGCCGGGAGGCTGCACCAATCACGTGGAGAGTGCCCTCATTTGTGACACGTATTGGCCCACCACCGATGAGCCCCAGGCTATTATTTAAAAAATTAAATCTACAGTTCAGCTGACTCTCTCTCTCTCTCTCTCTCTCGCTCTCTCTCGCTCTCTCTGAATCATTCCCCACTTCATAAAACCCTGTCTGTGGACTCCTTGCATGAGGAAAAACTATTTTGTTCGGGTTTCGATTAACTATATAGCAAGGTATTCCCAGAAGAAATGAGACATAAAGAAATAAAACACTGCAGCATTGTTTCTATCTTATGGAGATTAAAACCGATAGCAGCACATTTAGGGTTCCAAGATGCTCTCGTGAAGCAATGGATAGACTGGAGAAGCTAATCATGCACTGACTTGTATTCAAACTAATCTCACAGCAACAATACTGATACCATGTATGTATCCAGCATCTCCAATGCAGTGTCAGTAAATTAACATGAACATGGTTGTTTTCTATTATTGGAGACAAAAATGGTCCCATTCAGACACACTTCAGTATTTCTGTTGTCAATGCTGTGAGGCCAGACAAATGAGGAAACAGATTACATGGACAGATTGCTTGCAATTTGCTGTGTCCGATTCTGATTCGTAAATAAAATAAAGAACTAATTAATAAGGCAACGAGACTATTTTTACCTATACAACTCCCACAAGCCTGCAACAAAACTGTGGATGGTCCCTCTCAAAATCTGTACTGTCAGGAAAAGATTATCCACATGAAAAACGGAATTCTACAAGTAAGCTTTAATCTGCCCAAAACATACTGTACAACAGGCAGCAAAAGCTACAAGTGCAGAAAATAAGCCCTAGCCTTCATACTCATATCAAGGAAAACTCTCACCTACTTCTTAAATCCACCAACAAACGATTCATGTGTATATACAAAATAATCACGACGGTGAGGTCTTTGATGTCAAATGGATGGACAGGAGATTTATATTTCTAGATTGTCAAGGTACTGTAAGAAGCTTTCTTAAAGATTTGATTCCCGCAAATGCAGGCCTTTAGGAAATATTAATCATGTTATGAATAATTTAGGATTCTAACTTTAGCCAGCTGTGTCACTCAGCAGTATTTGTCAACTTATTTCTGAGTAGAAACAAGCCAGACTGGAGAAGCTGACTGGTGCACAAGCTCATAGTGCTACAGTGATAGAAAAATTATAGTAAGGTTCTGTAGACATCTAGCAGATGTAAACATTCAGGCTGGGTTAATATGTGCGATTGGTATGAACAGTAGCTGGTTAGCCCAACACGACTGCCTTCCTCAAGGGACTGTGGAAGTACTTGGCTCATTATAAATGATGACCAGTAAAAAAAAAATGTCAAGCTTTCATGTTCAGTTAATGAAAGCAATGCCAGGTAAAGTTAACTAGACCATTATTCATTTCCCCACTGTATTTAACATTTATCTCAATGTAAATGTGATCTAAGAGTGCCATCTCACATTTGAGCAAACATATTCACACATATAATTGCTCTGCAGCAAACGAGCAATGGTGTGATCTGCAAAATATTTTGCCATGCCAATTTTTTAGCTTGCAGTATTGACAGATATTTTATAATTACATTTGAAATCACATTATAGGCAATATTTTATGGATGAACATTCAAAGAGAATTTGAAACTGAACTACAGCTGGGTTGAATATTCCAAGAATATTAAGTAAATGACCCATGTCAGGCAGACGTACAAATGACTAGTACATTTCCCCTGGATACAGCCTCTAAAATCATTTTCATTGTCAATGATTTTCTCTAAATTAGCTTTCTGTGGATGTACTAGTCATTTGTACGTCTGCCTGACATGGGTATTAAACTTTAATTATTCACAATAATAATCATCAGGGTGGCGTGGTGGTGCAGTGGCTAGCACTGTTGCATTTTATAAGGTGGCGAGATGTTGGTTTAAAGACAGACGTGGACCTCTCATTGTTATAGTTAAGCACATAAGCATTATATGACGCTGACGCTTGACTGAGCAAGAACATTCCATTTACCTAATTCATGTTGCCTCGATTTCTCCGTCCTCGTATGTGATCCTTGCATCCTTTCCTTGCGTCCTCCGTTGGGCGGAGCTATGGAGCGAGGAAAGGATGCAAGGAGTGAAAATAAGCGATTGGAAGGAACCCCCTGTGTTGCAGCGCTGAGGGTCTAGTTATTTGTCTGTGTTGCATTACTAGCATTGTATGTCCACCGGAACCCTCCAAGTTAGCCTTTGGGCTTCGGGACCGCGCCTACCCCTGCAAGATAGGGAGATTATATCGACTTGCTCCATGCAGGCTCGCAGATCTCTCCCGAGAGTGAATTCTAGGTTTCGGGAGGCGCACCACATGTTTTCATCACTCAAAGGGTGCTGCCATCTTGCCAACTCGTGCATTCCATGGTGAACGAGCTATGCTGATTTGTTAGCTCAGTGAGTAGTGACCACAATAAGCACACATCAGACACACACGTCCTGTACTCTCACGTAATAAAGCTAATGGAAGGCTAATAAACGTGCTTGTGTGATGTCCAGTTTTCCCACGCCCTAGTCTGAATAAGCTATTTGTGTTATACATCTGTGCTAACACATTATAATGTAGCTGAAATAAGACCCCATGTAATTCAATTCCCCCTGTGTAGCAACTGCTAGAGAATCACCGCTATAACCCTGTCGGCCAGTGGTAGGATGGAGGGCGCCACATCCTCTTCAGGGCGTGGCTCCTGACTGTGATTCTAACATGCCCAGGGCCGTCTTATACGCAACGATTCTCTTCAAGTCCCTCAGGGTATCAGCCATGCTCGGATCTGGCATGACCGATGATCCTCAGTCTGCGCTTTTACCACTACACCACCGCGGTGGCCTAGATTTTTGTGGGTTAGCCTGAATTAATATGTAAAATTGGGCGTCCCTATGTTATTTTGCGAAAAAGTGGGAGGAGGTCATGCATATAGATTGCTTTTGCACATGTAAAGTGATTTACTAAGCCCGAAAGCAAGTTTGGGAAAAGTATTTGTGGGTGCATTTTACAGCCCCAATTCCAAAAAAAGTTGGGACAGTATGGTAAAATGCCCATAAAAGCAGAAAGCAGTGATTTGTAAATTTTATTTTACATATATTTAATTGAAAACAGTACAAAGAATACTTTACTTTATCAACTTTATAGATTTTTCTAAATATACGCTAATTCAGAATTTAATGCCTACATCACATTCCAAAAAATTTGGGAGTGGGGCAATAAAAAGACTGGGAAGTTCAAAAACACCTTGGAACATTCCACAGGTAAACTGGTGATGCTATCATGACTGGACATAAAATTATATCAAAAGACTCTTGATATCTTATTTTAGGTACTTTGCAAGCGATACTATAACCTCTCTGCATTTGAATGGATCTTTATGGGAATTGGGGGGTGGGACTAGATGAAGCTGTAAATTACTGTTGGCTAAATGGCTGTAAGTCAATGAGGGGCTGAGGTATCAAAACGAGCCTCAAACCATCACTCTGCTGCCAGTTATGCAGTATATGGATGGATCACTTTAAGGTTTGTTTCTCCCAACTCATTTTCCTATTGAACTCCTATTGAAAGTTATAGTATCGATTGTAAGAGTACCTGAAAATAAGATGTCAAGAGTCTTTTGATATCCTTTAAAACCTAGTCATGATAGCATCACCTGTTTACATGTGGATGTTCCAAACAGGTGTTTTTTTGAACTTCCCAGTCGTTTTTTTTTGCCCCCGTTCCAACTTTTTTGGAACGTGTTGCAGGCATCAAATTCGGACATTTGTGTATATTTAAAAAGGTCAATAAAGTTGATAAGGTAAAACATTAAATCTATTTTTTTTGTACTGTTTTCAATTAAATATATGTAAAAGAGAATTTAAAAATCACTGCTTTTATCTGCTTTTTACATACTGTCCCAACTGGAATTGGGTTTGTAGTACAATTTGTGGATACATAGGCTACAGAGTGAACAATAAATACATTTTTAATCATGAAACAATTCATTACAAAATACAAGAGTAACTAGTATTTGAATCAAATAAGCAATACAACATCTATTATAACAAACAGTGAATAACAAAGTAAATAAAAATGTCATCAAAATAAAACCCATGATCAGATGGAAATGATTTTATGTGACACTAATGGCGCGAGTAGTGCTAGTGAGTAATAGTTATGATCGTTTCAGTCCTGACAAACATTTGTAACTCCCTGCAAAAAGTAAGAGACATCCAGTGAAACAGTTTATCGTAAACCACCAGCATGTTCAGTGTAAGATTACCCTAAAATAACATGATTTATAATTTTTTTCCATTCATTAAATGGTTTTTCACTCGCAAAATTGCTGCCAGTCTTCACCATTTTTGTTATGAGATATATCTTCACAGTGTAACCTTTCCGAACACGCAAAATCTCTCATTTAAATATGGCTGTTTGCGGCTGGACTAATTTACGAAATTACTCTTAGTTCATCACCCACAAAGTGTGAAATGATACCATGTCCAAATACTTTGGCTGAAGCCCGCAAAATAACTACCCTTATTTGGGATCTTAGTAAATCGACCCCAATGTGTGCACAGACATTCCACAACACCACAACACAGATTTGGGTGAAAACACTGCATATGGAGTGTAATGATTGGAGTGTAGGTTCGGAGAACCATATGCAACTGACAGGGAATCAGACAGTGAGTATAATACAGACTCGCCACAGAAACGGAAACTAACCGCAGGGTAAGGAGTTAAACAAAAGATCGGGAAAAAAACCTCCCTGGCATGAGCCAAAATCATAAACAACCTCAAAAGGAGGCGGATTTTGAATAAACAGCGAGAATAATAAACCAACAAAAAAAAAAAACCTCACGCACTAACTAGTAGGCGTAGACAAGAGGTAAATAGAACGAAAAAATAAAGACCTGAAGAAAACGGGAAAAGGAAAGAAAAAAAATGCAAACCTGTATCTTTAAACTCTGTAGCGAAAAATAGTTTAAAACCACATGATACCAGGCAACCAAAACAAAGAAGGAGAAACTGATAGGTAGAAAAAGAAAGACCCTATCTAACCCTATATTTGCTAAATCTCTAACCAGACTTGCTGCGTTCTCTATTTTGACAAACCAAGAATGCAGTGACTGAAATTCCTAAACCTTTACCGACTACGTTGTCAACATAACAAATGACAATATCGAAGTGAGGAAATTCTTCTTCTTCTTTTTGTTTTCTGGCAGTCTAGACGCCGACGTGGCGTATTGCTGCCTTTCCCTGGCCAGACACGGTACTACACCTCTTCCAGGCCTTTACACCCTAAGATGTAGGCCAGTAGTGTACATAAATTTTGCCACTGCCCTCCCCACCTCATTCTGGTGTTTCCCATGGCCCAAAAGGACCCTCATAGATACAGCTGGCTCCCCCACCCTCATTACATGAGCATACATAACTGCCCTCTCCCTCCTGTACCTCCCACACTTCAACATGATATGCTTCACCGTCTCCCTCCCCCCACAGCTACACAGACCATTCACATGTTTCCCCATCCGGGCCAAGTTCCAGGCCAGGCCACAATGACCAAGCCGAAGCCTGGTCATCATGACCTGTTCCCTCCTACCCCTTCCCAGGGCGCCCCCCTCCCCCCTAACACTCCCCTGGATCCCATGGAAATGCCTCCCTTTCGCCTCCACCTCCCATTCAGCCTGCCACCTCTCCATCAGCACCCCCCGTATCCTACCTTTCCACTCAGCTACCCCCCAATCCACCCCCACCCCTACCACCTCATGCCCTAAAGCCCCCTTAGCAGCTGCATCCACAGCCTCATTCCCCTCCACCCCCACATGAGCCGGGACCCACATAAATCCTACCTTACACCCCACCCTCTCCACCCTGTACAGAGCCATCACCAGTTCAAGGATGAGATCAGGTCTAGCCCGTGAACCACCGCTCAGGCCCCCCAGGGCAGCCGCTGAGTCGGAACATACAACCACCCACTGCGGGCGCGCATGCTCAACCCAGTCCAGCGCCCACACCAGCGCCATTACTTCAGCAGTGAATACCGACAGCCCATCAGGCAGCCGCCTGCCCTCGGTAATTTGTAACTGGGGGATATGGATGGCAAAACCCGCCTTCCCACTCCGGGGGTCCACCGAACCATCTGTAAATATCTGCAAGTGCTCCGCCCACACACTCCGCAACTTTTCCCTCACCAGCCCAGCCGGGCCCTCGCCCCCTTCCCCCACCCTTACCAACCCCAGCAAGGATACGTCCACCTCCGGCGTAGGCAATAGCCACGGGGGCACACATGGCCAGACCACCACCGGCGCCACCACACCCATGCCTAGCCCTGCCTCCTCCATCCAGACCTGGTTCACATAGCTCCACTTCCCTCTCCTACTTCTCCCCCACTCCCAGCACCCCTCTACTAACGCCTTCCCTGGGTGACCAGGCCCCTGGCCACTAACCTTTGCAATATAGTGCAGAGCCAGCTTAACTCGTCGCAACCTCAAGGGGGCCTCCCCCACCTCCACCAATAAAGCCGGGATGGGCGTCGTGCGAAACGCCCCACAACACACCCTCAGCGCCTTCGCCTGCACCACATCCAACCTCGCCAAGGTAGTCGGCACCGCACTCCCATATGCGAGGCTACCGTAGTCCAGGACAGACCGGATCAATGCCTGATATACCATAATCATCGTCCCCCTGACAGCCCCCCAATCACTCCCCGCCAGGCACCTCAACACATTCACCACCTTCTCACACCTCTCCACCGTTCTATCCACGTGCACCCTCCAGGTCAGCCTCTCATCAAAGTGCACCCCCAGAAACCGAAACACCTTAACCCTCTCCAGTGGCTGTCCATACAGGGACAATCCCAGCCCTCCCCCCTTCCGCTTGTGCCCAAACACCACCATCTTTGATTTTTCCACCGACAACCTAAACCCCCACCTCCCCGCCCACTCCTCCACCTGCCCCAACACCTCCTGCATCTTCCTCATCACAAACCCAACATTCCCCCCCCGTTTCCAAACCGCGCCATCATCCGCAAACAGGGAACATCCCACCCCCGGCCCCACCCCCTGGAACATATCATTCACCATTACATTAAAGAGTACCGGGCTGATCACACTCCCCTGCGGGGTGCCATTCTCAGTCCCCACCTCACCAGACAACGCCCCCCCAATTCTAACCTGAATCACCCGGTCCCTCAGAAATGCCCCAATCCAGTTCAACATGCGCCCCCTGACCCCTGCATCATACAGCTTCACAAGAAGCCCCTCCTTCCACAACATGTCATAGGCCCTCTCAATGTCCAGGAACACTGCCACCATGCACTCCTTACACGCTATGGCCTTCCTGATATCCAGGTCAAGAGCCAGAACCGCGTCCATAGTACTCCTCCCCACCCTAAAGCCACTCTGGACTGGTGTAATCCAACCGCTTCTCTCCAGCTTGTACACCAACCGGTCAGTCACCATCCTTTCCATAATTTTACACAATACTGCTGTCAGGGCAATCGGCCTATACGACCCAGGCCGCTTAGCCTCCTTCCCTGGCTTCAGGATGGGGATAACCACTGCCTGCTTCCACGCCGCCGGGAGGACCCCCTCCGCCCACACAGCATTAATGAGGGATAAAACCTCTTCCAGCACCACATCCCCCAGAAGTGAGGAAATGCGGAAGTCCTAAGCATTTATAGCCGGCGGAAACACCACACAGGTGTGCAAAATAATTGTCAGGTGAGAAGCAAACACCGGAATGAAGGCGGAAAAAATCTGATAGAGCGTTGAGACGATGCCAAAAAGTGAAACCAAAAAAAGGAACCGCAGAGGCAGCTAATAACCATGACAGGACCCCCCTTCTAAGGGACGACTCCCTCAGCCCTGCCTCTACGAAAATCTCTAATTAGTGTAGGATCCAAAATTTTCATAATAGTTAATGTGAAAGAAAATAACAAACGCATAGCCAGCCAGCCGCTTTTGACCGTCCGTCATTGCGTCACACTCCGACCCCTCCCCCGCATGGACAGCAGCAGCTGAGCTCAGCGAGTTGAGTTGAGTTGAGACAACCAGACTGCTAACGGGTAAGTCATACAATACTTGCTTATAGTAAAAAAATAAATAAAAAATTATGTATTTAGTAAACTGTTCGTTTTTTGACGGTGTCGAATTGCCTAGCTAGCTAAATTAGGGTTTAGCTAGCTAGTTTATGCCTTAAAGGAACACGCCAACTTTTTTATTTGAAGATGATGGATACCCTTCTCCTCTTTGTGCGTGCAGGAGGAAGCATAGAGACCCGCACCGTTAGCCTAGCTTAGCCGCAATCACTGGAAGAGGGTTAGTCCTGTTAGCCTAGCTCCCTCAAAAGTGACGAAATACATTTTCCAACAACCATTTGCCATCTTGCCAAAAAGTTGGCGTATTTATTTAAGGTTACTCTGCAGCATATAGAGTGTTAGCTAACTATAGTTAGAGTTATCGTAGCGTTCTAGAACGATTGTCAAGTCACTTGATTAGCTTGACGAGCGCATTCACGTGAAGGGGGGTTGAAATCTGCTGGGGGCTCAAAAAACGACTGCATGATCGTCACCCGAGGCAGGTGAGCCTGCCGCTGTCTCTGATTCTAATTGGCACAGTGACATTGGTCCTGAGTTGGCAGCTGGACAGCAGGAGGAGAAGACGGAACAGGCCAGAGAAACGTGAACCAGACAGGGTGATAGCAACATAGGCGGCCTTTGTTATGTTTCATTCGATTTGTAGAAAGAAAATGTTAACGTTATACCGAAAGCCTTGGGTAGGCGTAGCCTACATACAGTACGCAAAGGAAAAGGCACCGAATGTTTATTTGTAACAGTTTCAACTTTTTAATAATAGCCTATAGGCTAGCCTATTATTGTTTCTATATCAGAACAAACATTTTTGTAGTGTGTAGAAACGGTACATTTTATGCATGTTATTGTCCGACTGTGGCAAGATGGTTGTAAACGGGTTTTGTATGCACAAGCGGCAACACTGTAGCAATCCTGCATTGGAAATTTGAGGGTTTAAAGTTGTTTCGAATTTCAGAAAAATATAAATAGGCTACTATAATTGAAACACCAACTAGTTTAATAGAGCGCACAGTCTTCCTTGAGCCATATAAGGAGGTGTTCCACGAGATGTTTAAACTTTGCAAAATTGCCCTTGCATTACCTGTGAGCACTGCAGCATGTGAGCGCAGTTTTTTTGTGCTAAAGTTAATCAAGACTGTCTTGAGAAATACAATGAGTGACGAGCGATTGAGCAATTTGGGGGTGTTAAGTATAGAGTCAAGAAGGGCTAGGGCCATAAATCTTGATGAATTTGTGGATGTGTTTGCCAAAAGACACAGCAACAGGCTATTAAAGCTGTATTGAAAAGAGTGTAGCCTAATAAAGCAGGGATATGAATAGGTTGTGAGTAGGCTATAGTAAAATGTATATTGTTGTCCATGATTATGCTTTTTTGTTTTTCATTTTTGGACAAATATTTTTGTTTACAAAAAGACACAGCAACAGCGGAATAAAGCTGTATTGAAAAGAATTGGAGGCCTCTGTGTGGTGTTTTTAAACTTCCCAGTATATGTTTTGTTCCTTACAATCAATGTACTCCTTCAAATTAAAGCTCTATATTTGTCTTTTTAAGGAAAAGGACAACTAGCCTATTTGAAGAACAATGAATCGCCTAACACATGTATACAAATACAAAACACATTAAAACAGGATTGTTGTGGGACTCAAAATGTTAACTGTACCGGTATTAGTCTGTGCACATCAGATAATTAGGAACATTAACTGTAAAATATGAAACCAAAGTATATCAGTATGCGATTCCTTAACTTTCATATTGACATAGTTTTCAACTAGCCTATATACTACAACAACATAATAGAATTCCTGAAATTCAGTTATGGCTTTTGGTTTTGGTGTGCCACCCCAAGATTTTCAGTGGCCCCCCCCTGGCCCCCCCCGATGAAAAATTTCTGGGGGCGCCACTGGGCGTAAAATACCCAAGGGAGAAAGCCGCGAACCCTTGTTACGGGCGCAAGTGGAACAAGTGGCGACAAACTCCCACACAACGCTCTCGAGTTTGGGCCAGTAAAACCGACAAGAAATTAACTCCTTAGTGCAGTGAATGCCCGGATGGGCCACCAATTGGGAGGAGTGTCCCCACTGGAGAACCACAGATCGCAACCGGAATGGAACAAACAGGCACTGAGGAGGACCCCCACCAGGGCCGGGATCGGAACACCTTCTGCACCGCTGCCTCAATAGCCCACATGACAGGGGCCACAATTTGAGAGCTGGAAACCAGACTGAGGATGTGAGTCTTTATCAGACCGGTAAAAAATGCATGACAACGCATCCGGTTTAATATTCTTAGACCCGGGGAGGTAGGTCAGGATAAAATTAAACCTAGTGAAAAACAATGCCCAACGGGCTTGTCGTGGGTTTCGTGTTTTAGCCTGTTGAACATACTCCAAGTTTTTATAATCTGTTCAAACCGTGAAGGGATGCTCCGCTCCTTCCAACCAATGGCGCCCTTCCTCTAACGCCAGCTTGACCGCCAACAACTCACAATCTCCAACATCATAATTTCTCTCAGTAGATGTAAGAATGCAAGAGAAATACGAGCAAGGGTGAAGTTTGCGATTCAGCAGCGAGTGTTGGGAGAGACTGGCCCCAACCCCCAGTTCAGAGGCGTCAACTTCAACCACAAAAGGGAGGAAGGGATTGGGAGTTATGAGAATAGGTTCAGAACAGAACCTCCTCTTAAGCTCGGTGAAAGATGCCTCCGCCTTTGGATTCCACTGGAAACGTCGTTTTTGTGAGACAGGTAATGGAAGTGACAACAGTGCTAAAATTACGAATGAACCTCCGATAAAAATGGGCAAACCCAAAGAAGCGTTGAACCTGATTCACTGAATTGGGAGTAGACCAATCTTATACTGCAGAGATCTTCTCTGAGTCCATCAGCACTTTGCCCTCCACCACAATAAAACCCAAGAAAGAAATGGAGCTGGTGTGAAAAGCGCATTTATCGGCTTTAACAAAAAGTTAGGCTTCAAGAAGCGCTTTCAGGACCTGTCTCATGTGAGCGACAAGAAATGCGAGATCTGGAGAGAAAATTAAAATGTCGTCAAGGTAGACAAACACAAATGTTTCCAACATCTCTCTCAAAACGTCGTTCACTAGCGCTTGGAAGACAGAGGGGGCGCTAGTGAGGCCGAAAGGCATCAGCCAGTATTCGTAGTGCCTGTGGTGTGTGTTAAACGCTGTCTTCCATTCATCACCTCTCCGCATGCGCACAAGGTTATAGGTCAAAGGTCAAGTTTGGAGAAAACTGACTCCAATAACCATAACAATGGAGTACCGGTCAATTTAACTTTTGAATGGGTCAAATTGACCCGCAACATAATAGGAGGATTAAATGTGTTAAATAACTTACTATTAGAAAAAGGAAAACTTCTATAAGCATCAGCTAACTTCCTGGGCTCCAAAGTATCTACACTATGGGGAGGTTTTAGGTTTCCAGGAATTTTATAGATTCTGTCATGTTCCTTTTTGCGCAATAACCCCACTAGGACAGCAGGATTGATCACATTTGGAAGATTTCATGCTGCCGGAAAAGTGGGTTTTATGGGATAGCTCTTAAAATTTAATTAAATCAATCCCTTCATCCATGAACTGTTTCTTGTCTCCCTGACATGTCAGTCCTGATCTCTGAAACATGAATTTAGTACTTTTTCTAGGAATTCGTGATTTGACAACTTGATGTTCCAAAAGAGAAGATTTACAGTCGGATTGGAACTGATGCTATAGTACATTATGAGAAAAACAGTGAGGCTACATGTGCAATACTTGTAAATGCTTAAAAAGCTAGTGACCAAGGTAGATCTTGCCTGTCAGCCTGCCTGTTGCTGGAGATTCCTCTGTCAAATACAGGACAGATGATTGGTGATTATGGTTCTCAAAACAAGGTTTTTGGTTCAAGATGTATGGTTCTCCTTCCACCAGCACACTGATTTAACATTCAATTTAATGTTCTGTTTCCCACCCTCATACTTAGAGGTTGAATCCAATTACACACAATTTTCTCTTTTCTTATGCTGTCCTTAAGTTTTGATTGATTGAATATTTGATTGAAAACACAGATGAGAGGCAACACAAAACATCGACTCAACTGTGATCAAATGGATTGTACACAAAAAAGCCATGAGGCTTGTTTCCATTGTGGTCCATTTACATCAATACAAAACAAAAACAAACAAGCATTATAAAACACAGTATATATAAAATAGAAGGCTCAGTTAATAAATACAAGCAGACTCAAACAATCATTGAAACATGATATAGTGTATATATTAAAAAATAATAAAATAATAAAAAATAATAAAATAATAATAAAAAAAAAATAAAAAAAAAATAAAACATCCTCCCCCCTAACCTGTGAAACCCTCTCTATGCTCATTTCAAATTGGAGAATAACCCATTTTTCAGGGTGGTTTTAAAATTCTAAAATTTAAAATTCTAAATTTTAAAAGCACATATTTCCTGAATACACAGAGGCATATTTAGTCAAATACATATTTGTAAATAGCACTATAATATATTTCTATTTGACTCAACTGAAACTGCACTCCTGGCTGTGACCGAGGCACTCTCCACTGCTAGAGCCTCCTCCCTCTCCTCTGTCCTGATTCTCCTTGACCTGTCTGCAGCATTTGATACGGTCAACCACAAACTCCTGATCTCCACACTGGCTGAGATGGGCATCTCTGGAACTGCTCTCTCTTGGTTTACATCTTATCTCATAGATAGATCCTACCAAATCTCCTGGAAGGGCTCTATCTCTGCACCTCATCCTCTTTCTACAGGAGTCCCGCAGGGATCTGTACTGGGTCCTCTGCTGTTCTCTATTTACACTAAGTCTCTTGGTTTGGTCATTAATTCACATGGCTTCTCTTACCATTGTTATGCTGATGACACTCAACTCTTCCTCTCTTTCTCCCCCTCTACCCCACAGATTAAAGAGAGGATATCTGCTTGCCTGGCTGACATCTCTGAGTGGATGTCTAGCCATCACCTGAAGCTCAACCTCGACAAGACTGAGCTGCTCTTCATGCCATACAAGACATCCCCGCTTCTAGACCTGTCCATCACCGTCGACAGAACTATGGTGACACCTCCCGCTCTGCAAGAAACCTGGGGGTGGTCCTGGATGACCAGCTGGACTTCAGAGAGCACATCAGGGCAACGGCATGGTCTTGCAGGTTCCTCCTGTACAACATCAGGAGGATTCAGCCGTACCTGACCACCTACTCCGCCCAGCTCCTTGTCCAGACCATGGTCACCGCACGTCTGGACTACTGCAACTCCCTTCTCGCAAGCCTGCCAGCCTGCAGCATTCTGCCCCTTCAACTGGTCCAGAACGCGGCTGCTCGGCTTGTGTTCAACCTCCCGAAGTTCACACACGTCACCCCCCTGCTGAGGTCACTCCACTGGCTGCCAGTCGTGGCCAGGATCAGGTTCAAAGTTCTGACCCTGGCCTACACTGCAGCCAAAAGGTCAGGTCCCTCCTACCTACAGGACTTGATCCAGCACTACGCTCCTGCTCGACCACTTCGCTCTGCTGGTGCAGGGCGACTTGCACTTCCCTCCCTCCGTGTTAATGGCTCTCGCTCGTCCCGAATGCGGAGCTTCTCCACTCAAGCTCCCCAGTGGTGGAATGAACTCCCCACTCCGTTGAGCTCAGCTGAATCGCTGTCTGTTTTCCGTTGTGGTCTGAAAACATACTTTTTCAGACTCCACCTTGAATAACTACATATATAAGGCCAATTATATAGTACATTCTTTCTGTTTATTTTCTATTTGGTTTTGCTATTTTATAGCTTAGAATGTATAGCCGACTGTATTTGGTTGATTACTAGCGATAGCTCCTACGTTGTGAGAAAGTTGTGCTTTGTTGGATTTGCTTCGTAGTTGTGTCAATGACCTTCAATATGAACTTATTGTATGTCGCTTTGGATAAAAGCGTCTGCCAAATAACTGTAATGTAATGTATTTGACCCATACTGGATTCACCTAATAACAACAGCCAATTAACAGAATTATGTATCAGCACAAATAGTCATAAATACCACTGTTATAGTTCATACATACCTTGTTAAAAGTTTGTTTACATACACACCCACATTTAACTCTGTGTCCATTAATACTAAGTTATGAAATGCTCTCTGTGAAAAGTGCAGTTGATTCCAATGGTACTGAGTGGCAGACCTGTTGTGCATAGCACTAAGAAATAAACTGCTATTAACTGGACAATGGTCTCATACTGTATGTTATTTATGGAAGCTACATATCATCATGACTAAATGAGAGCAGCCTTGTTGTAATCTTGCCGTTCTGAATTCTGGCCGTGTTGCACTTTGCTGCTGCAGTGCTGGAAATTTGTGGAGCTTTTCTAACCGTTTGGGTGGGTGAACTTGCGAAACTTGTTTAATCACAAAGAAGGCTGTCCTGACATGTGGCTGCTGTCAGTTAACAGCTGGTCAGTTCCCTGTTCCGCCCCATGGCCGCCTGTTCTCATGCCTCTTCTGATATGTGTAAATCCTGCTGCTGTGTCAATTACGGGGGTGAGCTCCTACACTTACCTGCTTGTGAGCGTGGTCATAGGAATTTATGTGGTTGTCAAACTCCTGGTGCTTGTGGTACTGTTTGTCACATAATTCACAGTAGAAATTAGCCTTCAGGTCTTCCAGAGCCTTAGCTATAGCTTTCTCTTTCTCTGCATAATCCTACAGGGAGAAAGGGAAGGAGAGAGAGAGAGGTTAGTCAAGTACAATTTAATTATTAATGTTTCACATATATTTATGGGATTTTGGGAGAATTTGGGAGCTGAAAACTCCCAAAGCCATGTAAACTTTTGACAGAATAATATGTTTTCTTTTTTTCAGAATGCTACATTACCTCCTTTCTTTGCATTTGGCATCCGAAAGAAATGGAACAAAGATAGCTGTCAGCTTCTGGAGAAATTCACATTGTTCAAATCCTCAATTGCTGTCTCGCTCCTCCTATCTAGCAATTACAACAGAAGGCTCCTTTCAAAAAATTATTCTCCTCTATGGCATATAAAGCTACATCTGAAGTTTATGGATTTACTGAGTTGTTTGGGCACTTAGGCTACAGAGAACCAACATTCACACTTGTAGCCTGGAACCTGAGACAAAAATGTTAGCATGTCTCAAAACACACAATGGCTGCATACCTGGTGAAGAGAAATAGGCCGATAAAAAGATAAGAGTTAGAGATAATAGGATACCTCCACAGGCTTGTTGGATGGTATTGACAGGAGATAAACTGAAAACTTCCCCAGCTATTCCATATTCATGCCTGTAGCTTGTTTATGCACAGTTCTGTTAACGTGGAATGAGTAGGATATATGAACAGCAAAGCATTGGAATAAAAAAAAAGCCTGCCTCCTTTTCTATCTAATAAAGTACTCCTTGTGAATTAGTGATATAATCATAGTTGGTCAATTATCTAAATGGAACCAGCTGTGCTGCCTCATGTACAGAGGAACTAGTCAATATCTAGAGAGGAAAATCACAGTACCACTTACATGAGTAGCCTGGAGATTAAATCCTGAATAAAAGATTCAAGCATCGCCTTGGTATTTGTAGTTCATTACAGATAGGATGCAATGGTATTCCTTTTGATACCAAGTAACTTCGTAAGGCCTTGGGCCATTGTTCTGACAGAACAACTTGCAGTGGAACTATCTGCCTTGGCATTGAATCTACAAGTGTAGATGGTGGTATAAAATACTTCTAGATCCGGTGACTGAGAAGGCCATGGCATTTTGTTGTCATATTCATCAAACCACTGGGTGACCTCACATGCTTTGTGGATAGGAGCACTGTCATCCTTATGGCATTTTCATGGCAGTAAAAATGCTGCAACATGGGATGAAGGAGAAGAAAAATCATTAAGTAGCAATTAGCATTGATCTTGTCTTCCATCCCATTCCCGGAAAATGGCATCCCACACCATTACAGAACCTATAGAACTCTTTACTGTTGGAGTCCTGTGCCACACTCATCTTTTTATCAAGAAAATGTAAATGTAGTCTGTTGTCTTTGCTTTGTACACCACTGCACTGCAATATAAATACCCTTAAATTGAAGCAGGGTATTAAAGAAAAGACTACACCAGAGCCAAAACAACAAAAATTGTGTCAATGTCCCAAATTATTTGCATTTAACTGTACGTCGTTTTTTTGGAGAGTGACAGGTGAGGATAAGGTAAAATGTGTATTTTCTGAATCCAGCGGTTCCAACAGTCAATGCCCTTATTAAAACATTCAGCACTCAATACTGAACACAAGCGATATTGCGTGCTACAACCCCTCACTTAACCTACATTCAAAATAAGTTTTACATGATTTATTAAATATTAATTATTAAATAATTATTTAAATGATAATTATATTATAGTTGGGGACATATCCTTTGATGTTTGTTGGGGTGATTGAGTGAGAGACAGAGATAGAGAGAGGGGGGGAGAGGGAGGAGCAGGCTATGTTACTTATATTTAAATATTAGATATCCTACAGACACAAGTAGTGTGTCTAAGGGCCTACTCTTCCACATCATAAAGAAAAGGCTTTACATTCTGACATTGTATAGGCAGTTAAATGACAACAGCATGAAAACAACCGTCCAAATAGTTCACCAGCCATCTTTAAAAAAATGAGTCCATGTCCATTTTAATAGTCCTATTGTGATCTAAGCAGATATAAGAACACACTGACGTATGTCCCACAACGATCCGGTGTGGTGCAGAGACATGTCTGCATTAGACACTTCTGTATCTCTGCTGTTATGGCACCCTGGTTCAGTCACTTTCTTCTCCAGTGTCATAGTATCTAGACTGACAATGGAAAATAGGTTCCCTGGACTTCCTTGGGTAACATGCAGCGCTTTTTCCCATTAATGTTGCAATTTGCGTGAGTGAAAGGCAGCCTACTACCAAAAGTGTCCCTATCAATTCTGCACAGCGTGCGGGAGCTCTGTCTCCTGTGACAGGCAGCTGGACGATCCACAGGTGGCAAAGTGTGGTCCAGACCTGTTTCCCTGTCGGAATCCGTTTTGGCTTCTTTACCCTTGGTCCAGTTGGGTGGACTGCTGACGGCAGTCACTTAGGCTGGCTTCTCGTGGCAGGGTGTGGGTCTGGTTGTACTTGTGGAATGGCAGGAGAAGACTGTGGAACTTGAAGGCTTAGGCCTTATCACTCACAGCAACATGTGAATAGTGGGACATTTACTGATAGCACTGCATGTTATAAGCACTTAGTCCATTCCGGGTAACTTTACGGACAGGATTTACCGTCAACGGGATTACCAGTCCAAATAATCACATGAATAGGGCAGACTTGTCCATAACTGTTCAGGAACAGTATTGGAGGGGGCACCTACACTCTAGACTTAAACACCAATGTGGTTACTGGCAGTCCTTTGACAGCGGAGAGCCACAGCGTTCAGCAAACCAGGATGACAGAAGGCATCCTGTCATCTTGCTTCTTCCGCACGTGGATGATTCTTAACCACGCCCGTCTCATCTCTGTCCAGGGGTCTATGCCAGTTTTGGCTTTGGTTCACTCTTTGGGCAGCTGGGCTGATCATTCCTTGTAGGCTCCCGGTCCATCACTGCTCTCTGAACACTTCAGACGTCGGAAAGGGACTCTTCCTTAACCCCTTTGCGCAGATGCCCTAGTGGCCATGGCACCAGTGCCAAGATTTTGCTCAACTCAGATATTAATTTCTCCTGCAACCAAACTATGAGTGGAAACAACAAACTCTGTGTTTTAACTTTATTAGTACATGATTTGTGACAACTCTGCCGAATACGGAGATTCTAAGTGCCACTATCTCGCGTAGGTAGTCCATTTAACAAGCAAACCCCCACACAATCTTGGCTGCTATACCTACACATGCTTGACAGTGTGGAATATAGCTGTATGATATGTTAAAAAAAAAATTTTTTTTTTTTAAAAATTTTTATTTTCGTCAGCAACAACATAAAAAAAAAAAAAATCGCGTCGTCGCCCCCAAAAACAGCCGTGAAAAGCCCTGCTAACTCAAATGCAAAATTAACCTGTGAAATTCTTGTGTAATTATACCACGTCGTTTTACTATAAATATCTGCTACTAAATATAAAACAAATATCCAATCCCACCATTAGTTTTATGCAAAGAAATGTCCCTTTCAAAATCAGTGGTTATTTATTGTCTGGGACAATCCGTTTGAGAAATACACAGCACTTTATAACGCTATTAAACATCTAAAATGTCGGTGCGTAATAACCCCCACGCTGTCCAAACCTGTCTCATTCATTCCAGTTCATTCTGGTTTAATTGACGACAATGTCTTATTGGATGCTTTGAACAACTTAGAATGTACATTTGCTCACCACGGCATAATAGATGTTTCCAGTTATGTTCGCAAGCATGGATATAGAAAGTCCTTGCCTGCTTACTTGGATTTTGGGAGTGGCTCAGAATAAGATACCATTGTTACCAAGATACCATAGTATTGATTTTGTGAGAATATGCCTGAGGGACATTTTCCTCCTCGATATGTAAGTATTGATGCTTGTGATATTTCAAATATGTATGTTAGTTTTTCCACTCCACCACATTGTTGTGGCACTCACCCTCAGATTTTCCAGACTTGTGGACAAGGACTCTATGATCCAGGATATACAGTCAAGCTGAAAAGTCTGAACACCCCCTTTCACCTTCTCCACGTTTTATTACATTACAGACATATTCTACAATAGATTGAGTTCATTTTTTGTCTCAAAATTCTACACAAAATAGCCCATAATGACAAAGTGAAAACATGTTTTTAGATGTTTTTTGCAAATGTATTAAAAATCGAAAACTGAAAACTTTCATTTACATAAGTATTCCTACCCTTTGCTTTAACATATTTTTAAAGTATCATATTTAATATTTGGTCGCATATCCTTTGCATGCTGTTACTTCCTGAAGTCTGTAACCCATCAACATCAAAAAAAATCTATATTTTTACAGGCCCAATACATAAGCCATGGTGGCATTCAGGAACCTTTCATTAAATTAATTTGAGGCATTACTTAATGCCATTGATATATATTCAGAAACATAAAAAAGTTTTTATTAATGCTGAAAAAGACTTCCAATAGGCTTTGTGATGAACTGAATCCCCTTTCATGTTTCTGATAATCAGTGGCTATGAATTCCAATTAATGGGCATGATTAAACTCAGTGTGCACCAAAGTTAACAAAGTAAAGGTTAATTAATCATTTAAAGAGATGCCTTTACAAAGAAATGATTTCACATTAAAGAAAAACCATTACTTTGTGCAACAAAATCCACCTCTCATTAATCAAAATGATGCATCCTATTTTATCAACCTATTTCAAGGCAAAAACGGTAAGAAATTAAATACTTTAATTATGAATATGACATAGTTAAAGTGTGGAGATGTACCTTTTTGAATAAGACATTAATCTTTGAATGCACACCTAGTCCTAAAATGTATCCTCAGAGTTGATTTTTTTTATTTTGCTTGGCATTGTACCACTTCTTCATTATCACCCCTGATGTTTTAATGGAAGTCTTCCCATTAGTATACAAAATGTGTTTGTGCACTGGAAAATGCCCCACTTCATGCGGTCTTTAATGGGGCTGTGAGACTATCACAGCTTTGTCCAGGTGTTACCTGTATATGAGCGGAAACATTATGAACCAGTATCAGTGCCAAGGGTGAGGTTCCGGCAGGTTGTGAGATGATACATTTGCTTCTCTAGGCCAGAATAAAAGCACAACAATAACTCACCACTCTTGCAATATCAGCTACCTCTTGCATGGAGCAAGCCATTAGGTTAACCATGCAGAAATCTGGACATTTTTTCAAGTGCCACTTCAGCATTAACATAGTGCCCTCCCCTAATATTGAAAACTATTTTCTTCTTGGAAATTCCACAAACATCCTCTCTGTGGTATTGCATCCTATTTACATTCTCACAGCCAGTGTGTAACAAATCTGAACAAGCAAACATTATGTATTAGTCTGTGCATCTGCCATCTACCCACGAACATGTTTTGGACACAAAATAACAGATGTTAACTTTTAATTAGTTTTGGATATGTTCTGTATCTGAAAAAGCAACGTAAACGGATTTGTTCTAAGTTTGGCATGTGGTGCTCTTTGCTTGCTAGCAGAGACCTTTAAGTGATCAAGAACAGGTTTCACATACTGTAGGCAAAGCAGTGAGCCAAGAATCAGGGAAATTGCAGATGTGGGCACTGTAGCAAAATCTAAGGGATTCTACAGATTTATCTTGGTTTGCACCTCTAAGTCAGGGGTATCCACAGGGGTGGACTCAGTATTTTCACCCATCCATCAGATCAAGGATTTTATTGAAGACCATGGTTATTTGTTAGTTGAATCAGGTGTTTGGTGCTGGGCAAGCAACAAAAACCTGGACACACACCAACTCTTCATGGATAGGATTGGATATCCTTCCTCTAAAGAGAGCCTATACTGCATTCCCCTGTACTCACATAGCTGGGTTCAACAGAAGCAAAACGTGCAATGGAGAAAACGCATCATGCAACTATTGCTCTGGAACTAGCTGCTATCTGACATTCTGTATCATTTAGATACTTGAGATACGTCACATTTATTGAGTTCAAAGTCCTGAGGGTTTTATCCCGTAGGGAGTTCTATCCCCTTTAAAGGGATAGTTCACCCATTTTGAAAAAAAATTATATTGTTTTACTTACCACCGAAATAGTATGTTATTTAGATAATTATTGTAAATCCGGAATTGGAGCAAAGCTAACAATTCGCATCTTGCCATTGGATATAATTGTACCCAGGCTAACTTCCTCTAAATTAACCACAACTTCAGGTTTAACAACAGCTTTACAAGTGTCGTTATTAGAAACGAAAATGCACATATGATTACCGAGTGCACAAGGATGATATTTTCGCTCAAATTACAGTATATGATGTCGTTTCAGATTTCAGATGTCGGTGTTTACATTTAAATAAGAACATCCGGTAAGAGGAACTTTTATCCAGTAACTTTTAGTATCACTTCGCGCTAGCACTAACTTCCAGTCTACTTCCATATCGCGAGACGGACACTGTTCTCACGCGGAATGATACCGACTCTCTTACCGGATGTTCTTATTTATTAAAACGACATCATATAGCATAACGTTACTGTAATTTCAGCGAAAATATAATCATTGTGCACTGGGTAATCATATGTGCATTTTCGTTTCCAACAACGACACTTGTAAAGCTGTTAAACCTTATTTGAGTGGACTTTGGCGGTTAATGTACACTCAGCAAGTAAGCCTGGGGCAATTATATCCAATGGCAAGATCATGCTATTTGTTAGCATTGCTCCAATTCAGGATTTACAATAATTTAGCTACAACAGCAAGACCAGGACAGCTTAACATACTATTTTGGGGGTGAGTAAAACAATATAATTTTTTTTAAATGGGTGAACTATCCCTTTAACACTACTGGGAATTTAAGGTTCATCTTCAAAGACTTGTCAAAGTGACCACCCCATGCCAAAAACAGCAGAGAATCTGCTGATGTGGGGATCAAGACATTACATCCTGAAGAGTTTGGCAGCAAGTCTTGATATAAGAATTTTTTTTTAGAACCTGTCTTGGTTGGTGTTTTGCATGAAACCATAATCAATTTTTGCTTTGGTATTATATTAGCATTAGTAAATGCAGTGAAAAGCACAAAGCAATTTAACCCCTTAAAGGAATATTTCACCTTAGTGTGACATTAGTCATTTTGTGGAGCCTACCATATTATATTTGCATAGTGTGAATACTAGCAACATCAGCGATCCCTGCTGACCGTTAACGGCATCGCCGTTAGTCCGGCTGTCAGGGTCCCCATTCACTCCCCATTCATTAATCGTTTTAAAGCACAGACTAACTACGGCAGATAATACATCGATAAAAGAGAACACGACGGTGAAAAGGTACTTATTATTATTATTACTATAATTATGGTATTTATAGGCTATAATGTTAAATAGCTTGATAGGTAGATTGATAATTGATCATCGTGAAAATCACATAATTTGTGAATTGAGACATAGACCCTGTTTTCACAGTCAAAGCCCTTCTGTCAAACTCTCTTAATTCGGAGGTGGTGAATTATGGAGTGTCTAAATCAGTTTTTGTAATTTTGTGAGTAGAGACTGTAGCACACCTGCAGGCTGCAGCTCAGTTTCATTCACTATGGCTATCAAATCAGCCCCTTTCTTTTTGTTAATACCAGTGCATGAAGGCCACATAGCAACTAGATGTTTCATCATGTCTGATATACTTTTCTGGGAGATGCATAACTTTAATTTATAAGAAATCTACAGTAAATGCTGTCAAAATTCTACAAAATGTCTAAGCGCTATTGCTAAAAAATAAATAAATAAACTATTTGGGAGTGCAAAATTGTGAAGCGCAAGTCAGGGGAAGATGTGGACACAAAGTCTGTGGGGTAGTTTCATGAAAGAGTAAACTGAGTTAACCAAATCAGTCAGGTCTGCCAAATCTGCCACCACCAATCAAATTACAAGGAGACTATGGCAGAAAAAGTTAACTAAGTTTTCCAGATGCTCTATCAGAGATTGAGCATCTGGCAATAAGACTGACACTAACGGCAATGTGATTTGTTGCATGATGTGGCACAAGTGTCATGATTTTTTATTTCTCACATATTTCTTGTTAATGCCAGTGACGGAAAAAGCAGGCCTACACTCCGAGTTAATGACCAGGGAGACTGCAAATAGATTAAATATTGGCTATTTAATTTGTCCAGTTCAGTTTAGGTAGGTAGGAAAATGTGGGAATACCCTATGGGATTCCATCCAATTGGAACAAAGATGACTACCCACACGATATATGTGGATTTACTATGTGTGTTTCAGTGGCTACGAGTTTTCATATTTTTAACTGGCATAATGGTGAACCCAGCACAGTACATGTCCTTGTCTTAAAGCCAGTTTTATGGAAGAATTACTGTAAGACCCTCTTAGCACGCTTCCCTGATTTCTATTGTAGGGAAGTGATTCTCTTCCTTTGTCCAGTCTTTGCTAATAACTTGTAAAAAAAGGAGTGTTGCTACTGAAAAAGCCTAAATGCACAGTTGGCCAATAAAGATTAAAACAGCTAATTGACAGTTATGCTGTTTTGCTCCATAATCAACTAATGTAATGCCTTGATCACAAACAAATTTTTGAGAATTTAATTATTACATTTTACTATTTCCTTGAGTATCATAATACATATGCCTATTAGCTAACTCTAGATACAACCATCATGTAAAAAATGTGGTGCAATAAAAGTAATCTGTTAAACACAGATTGTTTTTTATCAATTGTGTTAAGAAGATGCAAGGACTACAGGTGATGGATATAACTTTTCCACGTTTCCCTTTGGAATGGAGATTTGTAGTGTTTATCAGTAGATAAATCCATAGAAATTATAGAACGACTAAAAAAATATATTAAAAGTTGCATCTGATTAATCAACAAATTGCTTAAACTAATGAGAAAATAATTATCAGAAAGACAAAATAAATACCTTTCTGCTGTGATAATGTTGTCACTTGATAAAATTAAAAACAATATATATCACATTTGGGAGGTACGAGTACAGGTATTTGTTATGTCATTAAGATTCAATTTTATTACCTGGTACCTGCAAAATATTATGGATGTACATATGCCTCTTCAAGAAAAAATAATCAGCATTTTATTTTAAAATCTGTAGATAGCCCATATTTATTTAATGTAACACAGTAATAAAAACAACAAAATATAGCTGCAAGCAGCCATTAAGGGGGCCAGGCATTAAATCACCACTAAGGACAAACATAAGCGTCTACATTGATATTTCACATGTACTGGACTGTTGGGCATATAGCATTTAGATTACGGCCTTCAATAAAGAAAGTATTATTTGATATGAAAAACGTGCTTATAGTCCATTCAATAGTTAGGCTATTCAATAGGTTATCAAGAGGCCTGCTCTTCTAGACCTAGGATTTGCCTTTCTCTTTCACCCCCTCCACTCCACAGGCACAAAGGCAATAAGTCACACTAAGGAGCTGGCTTATCTATGATATAAATCATAAAGTGGTCATGGTGTCTTGTCCCCTCTTTGGGAGAAAGACCAGAACACAAAATTATTTAAAGCCCAGTGGGGCCAGAGAATACCACATGGCCACATGGTTTTCTTTTCAGTGTGTTACCACTGGTCTTATCACATGGAAGTAATATTTTGGCCACATAAGTACACTTTAATTAATAAATTAATTATCAGATTTCTGATAAGCCAACCTTGTCATAAAGGACCTTCACCCCTTCCTCCCTCCCACACCATCATCACCCAATCAGGGCACAAATACTCAATGCTTGGGGAGAAAGATATTTATAGGGGGGCAGAAGGAGAATTTTGGCCCCCTTTTTTTACTTTTGTTTTGGCTAACAAAGTTTGGGGCTGTGGAGTTGGGAAGTCTTGTGAGTGGGGATGGCGCCCAGCATTTCCTGGAGTCTACAGAGCAGTCATTTTTCCTTGGTTGTGTAAACTCATGACCGCTGAGTTTTTATAGCTGGCTCTTTTTTTATTCCTCCTGTGCTGAAATTGGAATATTCTGGCAAGTTCTGGCTTATCTCTCTCTTTTCTGGTCATTTCAATTTAACATTTGGTTTAATGTCTTACTTTTAGTAAATTATAAGCAGTGAATTAATGAATGTATGATTCCAATTCATTATTCTAATTTACGGGTTTTCCTGTAATAAAATGATTTAATCTTAAGACCTGATTTAGACTTTATTTTGACTTGTTGGTTGATCTACAAGGTTACTGTTCGACTGACCTATCAACAAATTCGGCAATTTAAATTAAATCCATTGAATATAATATAATATAAGTTTGGCGACTGGTTTTACAGCTGAAGCAGGGTGATATTTGTCTGTGTTTTCATGAATTAGCTAGCAAGAGACTACCTTGTAGTATGTTGAAATCTGGCCAATGTCAGCTGCAAGCTAGTCAGTTATGATAGTGGCATGGTGGCTAACTAAGATTAGACACAATCATGATTTTCTAAATAACTTTGAGAGGTTTTACTAACAAAAAACCTCTCAAGAAATTTACCTTGTTACACTTTGTAAGATGTAATTTGCATAAACCCGCCCTCCTTCAGCCTCTAAAGCACAGGGTAGGTATACAGTTCTGTGGTAACGCCAGCCTTTCTTTACTTAGCCTCTATCACCAGATTATAATTACGAGCAAGTGGAGAGTTCATGACTAGCAAAACTGGCCATGTTAAATGTGCTGTGTCAGGGAACTTTTAATCTTTCCAGCTAAAATACAAATACAAAAGTGAAACTGTCTAAAGTGTGGCTGTATTTTACCCAAAATTATTCAGACGAATGCTTAAAAACAATAGCTTGCAAATAATAATGCAATAATGTCATTAGTTGACCTATAGGATACATTTGAAAGCATGCAGGGATGCATCTTCGACTGCTTGAAAAGTAACGTTAGCCTACAGGCTAAGTATAATTTAAACAGTTAAGAGGTAATTGCTATATTGTATATATGTTACATGTATTTTCCTTTGTAAAAAATACGTTCTTTAATGTTTGCTTTTTTATTTTTTTATTTGGTTTTTCGGAGTGAAAGTGTAGTGTAGGCAAGAGTGTGATTGTGATTCCGGGTCAGTTAGCCAATCAACGCAGAGCATGTGAAAAAAACCTGAACCGCCCACCCAAAACGGGCTGTTCAGCTGCAAGAGTAAAAAACTCACTGGATTTATATATATTTTTTAAATATTGCAAAACTTTTTCCCTTAAAAAACCATATCAACATGTTTGGTAGACCTTGTAGAATAATATAATATTTACAAAAAATAGTATGATATGGGACCTTGAAGCAAATTACTCCAGCCGCAAACAGCCATATTTAAATGATAAATTTTCGAGTAATTACAATAAAAAGTTTGCCGTCTAACTCCCCATCCCCTTTTACTAGTACAAGTTGTAGCGCCCAAAAATCATGAATGAACAACTGTGGATATGTTTAAAGATACAGGTCAATAGAGGCCTGTCACATAGAACTAGAACTGTCGTTACCAATGGTTACAGGGACGCGCCGCCATGTTGGCGGACCAACCCTAACAGAGACGCTTAACGTTACCACTGAACTCGTAGTGTTCGCTACTCCATGAAACGAGTTTCATGCTAACGCTACTATGATTGCTGTCCTACAATGACGAACTTCTGCACTGCGTACTGATGTGCGAATAAAACTGGGAAAAGGCGAAAATGTCCTTTTACATGATAATTTGAGGACTCACCATAGTAGCTAAACCACCAGGCAGGGTGAACAAACTAAATTTTACGACCGAAAGAAGAGACTGGTGGTTGAAAGCAGTGAGGAGTGAGCAGGGTTTAGACCGCAACCAGGCTCGGATCGTTACAGCAATGGTAAATTACGTTTTATGAACAAATTATAAAGTTAGCCAGTTAATATATACATAACTAGCTGGCCTAATGTACATTTATGTGCATTATCTTAATGTTAGAAAGTTAAAAGTTAATTAATCACTTGGTTTAGCTAACGTTAGTAGCTATATCATTTGTGTGAACGACTGCTACGCCTGCGAAACATTAATGTTAACCTAATGCGATACGTCAAGCATATTGTGAACATCAAAACAGTGTTCATTTGAACTATTATTACATTGCTAGGGGTGCTACGTTGTACGATGTCTCACAAATAGATTGGATAAACTGTAAACATTAGCTACCTGTGCTGGCCAGGCAGTGTTCGAGCAATATGAGAGAATCCAGAAGAGGGCGAAAATAAAATGTAACGTTACGATAGTAAGCACCAAATAACAATGTATTTGAAAGTAATAATTAAAGTAACGGTAAATGTACTTTATGTGTAGAACTGATTTGCCTTTTATGGTGTCTACAATTGAAGTTCCCTATCGGGAAAAAAAGTTATTATATTCTATCCATCGAGCTAAAATGTTTTATTGCTGAAGTAGGCTACTGTAGCCTACCTAACATGTAACGTATCACTTTGCTCCCATATTAACTGCACAAGCACTTTACTTACCAAGGTGGTATACTACAAAGCAGGATTACTGAGTTAGTACTAGCTGGATAACTCAATAAAACCCAGAACAGCTCTTTCTACTTCAGCCCATGCATGTTCCAGATTTGGGAGGGTTCCGGGGTTTACTCTGTAATTAATCTTACTTCGTACGTATACCCCCGCGATACTCCTTATAATATTTGTTTATGTTGGTATTATTAGAATAGAATATAATAACTTTTATTTCCCGCCAGGGAACTTCAGTTGTAGCCCCAGCAACAACAAAAAAGACATAGACAGTGGGACCCACAACACACAAACAAACATATCAAACAAAGATATCCAACAGAATCATTACATCAATCAAGTGAATGAAAGTGCAATACAGCCATGATTAAAAATGGCCCCCGCTGTCCCGAGATGTCCAGTGTCACCAAGCAGTCCAACGCACAAACTCCACATCCACGAATTTCCTCCATACATGCAGTGCCGCGGTCTCTGTACACCGCCAAACTGAGAAATTGTTTCGTTATGTTGTGCACTGTATATTTTGTATATTGCTGAGCTACCTGTAAGCATTGCGTAAAGCAAATTCCGATGATGGCAATAAAGGGAAATTAAGCAACCTCCCGATTAAATGTGATAGCCTATTAGTTTGGTTTGCATAATGTTATGGAACACCGGCATTTGGTCTTCCAGTATGGTGGTTGGAGTAAAAAGTGGGCGTGTCTGGCCAAATTGTGACGTAGGTGACAGGCCTCTATTGGCTGAAATGTATAATCTTTCTCGTAGTTGTTATAACCCAGTCAATATTGTTTCCCCAGCGGGTGGGGGACTTCATTGGTATTGAAATTTTACTCTCAACTTTTTACTTCAGGGAAGTTAGGCCATATAGCGGCACTCTCCAGAGGAGGACATTGCCCATGTTTTAAACTCAGTCAATGTCAGAGGAGCAACAGCTAATGAAAAGTAAGCCGAGTTCAAAGCAGATTTTTTTTTACTGTGGTCCTGTAAAATACGCAACCTGCCGAGTGACGAATAAATACATAAACAGCAATTCAAAGCAATTTACAGATGTTCGTCTAATGGTACGTCGACAAGTTTTCTGCACAAAAGTACAAACAACGACATGCATAAATTCTGCACAGAGTCCAAGATAACGTGTGGGCTAACTAAAGCTGATCACAGTATGTCTGAATTAACGTTCTGTACCCTTTAATGAACTTGGCGGATCGCTACTTCTAATTTATTTGAAAAAATCAACAACATGGTTTGGTGACTGTCGAGATTTAAATGAGTATATCTTGCTTAATATTTGTAGTAGAAAGATAATATTGTCATCGGCAGCAAGCTGAGACTATCCTATTTATAACTATTTATAATACTCAAAATGGCATAGCGTCCGCCCGCCCTGTCCTCTTTTGTAAAAAATCAACTATAGTAACATAATTTGTATTATAGTACAACAATAAACGACTTGTAGGTGCCGCATTGGAGTCATCTTTGCACTTTAGAAGGCAGTGACCCTTGTGACGACATTCTCAACTGAATGTTTTAATGACACGTTCTAATCACATATTTGTAATGGTAGGCTTTTGGGCCAGTTCTGGAATGATCACATATTTGTGATGGTACGCGCGAAAGGGTTAAAAGCAGTGGTCTCCATGCCTACATTTTGAGTAATTACGGTAAAACTGTGGCAGCAAAATAATCGTTCATTACAAACAACTGATCAGACCTAAACCACCCACATAAAAGACAACGTATAGGCTATTTGCGGGTGTCATAAACTACTGTTGGAATTGATTTGTTCTGTCTGGAAGCTGCGGTTCAGTAAACATTCTATTTTGGAGAAGAGTGGAGACAAGCAAACTCCAAGTAGATCAGAGGATATTGTTATTGAGATATTGTTTTTGAGCAAATAAAAAACTTGTGAGAATGCTGTCAATGTGTGCATTCTCTGTGTACAGAAAGTCAACAGGTCATTAAAACAACTTAAACTCTCCATATAGGCTAACAAAACGATTAATACATTTATATTTTATTAACTAAACTAATGTGGTATCTAAACAAAAAAAAATGTGATGTCCATTTTATCACAATATAAGCCGTAGTAAACTGGAGCTTGCGAAGTCGTAAAGTCCGAATAGTGTTCATCACTATAATTAAATTACAACCACTTTCCCTCCTCGCTCGCTCACACTCACATACTCTGACACACACACCTTTGAGAATCAGATGCACTCTGTCACCCCAGTATGCAGGCCAACCTACATGCTCCCAACAATATCTGTCGTGCCTTGTCAAATGTTCCCCACTGGCTGCATACAGGCGTCCGGGCCGAGCTACAAATTCATAGTCTTGTTTTTAGTAAAGGGTATAGGCTACAGTTACACTGAACGAGCTGGCGGTTTATTACGAACTGTTTCAGTGGATGTCTCAGTTTCTGCCGGGAGTTACATATGTTTGTTTATCAGGACTGAAATGATCATAGCTATGCTTACTAGCACTAAGTCTACTTGTGCCGTAAGTGTCACATAAAATCACATTTCCATTTGATCATGGGTTTTATTTTTATAAAGTTTTGATTTGCTTGTTATCCACTTCGCTTGTTTGTTATAATAGAAGTTGTAGCCTATTCTTTGTTTGATTCAAATACTAGTTAAAGGGGCAATAAACACCGGCTTTTGTTCTGTCTCTGCCCACTTCACAGTTTCAAAAAACGCAAATGGGCCCTTTTCACACTGCAATATGTTAACAGGAAGTGACAGGATAACCAGATAACGATGAATCCGGTTCGCTGATCTTCCAGCTCAAGCAGTCGATGTTAGTTGGTTCATGGGCTCGTTCTCAGTATGTAGCCTAACAAAACTCTGGTGCTCGCTTGTCATCTTACTTTTAAAAATCTAACTATATATACTCTGAATTTGACGTGCATATGAAAGCAAAAATTTTTTAGAGTAAAATCAGATGAAACCCAGTAAATTAGCGTGTAGCCGCAAAAGCAGCGGATGTTTGTGCGACTGGTGACTAGCTTGCAAACGTTAGCCAAACGATGCAGAACTCCAGTGCTTCAAAACTATATATTTTTACTCTGAGTTTAGCATTAAGACATACAAATCATAGAAGCCAAGATGTTTTTCCAGTAAAATCATGTGAATAACGTTAGCTTGTAGCCGCGAAAGCAGCCGATGTTTGGTGACAAGCTGGCTAACTTCCAAACAATGTGAAACACCGGTGCTACCCTGTCATCTTACTTTTAAAAGCTTCAAACTAATATATTTTTACTCTGAAAGTGGCATTAAGACATAGCTACAGATTATGAAAGCCAATACATTTTTCGAGTGCGGGGGAGAATGTTCCCACGAACCATTAGCTAGCGCATTCACAGATGAAAATGTATTCACGTTATTGTTGAGTGGTATGAGCACTGAAATTATCAGGGAAATTAGCCAGATTTAGCATTCGGCAAGTAGCTAGAGGTATAACTACCGACTTACCTAACGCTAAATCTGACCAGTTACCCAATAATTTCAGTTATTTGATGTGCTAGCCACTGAGGGACACAACAACATTTATTGTAAACTGACATTTGTTTCGATGACACCGGAAATGTATATACCTGGTTACTGAAACCGGCAGAAGTAGCAACCCGGAAATGTGAAAAGGGCCTATTGGGCTCGTGTGAGAGAACACAGATGGGAGGAGGGAGAAGTTACAGTTGGGGGAGGGGCGATAGATCCATTCGGTAACGTGTCATGAAAACTGTTCAAACTGAAACCCGTTTGAAATTAAAGGGCTATGGTTAATTTGCGCATTTACATGCCCATAAATCAAGAAGAGGAAGAGAGGGGCGTTGACTTGATTGCGTATAAAAAAGGTTTTTACAGTTATGGATATTCAGTTCAGGATATTAATTCAGGCTAACCCGCACAAATTTGAAATGAACGTATCTTTCAATTTTAGCACACGCAATACTCTTTACACGTCATTAATTGATCACCTTGGACAATTTTTTGCGGGTGGTAAATAAATGTTGCATCTGCGACGTGGAGTAGTCTAGGTTTTATGTCCGCAGTTGGCTACTGCGATAGACTGGATAATACAGAGTAGACAGATAGTTTGCAGATAGCTAGGTAGGCTACGTCGGTAGCTTATTAGTTAGGATATTTTTATAAAGCTACAAAAGTGCAAGGTTTTTTTTCTCCTAATGATCGAGAGAAGCTTAGGGTATGGGAGAGCGTAAATAGAGAGATTTTATTATCTCTCTATGGGCTTTGGTAACTCTGAGGGAAGTTCCCTGTTCATTAAGGGTTATCACAAGTTGAATCGCGTAGGCTACGTCTACATTTTTCATTGCACTAAAACACAAAACGCAGGTTAAATTTAATCTACATGACAGGCCTAAATTCATTCAATTGCCATTGACGTAATTTGCTATTTAGCTGTCAAACTAGAATGCACAGATTGTCTTTGACATTACGATGTGTAAACCATCGCTGATGGCCATAAATATTAGTCGATAGACGATGGTTTCCAAGGCCGTCTCAAGGGTGGGCGGGGCCCGGGGCGAGTCAACCGACGCAAGCCCCAGCTGTTAATGCGATGACATCATAGCTAACCCGCTAAAATGTTGTGTCCCTCACCTCCTGAGGACTCGAAAGGACTTTGGTTTGTGTCACGACTCTGGAGCCGTGGAATAATGCCGCGGTTCACGGCTCTGAGTCGAGTTGATTTCGTGCTGATAAGAGTTGACTCAGACGACTCAGCAATTGCAGTATAAAACAGAATTAATATGCGATTGTGTTCAGCAAATAGGCTACTTCTTATTTAATGTGGTGGCATTTTTATTTTAGAACTCGTGACCAACACAATAGTGAACAGATAAATACAATTTTGTATAACAGAATAGGCTAAATAAATAGCCAAATGGTTCAAATATACATACTTTATGGCGTCCAAATAAATCTTTACGAAATCTACTATTTAAAACTAATAAACGAAACGGGCTCCTGTATACACTGTGACGGACCCTCCTATCTATTAGGGGGCCCTTGGTCTGGGTCTATGCAATGGTGCTGGTTCCTTTCTCCTTCTCTCCTGCAGGAGTTATGTGATCGGGAGGGGGAGGTCTGGCGAGACGGAGACCAGCTGGGCCGGGGTGATTGGGGAGGGGTTAAATGGGCGTGGGTTCAGTCTGCTCGCTGCTGACTGCCGGGCGGACCATGTTTTAAAGCTGTGTTAGGTAGTATGTTTCCGACGGATCCAGGGCATCCTCATGCAGCTGGAGATCCTTGCATGTAAAATCTGAGCACCGACTTGCCTTTTAATATTTATTGGAACTTGTCTAACTTATATTCAATAAAGGTTATATTCTTGCCCGACTCGTTTGGTCTCCCATTCAGGCACGGCCTGTGAGCGAATTGGATGTGACATGGGGGCTCGTCCGAAACGTCATTTGACAAATGGGTCATGACGCTGCGATTTCATGAGAACTTATGTGCCACAAGTTGTGAATGGCTTGTGAGATCAGGATTGTTTGGGAGACGCTTTTTCGAGTCGGTGAGTTAGTCGTTTGCTGCGTTGGATAATGCAAATTGTGGATTGTAAATTTTGAAAGGAGGTTGGTACTATGTAACCGAATGTTTTTAGGTTAAATCGAGTGGCGTTGAGGGTATTTCGGAAGCGTTTAAATTAACCATTGTCTGTCCCTGTTAGTTGCAGAGCGGCTTTCGCTGTGGGTGGGTGGTTTTTTGTTTTTGTACGGCTGACACTGACCAGAGCACACAGGGGGCTCAGTGTGAGCGGAGGGGGTGCCGGGTACACATCCGTGGCTGTGCTAGGTGAGCAGATTGGTTGCTAGGCCGGGCCACTGGGTAAGTGTTTCAATATCCCATCGCAGTTGGCTGTATGAAGATTAGGGTTGATTTATTTTAGTTCTGGGTAGGCAGTTAGAGGGACTGGGTGTTAGATTGCGGTAACTCAGTGCCACGCGAGGTAATATAGAAGGTTTTAGAACGGTTGTTTTTTGTTTTTTGATCGTGTTTTGGTCGGTCCATACAGTATTGTTATGGCTAGCGTGGAGGAGTTTTGTGCTGATCCGTCGGAGGAGCTATTGGAGCAGCTGGCGTGCATTGCGGATCATTTTAGTTTGGATGTCGCTGATAGGCGAGCAAAGGAGAGCTTTCAATCTGCTATTGTCAAACATCTGTTTAGGATTGGATTATCTGAGCAGAAAGCCTATGGTGGTCCTGAGTTGGGAGCTGTGGTGTTGGGCCCTAGTGAAGTTTGTTTGAGTTTCGAACAAAGGAAAGAGTTGCTTCTGATAGGTGCGGCGGACCGATTGGCTATTGAGAAAGAGAGGACTGAGGTGGAGAGATAGAGAACTGCTGCTGAGATGGAGAGACAGCGGATTGAGGTTGAGAGATTGATGTTTGAAGTTAAAAAACTTGAGATAGAGGAGCGTATGTTGGATAAGCGTAACGCTGAGGGACGCGGGTCTGGTGTATCTGTTGCTCGCTCTTTCGATGTTCGGAATAATCTGCCTTTGGTGCCCAAATTTTCTGAACGGGACCCAGACACCTTTTTCTCGCTCTTTGAGCGGGTGAGTGAGAGTAGGGAGTGGTCAGATTCAGACCGTACCTTGCTTTTGCAGTGTGTACTAACGGGTAGGGCACAGGAAGCATACACGGCCCTTACCATTGCTGAGAGCAAATGTTATTTGACAGTCAAGGCTGCGGTGTTGAGAACTTATGAGCTTGTCCCAGATGCTTATCGCTTGAAGTTTCGTAAATGGCAGATGGGGGATAGGCAGAGCCATGTGGAGTTTGCCAGAGAGTTATTGACTCATTTTAATAGGTGGTGTGCCGCATTGAAAGTGGAGTCTTATGACGCTTTATGTGATTTGGTGGTGTTGGAGCAGTTTATCGATTCTGTTCCTAGCAATATTGCCACATATGTAAATGAACATAAGGTGAAGACTGCGGCAGAGGCTGCTACACTGGCAGATGAATATGCTCTTATACACCGGGGTAACCGTGAATATTGGGCACGGGAGAACGTTGCTTATGGAGGGGATGGCGGTAGACCTCGGGCAGCAGGTGAACGGGGTCAGGGGGCAGCTGATGCGGCCAATACGTGTCATTACTGTAAGGGTAGGGGGCATTGGAAAGCTGATTGTCCTAAGGCTAATGCTAGACAGGGGAGATATGGCAGTAATGGAGGCCAGGTTAAGCCTGCGGCAGTTGCTGGCCCTGTTGGTAATGAGCATGTTGGGTCTGTTGTTTTTCCTGGCCAGCAGGTGGAGTGCCGGTTGGAGTCTGAGTTCTCGGCCTTCGTGTCTGATGGGCGTGTCTCAGTGGTGGGGAGTGATGTCACCGTACCAGTAAAGATTTTGAGAGATACTGGGGCTTTTACCTCATATATTGTGAGCTCTGCATTGCCTTTTTCGCATAAGAGCAGTACGGGGGACCACGTCCTGATGCGCGGAATGAGTCTGGAGGTATTGCCGGTTCCATTACATAAACTGGTGTTGGACTGTGCATTGGTTCAGGGGGAGGTTGTTATGGGAGTGCGCCCTGCTTTGCCGGTGGAGGGCGTGGATATCATACTGGGAAATGATTTAGCGGGGAGCCGTGTTTGGGCTGGGGTTTGTCCCCTTCCTGTAGTGACATCTGTTCCTTGTGTAACAGGAGCACCGGATGAGAGTGCTCGCTGTTTTCCTGGGGTTTTTGCAGCCTGTGCAGTGACTCGGGCAATGTGCCGTGCGGAAGCTGAGTTGGAACTCATGGGGGAGGCAGAGAGTGGGGAATTCTCTGTGGTTTGTCCTGACTCTCTTTTGTCTGTTTCTCGTGGGGACCTGGTGGCGGAACAGGGAACTGACCCCTCTCTGGTTCCATTGTTTGATAGGGTTCTTAATGGGGTTGAGGGGAGGAGTGCTGCGAATGGGTACTTAATGCAGGACAATCTGTTAGTCAGAAAATGGTGGCCACATGGGGAGGCTTTTAGTGGTAATCCAGTTTTCCAGATTGTTGTTCCTTCCAAGTTCAGAGAGGAGGTGTTGAAAACCTCTCATGATCAGTCGGGGCACTTGGGAGTGCGGAAAACATATGAGTACATTTTGCGGTACTTTTTCTGGCCCCTGTTGAAGAGGGATGTTTCCGGTTACATTAGATCGTGTCATACATGTCAGATGACAGGCAAGCCGAATCAGGTCCTGAAGCCAGCTCCGTTGTGTCCGATTGGGCCGGCTGCACAGCCATTTGAGCACCTGATAATAGACTGTGTGGGACCGTTGCCGCCTTCAAAATCTGGTAGCGTTTACTTGCTCACAGTAATGTGTCAGCGTACAAGGTATCCAGCTGCATATCCATTGCGGTCTATTACCGCTAAATCAGTGGTTAAGGCCTTGACACAGTTTATAGCTATCTTTGGAATTCCAAGGGTAATTCAAAGCGATCAGGGCTCAAATTTTTCCATCACATCTGTTCGCCCAAGTGTTAAGACAATTGCGGGTTAAGCATAGCCAGGCCTCCGCATATCATGCGCAAAGCCAAGGGGCGTTGGAGCGATTTCATCAGTCCCTTAAGTCTCTGTTACGTGGCTATTGTGTGGAGTTGAACCGTGATTGGGAGGAAGGGCTGCCATGGCTATTGTTAGCAGCCAGGGAGGTGGTGCAAGAAAGCACCAGGTTTAGCCCTAATGAACTGGTTTTTGGGCATACGGTGCGTGGGCCGCTTACGCTTTTACATGATGCCGTGACATCACCAAAACCCCCAGAAAATTTGGCCAAGTACGTGGATGGTTTTCGGCATCGGTTGTATGCGGCCGGGGAAATGGCTAAAGAAAATCTAGTCGCGGCGCAGGAGAAAATGAAATGTTTGTATGACCGGAATACTGAGCAGCGTCAGTTTAGTCCGGGGGATCAGGTTCTGGCGTTGTTGCCGGTTGCCAACTCTCCATTTCAGGCCAAGTTTGCGGGTCCGTTTACGGTATTACGCCGGGTTTCGAACCTGAATTCCCTGGTGTTAACACCAGACCGTAGAAAGTCCACTCAGCTCTGTCACATAAACCTCTTAAAACGCTATTACACTCGGGCGTCTCAGGGGGTTGTGTCGGGTGAGGGTTTGGGGGAGGCTGTGAAACCAGTGTCGGTAGCCGCAATAGTGGGGAGTTCATCAGGTTTTCCCTCCGTTCAGGAGGATGAAGGAGTAGCACCGCCTGATGAGTGTTTGCTGCGTGGGCGGCTGAAGAACTCTGAGACGCTGTGTAATTTGGAGACTCTGTTGGGACATTTGTCGGAGGAGAAGGGGCTTGAGCTGTCTGCTCTTATTACCGATTGTCCGGGGTTGTTTGGGGATACACCAAGCCGGACGCACCTGATAGAGCATGATATTGATGTAGGTGGGGCGCAACCAATTCGTCAGCGTTTCTATCGGGTATCAGCAGAGAAGCGCAAGGTGATGGATAAGGAGATTGATTACATGCTCAAGAATGGGATAGCGGAACCCTCTTTTTCGGGTTGGGCATCACCTTGTTTGCTGGTTGACAAGTCGGATAAAAGTCCTAGATTTTGTACGGACTACCGGAAGGTAAATGCGGTTACCAGGCCAGATGCGTATCCATTGCCACGCATGGAGGATTGCGTTGACCAGGTTGGTTCTGCGCGATATGTCAGTAAATTTGATCTACTAAAGGGTTACTGGCAGGTACCTCTCTCTAGACGGGCAAGGGAGATTTCGGCCTTCATAACACCTTCTGGTCTTTTCTCCTATACTGTGATGAGCTTCGGGTTGCGGAATGCACCGGCGACGTTCCAGCGTCTGATGAACAGGGTGGTGTCTGGACTGGAGGGGTGCGCCGTCTACCTAGATGACGTAGTAATCTATAGCGATACATGGGAGGAGCATGTGTGTCGTATTAGGAAGCTGTTTACCCGGTTGGGGGAGGCACGGTTGACAATCAACCTAGTGAAGTGTGAGTTCGCAAAGGCCACCGTCACGTACCTGGGCAAGGTAGTAGGACAGGGGAACGTGCGGCCGGTGCGTGCGAAGGTGGCAGCTATCGACCAGTATCCCGTTCCCGTAACCAAGAAGGAACTTCAGCGGTTTTTAGGTCTTGTGGGGTACTACCGTAGTTTCTGTAGGAACTTTTCCACGGTGGTGGCCCCGTTGACAGGGTTGCTGAGGGGTAAAGTGAAGTATCTATGGTCTGATGCTTGTCAGCAGGCTTTCGAGAACGTGAAGTCTATTCTCTGTGTGTCCCCTGTTCTTGCGGCACCTTGTATGGACCGACCCTTCAAGCTGCATGTGGATGCTAGTGATGTTGGTACTGGGGCTGTCTTGTTCCAATGTGATAGCAGCGGGGTGGAACGGCCAGTCAGCTTTTACTCTAAGAAGTTCAATGCATTTCAGTTGAATTATTCCGTAATTGAAAAGGAGACTCTTGCACTGATTTGGGCATTACGCCATTTTGAGGTCTATGTGGACTCTAGTGTTCCGCTGGTAGTCTACACAGACCACAATCCAATTACCTTCTTGCATTCGTTGCAGTGCCCGAATCGTAGGCTGATGAGATGGGCTTTGTTTTTGCAATCCCACTGTTTGGATATTCGCCACATCAAGGGTTCAGAAAATGTTGTGGCAGATGCCCTGTCAAGAGCTCCCTGTTGACATTTGTGTTTTGTTGTTCCCTTTCTGGTGGCCATCTCTGTCACTTAAATGTTTCTCCAGGTTTGGATGAGTCTTGGGGGGTGAAGAATTGGAGACCTGTTCAGGGCGGGGAACACCTGCACAGAATGGTCAGTATGGAAAATTCTATGGAAACTGAGCTGACGGTGCCAATGAATGTTGTCCACATATGGGTGTACGGGGGGGGAAGTAGAACTGGGATAACTGTGTTCCCGAGGGGAACCCTGTTCTTATGGGGGGGAGTGTGACGGACCCTCCTATCTATTAGGGGGCCCTTGGTCTGGGTCTATGCAATGGTGCTGGTTCCTTTCTCCTTCTCTCCTGCAGGAGTTATGTGATCGGGAGGGGGAGGTCTGGCGAGACGGAGACCAGCTGGGCCGGGGTGATTGGGGAGGGGTTAAATGGGCGTGGGTTCAGTCTGCTCGCTGCTGACTGCCGGGCGGACCATGTTTTAAAGCTGTGTTAGGTAGTATGTTTCCGACGGATCCAGGGCATCCTCATGCAGCTGGAGATCCTTGCATGTAAAATCTGAGCACCGACTTGCCTTTTAATATTTATTGGAACTTGTCTAACTTATATTCAATAAAGGTTATATTCTTGCCCGACTCGTTTGGTCTCCCATTCAGGCACGGCCTGTGAGCGAATTGGCTGTGACAACACACACACGCACTAAGAGCTGGCTTGTTTGTCGGATTTGGCTGGCTATCTCTCCTACACAGTCATCCATCCACCACATTTTCAGTAGGCTACTGGATTCTAGGATATGATTGCAAATATAAAAAAAAATTTTGACTAATAAAATAGCTATAGCCTATGCAAATATAGCCTAACCATTCAATGTCTATTCTTACATGTAATATCTAACATTACAATCAATGACCGACAGCGATATTTATACTTCTGCTAGAATAACGGAGTTGGGAAAGCCGTAAATAAATTTAAACTGGATGCGATTGCAAACTAGCTTGATAAGTAAGGGGGAGTGAAGCATAGGCGATTAAAAATGTGCATCAATCAGGTGATTTAGGTCTGAATAAAATATCAAAGCTAGTTTACTAAATTAATTTGCTACCAGCTAGACTCTGCTGTCTGAAACAGCTTCAAATTCCAGCTCGCGCCGCTGGGAGAAAAAGATGCGGCTCGGGTAGTTCGAAAGAACCTAACGAACGGCTCTACTGTATTAACCGGAAGTACCAAAAACTTGCATCACTAATGTGCATGCACGGAGTTTCGGGCTATGCACACGGCTCCTCGATTTCCACGCTAGATTTTATTTTCTCTCGCGATTTTTGGCATTGATATGCCGCCATAGTACGCCTATAGTTACTTCACACATAACGTCAACTTTCCAAAACACCATTTAGGCTAAATGTATTTTCGTGTGTCTGGGTGTGCTTCACAAAGATTTATAGGCTATTTTAGAAAAAATAAATTATTGTTAATTAAATTCATTCCCCCTCTCACCGCGGGGTCCTGTGAAGTGGTGGGCCTGGGGCGGTCGCACCGGTTGCCCCCCCCAAAAGACGACCCTGATGGTATCGTTGGCCCCCACCCTATTGCTGTATATGCAAACTTTTAGAAATTTAAATAAATATTCCTTGCAACAACAAAGCCAAGTTATTTCTTGATTTTAGGCATATTGCTACTTTCAAAACTCCAACCATTTTGTGGCTGTTTTAAAATGTATATATTTCTCTTGGGGGAGCAAGCTCTCAGACCCCCCTACTAGAGACTTAGTCCCCCTAAACAAATATATCTGGTGAAGCCCTTGCTTTATATCATGCAAAAATGTTTTGCATTTATTTTACATACTTGTTTTGTTTTACACAAATTGTGTTATATTATGAGCCCCCCATATGTGTTCTTGGACACCCCTTGGCCACCCCATTCTAAAAATCCTGCACAGGCTCCTGCTTAGTTTCATGTTGGTTATAAATACAATACTTATGTTTTGCAAGAATTAGGTCACATTTAGTGCGCTGTTATGGCTCTCAGAGTGCAATGCCTATTCATTGTTTTATAAGATGTCCACTGTAATTTACTGTTGCACTGAAAATCATTATGTCATTATGCAATGCAATACACTAGAGGAAAAACAATGTACAGATGTTCTAGGATATTCTCGGGTGTAGATACATTTTTAATTCACACAAATATGAAACACAATGTACTGCAATGCAGTTGTGTATACTGCATCTTCCATATAAGTCTGGTATTTTCTTCGCTGAGATGTAGATCTTTGTGTAGATCTAGGCAATGTTGTGAAAGAAAAAATATATGACATACCATCTACGATATAGAATATTTTTAAACTAGATTTCAATCAAAAACAATAGGATGCTAAGTAGCCTACTTATGGTGCTTGGCTCCTAAAGAAATATTTTAGCCAGCCCATGTTCATTCACCATTCAAAAAAGAGAGGTCAATCCAATGGACTCAGTTTTCCAAGCTACCACGGAGATACTATTAAAATGTATGTGGGCCATATGAGTCTCGCCTGTCTTCTCAAAACAAATAGACATGGGAGAAGAGCCTCTAGAACTACCACTTTGTAACTTGGAATACATTACTGTGATGTTAATGAGCATTACCAGCGATGCTACTGAGACCCCAGGCTTCCCAGAGACAACCATTCATGCAGCTCATTACAGTTTGGTGCTGTTTCATGTTGCCTCAGGGACAAGCAATTAATCCTCTGAGCTCATTTGGTCTGTATTTACTAACAGAAACACCCAGCCTTAGAACAGAAAGCTACAGGTCCGACTGTCCCAGAGAGAAGAGTTCAGTCTTCAGCTGAACGGCGAGGTGGGGAGCATGGTGTGGCTATAAATTGTGGTCAATAAAGTCTGTCTTTTTTAAACTGCCCATATAGCTTAAGCAATGGTGAAGCTTTTAAATGACAGTTTACTGCCTCGGACAGTGTGTCAGCGGAGTGTGTCAGACAAGCTTTTCAGGATTTTCATGCCATTCTTTCCTGTAAATGATAAAACCTATATTTTTGTCATTGTTTGTTGCAGAGTTAATGAGGTAACATATTCAAATTTGAGAGCAAAGGCATAATTGTGTGCCAGCTTACCCCCGCCATTTCCCCTTAATGGTTCATTTTCAGTGGATAATATTATTGTTTCAGTTAATTGTGGTGTAGCTAATAGATTCCCAGAAGCAAATATGATAATGAATGAATACAACAATAGTGAAAGAGCATCACTGCCCTGAAACGCTGTTGTTGGGTAATGAGCCATTTGAATGTTCCCTTTATTTTCAGAATTGAAAGTGGTAAGATTAATGTTCAATATCTCCATCACTGGGAAAAGCCCTGCCATTTTTACAGAACAGGCATGTTAATTCATGCTAACATGAATGTAGATTGTGCCAAAGAAAAAATATATTTTTCTCTTTTTTGCTATTCACATTTAAATTAGGCCTGTTTCTGTTCAAGTATTAAACAGAATCACCCATATTCAATATGTTCCAACAACATGTAAACTAGGATTGAATTGGACGTTATAGGAAAGCTTTTTCTAATAACTAGTGAGATGGAGTCACTGATGCTTACATTAAATATTGTGCACATGTGGGCTGGTAACACATTCACAATGATTTTGTTGGGATTCCATTCAAATTCAGGAAATTAATTTAAATTCAATTTAGAACTGGAATAATTCCCATCAAACATTATGGGCTATAATCAATTGATTTCCTGAATTGAAATTGAATTGACCCAAAACCTGATACACATTTTAACAAAGGAATCTTTTCTTTAAATATGCATTAGATAGCACATCATACCTATGTTCTCAGAGATTCCTACAGAGGCCGTCCAAATGCAAATTATGCAGTGTTGTTGAGGGTGTTCTGTACAATGTCTGTGCATGAAGGGGATGTGAACCACTACATTTTACATCGGTAAGGGAAGAACCTTTTTTTATCATCACCACATGTTATTGTCAACCAGTTTACACCAGACAATGACATTTCTGCCCTCAGCACCCCAGTGGCCATTTTCAATCTGGTAACATGCTGATTCTTGTTCCGTCTTAACCACATATGCCAAAGTATCCACAGTTAGAAATGTAGAGATACAGAATAAACCTTTGCAGTGAATACACAGTTGCATTTTGTCATCTGCTAAACCTTCTACCATAATTTTATGTTAAAGGCTATAGATGCAGCATTTTATGGAGACAATACATCCACAGAACTTGATGAAAGATGCTGAATAAAAGTATTGCTTTTCCCTAAAAATAAATATTGATTATGAATTTATCATTGCAAAAATTGTTTTACGGGCCTTAAAAGAGTGCAGTGTTTCTCTCTGTCTAAGACGTCAGAGTTTGGTTCCTGGCTGTGACAAACTCCTGAAGCAGTAGTAATACGACGTTGGTACCACACCCACCTCTGACCTCTGTATCTGGAGTCACAATTGGTTGCCAGATTCAGCTAATCCGACAGTGATGGTGGAAATCAGCTGGGCTTCTAGCTGTTTTGCAGCTTAGTTTACCAGTGGTTCAGTTCTGCAGGCATCAAAATGGCCGGATTGGAACACCTGCAAGACCCATTGTGCTGGGCGCTAGCTTCACTCTACTCGCAGATCGTTGCCAACTCACCAGATGCAATCCTCCAGCTTATTTACTAGCCTACTAACATTTCCCCGCAGATGCATTGCTGGACGAAAAAAGACCAGTGTAGTCAGACTTTAATTGACTAGGTTAGTGGTCCGATACATATAGTTTGGTGGTCCGATATCAGCATGCTATCTGGGTAACATTAGCTAAATTATGTAGCTTATTAATGAATTATTCTTGGTTATAGCTCCGTTGCATGAAGTAACCCTAACCCTTGGTGAAGACAAATCGTGCAATCTATGTCTAATCTATTACTACAATAGCCAAAGAAATACTCATCCATTATGAATAAATATGTCCAGTGTGGGCTATAACCTATGCTTCTCATTCTGAGATTTCCACCGCTCTATATGTCTAGATTCCGGCTTTTGCTCACTGGGGTTACATGAATCTTGAAACACCACCGCATAGAGTAACCTAAATCTATGGAGATAATGCTACATATAGCAACATTTGTTTATGAATTCATTACTTGTCCAACCCAACCACAAAAGATTCGACATTCAACATGATTGAGCCTGATTCTGTCTCTGACTACACTTTTCACACGCAGATGATCTAACATTATGTACACAAAATGCAGATGAACAATCTGGCAACCAGTTGAGGGTCGTTCATTACCTGCATTCTAATATTGATTAATAACATAAATACCGTTATTTTCTCTTAATGATGACACTAAATACAATAAAGCTGTCAGGTTGGCAACCCAGAGGTCCAGGCATATTTTCCCTTCTTTTATAATGTCCTGCTTATGGAAATGTGACCAACACGTTTTACTAGCAGCTTAACGCTTTAAAAACAAGTCCACTTTTCCAGAAGACCGTGAAAAGTGCAATTTAAAGCAGGTGAAACAGACCTGCTCCAGCATGAAATTAAAGCGCACATGCAGAGATTGGCATTACAATTAATTGTGAATTAATTGTTCTCTTTAAAATCGTTTTGTTTAGTTATGGTATAACAGGTGAAATCAGTGGGGTTTTAATAAGCTGAGAGTATGGAAACCTGGTCACTGTAATTAAAAAAATATGAAGGCTAAGAATAAGACTAAAATTAACTTAACATGGTGAAATTTATGTCCGTTTTTTAATCGTAGACTATCGAAAAAACCGTAGACTATGCGAATCCCAGGGACTGAAGCATTGGCTATTTGAAAAACAATAAATGCAATATTCACTGGACAAGGTTTTTAACTTTTTTCAGTCAAAACCATTCTATTTACTTACAGGCTGTAGGCCTAGATTAAGTTTTCCATTGAATGACAATCCACGCATTAGGTGTAGATTGACAATTTGCGCATTAGGCTTGATATAGATGTTATCAGCTTCTTAGATAGCCATTGTCCCGTAAAAGAAGATTGTCCCCCCAGAAGATTACAGGAATTATTGGCAAATATATTGGCAAAGTCAAAGCTTGATCCAGGATAATTGCAAATAGTGGGCCGTCTGAACCAGGTCGGTGGGGTCCGGGGGTGCATGTGTATACGCTGTGCTGAGCAGACTTGTCCACGTGCTGGTCGAGCACCGACAGGGTGGAGTAGCTCTCCACCATCAGGCAAGAGGGGTCCTCAGACTGCCCTGGTAGCTTCCCCAAGGGAAAGTCCATCCAATTCACATTGTCTGTGCACACCTGCCAGGGCGAGCCCCGGAGCACGGCCGCTCTCTCCACCAGGATATTGGGACTCAGCTTCTCCTGGAGGTCCTCCTCCAAAGGGAGCGCAGGCAGGGATTTAAGTGGGCGGGGCCCCGCCCCGCGCCGGAAGACGAGTCGGACTCCCGCCGTATCGTCTTGCCCAGGTTTTCCAGGGTGTAAATGGGAGGATCCCTCCGCCCCCCGTCAGAGGAGTGGCCGGGGTCGCCTTCCTGGGTGTAGATGCAGCACAGGTGGTGGAGCTTCTGCTGGGGTAAGGGAGGCTCCATATCTACCAGGATCTGCTGGAGAAGGTGTGGTGTGGCCACACATGGCGCTTGCAGGCAGACTGTTAAAAGCTTTTGCCATGGCAGTGGTACATGCTTCATAAAAATCTTGTCTTTGAGCATTGCCATTTTCTGATCTTTTGATTCATTTGGAATGAGCTCCATAAACAGCTTCTCCACAAAGATCTTGATATTTTTAGTCATGCTTGTGCGCACCCCTGTGTGTAACAGACAGGAGGGTGTACGCGCGTTGTGCACACGCCTATGTAGACGCACTTATATGTGCCGTTAAAATAACACGTAAACAACTGCGACATGACTTTAGACCAGGTTTGTGGTGGTTTTAGCGCAAGTGCTTTCTGTTGGCTCAAGATAGCACTACGCCAAAAATTATCCTGGCCACTCCTAAGCGCTAGGGGCTATAATGAAGCCTGCTCCGGGTGTAAGATAGCAAAGACACTTGTGTCTTGTGGCTGATGCCTTTGCTGATTGAGCCACCTAGTGAGCCAGAATGTATGCATGAATGTGTGTGTGTGTGCGGGCATGCTCGTGTGTGTGTGTGTGTGGAATATTCTTACAAAGTGAGCAATATAAGAATAGCAATTTTTGTAATGTCCCTGTCTGTGATGCAAGTGTAAGTAACACTTTTGTTGATGATGTCAGTGAATAGCAATAGCAGTGAATAGCAATATAAAAATTGTTGTAAAAATCAATGTTGTAAATGCATTGCAGGCTGAGCCCTGCATATGACAGCATAGGGATTCATAACCAGTGTATATTAAAATATAATGGTATTCACACACACACACACACACACACACACACACACACACACACACACACACACACATATTTGAACAGCTGAGATATACAGCCATTTCAAGTTAGCTGGAGGCAGGCCACCTCTGTGATTCAGTATGACTCTCCCTTCATTCATAAATGTTAGATGCTGATGTCTGCCAAGACAATGAAATCCCTTTCCGACAGTGACTCTGCATGTGGTGTGGGAGGATTGTGGGATGAGGCTGACTCGCAGGCGTCATGAGCACCAGGGACTGCCAGCCATCCCTCTGACCGGCTCGGCGATCACAACTAATTAACAATCAGCCTTGTGCTCAGTTTTAACCTTTCTTTCATCCTTTTTATACCTGAGCAATGGCTTACAAAGCTTGATTACTCAAAGAAGAAGAGAAAACAAAACATTGTCAAATGCGTTCAACTCTTATGCACACGTTATTATTTTGGTAAGCCAAAGCAGTGTAAGACTGAAAAATGGATTATCCGTCATAAACCCTTGGAGCTGGTGGCAACTTCCTTGAAGGTGCAATAAAACAATTCACCAGGTGGCCCGAGAACCTTTTTCCTCTGACCTCTCATGGCCTCATAAACGACAGCTGGAATTGACCCTACAACTGGACATTAGAAGGCATTCTGCAGGCAGTTTCGTGATGTTTGTTCCTCCTAATGAGGCCGGGAACCCAGGTTTGTTCACAGGCCGTAAAAGACGTGAACAAGCACCCAATGCTCTTGGAACATATTATGGACTGAAACAAAGCTGTATATGTATCTTGCATCATATGTATGTGCATGTAAATAATTGTGGATAATATGATAAATGTGGTGAACCGGGATTAATACTAATTGAAGTGTGGGGAATGTGAAAGTATAGGAGGGGGAGGAATAAAGAATGTGAAAGAAAGGAGGATTGTTTAAGTTATCAGGGATGCACTTGTCCATATAAGTATCAGGAACATACAGTGGCCATCACTGGGACCTCACCTGATATCTAGATAAATGATAGGGAAGATCATAAGATCACGCGCCATTGTTAAAAGAATCTTATTACTATCACTAGATCGGGGGGAGTAGACTATGCAGTTTATCTTCCTGAAGGGGGGGGGTCTCCGGGTGGTGAGGAGTGACATATCTTCCTGCCAGACCTTATTTGGACAAACAAAGGGAATTGTAGAATGTGGAAGGCCTGCTCAGGACTGCATTTAAAGGAAGTCCGAAGGGATATTCAAGGAGAATCTGCTTAACAGTTCTCCTGGTACCATAGTCACACCGTACAGAATCATTTGGTTATATACTTTGTTAGTGAACCTGTTCATGTTTCTTTGTCTTAGCAGCATGTTATCCTGTGTTTAGCTATAGGTATTGAATGTGTTCATATTTGCTAGCACAGTCTTAACCAGTGATTATTGTCAATTAATAAATTGCCCTGTTTCACATCATCTGCATCTTTCTTTTCAACCCTTTTTTCAGCTTCAATTGCTTATATGATCTGAGCAGCAATGTTCCGAGCACTGTGGTATGTATGCTTGAGTCTCAGAGTCAGAACCCCTGCGTCTCACTCAGGGCTGAGTGCATGTTCCCAGTATGGGAGAATCTGCTTAACAGGTCTCCTGGTGCTGTAAGTGGTACCATAGTCATTCCAGTATGGGGAAGATTGTAACTGACTTCCCACACCGTGCATATTCTGTGTCTGTGTGTAGCTGAACAGGCTAGGTAAGATATTTACTCTGTATTTCCATTCTTCAATCTTTATATTCTGTAACTGACTGCTAATTCTAAGCTAATGACCTCCCTGCCTGTTATGTAATTATTTTTATTTTTAACTGGCGTGGTCTCCATGACTCTAATCCATCTTATACCCTTTTCAGCCTAAATTACGACTGAATACTCAGGGGGACAATTCTGACCAAGGACCAACTGATCAGTGTCCTGGTACAGCAAGTTTTTACTGGTATTCTCAAGTTGGGAAAGGCAGCCAAGTTCTGCCCGCAAAACGGGATTGGTGATGCATGGTTCTGGTGATTTGATGCGAAGAGAACCCTTGCACGTTCTACGTCGGTTCTTGTCAAATTTGCCTTAAGGAGCCCTCTGAATGCATGCTGACCTGGGCTCACAACTATCTATGTAAAAAATAATGCAGGTATTGTGTTGGCTAGACCCCCAACCTCTCTGTTCTCCAACGAACTGAGATTCAGCAATAATGCTGATTCCGGCAAGCATATAAATGAGTCAGAGTCAGATAAATGAGTAAATGAATGAGTGATATTTCACACAATAACTTTTCCCTTTTCCCACAGCAATAGTGGAATACATCACGCTTAAACCTTCGCTCTGAGCTATTCCCTCATTGGTCTAGCTGCCGGAGGTTTTACAGCAGTACTACTAAAACAGTGCCATGGGGGGGGGGGGGGGGTATGAATGTGATGAATATGAATTTGTAACCTTTTAAAGTAATGTATCCCAAATTAAAATATTTATGTTTACTCCAAAAGGGCAAAATGCTTGCCCTTATGCAGGGAGTATCCTGTGGGGATGTTAGCATGAGTGTTTGTGGGCTGTTATCAAGCTCCTTTTTTAACATATGCCCTCTTCTCACATGTCAGTGAGCCATCTCCTCTTTCATCTCTGTGGGGAAAATGCATCTGCCAGATTTTCTCAACAGGTCAGCACGGCACTATGTGTGACATTTTGCTTTTAAAAGTGTTAGAGGGCAATGCAGCAATATCCTCATCAGAAAACGAGCGCTTATAAAATGTTTCCATAGCCATTCAATTTATCGCCGCTTGTATAATTTAATTTTCCCTTCTGAGATTCACGACACATCCTATAACAAAATCTATAATCTGCACCGTTAGCTCTTGGAGAAATCATCGCAAGAGCTGAACATGTTCCATGCTATTTTTTACAGAGGAATGGCTTTTTTCATAATCCATAATGTGCTACGCAGACCAACACTAATATTAACAGAGAAACAAAAAGGCGCCGTATGTCAGCTAATCTTCAAATCTATTTTAAAGCTGAGAACCCATGCAAAAGAATATTTCCCCCTCATTATACAAATTTGGTTGTATTCTCTTAGTTAACCTTTTCACATGGTCAATGAGGAGAGAAATGGCAAGTGGTAAAACAATAGTTCACTCGGTAACAAGACGCCAGAGTGTAATTGCTAAGACTCTACCCAGGAAGGGAGTATTTTGGTCAGCAGAGTATCATCCCCTCATCACACAACAGCGATCTCATTGGTCTGCCTGAACCAGCAGCGTATCATGCACAGTCCTTTGGACAATGCACTGCTCAGCAGGTGGATAAGTGTGCAAAGTGTTTCAGCGGAGTTTGCATGCATGCATCCTGGCGTGTGCACCCCCAGATTGATGGAGGAATACATAAATAATTTCAGGACAAGAGATATGGACATGAGATATACCAGATCATAGTGCAGGTCAATGTAGGGTAAACTGTATGGGTGTGCAGGTTTAATTATATCGGGTAAAATACCATGTTTTCTTCCTTAAGACATACATCATGATACTTAGGAAATTATAAAATACAAATATTACTATACTAACAAATCTAGAAACATAAATGTTGAATTAAAAAAATACAATGTTGGCAAAAAGATCTAATTATTCCTCTAAGGACATATATTTTGCCTGTGTGTTGTTGTGTGTCATTAAATAATACCTTAATCAACATAAACAAAAAAATATGTTTTCTATTATCATTAATCAGGGAACTACCAGTCTGCTGTATGTCAGTGGGCACATAATTAATTAGAATGTATTTGAATAATTACACTTCAGTAAAAACATAACACAATTTCCAAACTGACAGAAAGTAGGCACCACATTAATCAAAAAGAAATATGTCCCATATAAAATATAATAACACACAAATATCGTCCATGGGACTGAAAGCAGAGAGTCAGTAGGCAAAAATTTGCCAAACAACAGTTTCAGAAAACTATTTATGTCTTGTCATGCAGATGTCAATGCAGAGGAGCATTGATGTTATGGCCTTGTTTTTATTTTTGTTTTTTGAACGGGTCACGTTAAAATATTATAACATTAGAAAAGTGTTGACGAGAACAGACCATTCTGCGCAAAACATTTTCTTTTTCTTTTTTCTTTTTTAAAAACATTTTTTAGAGAAATAAAAAATCATAAATAAAATCAAGAAATAAAAAAAACAATGAACCAATCAATCAATAAAAAAATTATTAAATCAATCAACAAAATAATCTATCAATGATAAAATCAACCAATAATAAAATATAACAATAAAATAACAATAAAACAATACAAATAAATAAATAAACAAAACACAAATTAATAAGTTAATAAAGATACAAAAGACATACAGGACGGAAGGTATTCAGGCAGTGACACAGTTTTTGTTGTTTTGGCTCTGTATTCCAGAACATTGGATTTGAAATGGAACAGTGCAGGATGGATGGATGGATGGATCACTTTAATGGTTGTTTCTCCTGACTCATTTTTCTATTGAACTCTATGGAAAAATAAGGTTATAGTATCGCATGTAAGAGCACCAGAAAATAACATATGAAGAGTCTTTTGAGGATGTTGGGTCACAGACATCAGGAAGTCATGGCATGCAAAGGATATGCAACCAAATATTAAATATGATGACTTTATTTAAGTTTATGTTAATTTGTCCAATTACTTTTCGTCCCCTGTGTCTAAAAAGGGCTGCGATTGCTACACCCAATATGGATGTAAAATCCCTCAAATTAAAGCTGAAAGTCTGCACTTTAATCTCATAGTCACTGTTCCATTTAATCCAATGTTCTTGTGTACAGAAAAAATTGTGTCACTGCCCGAATACTTTCCGTCCCCACTGTAAAACTATAGCGTATCCAGTACTATGTCAAGCCTGGCCTTGAACACATTAAGAAGAACACTCCTCTGGCCTTGAACACTCCTCTGAGAAGAAAAATAATTCCTGATATTAGTTCTGAATTTTTCCTTGGCTAATTTCAGTTTGTGCCCCCTTGTACTGCTAACAAAGCTCAGTTTAAAAAAATGTTCGGAGTTCAACTTGCTGATACCTTTAAGTAGTTTAAAAACCTTTATTAAATCCCCCCTTAATCTCTTTGTACTTTCTCCAGAGCCTCTACATTTTTCTTATAATGTGGTGACCAAAACTGTACACAGTACTCCAGGTGAGGTCTGACTAATCCATTATATAATTTTTATATTAATTCTTTAGATTTGTATTCTATACCTGTTGGCTTTCTTTACTTCTATAGCACAATGCTTAGTTCCTGATAATCTTTGGTGTACTACACTGCTCAAAAAAATGAAGAGAACATTTAATCATCACAGTATAACACCAAGTCAATTAAACCAAACATCATGCTGGATGATGTTGCAGGCAGCATACCATTCGCCATGGCGTTTCCAGACTCTATCATGTCTGTCACATGTGCTCAGTGTGAACCTGCTCTCATCTGTGAAGATTCGGCAATGGCGAACCTGCCAATTCTGGTGTTCTCTGGCAAATGCTAATCGAGCTGCACGGTGCTGGGCTATGAGCACAGGTCCCACTACAGGACGTCGGGCCCTCTTGCCACCCTCATGGAGTCTGTTTCTCACGGTTTGGTCAGAAACATGCACACGAGTAGCCCGCTGGAGGTCATTTTGTAGGGCTCTGGCAGTGCTCCTCCTGTTCCTCCTCGCACAAAGGAGCAGATACCGGTCCTGCCGCTGGGTTGTTGCCCTTCTATAGCCCTGTCCAGCTCTCCTCGTGTAATGGCCCGTCTCCCAGTATCTCCTCCACGCTCTTGAGACTGTGCTGGGAGACACAGCAAACCTTCTCACGACGGCACGTATGGGTGTGCCATCCTGGAGGAGCTGGACTACCTGTGCAACCTGAATGGGCTGCAGGTACCGCCTCATGCTACCAATAGTGACAAGGGCACTAGCAAAATGCAAAACTAGAGAAAAATCAGTCAGGAAAGATAAGGAGAGAGAAATGGTCTGTGGCCACCACCTGCAAAACCATTTACTTTTTGGGGGTTGTCTTGCTGTTGCCTCTCCTGTCCATCTGTTGTCACTTTCATTTGCACCAAAGCAGGTGAAATTGATTCACAATCGTTTACGCTTCGTAACTGGACAGATCGATATCCCAGTTTAATTGACTTGGTGTTATACTGTGTTGATTAAGTGTTCTCTTAATTTCTTTGAGCAGTGTATTATTCCTAAATCTTTCTCAAATTGAACACTATCTAATTTTACTCCTCCCATGAAATATTTCTGTCTTAAATTATTTTTTCACACATATTCATATAATGCCATGAAATCATGCCAGGACTATTGCATGCACTCAACTAAAGTGCTCATTCATAGTACAGTGGAATCTAATCTTAGCCATTCCCGGTACCCGCAGTGGGCCAGCAGTCACATAGGTTGGCAGATTGGTTATAGTGTTGCCCTGGGAGGGAGGGTCCAGGTTGGCAGGCATTCCCTGAACTCGACCCGCAAAAGCGCCTCCTCTGGTTGATCAGGTGACTGCAGTCTGTACAAGGTCTGTGCAGCTGAGCTGCTGCAGAGATAAAAGAAAGGGCTGGCTACATGCTTTTTAAATTTTTCTTACATATATTTTTGGTGATTGGGTAGTCCTATGTGATTGGACAATACAAATTTAAAGAGAAATCTAAGGTAAAAATATAAGGTTAAAAACAGTTCACCCACTCCTGTGGACTTCATTTGGAGTGTAATTTGTAAATATTTCCAGTTTTGTACTATTCAGTCCTCTTTGTGGCCTTGCTGGTCTCTATGGATACTTTTACACCAAGACTGACCTGAAATATAAATTATAATAAAGATTAAAGAGGCTAGACAAAATAAGGAGTTATCATGGCTTGTGCTATACCTTGTTCATAATGTCTACATAAAGTCATTTTATGACAAAATAAATGTACATTTCACTATGGCAGTGATGCTCTCCCTTACTAAGTTTTATTTTTTTTGTATGGCTTTCAGTTTTTAAATCATTTCACTCACACAGAGCTCACAAAAACATCTGGAACGGGTCAGCGTAACACGGTATAGCAAAACCTAGGGGCCTCCAGAAATTGATGTGTATTATGAAACAGGCAGCTGAACTTAATTTCCCTCAGGCGAAGAGTTGCCAATAAACACTATCGAATCCTGCTCCATCTGACATGATACAAATTTAATTTGAGACCCACTGGGTAAAATATAGTTTTTTCCCTCTTTCTACAGGTCATTTGGTGAAAACGCTCCCTCACCTCCCATTTCTCCAGCAATGCTTTGTGTGGGAAATGACGGCATGTAGAGCTGATTATCTCCCTTGATGCTGGTCTCTTTACTGAATTCACCAAGTGTCCATGGGTGTTTTTTTCTGCACTTTAGAGTATGTGCATTACTTGATGCGCAATGTCAAAAAATGGTCTCAGAGCGGTCCCTGCTGTGGTCATTTTTAATATGGTTCTTTGGTGAGGAAATGTTCATCAAATGCAAGTGAAGGAAGTCAGTCAGTGGAGAGGAGCAAACATGACTGAGCTGAGAGCCCCTGTTATTGCTGTCAAAGTGCCAGGCCTGGTTAGGAACCAGCTTCCTCCATTTTAATTTAGTCTTTGCATGATTAATATTGCGCCATGACCGACAATTGCCAGCTAACCATGAAAAACCCTCACAATGGGAATTCTAACATTGAAGTAAAATTTGAGTGATGGGACAGTTAATTGATTTGGACCTGTTTTTATTATACAATACACTCACCTTTGATCAGATCCTTGACAGGTTCTTACAATGCCAATGAAAAATGCAACCATATCTGACAAGCATTTGAGAATACTGGTATCAAAATTAACTATATATTGATTTGTTCCTAACCCATGAATATTTAAATGATCATTATCCTGCCTCTTGTGAACAATCAAACACAGTGTAAATTGATGTGAACAGAGACAAATGCATTTTTGACACTCTCTCAACAAGACTTGATTTGCACTGTGTACCCTGTTCCTCTGCCATTATAGATGACAAAAAACCATGACAAATACCAACCAAGACCGAATGTCAGTCTCATTGAATAATGTCAATAACCGAAACACTCTGGGCCCAATTTTTGCAGTCTAGGCACAACTGTCAAGCACTAGCGGTAACGCAAAGCACTGGCAAATAATTTATTGGCCAATCAGATCACCCGGTTTATTTCCTTTAATACTGATGCATCAAGACTGTAAGCGAACTGGTAGTTTTTTCATGTGTCATATACTTGTCTGGGAGATGGTGAGTCATCGTGTGTATTTATGACTTCAAAAAAAGCCTCCAAGGGCAAATTATAGTATGAAGATAGTTTTCATTATGGATATAATTCTAAAGTATTGATTAATTATTTACAATTTTTATTATAATTTGTTGTCGTAAAACATGTTTATAGACGGTACTACTTTCTATTAGAGACAAAATATACAGTATATTCCCTGCTTCAACTACGCAGATTTTCATTAATAAAAAACCAGATACATTATCAGTCTGTAGTATTTAAAGAACAGTGCTGAGTCTATGAACAACATCCACCTAGCAAAGTTGCACAGTAGACTCAGTCAAATGTATGCAACTTACACGTACCTAACTGCAGCTAAATACATAACACAAACTTTTATGGAAAATAGAGGGGGCAGGAGTGGGGACTGATGTGAAGTACAATATCATAGAGTTGCCCTCCTAAAAATGTGAAGCAGGCCCATATGGCATATATTTTGATGTATGTTATATACTCTTGCCATCTGGAAGTAAATGGTTCAGAATGATTCCTACTGGTGCCTTGTAGTACCAGCTGTGATAATGACTGGAACGGCGAGGATAAACAAAGCACCCGTGTGATGCACCTTCCCTCGGAATGGAAGCTCTGTTCTTGAGCTCTCCTCTGAGAAGAAATCAATTCCCACCCAGGTTTTGGCATTTGGCAAAGGACAGGTGCGTAAAGGGAGATTTTTGTTTGACATACGAAGACACGCCCACACGAAGAAGTTCCTGGTTGTTTTATTTGTATGTTTGCCGACTTAAGAGAAGAAGTTCTGAAGCAGTGGTAGCCATGCTTCAGTTCTACTGCAACAGCACAATTCCCCCAGGTCCTGCTGTAGTTTTTAACGGTCAAGGGAAAACGCAATGTGAGAATGGGAACGTTTGCAGGAGTGTCGATAACTGTGTCCACTCAATCATACCCTCTGTCTGGAGCACATTTCACACTTCTTCAGGTCGATTCTGACCGAGAATGGCTGACTGAAGAATTTTTTTTATCTTGGTTTATTGAAAAAAGAAATCACACCTGGGAAATACTGAAGCAGTCCGAGATATAAAATATAATCTATATAATTTAATTCAATTAAATAATTATGTTTAAGTTGTACGGCTATGATAAATTGTGGGATAGACTATATCCAGAAACGTACCAGGTGAGGTACACACAATATAAATAATACCGTAGCTCATTCAGTTGCTCCCCAGCTGTGCAGAAATGAAACATTTATGAAAGTCAAAATAATTTAAAACAATAGATATAACCATATAAAGGTTAAGGACACATCCATTCTTAATTTAGCTAATGCAATGCATCTATAAACACACTATTGCATTGGTAGTGTTTCTATAACAACAAAAATCATGTTGAGTCCAGTCTATGAGAGATAAAGTATAGTGGCAATTAATATATTACCTAAAAAGCCTGTCTCAAAAAGCTACCTAATGTCAGTACTGACTGTATTCAATAAAAACAGCCTTTGGCACCATCATTACATTAAAGGAAATAGTGCAGTTTGAGGGTCTGCTAGACATTTCATGAAATATTGCAGCTAAACCCGGTTTGAGGGCAGCTCTCCAGCTCATTGTACAGCGACACAGTTATCTGTACGCTGAGGTAGTGTTTAACTCGGCCCAGCAACCATGTAGTGTAAATGATTGAAATGTAAAAATATTACTTTGTGAACCCAGGGGCCACACAAAACCACTTTGTATGAATGTGGGGGATATATGCATAATAAGCTGTTGCAAATGATTCATATAAAACTACGCTGTAGTTTGGTGACAGACACCACTAGGTTAATGCCCCTCAGCTTTGCCTTAGGCTTTGTTTCAAACACTATAATGTTCCAAAAATGACTCGGCTCAACACGGCTTTTTGCCTCTTACAGTGGGCGGGTTAGTGGGTGTAGCAGAGAAAACAGTGAAATACAGAATTCTGCGAATGTCAGTGGAGAATCTCATTTCCACATTCACAATCACAAGATGTATTTCACTGGGGGGGGGGGGGGGTTAGTTTAGGCTGGGTTTTTCTGTGAAGTGCATTGTGACAACTAGTTGTGAAATGCGCTATATAAATAAATATTGATTTGATTTGATTTGATTTGATGTGCCGCATACAATTTCCCGAACTAGATATTAACTCAGGTGGGTGCTACACATTGTAAAATAAGACACGTGGGTCCTGCACACTTGGTGCTACATTAAGGTGCTGTGCATTGGTATTGGCTGTGGTGATCCACCCCCCTTCACTTATAAAGCATTATGCTCCACACAAAATAAGGCGGATTACATTCCAGCTACATGCAGTATTGAAATTTCACCCTGTGTGTGCTAACCTGTATCCTATAAAGCACCTGTATCTGAATGAAGGTCTTGACATTTGACAATGTGTGGCCAGCGTAAGAGGGAACCCTGTTCGTGAGACTCCTTCCATCTGTATACAACGGACAACTGTGAGTACAAATATCAGGGCGATCAAAGCTCTCCCATCACAGAGAGAGGGGGTCATATTATCCCCCCTCTCTGTCGAACAGAGGATCAGACCACTCGTTCTATCAGGATGTCTGGGGCTATCGATCCCCAGACTCAACCGGGAAACAAGCCAATTACTCCCAGGTTTAACAATTTTCCTCCCACAGACACAGCAAGGCATCTGCCTGAAGTGCAGACGGGGGGGTGGGGGGGGATGCCCTTGACCTCCACAGACGGGACACACAAAACCACGGTCACCGCTACAGCCCGACCCCTGATCCGCACCACAAATAGCAGGCTGTTTGTGCACATGATGAGCTTATTAGCTACATAGAAGGTTCACCTTTTTGCATCAATGTCAGCAATCAGTACTCAACGCTGCATGTCACACCTAATACCACTGGTGTCTTCTGTCAGACCCTTGTTCTTGAATTCTGTTGGTTCTGAATGTGACACAATCATTATTCAGGCCAATAATGACCTTATCAGAATATAATGCACATCACACAACTGCTGCTTAAATTGAAAGACAGCATTTCTTACCACCCCTTCTTGCAAGGTACATACATACATACAGTACCTGTTCATGAGATCTAACTGCAGGCCTGTTGTCTCATCCTCTCAGTACTTCCAAGGCTCTATTTCCACAGAGATTATGGTATTTAAATGTCATTTTAATGTCTCCGTAAACCACTATTCTGTCAAGCAACGACTATTAAAAGTGAAGAAGGTAAAAAAAAATAGTGATTTATTTCTCATTTGTGCATTATTTGTGGAAAGTATTTCAATGTAGCTTGGGCTTTCCTTTTCATCTCTTGAAAAGTGTTCATGCTTTCAAAAAATGTTTGATGGCTACTCATGGTCTTATGGGCCATTCATCTCTTATAAGGACAGAAAAGTCTCTTTATTGCAATGCTGGCAAGTTACAATTCCACTATTAAATGCGCAATATGTTGTGAGGAGCCCTTCTCCTCAAGGTAAAAGTGAGTTAGTTTGCTGGCTAATACGTCTTGGTATGTAAAGTGGCATTGGATAAAAGATACCCACACTACATGGGACATTCAATAAAAATAAAAAATATTTAAAAAAATATTTCCACTGCACCATATTTTTACCATGCCATTCAAGACATGTGTATTATGTCAAACAAATGTAAATGTTTTTTTGCAGGGCTTCAAGAGATTCAAGTATAGTTAATGGCTAGCAATTATGAGGTCAAAATTACGACATAATATCTAGGCATTTTAAAATATTAACCCCTTTGCGCAAAGGCTTAATTTTACCCATTTTTGTCTGCTTAGTACCGTTTTATTTAAAGCTTTATAACTCCAGGGGCTCTATTTTACACCCGGCACTAATCGGCGCTAACCAAAACGCAAGTGGCTTTGCTATCTTACACCCGGTGAAGAGTTCATTATAGCGCCTAGTGCTCACGTCGTTGAAATACCAAGTGATATTGCGCCCATAGCAAGTGAACTGGGCGTGTTGGTCTTAAGATGAGGAGTGGCCAGGATAATTTTTGGCGTATTGCTATCTTGAGCCAGCAGAAAGTGAAACCCACCACAAACCTGGTCTAAAGTCATGTCGCAGTTGTTTGCATGTTATTTTAATGGCGCATATCAGTGCATCTACAAAGGCATGTGCACAACGCGCGTACACCCTCCTGTCTGTTACACATGAAACTCCTAAATATCCCAATCACATCCTTTTTCATAATTTTCAGGTGTTTTATTTTCCTTGATGTCTAAGCACTCGTATTGATGAAGCCAAATTTACATTTCAATTTACAGAATTATACAATTCTGACTGTTGTATGGATGCTCGCAGGCAGCACGCAGGCAGTGAAGAGAGGCAGGACAGAAAGGAGTTTTATTGAGGTGCCTAGTCTGTATAGCCTACTGTAGAGGTTGTGTGTGTCAGTGCTGCCAAACCCCCCCCCCCCCCCCCCCCCATCGCACGAAAAAGCCATTCTGGGGGAAACACTGCTAACTGTAACACCCCCATGTATTGACCTAGACCACCCTTAACCCAGGGAGAGAAAAGTTCCTGGTGCCATCACTGCTAGTGTGTGTGCGCTATCTTGAGCTAAAACAAATCTGCTGCTAAAGCTAATAAGTGTCGTTAGCGTGTGCGCTATATAAAGCTAAAAGTAGCGTTGGTGGGTGCGCTTCTAAATGATTTCATTTTAAAGGTTGCCTACATATCAGGTCTATATTTTGGTGCTCACCCTCCACCACCCCAGCCTCCACCTGTTGTTTAGATCTGATTCTATGTACTTGGGGGGTTTTGCTGTATCTCCTGTTTAGTAGGGGAGATGTGTCGTGCTCCCTGTTTGATAGTACTAGAGCTCCTACTAAAAGTACATAGAGCAGATCCATTCAGCGGCAAAACAAAATATTATATATTCATTTATATATTAAATACGTGAGTTATCTTAAAAGAAATTACAATATAATAAAATCTACAAAGATTAACATAACCAGCATTCTCAGAGTAAACTTCGAACTATTGGGCGGTTAAGAAACTGGACTTGTAACCAAGAAATTGCAGGTTTGATTCCCAGGTAGGCCGTTGTACCCTTGAGCCAGCTGTATAAATGGATACATGTAAGAAGTTGTGTAAGTCGCTCTGGATACGAGCGTCTGCTAAATGCCTGCAATGGAATGTAATGTAAGCTATTGATGGATTCTCATTCTGAGCACTAATATCAAGTGAAAAAATAGCTGAAAGTAGGTGCATTTGTGTAAAGGACACTGATATAATATATTGAAAGAACAAGAATTTAAAAGCTGAATTTCAATTAAAAAACGATATAAAAGCTGAAAATCAAGCAAAGGCTAGGAGATGTAAAGCAATTTTGCCTCTGAAATAAAAACTGGAAAAAATGAAAACAAGTGAAAGCCACCACTATCACTGCCTTGTCAACAATGAGACTATACAGTGATCTGTCATTCACATCAGATGCTTAATCTCTGGATTATATTCTTCAAGTATTGACAGAAAACAGCCTTACAAATGAATCTATCCCCTGAATTGCAGCACACCAAAGTAAAAAATCGCATGTAAATAAATTTTCCTGCAGCAAACAGTGTATAACAAACATAAACAAGTTGAGTGACGTCAGTGTTGGTTACATATGCAGTAATCTGTCATCTGATTTGACGAGTCCCTTCTCCTTCACAGATTACATTTTCTCGCCAATTGACAGCAACTCAGCCTGTCTCCTGAATGACAAAAGCTGTGATATTCTTGCTGTTTGCTTCCTCCAGACAGATGGTTCAGCTGAGCTAATGCAGCAACACTTCAACCCAGAACCCAAAAAATTATCATGCTACTGCTACCTGTGCTGTAACAGACTCAGAACTCCAGGTTGCCCAGTATGATTTAGGGTGAAGGAGGTAGGCACTAAATATGTCACCTTTGCTAGCTCCCATTTTTTTGCAGGGTTAATGGGAGACAGGCTTACGGGGCTGGCTTGGCACGATATTCACTTGTCTCTATAGTGCGTGTTCTTGAGTGTGTGAATATAGCTCTATTAGATTTCCAGAGCTTGTCTGCTCAGCAAAGAGATAACCTGTTAACTCGATCATAGGACTGACATGAGGGCCATCGTGGATGGCATGATAAAGCTTGTCTAATGAAATGATTAAAAGGAATTACAAGTGGCAAATGGAATCCATGAAAGGACAGCCTTCAGCTACTGCAATCAGAGGATTATTACTTACCTAGAATGAACAGTTGTCTGCAGCATTTCCATCCTCTGTTTTCTCATCAAGAAACATTCATATGCAGGGCAAGGCAGGAAGTCAGAGTGCTCTAAGAAAGGTCCTGGGTGATGCTAATTATTTTAGCATAGTAAAATACTTTCTTTTGAGTGAATACTTTAAGGACTATCACCCTGGCATTTTTATTAGTGCCATAATAGGTTCCTAATTAACTGTATCCGTAATGGAATTATTCCTGCAACTGAATAAATTTAAGGAGGTGGATAATTACTTAAATTTAAGTTATGGATTTAATAAATAATGACTTTTAAATATAGAAATGGCATTAAACTTAATTGCCTATCTCAGCATTTTCTCAAAGTGATACAGAGTAAAGACTGGGTTTTTTTTTTTACTGGGTGTTCTCTATCATAGTCAATTTGCAATAGAGCAGAGACCACTGAGCATAATTACATTTTGCTTTGAAATGTCAGACAATGGTGTCATTCTCAATTATAATATGGTATATAAGAGCAATATTAAGTGGTAGCACACACATTGAAATTATGCTGAAGTTGGGCTGCTGGGTAGCTCACTAGATAAAAGCGTTGCTTGCAGTGTATGTGCGAGCACGCGGTCTTGGATCGAATCCGGCCCGTACCAGTGCCGACTGCTGCCGGCAACCCCACAGAGGTAGAGCACAATTGGCTTTGCGTTGCCCAAGGGATATATTGGAGGGTGGCTATTCATGGCTTGCTCTCTGTGCCCGTGTATGATTGGGTCTCCTCCAACTCCACTCCAGTTTGCGGCTTGTGGATACGGTTTATGAGAAGAAGCATCTGGCTGACACCGCATGTTTCGGAGGAGAACCGAGAGTTGTCTTCACTCTCCCGAGCCGGCAGCAGGGGCCGTATATGACTTGTACATAGTTTGAAAATTAGGCATTCCAAATTCGGGTGGGATTGGAGATACCATCCATCCATTCCTGGTCAGGGTCATGGGCGAGCTGGAGCCTATCCCAGCATGTATTGGGGAACAGGCAGGAATACCCTCTGGACAGTTCGCCAATCCATCACAGGGCACACACGGCATTCACTCACACACTCATACTTATGGGCAATTTAGAGTGTCCAATTAACCTTAACTGGCATGTATTTGGACTGTGGGAAGAAACCGGAGTACCTGGGGGACGCAAACTCCCCACACGAAGGCCCTCGGCCAAGGATTCTAACTCAGTATTCTGTATTAGAGACAGATTTTTATGTTTTTGAAATAAATTGATACTTTTATTCACCAAGGTAGCTCTACATTGATAGAAAAATACAGTCAAGACATTGATAATGTTACAAACTACTACTTCTATTTCATTCCATTTCTACTTCAGCAATTGTAGCCATTTTTACACATAGCCCCTCCCCCCATTTCAGGGCACTAAAAGTAATAAACATAAGTTATCATATTTAATATTAGGTTGCATATCCTTTGCATGCCATGACTTTCTGATGTCTCTGATCCGACATCAAAACACTCTGATATCTTACTCTTACAAGTGATACTATAACCTCTCTGCATTTGAATGGATCTTAATGGGAATTGGGAGGTGGGACTAGATTAAGCTTTAAATTACATGGGAATAGTATGGAACACATGGTTAAATGGTTGTAAATCAGGAGAAACAACCCTTAAAGTGATCCATCCATATCTACTGCATATCTGGAAACAGAGTGACGGTTTGAGGCTCGTTTGATACATCCATAAGAAATGGCACCTTCTACATTTTTGCATATAATGATGAAGAGGTGAGAGGTGATGGCTTATAGAATTTATAGAATATATATACAGTATATATATATATGTAGTAGCACACAGCTCCATTTTTAAACACTTTTTTCTAACGTTAGCTAGCTAGCTTGAAGGACTAAAAGCTAGAATTGCTTTATGTAGTTAACCGTAGCGCAGTTTCTGACCTTGTCGGGCGGGCTTCTCTACTTAGCAAGCTAACGTTAGCTCCTCTTCAGTGGCAGTAGCCTACTACCATCTGCCACAGTCAGAGAAATGAGATGATGATATCTTATTGGTAGAGAACCACCCGTGTGTTGCAGTACTGGATATGTAGTCCGTTAAAGTGGACTACAAGTCGAACTACATTCATTAATGCATGACTTAAAAAATTTTTTTTTGGAATATGCGATATATAGAATATATCTTTGTACCACACAGGCTAATCCAGGAACGTTTCAGCTCATTCTATAAATCAGATTTCAAGAAATAGTCGATAGTCTCCAAAGCCCATTCTATCTTCCATAGGGAATTTAATTCTGAAACCAGACTCCGCACACGACTGACGTACTCACTTGTGTACTCTATTGATTATATCAGGAAGAAAATAGTTTGATACCATACAATTGTATGCATATCATGATGCGAATCTGAAATGTATTTCTGATTAGAATAACTAGGCTACACTGCGTGAACAAACCATTTTTAAAATCAAGACAGAGAGAGGGAGGTGAGGTATAGTTTTATACAGTTTTCTTAAATAATGTAATGACAAAAATTGGTGCCAATTGTATGGTATAAAACGAGAAGGAACTATTTTTTCCTGGTAAAATTTTTTCAGAACTAACGATGAGAGGTTTTAGCATAACAACGTATCGAGAAATAAATAAATATATATAAACGTAACTATATATAATTGTTGGTAACCATGGTATAAGCGAGATAATACACTCCGAGATGGTCACCTCTGCGTCTGTCTTTATTTTTCGATAATGACTACCTCATAGTGCATTATCCCTTACATAAACATGGCTGTAACGCAATTAATCGCCTTTTCTTATTTTGGCTGTGGAGGTCTCAATAAGTGCAGATCTATGACCAGATTTCCCACAATCTTTTTAACCATTGTAAGGTAGGCTAAACCTGATCCTGGCAGTGCTAGCTAAAGCAGATTGAGCAGTAGGCTCGATATAAAATGTTTTCGAATGACTCACTTGAAAAAACTAAAGTAGCCTAATATGTAGGCTACTTTATACCATGGAGTTCCAATATCACAGAAGCACTACGATTTAAAAATACCAACTGCAAGCTAAACCCATTTAATGACAAAGGTGGCGATAGCTAGCGACTACCTAACAGGTTGACCACAGCTATCGTCAAATGGATTGCTACAGACTGCAAACCGATTAACACTGGCAGACACTGTAAATAGCATATGCCGACCGACATACACTACCCTTGTGAGGTTTATGTTTCACGTTTCGCATATACATGATACGTATGAAAATGAGAAAGTCGCTAAATTGAAACTTCTTAGGTAAAACTCAGCTTTTTATGCCATTTTAACAAGCTCAAAACAGCGAAAGAAACTGTTCTCTGCACTATTTATGGAACTAAATAAACTCCATAGGCTTGAATGTCACGTTAGATAACGGAAACTGTTGTTAGTTGGTAACTCGCGCTGTCAGACTCATTTGACATACTGCGTGTCCAATCAGAAAGAGGCTACAATCTCCCGTCATGTAGGCCTAGTACCCACCCTTTCCGTAACGTGATTTGTAAATGTGTTTTGGGTTTTGTTGTTGTGTTTTCTGACTTGCAGTTGTTCTCTGAAATATCGTTGTGTTTTCTGACTTGCAGTTGTTCTCCGAAATGTTGTTGTGCTTTCTGACTTGCAGTTGTTTTCCGAAATATCGTTGTGTTTTATAACTTGTTAGTGTGTTTTCCGAAATATTGTTGTGTTTTATAACTTGTTGGTGTGTTTTCCGAAATGTCATTGTGTTTTATACGGCGTCCGTAGATAGGCTCACTTGAATTAATCGTTATGGACTAGCCTACAACACAGTGACTGTTGTGGGTATAAGAAAGATACTCCCACAGTCGGAGCATGCAATAATCAAAGATTGATAGATAGGGGATACATTTTTATGAATTAATCTTGTCCAGCAGCAAGAAAACATTTTTAAAAATATGTGATGGTGATCATTAGGGTCCTGCCAATCCATTACAAGTAGCCTATTGTTTAGCTATAGCCTATGATATGTCATATGCATGCACATCGAATTCTATAATGGTGGATCACACTACTATTTTCCGGTGTTGTGCCATATTATACACCCCTGCTGTGAAATGCACCCCCTTCCAGGAGCGCGCAAACATCAATGGGTTTATAAGTGAAGTAATTTGATTCAATATCACACCGAAAAGAAAGGGGGAAAGCATTTTAATGTTTTGTTAAGGGTATTCATGTTTTAACGCGAGTAAGCAAATTTAGATTTTCTACTCAACACGCAATTCACAAGGGGTAATAGCCTAATGCACGCAACCCCATAGCTCTTATTCCGCAACATCGCATTGCAGAAATATAGCCCAGTTATTATAAAAAGTGCTGGAATTCTTAGAGCGAGTTGCATGTGGCTTTTGACACATTTAAATACCTTTGCTTGTCGTACCAACTTGTACATTTAAAAGTAGGCTATGCAATTTTAGGTACTGTGGTTAGCCTGTATTCGTAGCTGGGGAAACAGTAGCTTCCTTATCCAGGAGATCAGCCTGATTGAAAATGTAGTGTGATCCACTGTTATAGAATTAGATGTGCATATGCCCTAAGTCATATAGCTAAACTACTTGTAATTTATTCAAGTATATTTTATGTTTTCTTTCTGCTTAACAAAATTTATAAAAATGCGTCCCCTATCTATCAATCATTAATTGCATGCTAGATAATAGCAAAGCATTGTCTCATTTAAGTGTCAATATCTCAAAAACTATTCGCTGCACATCCATGGTTTAAAATTCACCATTCAGAAAGATGAAATATGAATTTAATTAAATATGAATAAATAGCCATGGAAATATGAATAGGCTATAATTTGGATGGCAACGACGACCACTAGGGGTCCACCATGGATTGGGTACTTGTTATTGACAAGCGGTGATAATGAACGCAAACCCATAGTTTCTTATTCCGTACAAATTTGTAGCACGTTACACAATTAATTGACAGTTAATTTTAATGCCATTCTCTGCATGTGCGCTTTAACTTCATGCAGGAGCAGGTCTGTTTCCCCTGCTGTAAATTGCACTTTTCACAGTCTTCCTGGGAAAGTGGATTGTTTTAAAGCATTACGCTACCAGTAATGCTTGACAGTTAATTTTAATGGCATTCTCTGCATGTGCGCTTTAACTTCATGCAGGAGTAGGTCTGTTTCCCCTGCTGTAAATTGCACTTTTCACGGTCTTCCTGGGAAAGTGGATTGTTTTAAAGCATTACGCTACCAGTAAAACAGGTTGGTCACATTTCCATAAGCAGGACATTATAAAACAAGGGAAATATGCGTGAACCTATGGGTTGCCACCTAACAGCTTTATTGTATTTAGTGTCATCATTAAGGCAAAATAACGGTATTTATGTTTTTAATCAATATTAGAATGCAGATAATGAACTTCGGATGAAGCTTGAACTTCGAGAACTACATGAGAACATCCTCATGGAATTGATGTTTGACAATGCTTCATTGCATAATCAAAAGAAAATTGTTAAACAAGCAGGCGTGGTGTTTTCTAAGGTGAGACGGAAGCCATTGGTAGCGTATTCTCAGCTGTTGCAGGTGCTTTTAACAAAATTTAACCGTATATATTTAATAAAATAACAGCACTGTTGGGAATTACCAGGAACTCATAATGGTTAGTCCGAATAGTATTGATCGTACTATTGATCCTGAGCATCTAAGCAATCTAAGCAATCCGCCAACTTTTACTTTACTTTTAAGCCATGTTTTCTGTTGGCATAGCACAGCTGGGCTTTTTTCTATCCATAAAAAAACAAATAAAAGATTTGTTGGAGGTGGCAGAGGCAAGTATACAAGCAAAAAACATAGAAAACAAATTTAAAAAATCTATCAAAAGGTTATAGGTGTACAAGGCATATGTTACCAAGACAGGAAAAATAAAAGATAATAAAATAAAATGAAATAGAGCACTGATTGTAAATAAATAATAAATAGTAAACAGTAAATAATAAATAATAAAGCAATCCGCCAAGGTGGAAAAACAGGCTTTTAAAGGGAATGGGATATGACATTTAGATTGGTTTATTGCATGTCACGCCCAAGACACACCTATAATTAAAGAACAGACTAGGTTCAGCCCATTTGCATGTTGCGCCATGCTTAGCGCTCAAAAACCATGCAGTCAAACTAGCAAAAGTGGACTTGGACACGCCATGCATTTAGACTCGCTAAGAAAGCGCTAAGATTGCCAAGATAGAGCCCCTGGTGTGAGCATCACAGAAACATGGTAAATGGCTTAAATTAAACACATTTACAAGACAGTTGTACCATTTACAATATAAATTAGATTTGTTTATTTTATAATGTGTCAAAATAAAGTGTCACAAATGCAAAAAATTTGATGCAAAATATAGGCAGTGTACCCTGTTGTCCATTCGTGTCTCCATATCTATCCAAATGGCTAAATTGTGCACTGCTCTAAACTTTCAAGTGGGAATTATTATCTATTCATCAGTATAGGGGGGTAGATATCTATGGGTCCAAACCCCTATCCAATACATGTCATAAAATTAATTAAATTAGTTTTGTCCATTGTAAAGCATATATACATTTGCCCCTTCCGATGGTTTAAGATGAAAACATTGATATCACACTGTTAAACACACCTAAATATGTAGCCTAATCATTCACTTGTGTACTTCAATAAAACCTCACTTTTTCCTGTACTCTACAGTATGTATGCTCATGCCCTGCGAACGCATTCTTTTAATGTTAAATTAAACTTTTACATTAATCTACCACATATCAGCGCACAGTAAATTGGAATGAAGGATACAAAGCCTAAAGCCTATATTATGTACGATAACATTACAATAAAATAATATTCCACCAACAGGAAAATGCTGCGAAATGTTCTAGCTTCAATGAAAGTCAGTACATCAAACATAAAACATGACTTTGCAATGAATACTCACACTACAGTGTGTGAAATGCACTCAAAATGTGAAAATAACCATCTCTAACATAGCCTACTGGACAAGACAGTGATTGAGTGTAAAAACTAACGTAGCCAGAAAGCTAGCGAGAAAAAACACATTTTATAAGCATTTTTTTTTCATATCAGGGACGAAAAACTCCTGTCATAGTACATTGACTAGATTAAAATTTTTGTTACGCTGGGCTATAATTTATTGTAGAAAGCATCCTAGAAAAATTTGTGAACACAGTTGAAAAGGATAAAACAGTTGTGAATAAAACCGGAATGACATGGAATACTTCACAGCTGCAGGTAGGGCGTTCCCAAAAGATTGCTGAGTGTTGTTAAAAGGAAAGGTGATGTAACACAGTGGTAAACATACCCCTGTCCCAACTTTTTTTAGGACTTGTTGCAGGCATCAAATTTAGAATGAGCATATATTTATAAAAAAACAATAAAGTTGATTAGTTAAAACATTAAATACAGGTGCAGCTCAAAAAATTAGAATATCGTGAAAAAGTTCAATATTTTTTGTCACTCATTTCAGAAAGTGAAACTCATATATTATATAGATTCATTACACATATAGAAATATATTTCAAGCCTTTTTTTTTTTGTTTTTTTGTGATTATCAAAAAAAAAAAAAAACTTTTTTTCCTATAGAACTCTAAAAAAAAAAAAAAAAAAAACAAAAAACAACCTTTAAATCCATTCCCATCCTCCATCACCTCTGGCCGCCGCAGAGTGGGGGGGGGGGGGTTTTACCTTTACCTTATACCTTTGATGACACCAGCAGTCATTTGTCCATGTGTTCCATACTGTGCCACTGTGCCAATCAGCAGAATCTAATCCCCCCCCCCCCCCCCATTCATCATGAGCAGAGAGCAGAGAGTATTATAGTATATATCACTAAAAAAATAACCTAAAAATAGTTTTGAGAGATTTGATTGAGATCGTGTCATCAGACTAGTTCAGGAAGTAAGAATGCGAAAAAATAAAAATTAAATAATTAAAAAATAAAATTAAAAAAAAAAAAAAATAAAAAAAAATTCTGATTTTCTGAAATTTTTTTTTTTTTTGTTTTTCATTTGCTAAAAGCAATAATCAGAAAAATCAAGAATAAAAATTCAAAATATTTCAAATGAAATATATATATAATATAATAGTATATATTATTATGATAGAAAAAATGAAAATAAAAAAAAAACTATTTTTTTTTTTTTTTTTTTTTTTTTTTTTTTTTGTATATTGTCTTTGTACTGTTTTCAATTGAATACAGGTCAAAAAGTATTTGCAAATAATTGCTTTCTGTTTTTATTTACATTTTACACTATTTACATTTTTTATTACATTTTATTTACATTTTATTTACATTTTATACACATTTTATACATAGAAATGTTTCATCATAGGATAAACCATCACATCTCCATTAATATACGCAAACATTTAGAAAATGCAAGTTCAGTAACTTTTTTTCTGTCTGGTTTCACTATGGAGGTCAATGGAGAAATTTTACGAGAAAACGTTTCTACATTTTTGCATATATATAAACAACTATATGAACAACTCCTTTATAGATCATGCGCCTAACAGGATTTTTTTGTTACAATTTGTTAAGTAAACTTCTTGCTGTGCTGGTCAAAAATACGGTTGAGTACATTCCTGTATTTGACATTCAAATTAGCAAACCAACATACCATAGCAAAACTTAAAACTGACTCAATAAAATATTTGTAAAACATTATCATCTGAGTCTTGTCAATATTAAAGGACCTTAGTTGTCTTAAGCAGAGTAAGCATCACTGCCCTTCTTCTGCAGTGCATCGGTGTTTACATCAAGACAACATACAACCAATAATACACCACTTAACATTCTGTGTGCTCAGTATTAGAAATTAAATATCCAACCAACAATATTAAAATCCATACCAAAATTGGCAAAAAGTTTATTTCCTAAAATAAGTTGCTGAATATTGTTAAAAGCACATGATAAATCAAAGAAGAGCAGCTTAGCATGTCTGAGGACTTGCTAGATGTTTTAATACAACAGCTTTTTTTCTTTTCTTTTTTTCAATAATTCTTTTATCAACTTCTCAAAACATTTCATAATTAATGATGTAAGGGCAACTGGCCTAAAATCATTCAGGGCCGGATTTACTAAGACCTTTAGCATGTGCAAAACCTTTTAGCACATGCAAAACGAATGACACAACCAATGATTGATGCAAAACAATTGGTCACTGAGTTATTCGAAATGCTAGCCTGCAAATATTCCACAGCTCTGCTTTATAATACACAATATACTGCTGTTTGACTCTCTCGCGGGAGCAGCAATGCGTATTAGACTGCACATTTTCTCTGGAATCATACCTTCTTAAAATACACTGAGGGACAGTTTATATTAAATCATGGCTGGCAAATGTTCCCTGCCGACAAGCATCTAGCTATTGTCTGCTCTGCTGAAATAAAGCTGGATAATATATAACATACAGCGCTTGGTTTACCAGTGTACTTTCTATTCACTGGAGATTTATTTATTTATTTTAAGTTAAATAAATGCACAGCAGGTATTGAAATCAGTTGAAAATGATCTTTCTCTAGTAGCATGACATACTGCGAAAGTATTGTGTGCTTTATTTGAGTATTTTAAAAAAACAAAAACATTTATTGTTCAGTTTGTAGGTTGCTATGCTACAGTGAAGTTGCTTCAGCCTTGGTTGGTTTTCTGTAAGGTATTAAGTGTACTTTGCAAACTTTAATTTAGAAGTTCATAAAATATACAAGAGCAGTTCTTTTAGTCTGCTAATATTCATTCAAGTGAATCACAATAACATAAGGCAAAACATAATTTATACAATATTATTATTATATTACTTGGCACATTTTGCGATGCATTATGAGATGAAAACTGGATAAATACATATTTATTTATATAAAACAGAAAAATGTTTGTAAGCAAGACAGCAAGCATTGCACATTTAGTGCATATTTAGTGCATTGCACATTTATTGACAAATTAAAAGAAATCACAAGAATTTATTTTGTTTTCTGACTTTTTTCTGAATAGAATAGTGCTTTACATGCAATACGCCAAAGTAAAATACTGATGTTAGCCTCCATAATTTATTTTTACACACACATTTGAGCTAGCCTACTTTAAATTCCACCTTCAGACATATAGAGACCTCAATCACACAATTCAATGTGGCAATATGATTGGGATTTTGCATAAATAATTGAATGTTTACCCATAATGCAGCAGTGAATTTTAGCATTTGTGCTTATTGGACATTAGAGGTTCAATTATCATATTTTCTAATTGCATAATAAATTTTTCTTAGCATACATTGGTTCTCATAGGATCTGCAGACATGTCCTATGTGGATAATTATAAATAAACATACACAGATATTTTTGCACAGTTGTGTAGGTTTGAGAGTTTCCACAGGCCTTCAAGAATATGTTTTACACTCCAATGGCTATGCCAACACAGCACACTGTTTTCCCTGGCTTAGCTGCATCAGTCTTACTCAGTCAGTGAGCTGTGCAGTAAGCAGTAAGCAGTAAGCATCATCTACAGAGCTGTCAGAAAACATTTAGCCCATTCAGATCTCACTAAAATGTAGTGGCCTAGTCTTGGCTCATGCCAGCTTTAAGCCCTTTTCAGGAATAGTTTTTGTTTCAACTTGTCAAAATAGCTTGCATAATGCCCGTACATCCAGTCACTGTAAAATAGTGGGAGAGTAACTAAATAGAATAAAAACTGTCATATTTGGAAAAGGAGGGACTTCACATTAAAGAAATGCTGTGGTGAAGTATAATAACGTACCAGTAATTTCTAATGCTATCAGCATAAAGTTTAAAAAGTATTTCTATTATACTGCCTGTCACTGGCAGAAGGCAAATTATAGGGGCAGCATCTGCTGTGCATACATTACCTCCGTAATCATATTCTTTCTTTTTTGTCTTTTGACATGGGTGGACATTTTTCAGCCTAAACAGCCATGACAAGCAACCATGAATGATTCAAAAGACAGATTTGGATTATAGTATAAAAGTTGCTGCTTACTAACATGATAAAAGTTCTGCAATGCATTAAACATGTTTTCTAATTATAACAAGATTAATACCTTTACAAAAGCAGTTTTACTGACAGGGTTATAAAGGAACAGGAACCCATACAGCCCAAGAATTAGATTTTTTTTTGGTGGAACATCTTTTGGAGCCAGTGTTTTTGTAGAATAGGTAGACAATACTGTCTAATCTCGAATTATAGACTAAATCATCCCAAGATTTTGACGTAATTCAAGATGACTTCAGATGATTTCCATATACTGTAAGCAATGATACATCTCAGAGATCAGATTAATCATGATATTGATGTCAATTGTACGGTAGAGGTTTTCAAATGCTTCCTGTACTCACTGAATGCTTTTGTAATATAGGGTAACTGGCCATTTAAAATCAATTTTTGGTATTATTTGTCTATGAGAGCATGCTAATGCAGTTTTGCAAAGTTATTGCTTGCCAGGTCACTAGATGATCAAAGAAGGCTGTCCAAAATAAACAACACATCTCATACTCTATACACAAGAAATGGCAAAATTAAATGGAAAAAATGGAATGTTAAACCCTTCTATACTAATACCTCCCTTTGCAAGGACAACAGTACTCAGTTGTTTTATACAGTATTTTATGAGATGAGTGAACATCTTGGGGGGATTCTTTGACCATTCCTCCATACAAAATTTTTCATTAAAAGATTCTGATAAATATAATTATGGCTGGACTAATGAAACACTGGACCAGGGGTGTGTTTCCCGATAACGATCAATCTTAGGGTTAAGTGCGATTTCAACGAGCGATTCTACGATGACTTTTTAATTTGTAACATGCGTTTCCCAAAACAGTTGAACGCGTGAACGCGCATCACCTCTTAAGTGTTACTTAACCAGAGGTGTACAATCCGGGTTCAGAAAGTTAAAAGTCCTTCCCAGTATTTAGTTCCAATCAACTGGATTTGCTCATTTGCACAATTCTTCAGCCAGGAGGTAGAACTAATTAGTGAAATCAGCTGGCTGAGTTCATGGGTGGAAGAAACACATAGCAGGACTTTTCCTTTCTGATCCCTGGATTTTACATCTCTGTACTTCTGTCTGTGGTGCTGCTGATCCGGGAGGAGGAGGGGCAATAGATTGGGAGACGCGAACCCCACTGTGATACCCAATACATGGCACGTCAAAGTTTCTTTTGAAATTTTTTTTTTTGCCCACTGATTTTACATGTCTCAAACTTACTTATTTATAGGGCTATTTAAAGAATGGCTTTTATGGGTAATTTCCAAATATATAAAAATAAGTAAATTAAAAATAAATAAATAAGTGTAAATATTGTTACATCTAACATCACTATAAAAACAATCAGTGGTTATGGTAACCGTAAAATGAAATGAACACTAACACGAAAAATCTAAGTATGTGATTTATGGGCTTCTAAAACGCACTTAACCATCTACGACTGGTCTGGAGTAATTGCTAATCGACGAGTGTTTCTCAGAGCGTCTTAAGTTATGATGCTTTTGGGGAACGCACCCAAAGTTAAAGAAGCTTCGTACGAAGGATTTTACGACGTCTTAGCCTTACGATGCTTTTGGGAAACGCACCCCAGATCAATACCAATGTAAAATAAAATATTTCCTGCTTTCATCATTATCATCAGAGTTGAGAGATCATTTTAGTCGAGATTTTCTCACTTTAATGATCACTTGCCTAGTTTGGACTGCCTTCTGCACATCTGAGTGATTCTCATTAGTATGCAGGTCCCGCCATTCACTTAATGACTCTGGCTCATTATTGATTAGGACACAAACCATCATCATCATTGCCTCAAAGGGAGTTTGCAATTGAAACAGGTCTAAATGATCTCTTCTATGTGTGTGTGTGTACATGCGTGAGTTTATGCGTGTTACACTTCATTGATATCCTCCGCTACAGTAATCAAAACCCATTATTATGTATTGTGATAAAAGGATTGGGGTGGGGGTGGAATGTCCAAACTACAGCCGTGCACATCTTGGCGTCGTGCGGCTAATCGTCCAGGTTTTCAGAAAAATACCTTACCGCAGACTGTCTATTATCCAAACCAGATGGTCAGCACCACTGTTCCTTGTATCGCCTGCACTTCCTCATTATACGCTCTCAGAAGAAGCTTTCACACTTTTCACACCGACCATAGTGGGTTCCATAAGGAACGATTAGGTTCCCCCATGAAGACAAGCCAAAGAACCCTTTCAGAACCCTTTTTTTCTAAGAGTGTAGGAAATTCCAGTTGGTAAAAGGAGGTTCCATCCAGGGCATCGCAGTGGGGGTAATAGTGGAACTGACTACCGAGGGCCCCAAGACGGGGGAGGGGCCCTCAGAAGGCCTGAAATTAAAAGTTTGCTTTGGGAAGGTGGCCCACAGAGACTGCATTTGCACAGGTTCCAGAATTCCGTGCTATGCCTCTGGTTCCATCACTGTTCACATTGTTGTTAAATACGGATGTTCTATTTGCAGACCACACTCCCTCATGAATACAATAGCCCTATTCACAATGATCAAGCAAATGACCGCAAACACTTTGAGCTTCAATAATGCCAGAGATAGGACTTTTATCGTGATAATCTACAGGAAGCAATGGTTGAAAAAATAAAATAAAATCACAGAGGCATTTCACCATTCCATAACATCATGGTTTTGAAGTGTTTCACACCACCCCCGCAATAAGCAGTTCAGAATAAAACTAATCTTAATTTATTTTGCATCGGATGAAAATAGCTCAACAGTAAGAACATTATGGGAACAAATTGACACAGTCCCTGATGGCATTAAATGATTCAAATAACTAAAGACTTAAATGATGTAGAAAGACTTAAATGATGAACACTACATTCCAAATAATGCCTCCCTTCAGTCCCCTTTCCCTTTGGGTGAAATATTTTTAGCTTCTTGCACGACCGTACCTGTTCAAGTCAGTGAGCACCAAACTAATAACTATTCAAATTTAAGACCACAGTAACAATACATTGCACTATTTTATGCTCATTTTTATATACACAGAAATTAGAGTACATTTTATCCCTGTTGGGATTCCCCCATTTAAACTCTATTGAAGTTGAATGAACAGGATTTACTGTGTGTCAAATGGGTTAGCAAGGGACAATTGTCCAGAATGATGCCGAAAGGTCTCTATCCGACAAGACAAAGCAAGTCGCTGGGTTCTGAACAGCTTAAACACAGGCCTCACCCAGACTTTAGTTATTCTTGTTCATGTGGGATGCTAGTCTGCATTTAAAGCTTAATTGGGTGTTAAATTGTTCAAGTCAGCTGCGGCTTTTGATAGAGCCACGGTCTTGATCCCAATCTAAATAACACAGATCAAGACATAGGGCACGCCTTTTCACTTTTAAATCTTGATTTTGCTTTAACCTCCTTAAACGGAATTCTGTTAGCTCAGACAGAGGTGCGGACAAGATGTGACGGATCTCGTGAAGATCTAATTACTCACCAACCCATTCTATTTCACTCCATAATGGCCTGTGGAACCTTGAATAGGACATAATACGAAGGGAAACTGATGAACAGAAGCGTGGTCACCGCAGTGTCAGAACCAATCACAGCACACTGCCATTGTGACCTTGGTGAAATATTGAAGCCAAAAAAAGCTAGGAAAAAACCGAGTTATAACTTATACTCAGCACTCTTATACATTTCAGGTTAATTATCTTATCGTAGACCACTGAGCTCATTGGAGCTGGTAAAGCTGAGCTATCAATATGGCCATTGTTTGACCTTGGAAGATTAAGATCCATTGGCAAAAACATATATTTTCTCAAGTGTATAGGAAATGTATATCATTTTTACACTGAAGGCCACGCTACACTACAAGAAAGTTATCACTCATCTGATGAGAGGCTTATCTCTTACCAACTGTTGCTGGTCGATACCTGGTCCGTTGTTTTGAGGAACAAATCATATTTGTAAACGTTATTTGCAACACATGTGTCAAATCTACCATTGTTCTGCCTTTGAAGACCACCCTTAATGCAGCAAGGTGACATGTACAGCAAATAACACTAGAATGCAATACGCAAACAGTGTTCCATGATAGATATTAAATGTTAGTCCTAAAAGGCCAACATTATTTGCCCCACAAGAAGTAGGACTGCATTAGAAATGACAGCAAAACACTAGCCATCACTGTAAATAGCATACTGTACATCAATGACACGTTTAAATTCTGAGCATGAATACTGTTATGACAACCCCCCCCCCCCCCCACAGGCCACTGCAATCATCATATTGACCCTAAAATGTGAAGTTTCACAGCTTTCCCCTCCCCAGGAAAAAGAAAATTACCAAAAGACAAGCTGGAGCTTTTCAGCAGCTATGTTTTGAGAAATATTGAACCCAAAAGCACAGCGGTTAAAACAAGTTCTATTTGATAGCGGACTCTCTCATGTATGAAAAGCAAAGCTGCTTCCCTTTTTGAATGACAATTGTGTTTTTTCTTTTTTTCAGCCGGGCCGGGGAGTGGTAATGTTATGCAGCCGAGTCTTTTTATGTGCGTCGGCCTCAGAGAATCACACCGTTTCACTTGGTCCCTGAGGGTTGCACCACAACACTGACGTCTCCCCTCATTTGATTTGATCTTTTTCATTCTTCAGTAGGAAATGAGCTTGGGATTTAGATGGTAAATTCAAGTGGGGAAAAAACGAGACGCAACAACAACAGCAGCAGCAGCAGCAGCAGCAGCAGCAGCAGCAACAACAGTGACGGCATAAAACAAAACCAAAAAAAACTATATGAGATAAGGTATGAGATGTCTGCCAACTGCAAACCACAAAATTAAGCGCCTTGGAAGAGTGCAGCAGTAGCAGTGTACAGGTGGTCAAGAAAGAAATGGCCTCATTACAATAAGGTTGTATCCAGGGTTGCAGCTCTCAGGTTTTATCTTATAGTAAGGTACTGTTACTTCTGTATGTGGGTGGCGGTCGACTAAGGAAATATGGAGCCTAATGCCCGTACACATATTTATTCAGGAGTCAAGACTATGAATGTGATACTCAAATACTGATAAACACAAATACAGCATAAATAATGTTGCCAATAATGATGTGCGGGACATGAAATTAAGACTACTTGCTGCACACGTCTTCTTACAGAACGGAAGACACAATCCACACAAACCGAAGGCACTTGGATCTTCAGGAGTAAACACAAAGTTAATGCGATGCTTGTGGGTATCGAAACAGCTGCAAAAAAAAATCAGCAAGACCATTGTGAAAACAATTACAAAGGATCTGTGTGCAGTGACACAATGTTTCAGTGCATCTTACCAGAAAAGGAATATACTCTGATCAAAGCAAACAGACAGTGAGACAGCTCTTACAATGCATACATAATCTGTTTTAGCAATCCTCTGGCAGCGTTACTGTTCATAGATCTCAATTTCACTATTGTTTGCAGAACTGGCAGGAGTTCCTGAGTACCTGGTATTCTTTTTGTTATTATTCAATTTGAATACAATTAATAATGTGGATTGTAAGATGTAAAAATAGCTGTAAATACACAGAAGGACACGTTTTGGCATAAGCCTGTCCTCGGCATTTCACATCTCAAGTTTGTTTTTGAGGCAGGGGATGGCTTGTGCCAAAATGTATTTGTCTTAGCATCACATTTCGCGACTTCTTAAAATAATACGCTAAAAATTGTTGCATTTCTCTCCTCTTTTATTAGAAACTGCATCCTGCCAGCTCAAGAGGGAACATTTCAGTAATGCTATTTTGTGACATTGCAGAAATGTTAAATATCTGCAACACAGGAAACTAGTCAGCAGGGCTTGAGATTTTGAACAGACTATGGCTATTTAAAAATATTTGCATGAATAAGAAAATTAAAAAAAACTAAGAAAGTTAGTGAAGGAGGGCCAAACATCTACTGTACTTTAGTTTGGTCTGGAAAAGTTAAACTAATAAAAGACACAGATTTTTTTCTATTGCATAATTCTTTACAATTGATAGGCTATTATTATGCTGTTCCCAGAATGTAATATTTTCATAATCAAACCCTGCTTACCCCCCACTCCCCATACAATATAAGAAACTTAAGTTTTTCCATTGACACATCACTGGCATTTGTTAGTAAATAAGCTAAAAAAAAATAAAAGATTGAATTCAACCCATAGACAATTGACAACAAAGAAATGTAGCCAGCCTAGCAAACCTACCCTTGAATTAGCCATTAAGATAGCAATGTCATTCAGAATGCTGTAAGATACAGCTGGACTACTGCGGCCTGAATTTCACAGTACAAACATGCTTAAATTCAGCTCCGCCTGCTTCTCAGGCATTCTGCAACATTTAATCTATGCCTGTCCAAGAGCTTCCTAATTGTTTCATTAAACTGCAGTGGAATGGCATGGGCTGGTGACTGGCAAATCAATAACTCAAACTGGCTTCCTAAGACAGCTGACCAGACTAAAGGCCCTAGCAACCAGGGCACATTACCCAGAAGTGAGCAGCCAAGTGAGGCAGCCTCTGTCTGACTGACTTTCTTCACAGACAGCGCGACTGTATCCCAACAGGGAATGGCGTTCAATACTGCAGTGCATTTGTGAATTGTAATACATCTTTTACTTTTTAAATTTTATTTTATAGTGTATGTCTCTGTCAAACACATACTGGCACATAATGTTTGGGCTCAATGTAATCATATTATAGTTTGTCCTTAACCTTGCCTATTATTATTCTAATAATGAAAAAAAAAAAAAATAATTGCATTTTTTTCCTTTCTTAATTAAAACATTTTTTTTTTTTGCTTTCGCTTTTGTGAAATTAAGATCGAAAGAAAATAAGGCAGATTTCGACACATTATTTGCAAGGGTGCTACAAGGTCGGGCAATAAGTTGATGATGATTTCTAACGATGGTGGTCCCATTAAAATCATTCCCTGCTTTCCACTTATCTCTGCAGCCCTAATGTTTGCATTGAAAAGAGCCAAGGCTGAGACCTTTTAAATGACAGGCCATCTGCTTTGCATTATGATTCAGGCTGGAAATTGCAGAATCAGCTCCAGCAGACCAAGTATTTTACTGGACAACTCCCGCCCCTGTGGGTTTCATAGTTTCACTGCTATAGAAAGCAGCATCAAGGCCCACACCATTCTATGTGCTTTGTAGATCCCCAGTGCAGTGACCAATGTCTTGGTAGGCTCATGTCATTGTTTTAGGTTGAGCAGAGGCATCAATAATATTCTAATCCCTGTTGAGGTGGAAATCCTTACAGGGCCCTGGGCTGCCACGGGCAACTACTATCTATGTTCTGTAAACTTTTTTGTCAGGAAACAATGAAGAGATAGGATTCTGGGGAGATCATATTTGCATCTCACACTCTGTGTGAATGTTTGTGGGATACAAGTCAGCAAAAATCTACACCTGGGCTAACGTACACAGCAGGCACCAATTTTGTGTGTAGCTTTCCCGGCAGAGTGAACACCCGCCTTTAACAGAACCGAGGCATCGGGTCATAACTTGAGATGCTGCAAATCTGAAAATAACAGAATAACCAGTTCAACCCCAACCCCACCTTGCAAATATGTGAAGATTACATTAGAGCTTCTGCTGAAATTATCTAACTACAAGCTTCACTGATGTTTCTTCTCCCTTGGCAGTACAAAGGAGACAGAGAGAAAAATAAATTATAAATCTGATTAAATCTTCTTCTGAAATTTCTTTGCTCTGCACAATTGAATCATGGATGATCATAGAAAGAGTAGGAGTGCTGTTATGTAGCGAGATACATGTGAATCTAATTCCCACCATGTTTCATGTATTGTGATTGTAGTTAGTCTTTGTATCCAAAGAGCTTGGTGGATTATGCCCTTGTTACCTGAACATCTGAATCCTCCTGCAGTGCTGTGGATGTGAGATGTGAGATGTTCGCAGATTCACCTCCCATCAGCTAAATGTAATTACTTTGTAGTGACTCATAAATTTGATTAGGAAGACTGTACGACAACATTATACTGTGCGCAATCAAGCCTGCTGGTGCGCGACCGGCTTCCATGACTTGACCTGCGCTGCCTTCATTTGCCCGCATCATTAGTATCTAGTGTCTTTGTAAACAAAACCTGTAGCACCATACATACGCCTTTCAATGATCTAACATTAATGCTCATGCATTTGCATTTATGAGAGAAAATACGACAAGAACCGCCTAATGTCAAAAACGATTCATTTTAATTTCGCTGAACAAAGCAGCTTGTGTTTTTCCCCCCTCCACAAAGTTTATGCTCATACATATTCCGTTATGAAAACAGAATACTTCTTTATATTTGTTTATCTTTTTAACGAGGGCATAGTCCACCAAGATCGTTGGATTCGTTCATAAAAAACGGCAACAAATAAGATTGTTGCTGTATTGCCTCTCCTGTCACAGCTCGGCGCGCTGTCGCCTGAACATCTGAATTCTCCCATCATGCACTGCTGCGGATGGAAGACTTGCGCAGAGACCCCTCCGTCAGCTAAATGTAATTATTTCGTAGTGATTCATAAATTGGATTAGGCAGAATGTCTGTACGACAACATTATACTCCGTACACTCAAGCCTTCTGGTGCGGGACTGACTTCCGTGGTCTGATTTGTGCTGCCTTAATTTGCCCACATCATCAGTATCTGTGTGGACTTATCTCAGCGAAGTGCCGCCACGACCGGGCCAAATAAATCAACAAGTGATCTGTCTTCCATTCCAAGCCAGGAATCATTAGAATAATGAGAGGGGGGGAGGTGGCCCAAGGTCATCTGTCATTATTGGTTTGAATGTGAAACCCTGGTAATTAAGCCATCAGGACCGAGAGTTATTTTGACAGAGCACGGGTAATTGGTGCCAAAAAGACCTCTCATTTCATCTGGATTGGTTCATTGACCCTTGAAGGCAGTTCTGTAACAAAAAAAGTACAACTCAGCACGTTCGCCAGCTGAGTGATGCGTGCACAGAGTCTACGGTTCCCAGTTCCCAATTTTCTGTCCACCACAAACAACACAACATGCCTCAAATGGTGTATTTACTCAATAATCAGCATAGCTGGCAACCTAAAGTTACCATAAACCCATGATCATAGCTCTCCCCCCCTGGTCTGCATGCCCCCACCCCCTTTCCCGAGATCACAATGTCGATCCCCCTGGTCCATGACCTTTATAAAAAACTGTTTTTTAAAATATACCCCTTTTAACTTATGACAGGAGTCCCCTGGATGCCTTTGCGCCTGGGTGGGGGTCCGTGGATCAGAAACGGCTGAAACCCCCTGCAGTGATGATGGCCTGGATTCCAATGTCTCATTGGCTTTTTGCAATGTTCACCTTTTCCATGGACCAGAGCTGTAGTTCAGAGGGTACTGCTCAACCAAACCGAGGGGAATTCATTTTAGTAACATTTGCAGTCTTGGAGCTCTAATACTTTCTTGAGAATGTTCTTTGTAACCTTGTTTTGATTCACCAGTAATTGGAGAGTGCATGCAGTTGATCTGTGCATCACATCGTATTTTCTGCTAAGACCTGCCGTTCTGTTTTTGACATCAACTGTGCCTAGAGGAGGCCCCTAGAGAAGAGAGGCGCTCTGCTCTTACTCTGTTCCCTGTTTCCAAGGGGATATTTTAAGGTACAGGTCAGATTGTATTTACACGGAGCCTACAAGAAGAAAAAAAAATCTGCCAGACAGTTTCATTTGAGGCATAAAGCTTTTTTATAAAATGTACAGCGCAGATGCTTTTACATTGGCTGTGAGCTTGACACATTTTAAAACATTTCAAACACAGAAGCTTGTAACTGAATCTTCAATATCAAGGTTGTTCTAAATATTCTTAAAAGTGTATTTGCCATGCAAAAAGCCTTGTCTACCTTTGACTAAATGCCGTTTACCTTTGACATTTTGTCAGAAATAAAAGATAGCAATTTTCTTTCTGTTTTTAAATTTTTTATATAAGATTTGTGTTTGGGTTTACCTCAAAGGAACTCCTAAGTCAACTTTTGAGTATTATCATTTACTATCCACAGGTGGGCTAGCATTGGGCCAGATCATTTAGAAAAACAGAAAAATATTGATTCAGGGAGGAGCAGCAAACGTGCTGTGGAGAGATACAGACGTTGTATCCTACAGCCATTCACGCAAAGTTCATCTGCTGCTATGCAAATGATCTAGCTTAATTTGTCTTCCAGACTGTGATTTCTGCATACCAAGCAACACATTTACATCTGATTATTCTCCATTTGATGGTGCAAAAAAAAAAACTGTGAGATTGCCTTTCTCAAAAGGCATCCACGTTGTGCTAAAAATCAATACCTGAAAGGCAGACGAGACACTGCTGTGGCCAAGCCATAGCATATACTCAATCAATTGCTATAATACTTTTTCTTGTCCTGCTTTGAACCAGTGGATTTTAGGACTTACTGGTCTGACCACAGACCAATTTAAAGAGAAAAGTAAAAACTTGTGTTCATGTCATATGTGATTTGATGTGCAGACATGTCTACTTCAGAATGAATGCCTACAGTCTGGAGTATTCAAATATTTATTCTTAGTTTTTATACTTATTTTTTGTTTTAAGTCTTGATCTTTGAGGAAGTATCCATAAAGCACTGTATGTGAACTCACAATATATTGTTGCATGAATTTATAGAGTGAGCACCATAATTAATTGGACAGTAACACATTTTTTGTTATTTTGGTTCTGTACTCTGAGCACTTTGAGTTTGAAAGGATACAACGACAATGAGTTTGAAGTGCAGACCGCCAGCTTTAATTTGAGGGTATTTTCATCTATATCGGATGAACCGTTTAGAAATTATAGAACCTTTTGTACATAGTCCCTCCCATTTTCTGGCATCAAAAAATATTGGACAGTTTAACATAATGTAGAATAAAGTAATCATTTTTAATATTTGGTCGCATATCCTTTGCATGCCATGACTTTCTGATGTCTGTGACCCAAAAATATCAAAAGCCTCTTTATATATTTTTTTCTGGTACTACTACAAGCGATACTATAACCTCTCTGCATTTGAATGTATCTCTATGGGAATTGGGAGGTGGGACTAGATTTAACTGTATTACACTGGAACTATATGGAACACATTGTTGGCTAAATGGCTCTAAGTCATCAAGGGTCTGACGTATCAAACAAGCCTTAAACCATCACTCTGCTGCCATATATGTAGTAGATATGGATGGATAACTTTTTTTCATAGAGTTCAATAGGACAATTTGTCAGGAGAAACAACCCTTAAAATGATCAATCCATATCTACTGCATATCTGGCAGCAGAGTGATGGGTTTGAGGCTGGTTTTATTCATAGTTAATCTTTTTGAGACTATGTTTCCTGTGCCACTGTGTATAGCCACATACTCTCTAAACTTACCAGATAGTCAGCTCTGTATTCTTAATATTCTGCCTCTGCTGATGTTGAATCTCAAAGTGGCCGGATTTTCTGGCTCATTATAAATATTCCGGAAGGGGTGAGGTCAAAGTCAGAACACTATAATTAGCAGACTTCTCTGGGACCTAGCCATAACCAGCAGACTGAATGTAACAGAGTGCAAGAATTGACCATCTGACTTGTATTAGAACATCTGCTATGAATCTATGACCAGCATCTTGTAATCATCTGATATTTGCTCAGAATCACATGTATTGCCTTTGAGTGCATGTTGGGTGTGAGGTGCCCAAATCATGATGAGGTGTGACAGCTGAGCTGTGCTGAAAGGTACAGGAGGGCAAGTGGAGGAGGCCGATACAGGTGCTAAATATAAACAGGACAGGAAAGGACTCAGCATATATGGCGTGGTTCTCCAGGGATATCATCGAAAAAGCAGGGGGAAAAAATCCCCAGAGTAAAACCCATCTTCCGTTTTTACATTTCCTTGAATTTCTGAGCAGCTGCACCTAGAACTGCTTGAACACTAATTAAAGACGTTTCATTCATTTATCAAGGAATTTCATAGAGTGCTGAGCCTTTTCACCTGAAGAGTGTTGAGGGAAAAAAAAGGCATTATGCATGCAAGGAAAGGCTGAAATGACAGAAAATGAGCTTCATGCAGCCGGCAGCCTGGTAGGAGCAGTTGGCCCTAAAGCGTGGGTCGGGTTGTCTCATCTTTATGTATACAGCCATCTGCGGAGGGTAAAGCCTTGGAGGGGGAGAAGGACCCCAGTCAGCGGGCAGATAATCAGATGCCTGGCTGGCCGCTGAGCCTGCGTGGGTCAACACAAATTCACATGCAGCTCTGACATTTGTATTAAAGGCCGAGATGTAAATACCACTTAAGGCCCAAATGGCTTGGTGTGTTTGCTTGTGGCTGAAGCAGGCTTCAGGCCACCCTGAATGCAATAACTGAATGGCATGGTGATGCTTGGGGGGGGGGGTTGCACATTTTGCATTTTTGTGCCTGTCGCTTGCTTGACTCTGCACTCCTCCACTGATCACAAAGTGAATTGGGGGACCGGACAGCAGCAATTTAAATCCTGCTGCTCAAATGAGCAACTCCAAAACTGCGATGAGCATTCAAAAAGCACATAACATTCAAGATATTTCAATATATATATGCATAATTGCTGAGAGGGATGTGTGTGGTTTCCCCCAGTGTACTGATTATTCTGTGCCCTGTGGCACTATTCCATCAGCCCAGGCAAAGTCAAAGTTTCAGGAACATTACTCATATTTATTTGCAGGTCTTGGTGAAGGCAGCACGCCGGCTTGAAAGGGGTAGCAAAAAAGGGAGAATGGAAACGACAGAATTCATCACTCTGGGACTCCCACAATCTAAACAGCTTTAAGAATGGCCTCGGAACAGTACAAATATACCTCTGTCATGTGTGGGCGTTCTGACTCTGGAAAAAAGAAACGTAACAATTTTTGTTTTTATATATAAAAATGGAAAGCTTATCAACGAATTAATCATCTTCCGTGTCCCAAAAATAGCCACCGTGAGTGTAAAAGAAGTTTTGATGGGCCATTATGTGGTACAGTTCACGGTTTTAAATGTCAAATGCAAGCTACTGTAGCCACCTCTTGAAATCTCTTGTCATTCCCACAGTTGTTTTCCATGTGATTGTCTGAGAGGCATACTGCTTTTCCCTCTGCATGCATGAATAGCTTTGGAGCAAACAACCTTCACTAGCCTATCCAACCTTATCACAGTATAAAGCAAGTGCTCCTTAATGGAAACAGTATTTTTTATTTTGATTAACTAACTGTCTAGTATGTACCCCATCTACCAATATTGTTATTTTATAGCAAACTAACAAACTGGGAGATACATGAAGAGATCAATTCCATCAGTTCACTGAGAGAAGGTAACATACCTTGCAGTTATTTAATTCTATTTAAATGTAATTAGTTACACGCTATTATAACTGTAAACTATTATGAATGTAAATGTATACGGTTATAAATGTAGACACCTTCAGATGTGTTTTTGCGGTCACTGAGGTTGTCCCTGCAAACAAGTACATGTTTGAAAGAGCATGTAATCATAATGAACATCTGTTTGTATTGCACAGTGAGGTCACCAGTCATTTGCATTAAAGAAAACTGTCTCAAATCCCTCCCCCAAACGGAACAGTAACAATCCACAATATTACTTGGTTTACAAGCGGTTTGCTTTCTCAGACCTACTGCTGATTATTGCTGCACCAGATATAAAACATATACACACACATAAGCCTTCCTTCTTCTGCAGAGACAGAGATAGTAGCCATTTTAATTATATCTTTGTCTATGTAGACACAATTACTCGAGACTGAGCTAATCACTATGGTGCAAGAGGAGTATTCTTAAAGTACCGCTTCCCTTCTCAATGCATTTGTGTAATATGAAAAATTTTACGTGATCAATAACACTGATATTTATATGGAGCATTACCTGGTATAAAATTATTTATAGATATCATTTTTAATGTTTTTAACTCCCTACGAATGCAAAGTATAATGTAAAATGTAATTAGTTGACTTTATTTTTAAAAGTATGCAAACCTTTTTCCTCAAAATGATTTAATAACGTATAATATTGGTAGATGGGGTACATATTAGACAGTTAGCTAATAAAGTATAGTCAAGATGGTGAGTGTGAATAGAATACTTTACAATACTTCAATTTTTTCACACAACTTAAAAACATGTGTTGTGATTACCTAATTATTTCATTTTCATTTTGAAATTTGTTTGTACATACAAACACATTTTACACCTGCTCAGGACCACGCGTATCGTGTTCGTAAATTCAGAATGGCGCTAAATGTAGCTTCTGATTGTTAATTATTCTGAATTTATTTTTATTTTCTGTTAAATTCACAAGTCTAAATGTAGCTTTTGAAATGCACAATGCCGAAACAACAAAAAAAGCAAACAACCATACCATAATGAAAGTACCCATACCGTAGTATGAACATACGCAGAGTACATTTTTCGTAGGAAACACGTTCGTACGTAAATGTATGCACATAGCTGTCACTTCCCATGCCTCTACGTCTTAGTCTGTTCCTGGGTTGTCTGTTTCTATGTATTTTCAGCTTGTAGTCCGTTATTATTTGTAGTCCGTTCTGCGTTTTCCCTGTTTCCCCATTTCGTGTCTCCGCTTCCCGCATCTGATATATGTTTTCTCATGTTGTCTCGTCTCACCTGTTCCTCATTGTCTCATCATTAATCTGGCATATAAACTCTTTGTTCTGTGCCAGATCGTCTTGTGTCCTGCCTTTCTGCTTGTGTATCTTGCTTTCCAGCGTTTTCTCCTGCATGCTCCCTGCCTGTTTCCAGTCCAGCGTTTACCCATCCAGTTCCTGTTCTCCTGCCTGTCTTGCCTGTTCTTGTCCAGCCCTGTTCCAGTCCTTCTGCCCGCCTGCCCTTCCCCGTCCAAGCCCTGCTCCAGCCCTTCGCCCTCCTGTTCTCCAACATCTGACGGATCTCCCGGTTCTGACTTCTGCCTGGAATCCATTCTGCATTGCCCTGTTTGCTGGACTCTGACCCCTGCCTGGAACTGACTACGATTCTGTCTTGCCTTCATAGCCTTGCCTTCATTTGCTGGACTCTGACCATGTTTCTGTCGACCTCGAATAAAGTCTGATTCCCATTATCTTTTGGTGTCTGCAAGTGGTTCCGATTGGTTCTTATAACACATAGCTGTTTAGGAACGTTTCAAGAATGACGGCTAATAAGTTAAAAAGTTTAACATACAGCTCAATACGGCTTTGGCCCAACTTATAACAAATACTTTCTACAATTTCACATGTCAAGTTGTACTCACTCACTCTTAGTCAGATTCACTTACTCCAAACATGTAAACTAATTTTCTTCAGTCATAACTAGGATAAGCAAAGGCACAGCACCCGCATCGCAGAGACATATTTCAGACAGAAAAGGAAGTGGCACCAATCGATGAGGACTGAAGGGAACTGCGCAAGTCCAAATGTTTTAAACAAGGCACTTCTCTCTTAATTGTTTTTCCTTGGTTCATTCAACTCTATTACAATGAGTAGGTCAGTAACTTTTTCAACCCAAAATTACAGGTGACTCGTTCAAAATGAGTGATACTAATGGATTTAAGAAAAATCAGTAAAGTACTCTAAAGTATTTAAGTTCAGATGTTTGTTAGCATTTACAGTGTAGCCTACTAACAGGCTTCCAAAGGTTCTGATTTCATAAATATCTTTTTCATACACATAAGCTTTTTTCAATGGTTTTTATATATGTGACTGATATGTTTTTCTGTTAGTTTCAGATCATATTTAATTTACTGAGCCTAGTTTATTTTCCTTAATACAGAACAGGAACTGGGAAGATATCCTCTCTCACCATTAATTCTGCTCATAGACATCAGGGTAACCTGCCTTCACCAAATATCCAATTTGTGTCACTAGCAGCTGCTTCAACCTGAAGAGACAGTAATAGTAAGGAGCACTACAACTTGTTGAAGTGGAGGGGTCAGGGGTGGGTAGTAATATGGAAACAATCATTTCCAAAATCACAGAATAAGGCAGGGAAACAGAGATGTAACCTGCATATCAAAGAGGCATATATCAGATATTATCGTAAAAGGCTTCTATAAGTGGTTGGCCTCTCCTTGACTTTTGCTCATCCCCACCACCTTCACAAGAGGAGCCTCCCATGTTTGCCATGAGCAATGAGCAATTACACCCCCACCCTTCCCACTTCCCCATGTGGTGCCCAACTCTAGCCTGACAGGTGCATCAAGCCAGGAGGGGCAGACCATTACAGCGGTTCAGCGTAAACAGTTTTGAAAAGTCTTGACACGCCGTTATATGGTCTCAAGGGGGCCTCCTGAGTCAAGCCTGCCTGGAGGTAAGCTAATATAATATTGCTGCCTTTGTCATGCGCCTGCAGCACTTTATGCAGTTACTGTCACCCCATGTCAAAAGACTTGTCAGTTCCAGGCAGTCGTGAGGACTGAATAGCTACTGAGCCCCACTGATGTCACCCCCAACCCCCCCCCCCCCACCCAATCCCACTCCTCCAGAAATGGGTGGGGGCCCAGATCCCAGAGATTGCATTAACTTTTCTCAACTCCCCCTGGATTAGTTATCATATAGCTACTGTAAGAAAATGATCTGAGGCAATAATATTATCTGCACTGCAGCCTGTTTTTCTGACCAAATTATTGACATAAAAATAATGCCTAGACAACTGAACTTTCACCAATATGCTTCATGAAGAATGTAATCCATATTCCCAAAGCAATGCTACCTGTCTTTTCCTACATATATTCAAGAAACTTGTGTTTCATCTTCATCTTAAGAGAATTCAATCTTTACGTGCATGATCATTATCTTCAATTTTCACTAGTGTCAGCAGAAAATTCATGTTATTAAAGTCTGATGAGATGAAACAAAAAATGTTTAACGTTTTTTCTTCATAAGGCCCCTACATTTTCCACAAATGTATTGAATATTCAGGATGGACTAGTACTGTGTTTCTGAATTCGAATGCTATGACAGTTTGTAAAATAGCACCATGTAGAATTCAAAATTTTGTGTTAATACCACAGCAAAAAAAAAAGACACAATCTGATCACAGATTGTTTGTTCTGTTTGCCTGTGTAATGTTACTCCCATTTCCCTACGTTTCAAAATTCCAATTTTATTTGGCTTCATCATTGCTTCAACATATCAGCGAAAAAGAAAATAAGAGACCAGAAAATAATGAAAAAAGACGTGAGCAGAGAGGATATATTTAGGAGGGCCATTATCTAATGAAGGTCGCAAACTTTAGTTAAAAGTTAGTAGCTCTCCTTGGCTTGTTTCATAAAGCCATGGTTTGTAGCAATCATAGCTTTTTGACCCCCGGTGTTTTGAAAAGCCTGCACCTTTATCGTTCGCGTTGGTTTCTGTTATCTCAACGGCTCCATCAACCCATTCTCCAATCTCACATTTACAACAAGAAGAAGAAAGAAAGATGAGATCTTTAGCTGACCATTTTAGAAGACAAGCCCCGCTTATTAGCTAAAGATGACATTATCATTAACTTAAATTAACTTTCCTGGGGGGCATTTCACATAGCAGGATTAGCCTACTCAGTTAGCAGGATAACTGCAATGAGTAAATCCCGGAACCCTTGCAAATCTGGAACATGGACTGAAGTAAAAAGCGCTGTTCTGGATTTTGCTCAGTGTAGTTATCCAGCTAATTCAGTAATCCTGCTTTGTGAAATACCCCAGAGGTAATGCAACCTAAACAAATCTATTCGTCTGCACGTGGCCACGCAGCCAATCGTAGTGAGATTACCGCCAATCAAAACATTGTAATTTCACACACTCCACAAATCCACGGATAATTTCCGAAGATGGCTCATAAAAGGGTATGCTTGCACAAACACATTTTCTATAGAATTTTAAATGATAGTAAATTACTTTTAAAATAATTCCATTTTATATTTTTAGGCGGTGCTGCAAACTCTGTAGGTGGGACATGCAGCCTAATGTATTGAAGGTGAAACGCTGGAAGAACAACAAGACAAGGAAGAAGTACAAAATAACCCACATTTGCATCTGAATTATGTGTTTACACAAGGTCAGAAGGTATAGAATTGAGATAATGTTTGAAAGTTTGTGGTCATTATAATTTTTTCTGTTGGAGAGTTCCAAGCACTGTATATGTGCTGTATACTAGGTATGGGAAGCCACAGCTTAGCAGATGGCATACCTTCCCATAAAAGTATTACCTCAGCAAATAGGGTATATCAAACATGTTTAATATTTTTCATGTGTCACATTCAATACCACGGTGTGATGCACAATGTAACTGGTGGGACATATTGCTTAAAATGTTTATATACTTGATGAGGAATATTTAAAGCATTTGAGTATTTCTAAAATACTTTTTTAAAACACTATTTCAGTATCAGATATTATAATGTGATAATATGATGCTGGGTGTAAAATGTTCTGAAAGATTTTTTTAAACTGAAAGGACATCTTAAGAATGTGCTGTTTTGCACATACGTTTTTCTGGCTCTCACCTGTAACACGATTTTGTCAGTATTCACACCTGAAAAAACGGATGTGCTGGAATTAATAGGATTAAACTGTCAAGCATTTGCACTAATATTTTAAATTCACTCACCATAAAAACAGACTGGCCTTACAAACAAATTTAATCCTTAAAGTGATGGACAAGGGATTCTAAAAACTTAAAATAACCACAACATAATTATCACAGAGGGATGTATCCACTATACACACCCACCAAATATCTTTTCCAGAAAAAGCCAATGGGTATATACATCTCAAAGTCAGTGCCATCAACGTCATCCAGCCCTACATGTTTGAACCATAGGTTCGAACCCGGCAAGGAATTAATGCAATCAATTAAAAGTAAAATACAGTGCGGCTGCTATCAGGAGATAAATATTACACGCAAGCTCACAATCAAAGTTAAGTTAACTTAAATGCTAAGCAGAGCATTGCAACCGTTTGATCTAAAGTTAGTCTATTTAAAGCAGAGGTAGCCAACATGGTGCCCGCGGGCACCTGGTAGCCCGCAGGGACCACGTGAGTCGCCCGCGAGGCATGTTCTAAAAATAGCACTAATCACCATGGAGATCTGTCTAAATAAAAATTGTCCCGTAAAGCTTTAGTTTCACCAGAAGAGGGCGCTGTTGTCTAATAAAGTATTAAACAGGGCAATAAAAGGAAGTAATAATATCTAAGTCTCTTCACATATATTATTATTATTAAAAGGTGATCTGTGCAACTTTATGTTATTCAGGAAGTTTGTATCAAACAAGTAGCCCTCCGTACTACTCAGTACCCTTGAAGTAGCTCTCAGTTTCAAAAAGGTTGGTGACCCCTGATTTAAAGTAATTTGCAACAAAACCATTTCCAAGGCGTGGTTTATTTGGCAAAATCTTAGCTATCTATTATTTTTGATATTATTATCTGAAAAAAACAACGCGTGAGTGTTTAGCCTAGTTCGTTTCCAAGTTGATGAGCTGTGCAAAGAGCAAGCTAATGTTTCTAGCTAGTGCCACAGAGGGATGGATAAAAAGGTGAAAGAGATTGGGAGAGGGATAAAATTGGTATAGGGATAAGGAGAGCGGGAATAAACACACACTTTAGCTAACTAACTATTCCAAATCCAAATGCTGATAACGCCGGACAACTATTCTCAAGGGCAAACAAAACAAATGTTTGGCTCAGAGTCAAAGAGGATTTCTTAGTGGAACAGGACAGTTTTATTTGCCTCAAACTATGGGAGGAGTCATGTAATGAGATGAAAGTATGTATTGGTTGAGGTTTCACATCCACGTCACCATGGACCCATTTTGGACTCCACCCTTTTTTTCAGCATACAGGAATACAAAGATATAGATAGACTGAAATTTAACGAGACTGCAATGGAATTTATTCCTCACACCTTATTGGTGCTCTGTACATACCGTAATAGCCATAAATAACGTGGTTATAAGCATATTACGGATTTTCCTAGTCCGTCACTTTACGTTCCTCCAAATGACATAATGACATGTCAGGCTGTTGTCTCACCTGTAGTACAGTGTAGACCAGGGGTGTCAAACTCCGGTCCTGGAGGGCCGCAGTGTCTGCTGGTTTTTGGTGTGTTTCAGCACAAGTGATTAATTTAAGTCACTGATTGGCTAAGAAGTCCAAACAACTTGTTCTCAAAGCTTTATCTGGGTGCTAATTAAAAGAAAACCACAAATACCTGTAGACACTGCGGCCCTCCAGGACTGGAGTTTGACACCCCTGGTGTAGACTAAACAAACATGTAACTGCGGGGTTTATGTTTGTCTGTGGTAACACTGCCTTAAGTGGCTGGTCTGATGCTCTACTGCAGGTAAGAATGAGCCGTGGTGGAATGTCTCATTAGTCCAGGACAAGTGGGTAAAAATCCACAATACCGACAGATGAGCTGTGAAGAGCAAGCCTGAGCTGTCGGAGTAAAACGGTACAGGGTGAGGGGTACGCTTTAAGGCCCCGAGGCGCTTCTCAGTGTTGAACTGCGGGCGGAGTCATTATATGGGTTAGCCGTGGAACCAGTGGGAACGTGTCTGACATTACCTCCCATGACCTGATTATGCCTGATTTATGGAAAATTGTTTTGTGCTTTGTCGAGTTTACCCTTAAGCTGCTCTGGAGCTGTCTCTACCGGTGGTATGGACGTTTACTCATCTTTTTACTCATTTACTCACCCCTCCTCCTCCCTGCACCCTCTTGTTTGACCTCCTTCATCCCCCCTTCTTTATAAGTACATTAGTTTCTTTGCCTGTGTTTTATTCTGGATTATTTAGCTTGATAGCCCAATTTGTGAGCAGTAATCCCCCACAAATACTGATGAAAAAGTGTCTTGTCAGTTCTGGCAGTCGATATGGTATCCATTAGAACTGTGGGGTGGGACTCACTGGTGAGTTGTGAGCCTGAGGTGGGCTGCAAGACATGTTGACTACACTATATACATATGAAAGCACATCTTAATCTCCTACCATTGACATCCCCACTTATCAAACAAAGCGCTGCAAGGGTGAGACAATACGCAGCGATTTATCTATGAAACATAGAGCGTACCACAATAAATGAAAAAATAAAAAAATAAATGTAAAAATGACTATAATAAAATGTCAAATTATATAAATGAATCTGGAAATTGATATATAAATGAATAAATGTAATAATTTAAAAATATATCAATAAATAAATCTGGAAATGTATTTGGAAATACAAATGTATATATTTTCAGATTTATTTCCATATATACTGTATTTCCCTATTTATTTTGATATATTTTTCAGGTACATCTATTTATTTATTTCCGTATACGTTTCTCTATTTATTGTCATATATATTTTCACGTTTATTTATTTATTTCCGTATATATTTTCCTACAAGTACAATCTTGCTTTGGTCCATACAAAATCACAACAACCGGAACCGACCGTTTTTAACTTTTGAACCAATGTTTGATTGATTTTCAACACAATAATGTTCACTGGGGTGTGCAGTCTATGGCACTAAAAACATTGGGCAGGTTGACAATTTCATAAAAACCCCGCTTTACCTCCACCTAGCTTTGCATCTTGTAGGGGAACTGTTATACACTGGCATTAGCTGGATTATGCTGTTGACGCCATTCCAACGCTGGCTACAGTCCTGTAAGCCACTTTCAAACTAATTTTGTTTATTGGTTATGTTTTAATGAGCATATTTAACACCATATAGCATTTCAATTTAGAAAAAAAAAATGCTACCTGGATCATTCATTAGGCCTACATTATGGGTTTAATTAAACGGTTTCATAGCTGATTAATTGGCATAATCTAAAGCGTTTCAATTTATCCATTTATTATGTTTACATTGTGCATTTCAGAGGCTACATTTAGTCTTGTGAATTGAACAGAAAAAAAAAATGTCATATTATAATTAACATTCAGAAGCTACTTTTAGCGGCATTCCAAATTTACAAATGCGGTAGCCTACAAGCAGACCTGAGCAGGTGTAAAGTTTGTTCGTAGGTATGAACAAAATTTTGATGAATGCCTAAATAAGAACAAAAATAGCTAATACAAACGATTTACACACAAATGCTTTCGGCTCACGTTTCATGAATGAGGCCCAGTGTCAAATATTATTGCTTAATCATAATTACCCGCTAAACAACTATTTTCTTAGAAGACACTAGCAAAAGTCTGTATTTTGTCTATGGCGTTAACACGTTGAAGTTGTCCGAAGTAGTGATGGCCGCGGATAGTTGCTAAGATTGTGGGGGTTCTCTGTGCCAGAGACACAGAGAAAATATTGGAGGTCCAGTTGCGACAGATACGGACTCTTTAAGTGTTCAATGAACACCACTGAAACGGACAATAATCCGTAGTGGAGAGGGAGAATAATGAGAACACAAAATAACCTCACGAAAAAACTGAAATAAGCAGACACGCTTATCTAACTCCGTTTGTGGAGCGAACTAACAAAGACAAATAAAACTATTAAGATCCCTTTCACTGGGACCAACGCAGTTAGAGCGCTCGAAGAACAAAGGAAATAAGCGGACACGCTTATCTAACCACGTTTGTGGAGTGAACGAACAAAGAAAATAAAACTATTAATATCCCTTTAACTTGGATATGAGCAGTTAGAGCGCTCGTAAAAGAACAAAGGAAATAAGCGGACACGCCTATCTAACCACGTTTGTGGAGCGAACGAACAAAGAAAATAAAACTATTAATATCCCTTTAACTGGGATATGAGCAGTTAGAGCGCTCGTAAAAGAACAAAGGAAATAAGCGGACACGCTTATCTAACCACGTTTGTGGAGCGAACGAACAAAGAAAATAAAACTATTAAGATCCCTTTCACTGGGACCAAAGCAGTTAAAGCGCTCGCAGATAAGAGTAGTAAAACAAGGGAAATAAGCAGACACGCTTATCTTACTCCCGTTTGTGGAGCGAAACGAAAGGAAACCGTTTCGTGTAAAACGAAAGAAAACGAGAAAGTCTCTGCTCGGAAATGAGAGCGAAAAGAGACTAGCTTTCTTAATAAACCCTTTCTTTCTAAACCCTTTCTTTTTTATACTAGCTTACTAACTAATCCTATACCTTCTTTTACCGGCTCGAATGTTAAGTGGAATAACATGGAAGCAACGAGAGAGGCAGGAAGCGGAGTATAAATAGTCAACGGAAATTCATAACAGGTGAACTTACTAATGACGAGGCGAAAGCAAAACCCCGTCACGGAACAAAGGAAAATCCGATAGATTACCGGTAACGACAAAAAAGAATAACAAGAACGTGGAGATAAGGGAAGGAAGGCAAGATCCATGACAAAGATAGGATTGGTCAAGTAGGCATTCGTTGTGGAATGTGAGCGAAGGGTCAAGGCATTTTTTTTTTCTTCCCTTGCTCATAAAAAATTATATTTCACTATTTACTGAAGGAAGTCAAAATGAAACTGATAAGCATTACATGCAACACAGTAACCTAATTTTGATATCTGAATATGTCTTAGGCTACAGTACGTTTTAACATGGCTGGATTAAACATTACTCCTGAAGCGGGTCTTAGGCCTTTGTGAACCCTAGCATTATAAGGCTCGTGATAGTTTCTTTTTTTTTATTCCACAACCAGGCTGTGAACATGATGTGTTTGCCAGGGTGTTAAAACAAGATAAACTGTGTTTTCAGTGAATTGGAATGCCCTGGCTTTTTCTTGGTAAATGGTGTAAATTAAGGCTAACTTAATTTACTGAACTCCCATATCCAGGAAGGTGTAGAAGTACCATGTCAGCAAATGTATGTTGTAAAAGCTTAAATCTACCTGACAGTCCCATTTTTGTCCACATCACTCTCTTTAACTCATACTTCCACTCAGATTTTTTGTGACCGAGAGAGGGATCAGATTTTCTATGCCTTTGTACTCTTTGTCTTCTGAACTAAATCATGACAGCATTCCCATGTTTAACACAAAGTCAGTAATTTAAAGATTGATTTATTATATTTTCTTACTTGTCTATGGAGTCTATGCTGGTCAAACATTGGGGTTTCCTATTGAATACTACAAATCTAAATTGAATTACATATAGTACTAAAGAGACCAAATATTTAGATTAGGCCAGCTCTTGGCTTCTGTTACCTAGACCAAAGACCCTATCAAAAATCACAAAAATATTTATGCCAATGGTATCTTGTTCATTTATTTATTTATTTAACTATTTTGTGTGAGTATGTGTGTGTATAAGACCTCATCATACACCTTATCACCTCATCATACTCTTCCACATACACCATTATGGTTTCTGACACACACCATCATACTCTGTCACATACACCATTATACTCTCTCAAACACACCATTAAACTTACACACACACACCATCATACTCTCACATATACTACATGGCCCAAAGTATGTGGACTTCTGCTCATCCAACATCTCATTCCAAAATCATGGCCATTCATATGGAGTCGGTCCCCCCTTTGCTGCTATAACAGCCTCCACTCTCCTGGGAAGGCTTTAGATGTTGCAACATTGGTGCGTGAATTTGCTTCCATTCAGCCAGAAGAGCATTAGCTAGGTCGGGCGCTGATGTTGGGCGATTAGGCCTGGCTCGCAGTCGGCTTCCCAATTGATCCAATTGATCTCAAAGGTGTTCGATGGGGTTGAGGTCAGGGCTTTGTGCAGGCCTGTCAAGTTCTTCCACAGCGATCTCGACAAACCATTCCCGTATGGACCTTGCTTTGTGCACGGGAGCATTGTCATTCTGAAACAGGAAAGGGCCTTCCCCAAACTGTTGCCACAAAGTTGGAAGCACAGAATCGTCTATGAACCATGAAATACAGCCCCAGACCAAGAGGTGTCTGGATCCGTTTGGCCATATAGTGTACACCATTATACTTTCTCACACACCCGATTATACGCTCTCACATACACACACACACACACACACACCATTATACTATCTCATGCACACGATTATTCTTTACGCATACACACTATTATACTCTCTCACATAAATCTAAAACCTGTTATGCATACATAACATGTCTTACACGCAAAAAACATTTGAGAAATTTCATATGTGAGAGAGAATGATTGTTTGTGTGAGAGAATAGTAGTGTGTGAGAGAGTTTTATTGAAATGGAGTGCAGTTTAAATTCTTAGTTCCTGATAGGCTTATAGCCTTTTCTCAGACAAGGCCCACCCCCCTATCAGCGGTACCTCAAGCATCCAAAATGAAAGGGAGCGTTTAAATAACACTTTGAATTCAACAAGTTTTGTTAGTACAATACCAAGGTCGCTATGATTTTTATGGTTATGTAACATCTTTTTCAAACTCAGTTTTTGTTTTTGGAGGTGAATGGCAACAACGATGGTATGAATCAGTTAGTCTTTTGTATGTAACTACTTAGTGCAGATAGTCTATTTTTTCTCGCCTGCGAGACAGTTTTACGCAACTGAGACACGCGTTGCTCCTGCAGCCAAACTATTAGTGGAAAACCCAAACGCGGTATTTTAACTTTATTGGTAGACGATTCGCGACGATTTCTGGCCAATGCGTAGTTTCTAAGTGTCACTATCTTTCCGTAGCAAGTCCATTTAACAAGCACTCCCCACCCAGCTTATACCTACCCATGCGTGACATAGTGGGCAATAGCGTCTATGTTGGGAGTTCATAAATATATGTATTCATCATATAATATCAGAATTCCGTCCAGCAACCAGATAAACCCACCAATAGCCCGACCGTATGCAAATACAGCGGTGCAAATCGCTGCTCAATCAATACCGACATAAACAAGTGAAATCATACAATGCCATTCTACTATCAATATCTGCTATTAAATATGGAATTCGTGTGCAATCCTCCCGTGGATTTAAGCGTAGATATGTCCCTTTCAAGATTCCGTGGTCATTTATTGTCTTGGACAATCCGTTTGAAAAATACACAGCGCATTGGAACACTATTAGACAAACGAAACTATCTCTGCGTAACCCCCCCTCCCTGATAGCACTGCTGTGACGCTTTCAATTTTATTCTGGTTTGATCGACAATTGTTTTATCCAATAGAAGGCACGACAAGCTTCCCAAAAGTTATTTACATGTGTAATTGAAAGCTTGGATTCACTATTTAAGGGCGAGCGTAACTGCAATACTTGTTATATCACGACAACTTTACGCGGGCATGCGCAGATGACGCATTTGGTTTGACGCGTTTGGTATGACGCAGTTGGTCTTACGCAATAAAACGGCGCGCAACTTTGAAGAGACTTTTTAGTACTTTTCCCCCGAAGTCGGTCAGAAGAGGACAACAACAGAGATTCTTCTAATCCCTGTAGCATAGATTCTGTGGAAGAGGTGCCTATCAATATGGGGAAGATATCCTCCTCGACATGTAAGTATTACTGCTTGTAATATTTAGAGTATATACATTCGTTTTTCCACTGCGTGCTATTGTCGTTATTTTTGTATTTGCATCGGTCGTAATAGACCACTGTTAGCCTGCTAATAATGCTGAACATATTTGCAAACACACTTTTTCAGACTCCACCTTGAATAACTACATGTATACGGCAAATTATATAGTACGTTCTTTCCGTTTATTTGTTATTTTCTATTTGGTTTAGCTATCTCATAGCTTAGAATGTATAGCTGACTGTATTCGGTTGATGACTAGCGATGGCTTCTACGTTGTGAGAAAGTAGCGCTTTCGTGACTTAGCTTCGTAGATTGTGTCTATGACCTTCAATATGCACTTATTGTACGTCGCTTTGGATAAACGCGTCTGCCAAATAACTGTAATGTATTGATACTATTGTGTTCGTGACGTTCCCGTAGTGGCTCGTGGTGGCCTGCTTTGTTAGAATTCATAGCATTCACAATGAAATTGCGTATTTTAGCGCTGTTCTGTTTGGTTGCTCAGTCGTAAGTTATAAACTCCTCAAAAAAAGTTCGGAAACGTTATTTCGGTCGATTATTCCTCCCCTTTAATAATACCAATTGGTATTGTATTTTATATCGTTGGAAAGCCTGATTAGTCACCTTTACAACGAGGTACAACTTGTAAGGATCGTGCATTCGTGGAATGAGCAACACAGCTAACCGTGTGGGTAGCGGCCCAACAAAATGTGCCAAAATCCCCTGCAATATTCTTCTGTTGGTATTCACTCTCGTTTTGAGTTGCTTGGTGGACTGGATGATTGCACTCTCCCACAGTAATAAGGAAAAAACAACACATATTGGCCATTTTTAAACTTTATTCATTTTACACTGTCAGGGACCTCAGTAGCGTGTGGAAGATCCATACGCAGCCACAACAGCTTGGCACCTCCTCCTCATGCTGGTCACCAGCCTGGTCACACACTGCTGTGGGATGGCATCCCATTCCATCCCACTGGCATACACCTGCCAGCACTTGAAGCTCAAAACGAGAGTGAATACCAACAGAAGAATATAGCAGGGCATTTAGGCACATTTTTTTGGGCCGCTACCCACACGGTTAGCTGTGTTGCTCATTCCACGAATGCATGATCCTTACAAGTTGTACCTCGTTGTAAAGGTGACTAATCAGGCTTTCCAACGATATAAAATACAAAACCAATTGGTATTATTAAAGGGGAGGAATAATCGACCGAAATAACGTTTCCAAACTTTTTTTGAGGAGTTTATTTTATGCCTCGATTTGCCGTGAAGCTAGAACATTGGTAGTGTTTTCCGATATTATTGTATTGTATTGTAATTTCTTTGTGCATAATGTACTCTATGGGGTATTAGTATATCCATGGGTGATGCTTTTCACTTAGGGAATGGAAAATATGTATTCAAATGTACTGTGTCCAGATGTGTGCAAGATGAATGTAAAATAAATAAGCAACAGTTGTGAAACACACTACAGAGTAATGCCATCCTAGAGCACGCAACAAAATATAACATAATGTAGCATACAGAAGAAAGTGTTTACTGAAGTACAAGAGTGAATGATTTCATATTTAGCTGTGTGTACCACAGTGTTATAATGCTTCTGCATTATGTAATTTGTTCCTATAACATGCTTGACCCTCCACCTCTGCCACTCCAGCAGTGCCCTCTACTGTTCAGAGTGAAGCCACTGCAGGACCAGATCCTTCCAGCATACTGAAGACCGTGCCATTGATGAGTGCATGTTGCCCACGAAGGCACCGCACAGGATGAAGCAGTATATGAAGGATAATGGTGAAAAAATGGCACACTTGGCATCAAACACTGAACTGAAACTGTGCAATATCAATGTTTTCATCCATTAAGTGATCGTAAGGTAAAATGTATATGCTTTATAAAGGACAAAAGGCTTTTTAATAATTTCTCGGAGAGGTTTTGGGTAGGTTATTGGACACCTAGATATCCACCCCCCTGTACTGATCCAAAATAATTCCCACATGAAAATGATACAAAGGTGAGTTCAATGAGTCAAAACGGTTGATTTGCACTGAAATGTATGATTAGTTTAAGATTTACAGCTATTCACATTTTAGCCAATTTGGATAGGTTTGGAGACCCTGGGTACATCAGGCTACACTGCTTACATTTCGTGTCATAGATCTTTAGTAGTTCTGTATATCACCCTGCGATTATTGAATGCTTGTGGACAAGGAGTTTATGATCCAGGAAATGTGTAGTTTTACCTGTTTCACTTATGTACCTCTCAGTATTTTGAAGAAATATATATTTTGTAGCATTTTTAGCAAAGTTTTGCTTGCATTTCCGGCACTTTATTTTGACCTTAAATTATGAAAATAAACAAATCTAAGTTTGTCCAAAAAATGGTACACCGGTTTTGTTTCATTTAAGCCATTTACCAAGTTTATGTGATGCTCACACCTGGAGTTATAAAGCCTTAAACAGAGTACCCCCATGATTTACCAAATATGCCATCTGCACTAAGGGGTTAAAAAGGATGTGTTGATAAAATCTGAAATAATTACTGATAACCTTTTTATAAAATGACCTCGCTTCTGATGCCATGCCCCTTCACCAGCCATAGTCATATCCTCCTGGTCCTCTTTGCATTTCTCCCCAATCACAACACTCACATTTATGGTCACATCCACCAGAGTTACATCTCTCTCACCCTACTATCTTCTCCCTGTCACATTCCTCTGCTGGTCACATCCTCTCTCCCGGCCGCATCCCTCTACCACTTCTCATCCCTCTACTGCTTGCTTCCCTTTCCCAATCTCTGTCCCTTTGCCATCCCAATTAATAACCCTCTTCCATATAACATCTTTTCTCCAATTCATGTCCCTCTTCCACACTTCGCCCCTCTCCCAATTCATATCCCTCTTCCATGTAACATCCTCCCCCAATTCATAACCCTCTTCCACAGTACATCCATTTTCTATATCACATCTTTCTCCAAATTCATATCCCTCTTCCACATCACATCCCTCTCTCAGGTATGTCTCCCCTGTCGCAGCCCTGGTTCTGTGCCCCCCAATCTCTACTCAGCTTCCTCTATCCCTCTGTCTGCTTTGCCTCATGCAAAGTATCTGGCAGGTTTCCATGGATATCTCTCTCACTCTCTCTCTCCCTGTCTCTGTGCTGCTTCTATGATAGAGTGGAATAGCTCTCTTCCTTCACGAGGGACTGTCTGTGGCATAAGTCATTCAGAAGTACACAGTGTTTCTGTGGCTGAAGTCATTCAGAGTTCTCTTTGAAATACACACTGTTTCTGTGGCATAAGTCATTCAGAGCTCTCTTTGAAATGCACACTGTTTGTGACAAAAGCATTGAAAAGGTTAAGAGAGAGTTAACATATTTGAAGTATCTTTGCAAATGTATTGAGTTTGATTTAAGGCCATTATAAAATATTTGAAGTATCTTGGGAAATGTATTGAGTTTTGATTTAAAATGGCCTTGTATGTAAAAGTGCCTTGGATTTGTGAGACATTTCCCAAATATCACAATTATATATTATTTTACTTTATTATATTACATATTGTATGTCACACAATACATGTTATTTCTTATTAACCTAATTCTTTGGTGTTTGTGAATTCTATGAGTCAGTTTGTTGAACTAAAATATACACATTGTTGGGTTTTTACCATGACAAGATATATTCCTTTTACACTTTTATATCCTGGGAGACAATTAGACACATAGTGCTGTGCCTAGTCATTCCAGGTGGAGGCACCATGCTAAGCAACACTGAACATAACACCCTGTCTTCTCAGGTTAGAAGGGACCTAAAAAGGGGGTTACATACACACTGTTTCTGTGGAGCAAGTCATTCAAAGCGCTTTTTGAAATACACACTGTTTCTGTGACAAACATCATTCAGAGCTCTCTTTCAAATGCACACTGTTTCTGTGATGTAAAGCATTCAAAACTTTCTTGGAAAAACACACTGTTTCTGTGGCATAAGTCATTCAGAGCTCTCTATGAAATACACCCTTTTTCTGTGATGAAAGTCATTCAAAGCTTTCTTGAAAAAACACTCTGTTTCTGTGGCGGAAGTCATTCAGAGCTTTCTTTGAAATGCACACTGTTTCTGTTCTGTAAGGCATTCAAAGCTCTCTTTTGAGTACACATTGTTTCTGTGGCATGCACCCTGGCAGAGCCAAGTACAGTTTAAAATGTGTGGACACTCAGTTTTGGATGTGTGATGTTTCAGAGATGGATGTTTCAATTTTCTCCTTCAAGATGAGTCATGTGATTCATAAAAACAAGATTGATGCCATGCCATTCATAATAAGCCTCTGTTGTACTGTAAATAAAGCATTTAAGATGTACAATCTGTTTAACTGTTATGGAGTTATACTGATGTAATTATGCTCTACCACAGCCAGATGACAAAAGAAGAATAAATGCTTCTGTCTCTATGTCCTCATGCACAAATCTTGTTCTGGGACAAACAAAATCAGTTTTTCAATTAGATAACCCACAAAACACTTTTTTAACCTCTGTCCAATTGTTTATTATTTATGACTGAGAACTATATGCCCTATAGAACTGCTTTAGTATTATCGCAGATGCAGACTTAATAACATAAGATAAGAAACTGGGGAAAATGGAATTCCTGACAACCATCTTGTTTTAGCACTTCCGGAAAAAACCCCCCAAAAAACCAAGCAATGTTTTGCCATTCTCCCTCCGCCATTAACCACTAGCTTTATCATGTCTCCCACTGCGGCCTCTGCTTGTACCCATTTCCTTTTTGTTCATGGAAAAAACACTTACGCCAAGCTGGATGTGATGTGGGGAGTGTGATGGATGTGTCTCCCATCTCAGGCCTGGTGGCATCGCAGGGCGGGATGGGGCGGCACCTCCCCCACACCCAAAAGGCAGGCACAAACAAAGTTGATTCACAGATGAGAGTGCAGGTGCTTTCGGCACCGGACCAGGATGCGTAATCAATGTGCCGAATGCCTCCATGTCAAAAGCCATCATAAATATTGAGAGTCATTACGGCACTTATCCTGGCTGAGGGAAGGGAATTTAAAGGAACGGCAGCTGCCGTCAGTGACCCAGTGGAAATGGCCGGCAATAAAGCCGCTGCTCCGGTTAAGTCTGGCGTTTGCACGGGTAGCCACTGGCCCCGTCATCGTTTTATCAGCTTCTTGGGGACTCAATATGTCCTCTATCTACTTCTCTCGCATGGGAAGATCAACATTTATTTTTGCTGTGGCACAGAAGGAGTAATTTTATGTCAAAGTAAATATTTGCTGGTGGTTATACCCCACTCTTTGAGAATCCATGGCCTTGATTTAATTTCCCAACTTTTCTTCTCATGTCACTAGGCTGATCCAGTCTGGATATGAATAACCTGTTTATAACACTATTGCTTACACTGTTCCATTCCATATATCAGGAATTTCCTCTCTGTGTGTTTGTGCAAGCAATAAACAGCAAAAAACAGCCAATATTCTATAAACTGTCTCAGCATGGTTTCAGTCATACAATGCAATACACATCATGGTTCATATGCTTAAGTCAGTGGATCTTTGGTCATTATAGACGTTGATTTGATGGGAAACATTCAGATATGCAACCAGAGACAGATGTAAGGCCTGGGTTGCATCAACACTGGTTTCTAACCTTGACTCACAAAAAAGTGTTTTGTTACATGTATACAAGTTTACATGTTCTATTAGCCAAACTAGTGTGCTTTAACTGGTGAAGAAAAACACTTGGATTTAATCAAAGTCACGTCAAAGTCAAGGGTACGGACAAAGGCTAATTAAATCCAGGCCCTTTAATACTCAGCTGTTGATGAATGTAGTACTGCATACTACATACATACATATTAAGTATGCTTTCTCAAGGACACAACATATGTGATGCTGTGATTCATTATAAATCACTTTTAATAGTGAACTGTGTTTTAGCAGGATTGCTAAAAGTTAATGATAGTGGGTTGAAAAACCTTTTAAAAGTGCCACAATACAATAGAAAATAGTGCTGTCCACAATAAATTACTTCTGTAATGTGACAGTTAAGTCCTCTAAGAATTTAGTAATCCGATTTCCAACAAAGTGGTGCTATCAACATGTCCCCTGCTTTCATGTGACTGAGTTATAATGCATAATGCCTATACTCAATATTGATTTGGTCTCAATGGTTTTGTAAGAATTTTGCAATACAATAAATACAATAGAATAGAATAACTTTTATTTTCCTGTGAGAGAACTTCAGTAGTTTCCAGCAATAAAAAAACATAAACATGTTAAATAAAGACATTCAATTGAATCAGGTGTTTCACAGTAAAGTGGAAGTATGAGTGGAGCACATACAGTTACATATACATACAGATAGTACAGCAGTTGATGTAGCTTTACTTGTAAGCAGCTTGCAGCACTAAAGAAATTGTCTGTGTATGTGCACTGATTTCACACAATGGATGCCCAGAATGTACCATTTACTAAAGGAGTTCCTGTGGTGTAGTACCTACACATGCCCTGTAACACATTATGCTCTGCACAATTAAACACATGTATCTACATAAACTACAGACTGGCTGTAACATCTGTAATTACAGTACACAAGTCACAAACTGGTTCAATAATCACAGTAAGGTCCATGTAAACAGTGTGTACATGGTATTGTGCTCAGCAATCGCTCTGTATTACAGGGATCACAGGCGCACTATATAAATGATTTGCTGTTGCTGCAGTTTTCTTCAAACCTAAACCTCTCTGAGCATGTCAGCTCTACACAAGAGCAGGTTCTGTAGCATGCGCCGGCACTGGGATTATGCTTCTATAGCCAAGTTGAGATATAACAGCTCATAAACTGTGACATGGCTGCATTCAGAATCTCCTGTTCTTGCGAGCTTCAGGGCTGGAGATAAATCAGCATTGCAAAAATAGCAGTTGCAAACGTCATGCTTCAGCTCATATCCAAGCCCAAGCTTGATGAACGTCCAGATCTCTTACGTATCCTCTTCTCCAGATCAAGATGTGCACAAACAACATCCTCTGTGAGTCACAAGCTCTTGAACACTAGCGTATTATGCCCTATTATTTTGAATGCACTTGCAATGCCATTTGCCTTAGTTCAACGCAATAATAAATGCACTTGTAAGACTACTCAACTTGGTCTATCTTTGGATGAAAAAGTTTACATTGACTATGTTATACTGCTGTACACACAGTATTTCACGTTTCATTTAAAATAGCTCTTCACAGAGAGGAACTGTCTTTTTTGCAACTTTATTCTCAAATAACAGTTCAAAACAACAGAGTAAGTGGTGTTGTATGGACATGTATGCTTCTGTTACTAATTGAAAAAGGTTCCAGGTCTCTTGTGTGTCCTTTTCAGAACTGTAGATAAAGGTACACACATACAATGGGTCTCGTTCACAAAATATGCATAGGATCAGATTTGATCATAAACTACGCTTATGAATGTTTCCACAATCATTTCAGCATTCATCTTTAATTTTTTATCTGAATTTGATCAACACAAAACAGTCAAAATCTATGTGTGTTTGCAAGCATGTGTAAAGGCATATACACATATTTTGGATTACACATACCATTTTGAATTTAGAATGCTTTATAATTTATGTAAGGACAAAACAAGAAAATAAGTAGTTACAGACCTCATGTTAACAACAAAGTGCTTAAAAATACAAGTATAGGCCTAAATAGGCTATTGTTTTAACTATATTAAAGCTGGAGTACACAACCTTTTCAAAGGTCGCATTCATAGTCAAAACATTTTAAAGTCATGACATCTGTCTGCCCTGCCCAAAGAGAAAGAGACACCCCCCACCCCACTGCTTCCAAAGACATGAACATGCAACCTTTGATTGGTTTGCGTCATGAGCCACTTTGTTTTTGAAAAAAATATTGGGCTGAATCACTGGTTTTAGAATGCAGAATTTGAAGGTATAAACACAGTGTATGGTGCTGGATGTCTAGCACAACAGTTATTTCTATGATTGCTACCAACTGAGCATGACCCCCAATATTCTTTTTTTAAAAATGTTGCGTACTCCAGCTTTAACTAACCTCTGACTAACCTCAAATTTTTCACTAGTTTTTATTCATATATAGTTTTACATTTTGATTTCAATTTCAGTTTAATTTTAGTTAAATTTAGTTAGTTTACTAGCTTTAGTTTAGTTTAGTTTTAGTTTTTTCAAAAAGTCTTGTTTTTATCTTTATTTAAGTTCACAATAGCTTTTCCTCACCTAGTTTTTGTCTTAGTTTTAGTTTACAATAATAACATTCTTGGGAACACATGTAATTCATTTCGGCTTTTTTGGCTAATCATATCTTGGGGAGAGAGCACGTCTTCAGGAAGCACATAGATGTGTTTGCAGAGAGCGATGAATGGCTGATGTTTGTACATTACCCTGAAGTCAGCATGCCTTTCAAATCATAATTTGATACACTTTGGATAAGCACAAAATCTAAATCTCCGCATGTTTTATGAATGCCATATTGGTTTTTCATAGGAAATTTTCTTAAGAACAAAAAACTTAAGAAATGCTTAGTGAATTAGGTCCAATGTTTTCTTTACAAGGTTACAAACTGACAGACTGCAAGATGAGCACAAGGCACCCGATGACTCACGCTTCCCTTGAGTTCAACACAATAAAAACAATAATTGAACCAAAAATAAATCCAAGAGTTTCCATTTACCATTTTATGCTGCACAAAACTTTGAATTACACTGTATACAGGTCAAGCTCTTAACACCTAAGATCTTAGTTTTTTTAGATAACAATAAAGAGTCAGTGGTATGGTGTGGACGTGCATTCTTCAAATACAAATGGAAAGAAAACACTTACTGATCATGGGATAGCAGTCAGAGTCAATCAAAGTTTGACCACTAAAAATATGGTCTACTGGTACACTGGAATTGTTTTTACTATTTTTATTTACGGTCCTGTTATCACTGTAAAACGCTTTTGTTATCAAAGTAAAAATGTCCTATTATCACTGTAAAACAGTTCTGTTATCAAAGTAAAAATGTCCTGTTATCACTGTAAAACACTGTTGTTATCAAAGTAAAAAGGTCCTGTTATCACTGTAAAACGCTTCTGTTATCAAAGTAAAAAGGTCCTGTTATCACTTCTGTTATCAAAGTAAAAAGGTCCTGTTATCACTGTAAAACCCTTCTGTTATCAAAGTAAAAAGGTCCTGTTATCACTGTAAAACACTTCTGTTATCAAAGTAAAAAGATCCTATTATCACTGTAAAACAGTTATGTTATCAAAGTAACTTAGAGTTGACTTAGAGCCATTTTACCAACCATGTATTCCATACTGTTCAAGCATAATTTACAGCTAAATCAAGTCCCACCCCCAACTCCTATAGAGATCCATTCAAATGCAGAGACGTTATCGCTTAGTACCACAAAATAAGATATCAAGAGTCTTTTGATGTTGTTGGGTCACAGACCTCAGGAAGTCATGGCATGCAATGGATATGCGACCAAATATAAAAAAATATTACTTTATTTTATATATAAATGCAGGGGTGCCAATAATTGTGGCACACGTGGTTTTGTAAAAAATAATTATTTATTGTTTTGTTTTTTTCTCATAATAAATTTACTTCAATTAAAGGTTGGATTTTTCTCTTTTTTTTCAGTGTGAGATTAAGCTAATTCACCAAACGGTGATTTTTTTATAACCCTTTTTACTCATCTTTGTACATTTTTTAAATAAATGGTATGTGAAAACATTATCAACGTGAAGAAATAATGCTAATTACTTTACAGGAATGAAACATTAATAATTTTAGACATTATTACAAAAACATGTTTATGTTATTCAAATGTAAGAGGCCATGGTTGCCATAGAACTGTTGGACCACCTCAGGAATGTGTCCAGTGGGCACCTTTTTAGACAATGAGTAGTCCAAGCTAATCTAAGAATGAACTAATTGTATTAAATAGCAAGATAAAGTATAATAAGCCACCATACAAGGGGTTCAGAGGAAGGAGCTGTAAGCGTCTTCTAAATTTTGTGATTTAGGCAACTTAATTAATACACACAATTTATAACTCATGCATAGGCACACGATAAGAAATGGTTATATACATACATTTCATATAAAACTTTTGATTTTTTTAAATAAACGAGGCCCCAGGTGTCAGGATTCTGTATTTTGTTTGTTTATTTGTGTATTTATATTTCTGGTTATGTTCTTATTTATTTATTTCTAATTTTTGCATTCAGTTTCATTTATTGTTTCACTGTTCCGTGTTTTCATTGCCGTCACTCCCCTGTCTTCGTCACACTTTTCGGGAGCCTTTTGTGATTGCGGTTTTTCTCTGTATTTCCTCTGTCATGCAGTTCCTTCTTAAATAATTATCTCATTGTATACAATACTAATTAACTAACTACTACAAACTGCTTAGATTTAGGTTTTGTACTAATGAACTAACTCATTAAAGTAATCTTAGTTTCTATCTGCAGCTGTCTCTCTTTCTACCTGTTCTATCACTGATCATCTTTTTTATTATTATCTTTTTTACTACAGCTGACTCTTGTTTCCTCTTCCCTTCTCTATTTGTATGCACTTGTCTTTTACTACCCAGTTCATGTTCAAGTCTGTTATGTGTGAGTCCAGTTCGCATATTACGTGTTACCTTGTTAGTCAATCTTCAGCTTCCCTCATTGTTTCCTTACGCTCACCTGTTTGTCATTTCCCTTCTCCATTTCCACACACCTGATCCCCATTGTATCTTGTCTCTCCCTGTATATTTAAACCCTGCGTTTCAGTCTGTTTCTTGTCAGAAAGTTGATCTACATTTCCTGTGCCTACACCTTTCTAAGCCAGTGATTTGTTAAAGAATGCCAAAACACCCTTCCGTATGACTGAGTTTGCCTTTACCCTTTTCGTTTGTTTGAGTTTATTTGGTTTTGATCTTTGTTTGTTTTTTTACTACACCTCTGCCTCTCCCTCTTGTGCCTTTGCGTGTTCTCCTGGTTTTTTGATCTCTGGACTGTTTTTGACTTCTTTTGACATTCAATTTTATACTGTCTCATACTCTGATCTACTGGCTCTTGACCTTGGACTGGAAATAAACGTTCCCTTTCTGATACATCCTGGTCTGCGTTTGGGTCCCTGTCCCGATCCTCACACCAGGGTTGCCAGAAAATTCAACACATCCTAGCAATATGTACTTGAGATGGGTATTTATATGGTATAACCATAGTGCAAATTGTAATCTTGGGTGAACTTTCTCACTCTAGCAACCCACGGCTGCTTCTTTTTTTAATTTTTTTATTTGTTTCTGATTTTTCCCTTTTTCTCCCAATTTGGTAGCCAATTGAACCCCTATTCTAATTCAATTCCCCCCATGTAGCAACCGCTTGAGAACCACTGCTACACAACCCCGTCAACCGGTATTAGTAGCAGGAAGGAGGGCGCCACGTCCTCTACAGGGCGCGGCTCCTCGAGCTCCTGACCGTGACCCCAACTCGCCCTGGGTCGTCCGTGCGCAGCGATTCTCTCCGAGCCCCTCCCCCCACCCGGAAGCGGCCGCCAATTGCCGCTTCCACAGGGCACCGGCCACGCTCGGATATGGCAGGACCGGGGCGCGAACCCCGATCCTCGGAGTACAACTCTTACCGTTGTACCACCGCGGCGGCTTCCACGGCTGCTTCTTAATAGAATATTTACCAGTGTCGACTAAAATAAGTATATTGCAGTTATTAGTGTTTAGGAGCATTTTTGACTACACTACACTGTAAAATGTTACCATAATGGCAAAATGGAAGTCAGTGACTTAAGTATAAACTGAAAAATGAATATTAAATGAGCAGTACTTTCAGATGTACCTAGATTTCCATTCTACATTACATTACAGTCATTTAGCAGACGCTTTTATCCAAAGCGACATACAGTAAGTCCATACAGAAAGGTCATCGAAGTAACTACAGAACAGATAGGAAAGCACATTCTTCCCATACAGTAGCAGCTATCCCTAGTAATGAACACTGAATGCAGTTCTCAGTGAACTGGGTACATCAGCTCTACTACAATTCTATTCTAACTATTATAAATTTGGATACACAGTTCAACAAGAACACATACCATGAGGTCCTAGATAAGTATTAGTCCAGTGGAGTCCAGTGGAGTCTGAAAAGGTGTGTTTTCAGGCCATGACGGAAAGCAGGCAGGGTTGGCATGGAACGTAGGGGAATGGGAAGTTTGTTCCACCACTGGGGAGCTAGGGTGGAAAAGGTAGACAGGGCCTGTCCTATTGGCTGCAGTGTAGGCCAGGGTCAGAACTTTGAACCTGATCCTGGCTGCAACAGGCAGCCAGTGGAGTGACCTCAACAGGGGGGTGACATGTGAAAATTTTGGGAGGTTGAACACAAGCCGGGCAGCTGCGTTCTGGATAAGTTGAAGAGGCAGGATGGCGCAGGCTGGTAAGCTTGCGAGCAGGGAGTTACAGTAGTCCAGGCGTGAGGTGACCATAGTCTGGACCAAAAGCTGGGTGTACCCTTGAGCAAAGTACTTAACCTGAATTGCTTCAGTATATATCCAGCTGTATAAATGGATAAATGTAATAAGATGTACGTAATAAGAAGTTGTGTAAGTCGCTCTGGATAAGAGCGTCTGCTAAATGCCTGTAATGTAATGTAATGTAACTAGCTTCAAAGTTATGGAGAGGTGATTAGGCAAACCAGAATTTCAATTCTGATTGAAAACAATAGCCATGACATGCTCCGCCTTCTAAGGAAGGTTGTTATGCAGGAACACCAGCATGGTCAATTTTTCAGGTCTTAGACTTGAATGGAGGGGTGATTGAATATGACCTGAAAAGCTGAACACTCATTCAGAAGCTACGCTTGTTGCAGGGATGGAAATAATCGTCCTGGCCAATTTAGCCATTCTTGGCAATGTCTTGTTCTTGGGCCTTCCATCACTGCAAAAGATGTCGATAGTAGGTATGGTCATGTAATGACAGAGTTCTTCAGGCACTGCTTCTTCAGCCTAGGATTGCCTTGGTGTCGTTCCTGTTGTTTTCTCATTGTGATGGTCTGCAGGAGCCCATGCCAGCCCTTTGGAGCTGTGGGTTCCTCTGTTGCTGTAGGGGCACAGGTCTCCTCTCCTGCTGCTGTGAAAGCCTCAATGGACATGATCTCTTGATGGTGATGACAACGGAGTTCCACAACACTGGCTTTTAACCCTGAATCCAGAAAACATGCCTCTCCACATGCCTCTGGTTCTGCACGCCATTTATAGGACTAAAGAAAACTCCATAGGCTTTTCTTGAATGTCACGTTAAATAACGGAAACTCTTGTTGGTTCGTCACTCGTGCTTGACATAGGCTACTGTGTGTCCAATCAGAAGGAGACTACAATATCCCGTCATGTAAGCCTAGTACCTACCCTTTCCGTAACGTGATTTGTAAAGTGTTTTGGGTTTTGTCATTGTGTTTTCTGACTTGCAGTTGTTCTCTGAAATGTCTTTGTGTTTTTTAACTTGTTGGTGTGTTTTCCGAAATGTTGTTGTGTTTTATAGCTTGTTGGTGTGTTTTCCAAAATGTCGTTGTGTTTTATACCCATCGGCTACCGTACAGCCTGCCCTGCCGAACAGATATATTGATTGAATCAAAATATCAGGTCGGAAGATTGGTGCTCCCGGGCGATACCCTCTACCTCTACCCTCCCTCCCTCCTGGTTTCCGCCGCAGCGGCAAGCACTGTGTGGGCACCGAGCCTTTCTATAGTGAAAAAATGCACGCCGCAAAAAATTGGCACTCGACAGTCGTGAGTCAGTCAGTGTGATGAGTTTCTTTGAGGCAGACATCAGGTATGTGGCCAAACAAAGTATAAATATACTGTTCATTTTAGTTTTATATTGATATTGATGTGCTTTAGGAATTGCTTGACACTATTTGGCAAGTAGGGTCTATCTATGCTTGAACTATTTAGCAGCTCAAAATGTGCCAACTAGCTATCGTTAACGTTGATACCTTTTGCTAGTAATGTGGGAATCAGTGGAATATGGTCAAGTTATTGTGTCCCACTTAACTTAAAAGAACGGTCCCATCGCACCACAGCAGTTTTAATGTTGTATTATTGTCTCGATGGTTAGTTAGCTAATGTAATACGTAACATGTGAGGAGAATTTACTCTAATACACAGCTGTGTTTGAACCAACCTCAGTCATGGGTTTGTTTTAAATACCAGGGTTTTTCCTACATTATTTGTAGAAAAATCCAAAAAGAAATCGCGACCACCAAAATGACAATAATTGAGAAAACGGCAAATAAAATCATATCCGAATTAATTTTATAAATTTTTTTGGGTGCAATATATATTGTACTCATCACCTTAAAGATGTAAGTACTAGGAGACTAGAAGAAGCATGGAACCATAGACTGTATGGAAATGCGGCTCAGCTATTCTGTGGCAGAGTACAACCTAAATCTTTGTGACAGCGACTCAGGAGAAAGACATAGCTTGCGCAGCGAGTTGGATGGAACACGCTCCAATTTTGAATTAGGCTACCTTTGAAGCCCTAACTTCGGAAAAAGTTAAAGTTTTAACCCGATCCAGGTTAGCGCCCCATACTATAGTGGTAGACGTATCGGTCCCAATTACAGTATTCATGTTTGTCTTAAATTGTAAACTAGGCTACAGCTTTAAGAAAAGGGTGCTATTAATAGCCCAAAGGGCTTACGACCCTCGTCTTGGGCGGCTGTGTGGTATAATGGTTAAGGAACTGGGTTTGTAACCGAAAGGTTGCAGGTTCGATTCCCAGGTCGGACACTGCCGTTGTACCCTTGAGCAAGGTACTTCACCTGCATTGCTTCAGTATATATCCAGCTGTATCAATGGATACTATGTATAAATGCAAAATAAATGCTGTGTAAGTCGCTCTGGATAAGAGCGTCTGCTAAATGCCTATAATGTAATGTCTTGCCACAGCCACAGACTATAAAATGCACCGTTTACAAGAAAATCATGTTCAGATACAGCTCGAAACAATTTTTTTTTTTTTAAACATTGTACAAATAGGCCTAAGCATTCGGCGTTTTCCATTGCTTAGCCTATAGCTACTAGCTACCTGATGCATTTTCGGTTTAGATGACACCTCATTTTTTTTCTACAGAATCTCTCGTAGCTATAAATATGTTAATGAAACAAAATATCTTACCTGTAGGCTATATGCAGCTACCACTGTGTTATGATTAACCCTGAAGAGTTTCTTGTTACGTTTCGCCAAAGTCCCGTACAGTCAACATTTCTACAGTGACCTATCGCATTTAGGGCTGAAATAACAACAGCAACGTAGACAATGTAAAAACACACATGGTGCTTTTGTACTTTTTAAAAATTATTTTTTAAACTTGTAGCTACACTTATTTTTTATTTCTGTTTTAGAGTGTTTATTTTTATATTTGTGCTATTTTTAATTTTTAAATGGCCTAAATGGTGTAATATTAAAATATTCCAAAAGCTTCAAGGACCTTTGATTTCTAAACCCAAACCCCTGAACACAACCCTACTGGTACTTTACAACCAAAGCCTATGGGCCAATGGGCTCTTTGTACTCCAAAAACTGTATTTACAGTGAAATTAATGCAAAAAAAAAAAAGCTGCTCGCGCACAACATGCACTCGCGTAGGCTACGTACGGCCAAAACCCATTCTCTGCCAGGAAAAACCCTGCCTGAATACATACATTTTAATATCCTTTTAACAGTGTCGCAAAAGTAGTCATTCCAGGCATATATTTACTTTATTATTTGCAAAAATTGCCGGCGTGCTCTTTTATGAATTTGGGCCCCTGCCCCTCTAACATCCTCTGCACGTGCCTGCTAAGATCCCAAATAAGGGATGCTATTTTGCACGTGTTATCATTTCACACTTTGCGGGTGATCAACTAAGAATCATTATGTAAATGACTCCAGCCGCAAACAACCATATCTAAATGAGAGATTTTGCATGTTTAGAATGGTTTCACTGTAAGTGAAAAGACTGGTAGCAATGTTGCCAGTGAAAAACCATTTAATGAATGGGAAAAAATATATAAATCCTGTTATTTTAGGGTACTGTTACACTGATCAAGCTGGCGGTTTATGATGACTGGATGTCTCTTACTTTCTGCCGAGAGTTACAGATGTTTGTCAGGACTGAAAAGATTGTAACGATGCTTACGACCACTACTCGTGCCGTTAGTGTCACATAAAATCACATTTCCATCTGATGATGGGTTTTATTTTTGATAAAGGTTTTATTTGCTTTGTTATTCACTGTTTGTTATAATAAATGTATTATTGCTTCTTTGATTCAAATACTAGTTACTCTTGTATTCTGTAACACGATTAGTTTCATGATTAAAAATGTATTTACTCTTACTGTTCATGATGTATATATCCACAAATTCTCTTTTTGTGTGTTTTGAGCATTAGCTAAAAACGCACATACACGTCTTGCAACAATGACAGCTTTCATCTTATCGATTGTGTGTCTTTTAATGCCTGCTTTCCATTTGTACTAAAATGCACCCGCAAATACCTTTCCCAAACTCACTTTACACGTGCTAAAGAAATTTATTTGCATGACCTCCCACTATTTCACAAAATAACATTGGGATGCCCAATTTTTCATATTCATTCAGGCTAAACCACAAAAACTGAAAATCCATATTATATTTCATTTTTAATATTTTTCTCGTCATTAGTTTAGATCATTTTTTGGGGGCGGCAACACTTTTACATGTGACTTTGTACATTTTTAAAAAATCAAACCCTAGGTGTCTTGTGCTTCTTTCTTTCTTCAGAGTGGCTGAAACTGCATTTTGCTGCTCAACAAACCTGGACAGCATGGCATGAGTGGAGCCCCATCTAATTACAACATCCTGGATGAGAGTGCTGAGAGAGATTCTGTTCAGTTTTCTTTTTTGCAAACTTCCTTCTTCTCATCCAGCTGTGATTGAAGCCCTGCACAATACTATGACAAGCTCGGATTGCAGCATCCAACCTGTCAATTTTCAATGTTTTGCCAATTGACAGATTTAGGTTATGACCAAAGCAGCTCATCCATGTAACTGGCTCAGTGAAAGCTTTCTTCACATTAGAACCATTGTCCATGGTGACAGCCACTACTCTGATCATTTCAATTCCCCACACTTCCAGAAGATTCTCAAAGGCTGATATTTTCAGCCGTGTGATCCTCTGGCATGAACACACTCTCCAAACAAACAGATTTCACCTCAATACAATTTTACAGAAAAACTGTTCAGTGGAAATACAAAAGAAAACTGGGCAAAACACCAGGTGTGAACCCCCAAAAAGCAAACAATTGAGGTAAAAAAAAACTCCCCAGAAGGAAGAAAAACACTCAAACGTTGGCGAGAAAAACTCCCATTGAGAAGAAATCTCGGGAGGAATCCCACCCTCCACTGGCCGGCCCAGTGCAGTAGTTAAGATAGAATGAATGGTAACAGAAATATAATGAGGGATCTGGCAAAGCAAACTATAAAATAGACTGGGCAGGTTACAGTCAGAGGTAGTTAAATGATCTGGTCCAAGCAGAGAGATGTATAGTAATATGCAATTCAGAGGGGCATAGTGATGTATCTAGGCATTTATTTATTTATTTAGTCAGTCTGTGTGTTTCTAATGTGTCTTAACTATTTAGCAATTTGTACAAGAAACTTGAATTTAAGTAAGATAGGTTAAATGTAACAGAAGATCTCCTATTAAACCACTCGTGGGCGCTAGACAGAACAGTAGCGCTAGTGATGCTAAGATCAGTGCATGGACATTGTCCTTTGTTTTTTTAAAGCAGGTTTTCTTTAAATATTTTGTGCTGTACATTTTGGAATAACATAATGGATGATGTTCCCGCAGGTAGAATGTAAGGTAGGTAGATTGGCTGCATTTCCACACTCCCTGCATATTGTGGAGTCATTTTCAATAATAACCCTTATTGAATAGGTTTTTAAAAAAAAAAAGTGTTGGGGTTAGACATAACTGACTGTCACAAAAATTACCCTACAGTAATGCTGGAGAGAAGCGTCTGCACTTGTGTAGGCTAAGCGTTATTTAAAAAATAAAACTGCGTCCACTGTTGGCCAGTGCACTGTAGGTTATAAGAAAATGTGATGATAACAAACGACAGCAAGTCATCCTCAGTGATCAATTGATGTAACATTAGGGGATATGAATGGCACAACGGACAATTCAAAGGTTTGTGTTCAATTTTATTTAACCACATTAGAACATATTTATTGGTTTCCATGCATAGAAAAATAATAAAAATGAATAAATTGATTTTCATCATGATGTTGATCTCTAGTCCTATATGCATCCCTGTGCAATGCACAACCATGTAGTCGCATCATGTGTGTCTTAATCAAAGAGGAGCGTGACATTAAATTACTTTAAACACTGCCAGTATTATATTATTTAGTTAGGGCAATGACTGCAATATTCTTGACTCTTGACAGAATACCTTTGTGACATCATCAACTACCATGATATACAATACACATTCTGATATTACTATTTCATATGTCACTATCACAATACCGTCGTACTGGTATACCACTACACCCCTAATTGCACTATGGTATTGAAAAAGGCAGAGAAGAAAACAACCATCCCATCTCCTCTCGATATAAAAGACTGAATCCTGGAAATGTGTTCCATGCTTGCCATCATTTTCACAAAGAAAATGAAAGCCAGAGCCAGCCCAAGAGAGGAGAGGGCTTTATCAGGTAGGTGGCATAATGGTATGTGGAAAGGTGCAGCAGCAGCAGCACAGGTGCTTGATGTAAAAATAGAGGGCCAAGGGATACAGCCTCATTGCGCAGAGAAGATGCAACAGTCTTCTCACGTCTTGATTGTGTGAAACTAGTATTGTGAGTCTGAGAAAAAATACAGGGATGTGATGAATGTGCATTGTGTGGAATACGTTACTTTGCTCCTCCTGCCCCAATTTAACTTTGAGATGTGATATGTTTGCTCTCTCGCTCACAAAAAAACAGCCATTAATTTAGTAATACCCTATATGAAGTTGAGCAGTACCACCATAACATCAATGTAATACCCTACACACGTCTTAAATCACAAGCATATGTAGTTGCCAAATGGAGAAAGCTGAGTCAAGTTTGTGTAATTACACAACCCCATTCAAATGTAAACAATACTGTTATGCTTTACATATATTAATTGTATTTAACACATAGTAACAGATAAGGATGGGTTACTTCATGTATTATAGCTTTAAAAGAGTGATTGTGTAATTACAAAATCTTATACCAGTGTTACAAGGCTCTGTGTTGTGAGGGTTGTAATTTTTTTGTATCTTGCTATAAAAATTATCTTTTATTGTCATGGTTCGTGGGTTTTTATTTTCTTTTCTGTTGCGGTTCTTGTCCTTATTTCCCGATTGAGAATCTATCTGATTTTTTCCACGTTCTGTTCCAGGGTTTGCTTTCCCTCATCATTGTTTTCACCTGTGCTTCTACCTGCGGGGTATTTAAGTTCCTCACTTCCGCTTCCCCGGTGCTTGTTTGTCATTCGACATTGCATTGAGCCAGGTATAGCCAGGTACTAGCAACCTCGTGATATTAAACGCTGTTTATGTTCACGGGGGACTTGCTATTAGCTTTTAGTTCAGGTATAGGTATTATTCCTCCTGTTGGCGTTCTGTGCTATTTATTTTATTCTTTGCTGTTCTCTCTGAGACAGTTTTCTTTATTTGTTTCGTTTAGGTTTTACATCTTTTCGGCCGCCCGAACTCATGTGCCGAGGTTATTTTTTTTTTTGCTAAGTTTCCCGTTTTGGCTCCAGTATTGAGCTCGGGAGATTTAGTTTGTGTTTCACTCGTTATTCGAGTTCACCCTATTTTAGTGGGTTGATTTTTGTTTGGCTGTTTAGCCACAAGGAAGTAGTTTCCTGTCTTTTCTTTTTTTGTATTAATTATATTGTTATTCCCTTTATTGGTCCTCACTGCATGAGGGATTTGTGTCTGATCCCCCTACCTTCGCGTTTGATTATCCGCCGCTAAAATTCTTTACATTTATATTTACCCTCAAATGATTACGATTTAGTAGGCATCAGAACATCAGTCTCATAGAATTTATTTTCTTTTTTTAAATTCAAAATATTGTTCTGCTTACATGGTATTTATTACTGATGAATGCAATAATAATAATATTAATAATACATTAATTCTATAGTTTGCATAGCAATGTGGATATATACTCTTGGGCTTGCAGATCTTATAAACGTCCCTGTTTTAGAGCTTAATCCATTTCCCAGCAACCATTTGTCGAAGGTCCCCACATCAGCTACTCCACTGTTTCCCTCATGATGGAATGATCAGTTGTGGTACGCCTTTCCCATTAGCATTTAATGACACACATTACCCATTTTCTTTATCAGTGTGACAACTAGGCCTGGCAATCCATTTAAACTGAACATGTTCAAGTTACACGTTCGTGGAATTCATGAAGGGCATAGAAGATTCATGCGCAAGTTAGCCCCTCCATCAGTCTTTTTCTGGGAAGCCATCCGAAAAAGATTAAGGTGACATTTAACTAGTACAATCTGATGACATCTCTGGACCTGAGGCATGTCCTCTGCCCACAGGTTTAAGGCATTTATAAATGATGCTCCACAAGTCCGGAAGCATCCATCTTGGCACTGAACAAGCATTCTGATCAAATGGTTGCAGGGTAAACCAAAGATAAAAACTGCCTCTCTCCCAGCAACTTTTAAATATTAAATATATTTCCATGAGACTCACACCTCATAACATGTCTTTTTTTCATTTAATTAATGTTTTAAGTAATATAAATGGTCTAATTGTTGGTGAAACAAAAGCTGCCGTGACAATTATTTTGTTGTTGGGGGCAGGAATAGGTATGGTTGTTTGTTAATAATCATTATATTTAAGTGTGATCAATATTCTATTACATATTCTATTAAAATTACAGAAAGGTTTTAGCTTAGGTGAATCTTTGAATTATATATACCTCCAGGGGTACAATATCTGTACCATTATGTTTTCTTCAGGTTAAATCGAAGCAGTGCATACTGTAAGTTTTCAACATAAAAAAGCCAGGTTACTCACATACATAAAGCAGGCACTGTATTCATTTTTAAAAATCTGTCTTCTTAGCAAATTATTGATGTAACAATGATACCAAGCTATAGCTTAAACTTTCATATGTTTCACGGAAACTAAAGCCATATGCCGAAGCACTGTTGCCATTGTTTCCATACATTCGTTTAAATGACTTAGGTCTGGTGATCCAGCTGGCTACACTAACGTCCTTCTGGTCCCAGAGAACAAATTTAGTTTTGGGTTTCATGGGCTACCTTGTGGTAATGCTATCAGTCTGAATCAGGAAACATTCAATGCAGGGCTATGTTCAATAATAAGGATGTGAATTAATTAATTATGTGTTTACATGAGGATAAAGGGTATGGAAGATAGTTTGTAGTTTGTAAAAAATGAGTCTGCATTCATTGTAAATATTTTTGTGAGACACCTTGAAAAGTGCCAACCCCTTTGCACTGTACGTATATGAGCAAGTGCTTTACTATAGGCTTAATTCAACAAGTATCACAGTCATTTCTCACAATGCAATGTACATATACAGTGAATGCTCAATAAAATGTTTGAACATTCTTTGTTGTCATCAATTCTGAATTCTACATTAACCGTAGTATGTGGATGTCGACATATTCAATATGTTAAAATATTCATATTTCCCTGATTGTTCACTGCAGGTGCTATAGGCCTGCAAAAATGTGTGTCCGATTCACTAACAAGGAAAATAATTCACTAACACAAAATGTTTCTATGGAATAAAATCACTGTCTGCCTATGGCCTTAATACATAAGCAATTCTTTCATGCATATGCAAAACCAGGATGAAAGCACTGAATCTGGGAGGGAATTTTGCAAATGGGGTCCATTAAATATTCTATTGAATTTACTAAGGCCAATATCAAGTGCAAAGCTCATATTTGTGGGGAAATTTGAAAGACTTTTTTTGGGAATGAAAATGAATGAATCTCAATAAAGGGATTCATGCTATCATCTTTCCCCAGAGAGAGACTAAAAATGAATTAATGAATAAAAACATGTAGGAAATCTATAATGTAATTCAAAAGATATGAGACGGAACACTCATAGCTCACTGTCAGATACTAGCTTAGTTTACATGACTTGGTGCTTGGCCTTCACAACCAGCATCCGTGGGGAGGTGAAAACACCTAACTAAGATTTGTAGAATTGGGCGTTACCAAGATCTCTCCATTTGAAAAAAAACTGTTCCCCATAGGGCTTTGGGTCTGGAGATGGCAGGCTGTAAGACAGCCAGTGAGTGTGTAGGTAAGAACAAGTGAAGATGTATAAATTACTTATAAATTTGACATAATTTTCTCATAAATTTTGCCATTATTTAATGAGTTTTATTGTGCGTACATTATTATGTACAGTAAAAGCAGGAATAGCTCACCAAAGGTTCACCCAATACTGGTCAGATTCCTAACAAATACCAAGTTATAATGGATTTTATTATAGATTAAATTTAGAAAATGGCTTGTGTTTTCTGCTGATATAAACAAACAGAAGTCAAGGATCCTAGTCTCACTGTGACTACTGTGGATTTTAAGGTAAAGAGATTTAAGAAAACAGTCATGTGAACTGCCCCTTTAGTAGCCCTCATTTATCCTTCAGTGGTAGGAAATCAATCCGTACTAAAATGGCTGCTATTTATGGGCTGATTCACTCAATGGTCTCTTGCCCAGGAATGCAATAAGGGGACATACCTACCTGTTGCTGTATTTCTTTAGCCTATTCAAGTGGATCACTTTCTGTGTTTTATTGCATACACCAGGGGTAAGGTTCTGGAGTGGCAGAGTTGTTCCTGGGCTTTTTTCTAATTGAGTCCAATGGTCAACAAATGGAGCCAAAACAGAAACATCTTTGTCACTTCAGGACCATGGTTGCTTACACTATATTAAAGCATTTTTAAAATGCACTGGCATCATGATTTCCTCAGCTGTTTCTTTGGTGATAGTGACCTGCATTATTATATGCTGTTACATCCCTGCAGTTTCTGTCTGTGGGGTTTACATGACATGTGGGCAGGGCCAAGCTGATCCTCCTGATTGAATCAAATGATGATCAGCTGTGTAATCTCTATGCCAGAGACATGGAGGAAATATTGGAGGTCCAGATGCGATAGATGAGGAATCTTAAAGTGTTCAAATGAACACCACTAAAACGGACAATAATCCGTAGTGGACGGGGGGAAATAAGGAGAACACAAATAACCTTGCGATAAAAACGAGGAACTCGATATCCGAGAAAAACAAAAGAAATAAGCAGTCACGCTTATCTAACTCCCGTTTGTGGATCGAACAAAAAGAAAGGAAGGAGAAAAACCAAAAGACACCTAAAACTTAGGGTGAGAGCACTCGTAGGTTTGAGTGGAAAACAAAGAAACAAAAACCTCTGCTCTGAATTAAGAGCGAAAAAGCGCACTTTACTTTTGCTAAATTGTACTGCTAACAAGTTCTGTGTTGTATGTGTATGATGTGAACTACAATAATTGTTTGTTTATTGAGCGGTTGTGTAATTACCTGCTTTACTAATTCTAGTAAATATGTCCTGTTTTGTTGCAACTGACTGAGATGACATTGAACAATATTTTTTTGTTGTTTTTGTTGCACCTATGACATTAGTAAATCTGGCCATGTGTAATTTATTTCAATAACAAAAATGTTAATTTCCCTTATAACAATGGCAGCTGGCATCTCTGCTATTGATAGATAGAGCTGTGACACCTATGGTTGTTTACGTGTAGTGGATCAACCATTCATGTCAGCTGATCATAAAGTTATCTTGAGTTTTCCAAAATCAATTAAAATAATGATCATTTGTAGTTTGGGGGGGGGGGGTTCTTATGTATATTAATATTAATATAATATAATATATGTTTATATTATGTAAAAATGTAGCTATATCCAAGAGTTTACTTACACAATATTTACAAAAATGACTATTGTAATTCATTATGTATGTAGCCTATGTCTTGAATTAACATGAGAACATAGTCGGCCTACATTATAATTTTCTAGAGATGGCTTGTTGCAGTTCTATGCAAAACTCTCCATAACTAGTAAACATTATGTTATGGAGCTAGCGGTAGTTGACAGCTGTTGTTACCAAGTTCCCAGCCACACACACACACACACACAAGAAAAAAAAAGCGAATTCACTCGTTTTCGATAGCTACTCACTTTTCCAGCCTCATTTTATAGATTTTAGATTACAATCGTTAGCCACGGTACGTTTTAAAAACATTTTAATAACACTACCAAGACAATTCGGTGAGCAAAAAAAAAGTAATTGTGTGTGTAAATGCTAAATATGCAATAAAAAGGTGGTAAAAGGCGTTTACATGCGTTTACCCTCCACTACATCCTGATACCAATCAAGCTAAATCTGAGCCAATAATATATATTTTTTAAATTACGTTATTTTCACAAATGCTGGACCAATATGCGTCTGACAAAAGCCTGCGCCAGAAGACAGCTGGATGAAAAACTGGCCTATCCCGCTCAACAATGGACCGTCTGGCCGCCCTATGTGCAACTGGCACGTCATAAGCCGTCAGGTGTCACTTTGGGTAGTACTGACCTTGTGTGCGGCATTCAAATGTTCTCTGGCCTAATTATACCTCATAAGTACATCCCAAATGTGTTTCCTTTTGAGTTTCCTTTGCCGTTGTAATGGTTTCTTCAGTGACAGCTACATGTCAAGGATGCAGGAAGCAGGCAGCTGACTTGTGTTTGAGACACATTCTCTTTAAAAACAGAAACACTTTTTAATTAAACATGGTGTTGCTGTCATTGCAACCCCATTATTTGTTCCAGTGCATTGGGAGGCACAGAAAGGCTAAACTACACTTAACAGTACTTAGCTTACTGGCATATAATGTGCCTGCCAGTTTATGCGGTAGTTGTGTAGACCACTTGTATACTTATCAATGGCCTTTCTGCATTCATCAGGCTACACAAAAGGGGACAATTGGTGCCAACTTGAAAATTATTTGAACAGATGCCACTGCCAAAATTATTTTATTTATTATATTTATTTTCTGGTTGTACTATTTCTTTCTATGCTAGACTTATGTTGTTCATACCCATTACATTTTTAACACGTCTGTCCATTTAAACCCACCCTACGTGACAGAAATCACTGATACTTCAATTCTGTTTTCTGTCACTCCAGTAATCCTCTGACAGTTTTGAGGCTTTACTCCAAACAACATTGGCTGGATCAAAAAAAGCCCATATAATCAAGCTGGCAAGAATTTTTTGGAACACCGCTTAATTTTTAAAATGTATTTATTCTCAAAAGCTTCCCTTTGCATAATTCCACTAACCTATCAATCATGTTCTGACACAGCCAGAGGATGCATTCTCACTTTAAATGGAGGAAACATGGGAGTTTGTGGAAAATGTAAAAAAAAAAAAAAAAAAGATTGTACACAATGTGGTGTGGATACCTGAAGAAAGAATATTAAAGATGTAACCATTCTGAAATGTGCCTACAGTCATGGTGTGCAGTTATTATTATTATTATTATTATTATTATTAGGTGTGGTTGTTATTCACCATACTTATTATTATTTCACCACCTTTTGAGAACCTATCTCCTCCTACACCATTCCCACCATCAACACCATTAATACCTCATATTATACCTCTATACACCCTCCAGGTTGCTATTACTTTTTACCTTTATACCATATACACTTTTTCAGATAATTTACCTTTTATCGCCCAAAAAATGAATCAATTGGCACATTTTGAAAACCGATGCAATAGAATGTGGATGCTGTAATATTACACTGCTTATGATATCACAATGCCTTCTTCTACAACACGGTTATGACCCAACAATACTATCCCAGATGATTTGACTTTATCTTTTTGTGGTTTCATCACAATTAATAATTTTTTTGTATCACTCCCAGGTTCTTTAGACTACTTACCACAAAATATCACCATATTTTATCTTCTTTAGATCCCTTTATATCGCATTACCACTTCATACCATTTCCACTTTTTATTTACCACCTCACACTATTCCATAACCTATTATCATCTTTCTATACCATTTCCAGCAATTAATATCACTGCGAAGCAACCACATATACAATTTCTTTAGGAATTGTTAATCTAGTTATTATTATGATTATTATTGTTATTATTATCTCTCTAGCTCACAGTTCTGGTCTACTTGAAAACATACACTAAAACTGGAATAATATCAAAAACCTGTTTTTTCATCTTCCTTTTTTCTTTAAAAAAACCCCCAACAGCCATAAAAACCAATCTGTGGCTCAAAAACCAAGGTTTAAATCAAACCTTGCCAATTTTGGATTTGGAGAACTGTTACTCCTATACAACATTCAATTTGCAGTAAAATTGCAAGCACTCTGTATGTCATGAGCTGTAATGTTTTGCAATGGCTGCTCTGAAAAAGGTCAATTATTAAAATAATAATTTTATAATTAAGTAAAAATTATTTACACACATATACACACAGGTATGTATGTTGACATACATACATTGTAGAGCATGAGAGAGTTAGAGAGTTGATAGTTTCTGCAGAGCATGAAGCCCATCCAGACTCATAATTTTGCCTACTTTGTAGAGGCTAACATTATTGAGCAATATGTGTCGCCTGGTCTTGGACATTCCAAGTTTCTCTATTTCTACTCCATGCCCTGGCAAAATATGTGCGCAACGGATAAAGTTATTTACCCAAGTAAGACCTGTTCCTGGATGAACATCCCTTATTGTTCCAAAACAACATTCTTATTAACCAATCATTGGCCTCTGAAAGCATCAGTGCTGCACCAAACAACCTTCACCTCCTGAACCATTTCAAAATTCTGCCCCGGTTTCCAGAAGGTTACGCTATTTTGTGCAATATAGCTCTGAATTTCTGTATCAAACTTGAACAAATCATAGATTTAGTTCACGCATTTTAGTTCCATCATTCAAATATATGAGCACTATTAGTGGCTTGTATTTGTAGCTGATATATTGCAGTACATAACTGAGCAAAGAGAGTTAACAATGCACTATGCAGGATTTTTAGCCTTGCTGTAGTCCTGTGTTTACAATCAAAAACATGTCAGATTGTGTAGACCGGAAGATCCAGGTTTTGCATCAGACTCTGTACTCAGCGGTCAAATAACTTGGATCCTACTGCTAGGAACTCAGAGGTCTTGATACTTGTTCTTGGAGTTACAAATTCAGAACTAACTCAGAGACTCAGAGGTCTTGAGACTTAGAATCTATTTTAGAAACTCAGAGGTCTTGGGGCTTGTTCTCAGAGCGGCAATTTCAGAAATAACTAACTCCGAAACTCTGAGGTCTTGATACTTAGAATCTATTGCTAAAACTCAGATGTCTGGGGACTTGCACTCAGCCCTGAGTGAGACGCAGGGGTTCTGACTCCGAGACTCAAGCATACATACCACAGTGCCCGGAACACTGCAGCTCAGATCATATACTCTGGTTAAGTAATTGTGGAGCTGGAAAAGGGTTGAAAAGAAAGATGCAGATGATGTGAAAACATGATAGTTTATTAATGACAATAATCACTGGTTAAGACTGTGAGAGCAAATATGAACACATTCAATACCTATAGCTAAACACGGGATAACATGCTGCTAAGGCAAATAAATATGAACAAGTTCACCAACAAAGTATATAACCAAATGATTCTGTACGGTGTGACTATGGTACCAAGAGAACTGTTAAGCAGAATCTCCCCGAATGTCCCTTTGGACTTCCCTTAAATGCAGTCCTGAGCAGGCCTTCCACATTCCACAATTCCCTTTGCTTGTCCAAACTATGCAGTTTCTCTTCCCCCCTCTCCTCCAGGAAGAAAAAGAAAAACTGCATAGTCTACTCCCCCCCGATCTAGTGATAGTAATAAAATACTTTGCACGATGGCGTGTGATCTTATGATTTTACCTATCATTTATCTAGATACCAGGTGAGGTCCAGGTGATGGCCACTCTATGATCCAGACACTTATGTGGACAAGTACATCCCTGATAACCTACAATCTTCCTTCCAAACACATTTTCTATTCCTATTTATTTTGCCCTCTCCAGTACTTTCACATACCCCATCAATAAAGTTGATGAGGTAAAACATTAAATATATTTTCTTTGTACCGTTTTCAATTAAATATATGTAAAAAATAATTTATTTGCATTTTACATACTGTCCCAACATTTTTTGGAACAGATCTTTGGCCATATAGTGTATGTGCTAATATTGACCGAGGATCATCATCACATCGTCCATCCTGGAAATAGATTTGCAAATGTTGATCCTAGGCATATTTGCAAATGTTTATCCCGGATGATCATCACTGTGTTGATCCTGGATAGATGTAGAACCATACTGAACAATGCAACACAACAATAGAATACTTTTTTTATCTGTCACTGGAATACAAAAAATATTGTTATATAGATATATAACTGCCAAAAAATACAAGCTGTCATGGAAATAAAATACTGCACAAAATAAATAACTGCCAAAAATACAAGCTGTCATTGCCAAATAAACACCACCATTAACATTTCAAGTTCTGGGGTGCGTCCCAATACTTGAAAAATGCATCCTCCTTTCCTTCACTACCACCTCTTCTCCTCCGTGCCCAGGAAAATTATCTTTGTGTCATAATCTAATGTTGTTGATTATATATTAATTACATATTAATGGTTACATATTAATTAATGTCTCAATGCAAAATGTGAGGTACATTGTGTACTGTACATGCAACTACTTGTACTTGAAATGCACAGGTTGTTGTGCATACTTTCTTGTAGGAGACAAGTGGAGGAAAGGAGGTAAGGAGTGAAAAATATTGGGATGCACCCGGGGGCTGAACGTTTTAAGTACAAGTAGTTGCATGTACAGTACATAATGTATTTCACATTTCGGTTTGCGTTGAGACATTAATCAATTTGTAACTATTTGTAAGTAATATGTATGTAGCCAAATCAGCAACATTAGATTATGACACAAAGATAGAGGAAACACAAGTGTAGTCTTTGCAAAAGTATTTTCTCGGAAAGCGTGACGTATAAATTATCCATAAATTATCCATCTGCCACATGGCGGGTACATCCAATTTTACTCTTAAGCGCATTAACATAATATGACGCTGACTCTTGACTGAGCAAGGACGTTCCATTTGCCTCGAATGTATATTGCCTCGATTCCTCCATCTTCCTATCTAATCCTTGCATCCTTTCCTTGCGTCCTCCATTGGGTGGAGCTAAGGAGCGAAAAAAGAGTTCAAATAAGCGATCGGAATTACCCCCAGAACTTAGAAGGATATTCTACTTGCCTAAATCATATCGGTGTGCCACTGTATAACTACAAAATCAAAATCATATTCACAACTAGAGCATTTGCAGGCAATCCGCTGGGTATTGTTCTGAACAACACCTTTTAGCTGTCACTACATTCATCACATAACACACACACTTTTGCTTCTATGACTTTCATAACCTCCAATGAGTGTTCCTCAATTTTGCTATAAATCTCAGCATTATGTTTGCATGTTTGCTGCTTTGGCACATGGCTGTGTTCTGATAGACGTGGATCAACGAGTAGTTTTAAAATGAGCACACTAATTTTGCCCCTCCCATGAACAACACAATGTGCATGCATATGTGTATAGTGTTAATTTTATAAAAAAATGTCTCACAAATACTTATTCTCAATTTTATAGCTCCTGCTTAACCTACAGCAGCACTCACTGCACTGTGTGTGGTCTGAGCCAGTCTTGGGCTCTCCACAAAGTACCCTCCAGAACACATGGGTAACATTTCTAAAAATATGAGAGGACAAAGCCTTAGATCTAATAAATGTTCTTCCACTTACAAAAACACACATATTTCACCTAAGTGAAACAAAAAAAAAAGATATTCATCATATACAATGGGCCATCGTAGTGACTTTTGACTTCAATAACCTCCAATGATTGATACTCAGAGCAATTTTCTATGAAACTCAGAATTACTGTTTGCCTTTGATCATAAACAGTAAAGGGCTTTTTTTGTGTTACATAAAAATGTAGCATTTGTGTTTTTTTGTCTGTTGATTGAACCCAGGAGTTAAGTTTAGAGTATGTCTAAACAATGACTGCTGGGTATTTCACTTGTTAAAAGTGCCACTTGCAGAGCATCGCACAATTGGCTTTGTGTCACGCAAGGGATATATGGGAGTCAGCACGGAGTTACTCTTGTTGGCCGTATGATTGGGTCTCCGCCGCCGCTTTGAGCATGCTCGTCCTATGGCCGCGGTGTGAAAAGAAGCAGCTGACACCATGTGTTTTGGGGGACGCATAGTTCGCAAATTGGACATTCCAAATTTCGGTGGGATTGGAGATGCCAAATTACATTTTTAAAAAGATTGTCTAAGCAACTTATTTAAATTACTGTTTTTGTTTGTTAAAATGCTTATTAACTGATGAAAAGACTTGTGTAAGAAACAAGAAAAATAACTTTATAAACATGTTGTTCAAAGACAAAGTACAGTTGGCTCAATTAAATCTGGCAAAACTTCCAAATAAAAATAGGATGCAATAATCAATTATTCAATGTCGCAGAAGCATGAATGCAAGATAAATATTTTATGCTGAAATTTCTCATTGCAGTTGGGTAGCACTGCCAGCTGCCATAATTACTGTGCTTGCCTGGTCATTTCATCCTTGTGATGGACGAGCAGTTCTGTTTCAACAGCAATAGGAAGTCAAAATAATGATGGGTTTGGATTACTTTCCAAATGCAAATGATCAAATCTATAAACACCATGGGTAAGAGAGGTAATATATGGACTACATGTATGGACACCATTGGTAATATATGGACTGCATGTCAGTAAGGCAGAATCTTGTTTTTTTATTCATACAGTAGCAGGATTATAGCACCAGCAGTATTCTTTTTCATGTTTATTTTTGTATTACTGGGTGCCAGATACCTCACAGCATACATACAGCATTCTTATGAGAACAGAACACATTATCTATAGCGATGCACTCCAAGGATATAATGTGTCGTTTTTTGCATCCCTTCAACTCCTTTCTCTTTTTCATCTGAGAAAATTTTGAGAATTGTCTGTCCCCTGCCACTGCCACACTTTTTTATGAAACAAGTTACTGTTGGGACTGTTGGAATAGGCCATTGCGTCTCAGATGCACACAACAAGGTCAACATCACTCAAGGAACCACAAGGTTAAAGACGCTCTTTGATTTTATGATGACATTCCTTTGTACTCCTGTGTACCAATAATGTACTTTTGCTTCCATTTTACGCAAGGGAAAATCTTGAGAGCTTTTAAATCATAGTCATATTTCTGCTATATGCACCATAGGTGTCACTAGATTATTTTTCTTCATTTTAGTGAAACACATTATACACCACAAAAAAAATGCTTGGCAAGCTGGCTGAGTAAATTTTTAAAAAATGTTCCTCCCACTCACTGTCTCTGGGGGCCTGGTGCAGTCCAAACCTCCTCACTATGTTCAACAAATGGAAAGGGGAGCCGATGTAGCGTGAACCTCCCTCCCTCATATACAACTTCACCATATCAACAATGAATTGAAAAATGTATATAACCACTATATACCCACACATGGGCTAAAATATACCAAAGTATACACAAATTTTTCGTAATCTTCCCTCAGCTTGAATTCCTTTAACAGATGTCTAGCACAAATACTATGTCTCTCTCTCTCTCTTTGTCTCTCTCTCTTTCTGTCTGTCTGTCTCTCAATTAAATAAAATTCAAAATGCTTTATTGGCATGACATATTGCATTATGTGTTGCCAAAGCTTTACAGAAGCATATTACAATGTGCATAAAATACACCATAATGTGTCCTGAAATATGTAAATAAAATAAAAATGTGTTTTTTTATTTGTTTGTTTTTTTAAACATGACAAATACATGCAAATACATAAACTAACAATGATAAGATGAAGAATAATAATGATTATTCTCTCTCTCTCTCTCTCTTAAATGTTCTACATTACTCAAATTAACAATTTCACTTAGTCTTTTTAGTTAGTTGTATGACAACCAATCAATCATTTGCATTGTTCTAGTTTTTTAGGCAATAAATGTGATGTGAGTGTGTGTGTGTGTGTGTAGGTGTCTGTTGTGTATGGCAACAAAAAGAATAACAACCGCAGGCTGCCAATAACCATGACAGCATGCTTATAAAAGTGTTCTTAATATGTTCAGTTAAGTCAATGAAACATGCATATTCACGAAACATGCATATGATCAGCTTTGATCGTAAACTGTGCCTAAGTGCACATGAAGTATCAGAATTTTTCCTTTGGTATGATCAGAACCTATGTGCATTTGTGAAAATGGGCTTATATACAGAAGAGGTTTCCATTTAGAATTCTTTATTATTCATGCAATATCAATTTAAGTATTACAGATCTCATATTAACAACAAGATGTTTATCAATACAATTATAGAGACTTAAATCGACTCCTGATTTCAACTACATTAACGAATTTGAATCTGAATAACCTAGCATTTTTTTGTTTTACATTTTGATTTTTATTTCAGTTTAGTTTCAAGAGTGGGTTTGATAGTGTGAAATTTTTTTCAAACACTCAAATTTTTTGTTTTTATTTCAGTTTATTAAACTTTTTTCATCATAGTTTTATTTTGCAAATACTACCTTGTTGGGTAATTAATTTTGTTTATTGAGAAAAGTGACTGATGATGATTGATGAAGATATATTTGAAGAACCACAGTCAAACCCAACATGCTTTTGTTGCTTTTGGATTACTAGGGGCGGCAGTGTAGTATAATGGTTAAGGAACTGGCCTTGTAACCGAAAGGTTGCAAGTTCAATTCCCAGGTAGAACACTGGGTACCTAACTGATACTGGTACTTAACCTGAATCGCTTCAGTATATATCCAGCCATATAAATGGATAATATGTCAAAATAAATGCTAAAAAGTGGTGTAAGTCAATCTGGATAAGAGCATCTGCTAAATGCCTGTAATGTACTTGGTTAATTGTGCCTTGGGGTGAGAGCGTGTCTTTAGGGACCGCACAGATATGTCAGCGGAGAGAAATGACTGATGTTTGCACACAACCCTGAAGTTGGCATGCCTTTTATGGGATTGCTAGGATGTTTCCTAATGCTAATTAACATGAACAGGCACATGCATCCCATTTAAGAAAAACTGGTATTCATCTTCTGATCCACCTGGGGTATGCACATGTTGGTTTCTCGTAGGAACTTTTCTGAAGAACAAAATAATTTAAGAAAAGCTTTGTGAATGAAGCAGGCACTGCACTGCACTGCACTGCATGAATAATTTTATTTATTTTTTGTTACCCTAATTTGTCAGTCAATGCTATTACAGACACAGTTCTGAAACCTGATTTTAGATCTGTCATTTCCAGGCACTCTAATTTGCCTAGATTATATTTAATTTGATTTATATGAAATTTTTTAATTTATTGAGTATGGTACGAGTACCACATAGTGTTCCACTATGTTAAATCTGACTGTGAATATCAACCTTTGTTTTTACTTCCATGGATTTCTTTTGTAAGTTGAGAACCCACTTACATTTTCACATAACCACGTCTACTCCACCCCCACCATTTCAGCAAAATTATCTTGGAAACATCATTACAGAAACACAATCTGCAGTAATGCCTTAGATATGGGATGGACAATCCAACCAGAAAAAAATTACATCTTGGTCAATTTAAGGTCAATGACTTTCAGTCTTAGTTGCACACAATTTTAAGGATCATCAAAGAGTAAATTTCACTTAAGTTTTGCCTCAGCAGCACTTTAACAAACTTTTGAATGTAATTTGTGTAAAAAATGCCATGCAATATATGATAATGTGCGCCACTGGCCGAATAAGATTGAGAAATCTTGGCCCAGGCTCTCTGCTTAATGATTTATCACACTAGATGCAGAGGCATAAATATTTGATTCGTGTGGCAGCCTTGCAGTAGGTCAGGCAGGATAAAGCTGTGGAAGATTAAAAGTGCAATGCTATAGAATGAAAGCATTTATACAAATCATACTATTATCACTTTTCAAAACCATAAAAATGAACACTGTTGTTTTTAAAAAGAAAAGGCTATGCTTGCGTGTGAAAAAAAAAAGTGTGTGAAAGAGAGAGTGAGAGAAAATCTGTTCAGTCCAGGAATTTTACATAATGCTTGTCATGTTCCATGGTATTTCTGGATGAAAAAATGGAAGCCCGCAAGGCAGTAACACGACCCATTGAAAGCCGAATCACAAAGCTTTTGTCACACAAAAACCCTTCGCGCTGTATGTTCACAGCAACACTGTGAGGCTGCTAATTGCAATTCACACAACAGCGAGACAGAACTACTGCTGTACTTTGACACATTTCATGTTGTTAACAGTGACGTCCCCATGATTAATGTATATGTGCAAAAATACATGTATACATTAATTGATATGATCATCAAAACATATATATTTATATATTTTAAATAATCAGATCTATTTAATGGACTTAGCTACATTTCCTGACGACTGAAATACTGATTGTTATAGCCTGGGCATTTGCCTTGAGTAGATGAAGTTATGATTATTTTGTGATTAAATATTGCACTGCAAATGAATATAATGCGAATCAATACAATCAATACAGCTTGGACAGCTTGATTAGTCAGTAGCCTAATTATTTTGGTTGGATATGGGGAAGTATTTCCTATACTGCATCTCAGGCAGGTGCAGAGGATGTTAGAGGGGCAGGGGCCCAAATTCATAAAAGGGCACGCCGACGATTTTTGCAAATAATTAAGTAAATATATGCCTGGAATTACTACTTTTGTGACACTGTTAAAGGTATATTAAAATGTATGTATTCAGGCACGGTTTTTCCTGGCAGAAAATGGGTTTTGGCCGTACGTAGATTATACGCAATTTTTTTTTGCATTAATTTTACCGTAAATACAGTTTTTGGAGTACAAAGAGCGCATGTAGGCTTTGGTTGTAAAGTACAAGTAGGGTTGTGTTTAGGGGTTAGGGTTTTAGAAATAAAAGGTCCTTGAAGCTTTTTGAATATTTGAATATTACACCATTTAGGCTATTTTGATCGCACACAAATAAAAAAATATGTGTAGGTACATGTTTAAAAAATAATTTAAAAATGTACGAAAACACTGTGTGTGTTTTTACATAGTCTATGTTGCTGTTGTTATTTCAGCCCTAAATGCGATAGGTCACTGTGGAAATGTCGACTGTACGGGACTTTGGCGAAACGTAACAAGATAAACTTTTCAGGGTTAATCATAACACAGTGGTAGCTGCCTATAGCCTACAAGTAAGATATTTGGTTTCATTAACATATTTATAGCTACGAGAAATTTTGTATGAAAAAAATGAGGTGTCATCTAAACCCAAAGTACATCAGGTAGCCAGTAGCCTACAGTAGGCTAAGCAATGGTTTACGCCGAATGCTTAGGCCTATTTGTATAACATTTTAAATAAATACTGTTGTTTATAGCTATATCTGAACATGATTTTCTTGTAGCCGAAACTGTGCATTTTATAGTTTGTGGCTGTGGCAAGACGAGGGTCGTTATTAATTGGGCTATTAATAGCACCCTTTTCTTAAAGCTGTAGCCTAGTTTATAATTTAAGACAAACATGAACTGTAATTGGGACCGCTACGTCTACCATTATAGTATGGGGCACAAATGTGGATCGGGTTAAAGCTTTTAACCTTTTCAGAAGTTAGGGCTTCAAAGGTAGCCTATATCAAAATTGGAGCGTGTTCCATCCAACTCGCTGCGCAAGCTTGTTTTTCTACCGAGTCGCTGTCACAAAAATTTAGGTTGCACTCCGCCGCAGAATAGCTGAGCCGCATTTCCATACAGTCTATGGTTCTATGCTTCTTCTACTCGTCTCCTAGTACTGACATTTTTAAGGCGACGAGTACAATATATATATTGCACCCAAAAAATTTTTTTAAATTAATTCGGATATGATTTTATTTGTCGTTTTCGCAATTATTGTCATTTTGGCGGTCGCGATTTCTCTTTGGCGGTCCGTGAAATCATTTTGGCGGCCGCCAAATAATTTACTATGTAGGAAAAACCCTGGTATTTAAAACAAACCCATGACTGAGGTTGGTTCAAACACAGCTACATGACAGTTAATTAATGATACATGCAAAAAAATGAAGTGCATTTCAGTAAATTCTCCTCACATGTTATGTATTACATTAGCTAACTAACCATCGAGACAATAAGACAACATTAAAACTGCTGTGATGCAACGGGACTGTTCTTTTAAGTTCAGTGGATGGACACAATAACTTGACCATATTCCACTGATTCCCACATTACTAGCAAAAGGTATCAACGCTAAGATAGCTAGTTGGCACATTTTGAGCTGCTAAATACTTGCCAAATGGTGTCAATCAATTCCTAAAGCACATCAATATCAATATAAAACGAAAATGAACAGTATATTTATACTTTGTTTGGTCACATTCCTGATCTACCTCAAAGTAACTCATCACACTGACTGACTCACGACTGTCGAGTGCCTATGCACGCGTATGCGTGCAATTTTGCGTGCGTGCGTTCTTTCACCATAGAAAGGCTCGGTGCCCACACAGTGCTCGCCGCTGCGGCGGAAACCAGGAGGAAGGGAGGGTAGAGGTAGAGGGCATCGCCCGGGAGCACCAATCTTCCGACCTGATATTTTGATTCAATCAATATATCTGTTCGGCAGGGCAGGCTGTGCGCAAACAGGAATTTATTTATTTATGTAAAAACAGTTATTAATTAAATTTTAAAAACTGAAAAAGGGCATATGTGTTACAATCCGCTCCTGCTTCCCTTCCCTTCCCTTCCTTGGCGTTTTCCTCTGTTTCCCTGAACCTGATTGTGTCATGTCTGCGTTCATTGCCTAATTGTGTCTACATTGCACATTTACTTCTCGCACCACATCTTAATTACACAATTCACACTTAATTGCTTTCACCGCATTCCTCATGCGTTTTGTAATTGTTCAATCAATTCGCTGATTTCGCACGCATTTCCCGCAAGCTGCAGATTATCAGCTCTAATGACACTAGTTATATTTACCGTGCTGTTCCTGTGATTTGTTGTCAGAGTATTACGGTCCTGGTCTCGTTTGTACTTGTTTCCCTATGTTCTAGCTTGCTAGACTCTGGCTGACTACCCCGGTCTGGATTCCATGCGCCTTGGCTTTCCGGTGTGGATCCTGACTCTGCCTCCGCCTGATCCTTCACTACTACCAAGGCTAAAGACCACTCCTGGCTACTTCGCCGGATCCTGCGCACCAGTTCACTGCGGGTTCCACAGTGGACATTGTCCTTGCTTAACCCTGATTTCCCAGTGTGGATCCCTACCCGGGATTACGAAAAATAAAACCCTTATTTTCAAAAGAAAGACTTCTGTCTCGTCGTGCATTTGGGTCCTTCCCTGCCGGTCATCACAATATGAGGCCAAACGGCAGGTGCTCAAGCCCCCTTTGAGGTCTATATATGCACGTGCATGCTGCATCTTCAAGTAAGTTGTGAGGTCGATGTCTTCAAGACATGCTTTCGGAAACCGACGTCAAATTTTCATATATCTTTTAAAAGTACTTGAATTATCTGGTGAGATCTCAAGATGTGTCTTTATTTGGAAACTCAGACCAGTTCTATATGAGCATCTGAAGGATTTTTGACTACCAAGACTGTTCATATAAGACCAATTAAAAAAATTTATCTTATTCCCTTAGAGAAGCCTTCAAAGGTTCACACTACAGTTTACTCATCTGAAAACCAAAACCAACTTCTTCCATTTTACAAACTGATCAAACCGGCTTCATAAAACTCCAAAGACACATACATGTACGCCTTACTCGAAATTAGCATTGAGAGCCATCTCACTAATGAAATGCTCCAGACTGACTCAGAACTGTATTTCTTATTGCAGATGCAGTATGATCTCACTCCACTGGGCCCAGATGATTTAACTGTACCAAGATGCTCATCTGTGCCATTTCGGTGCCCACTATTCTTGGCAGCAGTAACTGCTTCTTCTGTAGTACTTGCTGACAGGAACACTAAACCAAGGAGAGGTTTTTCTAAAGCTAGTGCTATTTACCTGGAAACCAGTGACATTGTTTTGTAACATCCCGCTGTTCCCTCCAATCCACCTTCCTTATGTTTTTTTTTGTGCTCACATTGTTGTGTGTCATGTTTTTTTATGTTACCTTATGCGTCTTTACTTTCTGTTGTTTACGTTTGCAGGCTGTGAGTGGGTTCCTGGTAGTTCCCGGTTTCTCCCCCTGATTAGCCCCAGCCTCTCCCCTCTCGTCACCAGCCAACCACCACACCAGCTCACCTGCATTCCTCACTCCTTTTAGTAATAACTTAGTTCCCTACACCTGTTTTTTGCACCTTTAGTTTCTGCTCATGCACCTACCTTTGCTAGATCGTTTTCTCATTCTCTGTTGAGATTAACCCCAGCCTTTCCTCTCTTACTATCCTGTTTGCCGTGTTTGTTACCTGTTTGTATCCTTTTTTTTGTCAGCTCGCCCAGCCTGTTCCCCTCCTGTCCGATTCCAGTCCTGCCCTGACTCCAGCCCTGTTGTTTTTGCCCAGCTCTGTTTCCTGCCTGCCCGTTTTTCTGTCTCTGAGTCCTGCATTTGGGTCCTATCCTGAGTATCACTGTAACATGTTTTCTGGAACATGCACATTTATGCTATAAAAGGAGCAGCAGAAGATGCATCACATATCAGTATCATTCCTTTTCAGCAGATTGCTAGTTGGTGCCATTGTTTTTGAATCTTTTGACCAATCTTACAATACACCAACTACTGTAGCTATGTTATTTTGTGAAGAATTCTGAGACCAGTATATAGAATATGGAAGCTTGTTTTCCATCCAGCTTGCTAGTTATATGTCTTTGGTAGCAACCTTGACAAACTGCTCACAACTTACTTAAATATGGGCGGAAATATTTTGGTAACACTTTATTTTAAGGTTCCATTATAAATCATTTGTAAGCCAAACTAATGCTTTGCAAATATGAGTGAGTATGTCGTACTAACTCATCTGAACTTAATTCATAGGAATACATAATATTCTACTAATATAACTGTGACTACTAGTTTAGGTGGGGCAGAGTTTATGAACACATATGCATGATTTCACACTTTTGAATTATTAACTAATGCTTTACAAATATGAGTGCTTATAAGTCATTATTAGAAGACCCTTTATAAATGGTTAATAGATCATTTACTAATGGTTTACAAATTATTTATAATGGAACCTTAAAATAAAGTGTTACCAATATTTTTTTTATACATTTAGAAAGGAAGACTCATAACTGCCTTTAATCATAAATCTGACACCTGATTACCCTTCATTTCTTCATTCAAACCACACTCACACTCAGGCTCAGAATGGAAGAATATGCTTCCATCTGTTTTTAGGCATTCAGCTCCTGGGGCAATAGTAACCTCTACCAACAAGATTATTGCTTATTATAAGGTCTCCAATAAGCCTGCCTCCCACCTAGAAAAGTATATTTTAAATAAATACATTTAACATAATTATCTAAAACAATTAAGATGTACTACATCCTAATTCCGGAACATTTTGTTATTTCCTCTTAATCGCAGTAAAATTGGTTCAAATATTTTTATGAACAGGCGTCTTGATGGTTAGCCAATATTAAAATGTGTGAGGAGGTCTGTGCGTTCATGTGCTTGTACTGTTGTGTGTGTGTGTCTGCGTGTATGTGTGTGTGTGTACGCTCTTTGTAGTGGTTGGTGTGTTTCAGTTTTTCACTCTATTCCTTCTGTATTGTTCTCTTTTGTGCTTTACAGATTTGCATTTATTCTGGTGGCAATTGAATTTCTCCTTGGGGGATAAATCATATTCCATTCTATTCAATTCTGTTCTATAAAAATAACAAAAAACTAAGCCCATTCTTTCACTGTGCAAATAACCCACAGTAATGAGTCAATGGCACTATATGCCTGGAGAAACGTGCTTTGTTTAGCCATGAATTCTGTGGACTTATTGTTTCAAATGTATTTAGCTGCAGATCAACATAATAATAATAATAATAATAATAATTATAATAATAATAATAATAATAAGAACCATAATAATAGTTTCCCAAAAAATAAAAAAAATATTCATTTTATGGTTTTGTTTCCCATCTCCCCATTAATTTGATCTCTATAGAGAACCATTCACTACCCTGATTTGTAAATGCTTTTGCTTCAGTATTCGTAGACAATGTACTTTTTGTACTCCTCTAACTGTCAAACATCTTTATAATATATTACCATATATAAACATATTATAATAACTTAATTTCAGTTAAGGACATTAACAAAGCTAAATACTGAATCTTTTGAACAAAACACTTGCTGTGCTTACAGTATATCTAATAGGCCTATTGTTTGAATTAAACTTGATTCCAACCACCAATGACATCACCATGAAATGTCCTATATATTTACATTGTTAGATTCAATAGATATCTAATATCTAATACATAATGTTATAGTACAAGAGACTGCACAATAATCCAGCCTTCTCCAATGGATGTTAACCCCTTTGTCCAGTGACCCTAGTGGCATAGACCCTGGGGTCTACATCACAAGCATCCTACTGTACCACGTCAGAAAGTGAGGTACCATGGACACCTGCATATTGTCTTCATCAGCGTGAGTTGGGCAAAATATGAAGTTTCTACATGCCATCGTTTTTCCGTATTTCATAAAAGTATATTGACCACTCTACAGTGTGATCTATATGAGAGCTAATCAGGTTGAAGATACTGGATATTTTAATTAATTTAGGAGTTGGTTAGTTATTCTTTAACCACCGAAATGTTTTATATTATTACAGCAACAATAAAAAACACATAAGGTCCTGGATATAGATAAATGAAACTGTTATTTTGCCTGCTCACTTATTAGAGTGAATTTCTGTCATTATCACATAATTTCCTTTAGCTATGAAAATCATAACCTTACATGCATTATTAAAGCCAGATATGTCCTTTCTAAGATTGTGTAGTTATTTTCTGCCTTTTCTACCTATATGTGGTGTACAGTGTAGGTTTCAACATGGGCGAAATCTCAAAAATTTATCTGCAGAACATTACGCAATTCAAATTGAGAATAGTAATGTCTTGGAACTAATTGTAATTGATTGACAGCCTTAATATCCAAAAATAATGCATTCTAAGCTTTCCAAAGAGGTGTAATATAAGTCATTAGACCGTTGGGAGCAATTGTCAGAGCTGTGCATGTCACGAGCGTATTTCAAAACAACACGCGCCGTTAAGCATCTGCGTATCTGTGGTTTTTCGCAAGAGAGCACATATACATCGCTGGTAAGAAAATTTTTTGTTTGTACAATGGCGAACTGACAAAAAGAGTTTCAATGCTTGAAACTGCTGGATGTTGTAGCCATCCTCTGGATTCAGATGAGATTTACATCCATGACTCTTCATCTGAAGCAGCTGATTCCATAGCTAAGTGTTGCCTTGTGCACAAAGTGTGCGTGTGCGTCAAGGTTATTATAGTTAACTGAAACTGAAACTAAAATAAAAAAGCATTTTAGTTAACTGAAATAAAAATAACAACTAAAATAACTTTAAAAACTAAAATGAAACTAAAACTGTAATGTAGTGTTGCAAAACTAACTGAATTATTTTTAGTTTTAGTTTCTGATCCTCCTCCTGACTGTTGATAGCACAGAACTTTTTTGTTTGGATAATCCGGATTGCATATAGTGCAATTTGAAACACTCAAAACCAATATCTATTTTCCCTCCCTCAACCCAAATATTGACTGTTATTAACTGAAATAAAAAAATAAAAAAAAACTGAAATTGATTGAAAAACTAAAACTAAACTAAAACTATAAACACACTCTGAAACCTAACTAAAACTAAACTAAATTAGAAAGTAAAACAAACAAAAAAAGAATAAAAATAAAAACTAAATTAAAAACTTAAAACTATAATAACCTTGGTGTGCATGTGTGTTTTATGGTGTTGTATTCATAATATAGCTTGCTAGTCACAGAAAGGCCAGCTAGGTTGTGTTATTATTGTTTATGATGTCACAAATTTTTACATTAGTGGTGCTAAATTCAGAATTAAAGAACCTGTAGTCTCTCTTATCCTGGTTTAATTTAGTTTATACCTAGCTAGCTAGTAACGTATTAGGTATTGGCTTTAAGCTAATCCTGCATAAGGCTCAATGATAGAGTATGGGGAGTCTGTGGAAAAAAAGTCCCTGCCTGTGGCAATTTGGATTTGTATGCCATAAGTATTCACAATCGTGGTGAGTTGTCAATCTATTATGGCTAGACTGTAACTTTAGTGGGAATTTATACTACACTTGTTATGTTCTGTACATCTGTTTGTTTTATTATTTGATATTTATTCTGGATTGATTAGTTTTAATTTCATCATTGCATTCCCCTCTGTTCGTGGGTTGTCCGAGTCTCATCTGTGTGTTTGTTTACCCAGTCTCATGCACTATTCGGGTGACTTCGGGTGTTTTTGTGGGTTAACGCTGTATTTCCGAAGTTAACTTCCTGATTTCCTTCCCGTGTATAATTGTATATATTACTAACTCGCGCTAACAATCACTCGGGTGCTTTATTAGTTACGTGCACTTTACTAAACCAATTAACATAGATGTATACTAACAACTAACTGTCTGTCGTATAGTTAGATACTAACATTTAATCAGCTTCTCCGCTTTTTCTTTGTTACTCGCATTTCTAACTGCTCCTGAGCTATCTCTGTAATTCGCTCCAGCTGTTTGTACGTAGACTTCACCTCTCGTGATTACTGAGCACACTCTGCTCCTATTCGACCCCGTTGTTTGTTATGCATGTTTCCGAGTCCCTTCCATGTTTTCGTTATGTTCTCGTGATTGAATTATTGTTTACCTAATGTGTTAACCTCACATCGTTTCTTACCCCTCCCTTTCCTATGTGTATATAAGACACACAATTCTGTTTCTTCCCTGTCAGAACGTTGATCACTTTTCCTGAGCCTGTTGTTGTAAAGCCAGAGATTTGTTGAGATTCCTGAGATGCCCCTTTGTTTTTTTATTTCTAGTTAGCCTAGCCTTGCCTTGTAACTTTGCTTTTGATTTTCTCTTTTTTTGTGTGTTTACCGACTTATGATTAGTCTAGCCTTTTTGTACCTTAGCCCTTTGATTTTCCGGTTTTGACCTTTGCTTGCTTTTCTGATTTAGTTTTTTGGATCTCGTTTTGGAATTCTTGATTACCTGGCTTTTTGACATTGGACTGGAAATAAACTACGTTTCTGCCTTATCCTGGTCTGCTATTGGGTTTTCTGAGTCCAAACATTTTAACACTATAGTAGAAGCTTTCATGTGTGGCCTACCCATTCATTACATTGGGTGAAACAGCTTAGCTAATATAGGGACATAAATGGATGACACGACAGCTAGTTGTCCCGTACAGTAATCCATGGGATGGCATATGTTTATATAGAAGATAATTATAGTAGTTGTAATAGTAATAGTTGTAGTAATCCATATGATGCTGTAAAGTGTGTGCATGTTTTCATACATTGTTAGTCTGACTGGTTGGGAATATATTACCTTTTATGATGAGAACGGGGCTGTGTTGGACATTTTTGGCACGGGAAACTAAACTGAGACAAAAAAATTGATTATGTAAGGGTCATTCCCCTCGTTAATTTCCTCCTCATAGACATAATAATGTGCTTCAAATAGACACTAAAACTGTGTTCATGTTTTTGATAGCTTAGATACTTTGCATATGCTTCCATGGGTTTTCATGGGTTTGGAAAGGTTTGGGTTGGTTTTTGGACACCTATAACCATTCCCCTAATCTTTTTAAAAAGTTGGAAATTATTTAATGATATAGATGCAAATATAATTCCAATGAGTCAAACAAGTTTATCTGTTGAAAATTTTAGATTTTTTCTTGAACTACTGTGATGCACAATTATTCATTTTGGGTATATTTTTGGACACCAAGGTAGACCATTTGAAATTGCCTCATAGGATTTGAGCAGTAATACATATCACTTTCATATTTTGTACTAGAGTGCGGATCGGGCCGCATATTTCTGTCCGAACCCGACCGAGTCCGAGATAGTAGTAACCGAGCCCGACCCGAACCCGACAGGAATTCTGCTTTTTATGTCCGAACCCGACCTGAGCCCGACGCAGTTAATGTAAGGCACTGAAGTGCTGACATTGTGTTTCCCTGTCACGCAGTTGTTGTTACCATGGTTACAGCTTCTCTGTTTAGTGGACACTGGGCACCTAAATGACCGTCAAAAGGCATTGTTTTATTGGTAGATAACAGACACACACACAATATTCGGTATCATTTTTATTTATTTCACACTATATTTTCACCAAAAACAACTTGAAGCACCATGTGAAGTAAGCTAACCCATCCTAATTAGTAGTTCAAAAGTAAAATGTTCGCTAGTTGTTCGGCCGCCGTGACCGAGCCCGACCCGAGCCCGAACATCATTTTAAAAGTTTAGTCCGAACCCGGCCCGACCTGTCGGGCCCCGTCGGGTCCCGTCGGGTTCGGGTCAGGTATCCACCCTCTATTTTGTACACATGCAGACAGGTTTGCAAACCAGAAAATGTCAAGTTTAACCTTATTCACATATTTGACTCTCAGGTGTTCACTGTAAACTAGAGTGGTGGAACTTATTCACTTGCATTCACTGCCCATAATTTACATCTGAGTTATGAAAATAATGTAATGTAAGGCATGATAATAAATGGTACCAGGGACTTCTTTGATTTAAGCCATTATTGGTGTTTGTGTTACATTGATATCTGGAGGTATAAAGCAAAATGGCACAAAACAGACGGAAATGGATAAAATTAAGCTTCTGCGCAAAGGGTTTATAATGTGGAAATATATAGCTTGAAGATAAAATTTGACAATGTTTGGTTAAATTACTGCCTGAAAAAAATAAGTAAATACTTGAAAAAAAGTTGGCTCACGTGATTTAAAGATCAAGAAAATATCTCATACATAAAAGCATTTACTTATGCTTTTGAAAGACCTTGTTGGTAAATATCAGCTCTCCTGATCAAATCTCTTAAAATCTGACACATGATCCATGCACTCAAAAATAGCCCTTTACAGAGCCCAAAAATTTCCCCTCAATTACAGCTTAGATGTACTGCTTCTCCTGGTTTCATATTGAAGATATAAAAAATACAATAAAATATTAATGGAAGCCTGCCAGACTTAAAATTCCGTCAAGCAACAGTAGGAGAGGACCTAGATACCATTATCTCAACACACTTCAGGAAGAAGACTTTAAAGGTTCATTCATTCAAATTAGGCCTTGCTCACAATATAGGTAGGATTATTTATGTGTCATATGCTGTGTTTTTATTAATAAATCAATAAAACAAATCCCCTTGTCTTAATTTGGATGGTCGAGATCATATAACTTTTGGTGTTTCCTAGAAAAATATACATATTTTTTTAAAAGGATGTAGGGAGCAAGATGACCATTAACTTCTTCATCAGTGACCAAATCTTAACAAACAATGTACAGTATACATGCCAGGTAATCAATTGTTCCCTGCTCTTCACTGACCAACCTATGGCCAGGCATGGGTAAGTGGCCATTTTTACCTTAAAAGCTACAGTCCCATTCTGAATTATATTAATGGCAAATGAGAAAAAGGGACGTCTTGATCGCTACTGCCTCTGACAGAAAAAGCCATAGCTGCCAGAAAACCATTCATTCATCTGCATTTCAGTCAGATTTACATTACATTATATTCACTAAGCAGATGCTTCTATCCAGATCGACTTACAATTTAGTTTTTTCACCAATCAACACTTTTACACATTCACCTAGTATGTTTTTTATTGCAGAATCAGTCATACACTTTAATTCTTTTAACACTGTTAAAAAACAGTGAAAAGGAGGTGTTAAAAAGAGGGCATATGATGTTTTGCAAAGAGGCTCAAACAGGCTGCGATGCAGCTTTCCACAAAGTTCTTAAAACAAATGATCAATATATAGAATCAAATATATATTAAATAAACAAATACCTAAAAACTATTTCTGGGTAGGGTTCAACCTAATCTGTATGTGTGCTTCTCTAAAATTAGCCTATATAGTGGTTTGTGCTTCAATTTATTTGGTCTCACTATCTCACCTATTGCTCAAGTGCAACTGACGACCTCAGAACATCATTACAGCAGAATATTCCGGTTGCTACCTACACCCACCCGCAGTGCTGCACACATGTTTTTGTAAATAAATGAGCTCCCCATATGGCTTGCTAACATGGAGAGACATCCTGACCCTGCTACTGCTTTTGCAATTAAAGTTAAAAAGCTAAATCAAGTATGGTCAAGGAGAACATCACAGCTTTTAACTGGGTGAACTATTGGTGGTATGTGAAGACAGTGATACAAGGCCAGTGGTTATCATCATTGTTGAAGAAACACAATGTAAATTTGAGAAGCTGTTGCTGCTGCAGTTAGGTCCAACAGTTTCCTATTTTGTGGTGCATTGCTCTCCACTATTACCACAATTTTATATACTTTGCACAATGCTGAATGAGAATCAAATATTTAAAATTAAATCATGAAAGGGTGGCCATTTGTTTTTTGTCTGTTCATCTCAGGCATGGATTCAATCTTTATTTATTTTGCCTAACTTTGACATTGAGTGAATCCTGGTCTTAGTTTTTTTCTTTTTGTAATCCTTTTACAATTTATCCGGTTCCAATGAACATAATAATAAAATTGTACCCTATGAGTGGCTTTATTTATAGTTTCTCCAAAGGAAGTATGTCCTTGATTGCAATGATTGTACAGTTGTTCAATTAATAAATGTATTAGTGGTGAATATAAAAATACTAGTATTTTTCTTTGCATATATAACATTAATACTTATTTTAAAGGGTAATAATTTGGTAATAATCTAAATGTATCAGTCCAACAAAAAGTCATATTAAGTCAATATGCATATTTACATTGTGGGCAGGCTCTTGCTGAAGGCCAGTGGAAGGGAAAGGGACAGAGGGACAGTGCTATAGATAGGGCACCGGTGGAAGAGCTAAGGCCTCGATTCAATGATAATTCCTCGTTAACTCATAAATTTACATTATGTTAAATTAGCATTTATCAGATACGCTTATCCACAGTGACCTACATAAGTGCATACATACAGTTTCAGGCAAAGAACAGTACTGACGTGATAGTAGGAGCAGATAGTAGAAGTCAATACATAATCTTACAACATAAAGTTAGATGCAATAGTAGGTGCAAGAAACAATAGAGCTTGTAGGATTAATAGGAAGCAAATGGGTTAGGGGATATAGGTTTAGATTTACAGCTATGGTAAATGTTCAGCACATTCAAAATGTTCAACATCAGAGTCAATGTGTTGTTTTAAAATTTTGAATTTTTTCTCTCAAACAGTTTTGTGTATTTGCTGATTTAGAAGAAAAAAATATCAAAATGAAGAGTAAGTGTTGTGATAGAATCCTGGCCAAGGATCTGTAAGTATGCACAGGGGGCTTTAGTGTGTTTGAAGGCTCATTACCCCAGTACTGGAGTTTAGTGGATGCATAAGTTATGCAGAGGAATAAACCTGTTTCCATGCATAAAAGTCCCAACATTATGGACACAGGAGGCTGAGTGCAAGGGGTCACTCTTCTGATATATTTTTGAATTGATTGAAATTTCTTCCGATGGTGTGAGGCAGCTCTTCAGCACTGCTTGATCTGAACAGATTCTTTCTTTCTGACAGCTGAAACCTCACTCACTTCATGCAATGCATGTCAAGTCCTGCTTGCCCTGACTTCACAATCCTGCTTGAATATGGCATACAGTGTCTGTGTTACTTTGGCTAATTTGGTTCAACAAATCTGCTCCAATTATTTAGCATACCTGCTACCTCTGCTCCTTCACGCACAGACATACATACAAATTGCCAAGTGAGGAGGAAGAGCAAGCAGGAGAAATAGGAATTTTTACATAGTCTACACATGCTGTCAGCATATTAGTGTGTCCTATATATAATAGAATAGAATAGAATAGAATACAATAACTTTTATTTTCCCGCTAGGGAACTTCAGTTGTAGCCTCAGGAACAACAAAAAGACATAGACAGAGGGGCAGACCCACAACACACAAACAAACATATCAAACAAAGACATCCAACAGAATCATTACATCAATCAAGTGAATTAAGTGAATTAAAGTGCAATACAGCCATGATTAAAAATAGCCCCCGCTGTCCCGAGATGTTCAGTGTCACCAAGCAGTCCAACACACAAACTCCTCCGCCACGACTCTCCTCCATGCACGCAGCGCCGCGGTCTCTGTACACCGCCGAAACGGAGCACTGAACTGCGTCAATCTTCCCAGTCGTCTCCTCACTCCTCCCCTGCATTATGTTCTCCTTCCCTGGTTGCCTTTTGAAGATTGCCTGCACTCCCTGATCAGTCCCGAAATCTTCAACTCCGGTGAAGAACGATGAAAAACTTTGTTGCTGCTGCAGTCTGCTGATCCAACGGATATTCCCGAGCATTATGTTGCGAATGCGTCTCCATGGTGACGACCACAAACAAAATGAAATTGACGAGACAATCCATCAATATAATCAAAACGAGCACCAGGAGTGCTCTGAAAAACATCCTGCTTCCCCGTCCCACCACAGACACATGGCGCATGAAAAAACAAAAGACAAAAGCCCAACACAACAAAATACATTCAAATTAACAAACACGAACACGAGAGACAGCTGGACTACTTGTCGCCATTACAGTGCCACGTGACGTGCATCATATGGTGATGCATAAAGTATGCTTCAGATCATAATGTCCCTATAACGATGAATCCCTTGTCCTAGAACATCCCTGTTCATCGATAATATATAACATAGACTTTATGTCATTGATCAGTATTCAGGTGTTTCATCTTTGTGCTTGTAGTTCCTATTCTAACTACAATATGCAAACCCTGCTTTGGCATATCATTAATTAAACCTACCACAGCATATATCATATTGTATCCTTGTCTCTTGTGATGGCATGTTACCTGTCAATGTACATTTTTGTACTAACTGAGCTCTTACATTGACAAGGCTTGATTGAGCTGTTAACTGAGCGCTATTCTTCATTTGACATCTCTTGGGAGCTCTCTGCTTTAATTCCATGAACACATGCTGTTGGAAGTGAGATAAAAGTATTTTCTTATTTGTCTTGAACTTCCTGCTGCTTAGTTTGTCAATTAATGAATCATTGTCTGCCCAATACCAATTAATTAAACAACTATGTGTGATTAAATTCACTACTATTTACTATTTCAAACTGTATCCCTAATTTGATTATACCCCTTTTTAAAAAATACATTAGGAAAATAAGTTTTAAAGTCCCTTCACCTCTGTTAGGACAAAAAACATAAATACAAGCAAATAATTCCCAAGAGCTGTTGAATACAAGCCAGAATTCAAACAATTTCATTAATAAAGAGCTCAGTAGGTACAAACGCCAGAAAATGCTACAGAGGCATGGAGGTACTGTGGGAAACAAACACCAGGTAAAATGCAAGCACACTTACATATGTGTGTGCATGCTTGTGTGTACATACCGCTGTGTTTTTTGATGTGTACATGTATAACATTTACATTATGTTTCTCATTAGCCAGTGCTAGTTTAAAGGTATCTTTGTTCTATCTTGAGAAAGGAACATGAATAGCTGAAGATTCCAAGCTTCTTCTGTTGTTTTCTACATATCAAATCATTATGCCAGGGGCTGTTTACATGGCAGCAAAGGGACTCATTGAAAGCCAGCACCTAACAAACTGAAGAAAAAGCCAGCTGGCCCATAGTTATTGGGAGGTAATTATTGTGAGTTTTCACTAGAACTAAAATTTTTGAGATATATCAAGCAGTTTAACTGCTAACTACACAATACCACTGTCACAAAAAAAATAACAAATTATATATCTGGTGTATGAACTATGAAATAGAATAGAGTAGACATATGAAGGGGAGTTGGGTTAGGGTTTTGTGAAAGACAGTACAATAGATGATCAGCGAGTTTTCAAATGGCCAATAGGCCTTTGCATGCATCCCTTTGTGTATGGGATCATTCTTTTTTGTTGCTCTTCAAACCAGAGCCTGACGTAAAATGTGAGACGGTGTGGGGAGTGGTGGCAAGAGCCTAAATTTAGCGGAGCACCGCTTCTTACCACATAATACATTAATTTGCTCACTTGTGCTCAAAAAACTATTCACTTTGATTTGATGACATGCTTTGTGATGAACAGAATACCAAATCTGAATTGCATTTAAGCCTCATGATACTGGCGAAGCACAGGGAAGAGATGTAATCAGCATGATTGCGGGAGTGTATCTGCCGGCCTCAGGTCCATCAGCATCTCGAAAAGAGGAGTAGCGGGTGCATAACATTAAATAACGCCTGGCATAAAGTCTTCTCCACAGCGACGGCCTTATGATTAACTTCGACCTGAAGCGGTTATTTTAATTTAAAATTTTATTAATTTCTCCAAGTGTTGATTCTCAGGACCTAACCTTTGTATTGTTTGCATCTCTCCAAGATGTTAGCTTCTCTGGAATCTTTTATGATGGAAAGATTAAGTGAGATGAAGTGTTGTAATGTTATTCTTGGCCCAGTCGGGGTTGCTGCTATCCCATAATAAAACAGCCACTCCAGTGTCCAGATGTTGAGAGAGTGCTGGTATGCGGCAAGCTAGCACAGAGTGATTGTATGCTACTGAACACTTGTGTACACTACACGGCGCTTCTACAGTACTGGGGCTCATTTCGCGAAAGCGATTTGCAAGGATTTTCACTCGCGCGAGCGTGGACCTGCGAGCGCGCAAACTTGGTTTGCTCTCACTCGAAATTGGTTTGCTCTGGCTCAAAATAAATTTCCTCTCGCTCGTTCGCCAAGTAGAGACTTTGGGGGCGGGGATGGGAAACACAGTGGCTGATGTCTCCACTCCTTTGATTGGTCATTTTAAATACCGGCCTTGACTTGTGTGATTGGCCATTTGATTGCGGTATACTGCTACTAAGAACATGGCTATCATGCAAGATACTAATTTTGTTGACTCGGTGTAGGCCTACTTTAATAACGTCATAGCTAAGCATTTGATATGTTATAGAAGCCACCATGAGTTTTCATTAACTAGATGGCAAAACTTAACGTTACTAAAAACCTGAAACTGAATGTTACTTACTAGCCTATTAACCACAAAACTTGCAGTTACTCTGAAGATGTCCACACTTCTTCTTATATAATGTCTTGACGTGCTTCAGTAGCCTATAGTTGTCGTGGAAATGTGGATTTAGCTAATATCTTCTAGTGCTCCTTTCTCTGACAGAATGTATTTTTGGAGTACCGGATGGAATTTAATAGGCCTACATCTGGGAATAGTAGGCTACTGTAGCCTTTCCTTTGATGTAGGTGCAGCTTTGATTAATAGGCTAGCTAGATATAGGCCTATGTGACCCATTATCATCAATCAATATAAAATAATTATATTCGTAAACCTATATTCAAGTTTTCAGATTTCAAAAGTGATGAACAGGTTGTTAGGCTAGGTTACCATTTCGACACCGGTGTTAGGGGTCAATAGGGAAATTTAATTAGAATTTAACCTTCTAAAGTTGTTATGAAATCAAATATATTCCAACATCCTCTGCATAATAGGTTATTATCTTATGTCAGCTATAATAAGTGACGCTCCTTCTAATCTGTTATGGGCATAAACGGTATCGTCCACAAGGGTGCAGTATAACGCAATAGGACATTGACAATGTTTAAAATATGTTTTTTAGTTAGCCTACACATTAATGCAGTGGTAGAAGGTCTAGCCTACACAGTATATGTATGTGCTGCTCATACAATTATCTGAATTATAGTGAAACTGACCAATAGTTTTAACAAATGATCACAGCAAATAAAGAACGTTGTCCGCGATGTAATTCGCCATGGCTCGGCATTTAAGCGCAATACACGATGGCACGATAAGTGCAAATCAGCATTGATTGATCAGAGGCGAAAATGAATGCGCAGATAATTATTTTGTTAAAATAATCAGAAAGCCTGGAATTAAACGCTAATGAATAATTATGTTGTTTGTTGAAAGCTAATAGACTTCCTTTAGCCTATTAATAGGTTTTGCGCATAATGCCTGGCCCCATCTCATCAATTTCATGATTGTAGTCTGAAACCTCACAAAAATTAATATGTAGCCTAGGCTATGTGACTGTCATTAAAAGAGTTAGCCTATTCAATTGCAGCATTTTTGATATATGTTTTTCGGCTAATTAAAAGCTGATCAAATGCAGCCACACCAAATTCATACCAATTTTAGAAGGTTGAATTCGAACTCAATTTTATGTCAATACACCCCTTTATACCTATGTAAACAAGGCAAAGCTACGGTTAGATTATAACAAGCACATTCAAGATACAGTATGTCAAGAGTAGGTAGCTATCCCATAGGCTAGGTGATTTCACGATTTCACATGGATCGGAAAATTGGCAGATACCATCTCGGCTCGGCTCCATCCCCAACATCAGTGTCAAAATAGTAAGCCTAATGCACGCTATTTGTCATTTTATTAAATCTGTAGAACAAAACTTAAATATTACGAATACCTAGGTCTATAGCCTAGCCCTAGTCCTTTTGTATTTATCGTTCATAATGGATCAGATATCCATCTATTCATCAAAGATTAGCATAGCCTAGGCTACATCAAATAATATAGCACCATTCTCAGATGTAGGCTATTGTGTTAAATTCCATCTGAAAATCCAAAAAGTACAAACACATTGATTAGGCTACATTCTGTCTGAGAAATTAGCGCAGTTTAGAATATATAATCCACATTTCCATGACAACTATACTGACGCATGCTAAGCCATTAGCATAGCATATATAAAGTGTGGACGACATCCAGAGTAACCGCAAGTTTTGTTGCTAAGCAGTAGCCTAGCCTAACATTCAGTTTGAGGTTTTTAGTAACGTTAGCCGGAAACCTTCGGCAAACTTTAAGGTGGCTTCTGTAATATATCAAATTGCATATTATTAGAGTAGGCCTACACCGAGTCAACGAATATAAATCTTCCATGATCAGCATGTTCTTAGTCGCAGTATACCTCTGTAGGCAACAATGCAGAAACTGAAATTAAGAATGGTTCCTGTTGAATGGGAATCTGCGATTCCCCGATCAAATGGCCAATCACACAAGTAAAGGCCGGTATGTATAGTGACCAATCAAAGGAGTGTAGACATCAGCCACTGTGTATCCCATCCCCGCCCCCAAAGTCTCAAAAAGTTTAGTTTTATATTAGTTTACAACATGTAATTCCAATTTAATCTGACCACAGGGTGAATTTTTCAACCGACCCCCACCGTCCTCCCCAAGATACCACTTGCAACCTTGACTACACCCGTGGCCAGCCCACACAGAACGAAGGGCGAAACAATCTTGCTATGTATGCTTAATGTTCAGCATTCAGCAGATGACGTGGATTCAATTTTTTTCTGAAGGGCAAATGTGAATTGTGTTTTGGCCATTAACATAGTTTTAATATGATATTTTTATATTATAACGTTGGATTGAAGTCAGACACATTTACACAAGGCAATATTACATATTTTACAGACAGTAAAGTACCCTGTAATCCATAGCGCCACCTTTAGTTTGCGTTTTGGGATAATTGACAGTTCGATACAAAAAACGAGGCAGGGGATGAGAACGATTGCAGATTTATGGATTGCCTACATGAATGCACTTTGCGACATGCGTTCATGGCTTGCATTTGCAATTTCTCATTGAAACACTCCAAAAATTGATCGCATCTCGCACGTCGTAACTTTCGTGAAACGAGCCCCTGGACAACAAATTCTGATCAATGTTGAACCAAATGTGTTTGTGAAGGTTAAGGACAAACAATGATGGAATTCAGAGCCTGGGTAAGCAATGTTATTTTTAGAAATGTGTTTTCACATGACAGTATTAATTGAAAACAAATTTTGAAAACATATGAATTGTCAATAATAGGTCAGATGTTGAATCATGTTTGAAAGCTGCCAGTTCCAGGTGCCTATTTGAATTTCACATGGTCAAGGAGTATATACTGTAAGTATATTCATTTATATACGTAACAAAAAAAAAGTGTCCTTTTGCCTCACCACCAAGTGCTGAAATTTCTAACAAGAGACTAATTCAAACACAGCTTCAGTATCACAAATTGACCAATGGATGGAATAAATCACACCATTTAAGCTTGAGAGAAGCCAAGGACAGCAATACCTGCCAAGCTAAAACCATATCACACTCTAATGTTAGTGGCACCTCAAAAATACAGGTTCAGTAATCACCTAAATTAACTTGTGTTTGTGAAGAAAAAAAATCTACCTTTATGGACATAAATACTTTTATCAATATGTGCTGTCAGGGCAAATATACTGTTTGCTCAGTGGGCCTGTTTCCTGCCACTCTTGGTGAGTGTTATTTTCAACACTTATATACTTCCTCGTTGTTTGGGTTAGATTATGATCATACACAACTGTTTATGTCCGAAAATGTCATGTTTAGTTCGTGACGTTACGAGATCCTTAACATAAAAATTGGTGAGGGCTTCTCATGTTTGTTTGTTTGTCCAACACTGAGTCAGTTCACCAAGACACACTCTTTCACTCCTAGACCATATTCATAATATGACTACGTGGCATCATCGTCATATGACCACACCTACTCACAAGTTCCAGTTCAAATTGAAGCGGCAAAAAAGGCCTTAGAAATAGCTCTGCAGTATCTCCTTAACTGACAACTGTAAGGTTAAGTGTAAAGATTTGTTTGAAAGAAACCCTTAAAGAGAATACTAGGGCAAAGTATCTTTGCCAAGGGATATACGTACATTGGTGAGCTATGGAGCAGCTTCCAGTACAGTACTGGCAGTACTAAATGCAATGATAGGTCGAGTGGATGGCTCACTGCATAACTTTCCTTGACAAGCTCATGCCACCTCATGAGTTGGTCCTGTAATTTGTAATGCATATCCACTAGGAGCGAGAAACCGCATAGAAAAACCTATCAAAAACCCTCCTCGCAAAGAAAATGCTCCAAATCATAAATGATGCTTCTCTAGCTTCTCTTACCCAAAGTTCGCACCCGTCTTTCCCCCTTTGCAAGTTCAGGTTAGTATGGCTGAATCTTTAAATCTAGATCCTTCCAGGAGACAGCAAAGATTATTAATACAACCTCGAAGGAGTCTAAAATATTAACTGTTTCCCAGCAATAAGCACAGGAAGGAGCAGTCTGCTGGGCCATCCTTCTTTTAAAGCGAGAGTAATCTACGTTTCCTTAGAAAATAATTACAGTTTATGACATTGATAGAAATGAGTGTATAACTCAATTCAGGTTAGCAATATCCATTCCATAAAGTGTCAATAAATTCCCTCCATCTTGACACCATACCTTTTTGTTGAAGCGGTCAATTATTCTCAGTTTAGAAGCGATTATATTAATGCAGCTGCAGACAAAAACATGTATTAAAGATGAAGTGCGCGTGGAAGCAGCAACTGGTCAAAGAGACAGGCCCTTGCAGCTGTGCAATTCGCACCATCGATCTAAAATACGTTCGATACTCTGCACCTGCAAGAAGTGGAGTAGGACAGACAACCCAGCGGTGGCCGCAGAGAGATGCTCATCAGTATTTCATACGTCATCCGCACATATTCAAAGAATACCTGCATGCTCCGAGTAGAATAATTCAATATGGGAGCCCAGGAAAGATCCAGCCACATTACTAAGCTCGGTGCATGGCCAAGCATGAGTCGGCAAGGCGAAGCTGCCTGGGCGCTGGAGGATGAAGGCAAACTAGTCTTTTTCATCACTCATTGCGGTGTGCTTGAGCGCTGCTCACAAAAGAGGGAGGGGGGTGGGGGGATGGACTGAATCCCCTCAAACCCCCGTCTGTTGCGATTGCGGTTGTGCATTTGCCGGAGCGGCAACAGTGTTTGTTGACATTGCTGTTAAAGATCAAGACGCGGCTCAGGATCTCCACGCACACCCGCATTAGAATGAGCCTTGAGCTGTCTGCCAGCAGTACACAACAAAGAATCAATTTGGCCTAACCTCTTTCCAAAATAAAAACTGTCCAGCTGCCAGGTAATGCGATATGTACAGTATTATGAATTTGTGCAGGCAATGACACTGAGTAGTTTAGAGGTGATTAGTTTAGAGGTGTTGTTACATTGGAAAATAAAAATTTTTTATACGTTAATTTAAATAAGAATCTGCCAGACTACCAGCACAGATTAACTCAGAATGTGCATCACCAACAAGTTCTTCCCTGTTAAGGTTTACGAATGATAAAACACACTTTGATACACTCGGCCAAGTCCTTCAAGCCTTTGACGCGGCTGATTAGGTGAGACCTTATGTTTGTTTTGGTGAGGTGTTCTCTTGAGGTTGGGATTGATAAGGAAAAACCAAACATCTGCAATTGGCACCGCCCGCCAAGGGTTCGGTTGGAGAGAAACATCTCCACAGAGAGTTTTTAGGCAAATTAAGGAACAGTCCTGGCACTTGCCAATGCATGAGCTCACTTCTGTTTTCATATTTTGGAGTACCAGCATGCTGATATCTCTTTTTCAATGGACCTATCGCTAAGCCCCGCCCCTCTTCGCAGGGGGAGACAGTTTGAGAGCCAGCTCACCCACTGTAATGTAATTTTCACGGATTTAACACATTAAATACTCGTTCATTTTTGGAACCAGAGCTACGAAATCTCTTCCAAATCCGTCAACAAGGCCTGCCGTATGCACTGTAAAAATGTGTGCATGACTATTTTTAAAAAAACGGAGTTTTATGATTACAACTTAGCTCTGGTCCATAGCGTTAGAAGGAGCGTCAACAGTTGATTAACTTTTAACTTTAACTCGTGTTCCAAACTTTATACATACATGAAAAGTTAAGTCCTACATCGACGTAAGACCTACTTCAGCTGACGTTTGAGTAATGAATATCTCAACATTGATCTACATTATGCTTATTCGTAATCTGTCTGTAAAAACTTTAAATGTGCTAACATTAGCCACTTAGCTGAGCCTTGTTGTCTCCATTTACCGTGCTATAGCCACAGCCTCGTCAAACAATATGTAATGGAGCCCGGGGTATTTAATTTTGTTATTCATATGGATAAGGCAAGGCTAGTGATGTTAACACCACTGTTCTAATTATTAATTATAACGTTATATATATGGCTAACTAGCCTTGTTGGTACAAGCCTGACCGTCTTGATCCAAGGCTATGGCTAATGTTAACCAAGCCAGACTCACCTAAAGTATAATATTAACGTCAACGTTTACTAAACAATGGTTAAATCAATCGTCTAATAAACAATAAATAACTTACCTTGGAGCAAATATAGGTTTTCTTTGTAACTTTCTCGACGTTTAGCTGTTTGTGTGGTCGGCAGCATAGCTTAATCCACAGCCTGCACTTTCCAAGTGCAGGTTTAGGCTTTGGAAAAGGAATGAAAAAAGCTCCCTCCAAACGTTCTGGGTACCTAGAATCACTGTTGCAGGTCCCCCAGCAGCAATGTTTCACCATGGCGTTATTATAATATGAATGTTCTTGATATTAATATTGCTAATCGTCATCTGAAATAACGCTACATAACGTGGAGGTCTATGGTAGAGTGGAGCATTGTGTCTCCCCCTCTGTTATGCTAGCTGTGATTGGACCATAGCAGTTTGGGGAGGGGCTTAGCGATAGGTCTATTACTTCAGCAAAAAAGTCATGACTAATCCTCTCACCATGGGCCAGGAATCCAGGGTCTGTCTGCCCAGAGCGACATAGTGCTACACCAGCTCTTACAGAATACACAGGGCCCTGTATCTCTATCTCTCTCTCTCTCTCTCTCTCGCTCTCTCTCTCTCTCTCTCTCTCTCTCGCTCTCTCTCTCTCTCTCTCTCTCCACTTTTAATGCAGAGACATGAGAGTCTGGTGAGAGTCTGAGATAAAGCTCAAAACATCAGTAGCGTGACATCAAAACATAGACATGCATTCTAGCTGGGCTTTGCACTTGGCACATTATTTCCAGGGGGAGAGGGAGGAAGAAAGATTGCAATCACAGCAATTATATAATTTGCAATTATCAGAGTGTCAGAGTGGCAGAGTGGGGTTTGATGTCACAGTTCTCACTCTGCTGCTGCTACTGACAAAGAGAGGAAGATTGGATAACCGTCCCATTTATGGGTCCAAACTCCCCTCCTTCTGGTAATGGGAAGTTTGAAGCTGCAAGATCATTAAAGAAGACTGAAGAATGCTGGCCAGAGAGCCCACTCAGAACATCCTGCATCATTAAATAATTTTTCTTTAACAAGCACAGCAAAGCCACATCAATTCTCTTCCAGGAAACTAATTTAAATGTACATTCTCAATGTTTTCGTTCAAAGTACGTGATACATCTTTGGACCCCTCACTTTCATTTGAGCAGCATGTCACAGTAATCCAGCTTCAGTGTAAAAAATCAATTCTCTGAGCAACCTTTTTTGATAAGTCATGCAGGGAGAAGCTGTGATTTCTTGACTAAAGAGAACTAGGTTTAATGGTGGCAGAAACCCCTTGTCTGAAAATCGATATATAATACTTTTATAATGATGATAACACGTACCTTGCGCATTTGTTTTGTAAAATACAAATCTCCCATTCATTTCGAGACTGAATGTAAAAATACCTTCTTTTCTCCTTCCAAAATCCGGATAATCGGTCGATAGTAGAGTGAGTCTCTGGCCTTATCAGTGCTGATTCTGCATCAGCGCTCTAACTGTGCGATCACAATCGTTACGAGCCTTTCGTTAGCATTGTGCTGTAAGCGGGCCTACAAACCCTAACCAGATCTTCTATCAAAGCATATTGGCAAACTGCATCATAAAAAAAGGGAAGAGGAGCAGCAGTGCATGGTTTGGAAAGTATTCTAAATCACAACATGACATAATCCCTGCGGCATTGCTAGCCTTGTTTACCTGACACCAGGCCAAAAGCATTCAAAATGCCAGGAAGCAGTATGGCACAATGGTAGGCATGACTAACGGAACACAGTAAAATGTTATAGAGTACATTAAAGCTACAGTAGGCAAGTTTGAAAATATATAAGGAAAAAAGACTTCCCCCTTTGCCCTCTTCCCTCCTACCTCTCTCCTAAGCACCTCCCACCAAATTATGCTCCAGTGCACAAAAAAGGCTGACAGGGAGGGGTTTATTTTACCGGGAGGATCTTGCTTGTAGATAGTTGCCCTGATTGGTAGCTACATAGCTAGCCCTGATTGGTTGGTTTTTGGAAGATTTTTTGACAGCCTAGTACAAAGCCCAGGACACTCACAGAAACCGGATTTTTTCTCAGAACACTTGATTTATTGATAGCTGCTGGAATGTAATGAGCAAATTTTGTAAATTTTGAATGTACATTTAAATTATATAACAATTTTTTTCCCTACAGCACCAATAGTCCCTATTGTACTCTGTTAGAGTTGAAATAACACTGGACATTTTTATTGTGAATGAGAGGGCCAGTACCGTCAAAGTGGGTTCCACAATGAGATCATTCACAAACATAGCGAATCACCGGGAATGCAGGGATCCATTAGTTTTCCTTTGTGGGCGTTTTTCATTTTTCATTATATAGGCATTGAGCAAATGGTATAAACAATGCTTTTATTTGAATCCTGTTGTTCAGGTAACGGATTAGGGCAAGGAGGCCTGTCATTCTGTGCGACTAAGACGACAATAGTAATGTGATTCCAGAGGTTTGCAGCCCTGAGAGTATTGGAGATCACCTGATTTTGTGATGGTTTCCAGTGGTAGAGAATGAAATGCAACAGGAATGGAAATCAGAACAAGTCACCCACAAAGGTGAGGACCACTAATAGCTTAAACCCAAAAGGGTAGAAAAGAAAAGGAATAATCCTAGTAGCTAAAACAGCCAAATAATAATCAGCCCAGGAAAATAGGGCGAACTCGAAACACGAGTAAGAACACAAAACTAAGTCTCCCGAGCTCAAAACTCGAGCTAACACGGGAAACTAGAAAAAAAAGAACACCTTCGGCACGTAACACTAACACAGCCAGAAGAAGCTGAAACAAAAGTGAAACCACCAAAGAAAAACTGTCTCAGTGAGAACAGCACGGACAAAATAGCACAGTGAAGCTAACAGGAGATAATCCTATACCTGAAAAATAACGCTAAGAAGCAAGTCCCTCGTGAACATAAAACAAGTTTAATATCACGAGGTTGCTTGTACCTGGCTATACCTGGCTCAATGTAATACGGAATGACAAAGAAGCACCAGGGAAGCGGAAGTGAGGAACTTAAATACCCCGCAGGTGGTAGCACAGGTGAAATGAATAATAAGCGAGGTGAAGCAAAACCCCGGAATGGAACGTGAAAAAAATCAGATAGATTCTCAATCGGAGAAAAAGGATGAGAGCCGCAGCGGAAAAGGAAAAAATAACCCACAAACCATGACAGGTTTAAAATTCCCCTCCACTTAATTTGTCCAATTTGGTCATTTGAATTTGAAAAACTTTCCATGATCTAGCAGACATCGCTGCACCCCATTTACAGGACGTCGCCTCTCGTGACGTGGTTCCCACGGCAACATAAAACCCTGTTTTTTATTCCTTCTTCTTCTTCTTTAGGGTATTGGTTTTTTCAACAGACGAATCTTCTCACTATACCAAATGAGTTTGCACAGGAATGACCTTTTGCTATTGGAAAACTGTCAACAGCTAAATTAATTTTTCGGTCAAAAACCCAGTTGACTGAATGTGTGCATCTACATGTCAAATATAATGGCATGCACACGCACACATGCACACACACACACACGCACGCACGCACACATGCACGCACACACATACACACACAGCAAGCTTGTGTTCAAAACACTGAACAGTCAAAGCACCCAGCCTTTACAGAACTATTAAAAGAATCACTGAAAAGGTTGAATTCCTTTACACTAATAATAACCATATTAGTGTGAGGCTCCCACGTGTAAAATGTGACCGAGGCACCTGTGCAGAATACAGTGGCGCATTCTATGGTGTGGGTCAACCCCTCAACCCCCCTGGCCGCAATAGCCTTCTGTGGCTGGGGGAGGGAAGGAGTATTTTTGTGGGGGAAGCTCTGCCCCATTGCTGACTCTAATGTACAATTGGGCGCGCAGCTGGTTACGTGTGTTTCGGAGAAAATCTGCACTATGGGGCGACTGTTGCAATGTGTCATTTCAAACTGTGGTTAAATAAAGAAATAAAGAAATAGGTATAGGTGCAGTGGCACATTCCAGGTTGTATGCATGAGCCAGGAGCAAGCCAGCATCCTCTATGGGAATCGTATTTTAAAATGAACCCCCGGCTAAGCTTTACTGTAGATCAACAGGAAAACCTACTTGCAGGTCGGGCGTACTTAGAGTCCTCATAATTTAACATTGAGTGTGCATCAGTAAATAGTTTGAATAAATGGAGAATCCCCTTAAAAGTCTATTAAACAAGACACAACTTAGTGATCCACATATTCACCAAGCCGAATCAAGCCCAATGGGCTAAACTAAACGGAGCTGAAAATGTGCTGAGATGTATAGAATGGCCAGCTAATTGAGGCACACCAGAATGCGTGAGTCCATAATGGAACAGCACTGCATTACAGAAGCAGCTCGTGTACTGTAATGGGTCTTTAACGTGTCGGAGATTCAAATGCGAAGGTGGGGGAATCAGAACAAGTTAACTCACACCAGTGAAGACCAATAAGGAGGAAAAAAATAATAAAAGAAAAGAAAGAAAGAACAGGAAACAAATTTCCTAAGGCTAAATGGCCAAAAACAAAAATCAACTCACTAAAATGGGTCGAACTAGAGAATGGGAAAAATACCAACTAAATCTCCCGAGCTCACTTCAGGAGCTAGAACGGGAAATCTAGCAAACAAAAGAACACCTTCGGCTACATAGGCTCAGAGCCGGAAGAGTGTAAATCCAAAACAAACGAACAAAGAAAAACTGTCTCCTTGAGAACAGCAACGGACAAAATAAATAGCGCAGAACGCTTACAGGAGGAAACAATCCTATACCTGAATAAAAGCTAAATAGCAAGTGAACATAAATTTTAAATAAAGTTTAATTCATAAATTAGTTTAATATCAGGAGGTCGCTAGTACCTGGCTATACCTGGCTCGAAGCAATGTCGAAAGACAAACAAGCACCGGGGAAGCGGAAATGAGGAACTTAAATACCCTGCACGTAGAAGCACAGGTGAAAACAATAATGAGGACGGCAAATCCCGAAACGGAATGTGGAAAAAATCAGATTGATTAACAATTGGGAAACCAGGACGAGAACCTCAAAAGAAAAGAAAAGAAATAGCCACGAACCACGACATTTACTCTGATTTACTCTAAATTATCCTTAATGAAAACCTTGCTCACTGTAGTTCAAACTTTAACCCCCACTGGTTTCTCCCGCTCGCCCTCTCCTTCTCTCTGTCAGCCTGATTTGGTGCCCCTCCCCCATCCACAGAAACCACTCTTGATTTTTACTCTTTCACCCACTCTTTTATTTTCATGTTTTTTTATGTAATATGACGTGTGTCTCTGTGTTCCCGATAGAACTTGCAAAAATATTATAATAATAGGCTACTATACTGAATCTCTTGTCCAGCCAGTGGTCAACATTAAAATCTGACCTAACTGCATAACATAGAGATTAAGTAAGCAAATTCAATCAAAGAGTGACCTGACCTGTGAAGCCTTCTCTCTCTCCCCTTGCTGTGACCTCCAGTGGAAGACTATGGTGCAGAAAAAGCCCAGGGGACCCCATAGATGTTAGACATGTGACACAATAATGTACTGTTATTTATGCTTTTATCACAGTCGACCAATCTATGTCTGCTCAAGTCAAGGTTGAGTTCAAGGCTGGGGGGGGGGGGGTCTGTGTGAGTTATGCTTCCAGACCTAATGCATAAATAAGAACCTAATACATACATAATGAAAACAATCAAGTAAGCATGCATGCTTTAAAAGGCTTTAAAACTGCCTTTGTAAAGAAAGTGAACGCAGTAGTATGACAACAAACAGTCAGCATTATCTTTCTTCATCAAAAACATTTTAATAAAAAATATCCTGCTGGGCATGATAATACAGAAAGAGGGAGTGAGTATCTTGGCAGGAGGTTGAATGATTTCACCAATGTCACCAACATGGATAATGGCAATGACAACATCTCACAGTGATGGGCGGCTAATGAAAGCACAGTACTGGGGGAAAGGATATGTGTCAGAGTTTCCATTTTAATTTCACAATGGCCTTTTGGAATTACAATGACTTCAGTGAAGACCAATAGTTCTAACAATTACAAAAACAGAAAAATGTTGGCGAAGGCCTCCTTATTCTTTTTTTCCTTATTATTATTAGTGCTTCAGCAACTGTTTCTTCTGAAGTATTTGTAAGGGGTTTCCAAAGGAATACTTTGAAGCTGAAAGTGGAAAGCACAAATTTTCATTTTTACATTTTTCCTGTATGATAGATCAGTACTCAAATATGAAGACATGGCTTTTCAGGAGGTGTGGTTGTGGAAAAGACAAACATTTTCAGCCCCTTGTTATCATTTGGGCTTTTTTGAAGGGTAGGTTGGATTCCTATTAAAAAAAAAGTGGGGACAAGAGTGGGGAAGGGGGCTGTGCAAAGCAGAACTCCACCCCCCAGAACCCTTTTCAACACCACCACCAAAAGGGGATTGAAATACATCACAGCTATGCTTATTTGAAAAATGACACCTTTTTTTATTATACTGAAAAATTACTATGGCTGCCTGAATTGCCTGTTAGGCTCGCGTAAAGCTTCCTGATCTGCCATTATTGCACATGTGCATTCTGATCGCCATGGCCGCCATGCTGAATCAACTTTTTACCTTGGAACGATGGAGACACCTGCTCGCTGTTTCTATGGCCGATTTGAGACTTTTTCATTCTGAGTGATGTGACAGCTATGATTTATCTCATTATTCTTCTGGGGAGTCCAGTTTAACAATGAAACTGTATTGCTCATACTGGACTCTAGACATATTTTAACAGTTTCATCAAGGGGAAATAAATTCAGTATGCATCAGACTGTTTTTTGAACTAGCTTATTTATACATAAACATTTTGGAAGAGGGCTTAATTATTATTATTTTTTTTTAAATACTTTTTTTTCTTCTCCTTGCTGTGAGAGAACCTATCTGGGTATTGAACCTCCAAGTCATTATACCGCAATGCTCTCCCGCTAAAACACATGCATAGAAACATAACTCAAATCTCCTTAGAGATACAAAATATAAAATCATATTACAGTTGGGCCGGGTTAACAACTGCTCATTTTCTGTCCCAACCTGCCCCGCGTGTGTATTAATCTGATTATGAATAATAATCAGAAAATTATATTGTATTCATGCGCTGCCTGTCTATGACAGTCAAATACGTTTGATCCCCGGAGAAGGTATGAAGCAATTACCTATCTTAGATTCGCTTGAAAAGGTAAACCATTATTCTCTATTAGCATGCATATTTTTTACTTCCTATCTCTAATTCCCATTACTTGCAGCATTTTGAGATTAGACCATAACAGCAACAGTCCCCTGAATGAAACGGAATTAAAAGTTATTTGCGTTTTTCCAGCTGTGCATTCTGCCACACGGCTGAGAGAGCTGGGCAGTGGCGGCTCCCTGCTGCACCCATCAGATCTGTTTGAGTTCACAAATATGGATCGGAGAATTGACAGGACCGCTCCAGTGGGCCCTCGACTCCATGCTGCTGACGCGAATATAATGAATGATACATATAATACGCACTGGTTACGTAATTTTTTTCTGCCTTATTTTTCAACCCACGAGTATGATGAAATAACTTTAAATGACCATAATGTGTAAACAGTCTGCAAATGATACAATATGTGTATTCAGTATATGCTATTCACAAACTTGAATCAATTAAAACAGAGGACAAAGTTAGTACAATGTCAGGGTATGATGTTACGTCATGCCTTATGCCAAAATGTATCTAGATCTATATCTAAGCCAACCTTCCCCACAAAAAAATTTGGATGTTTGCACAATTTTGTTATTTACTGCAGTTAGATTGAATATAAGACTTATGCTATGGCATAAAAGTGTTTTTCAAAGGATGCAGCTCACAAACTACCTTTATCCATCCATCAAACTTCATAATGTAAAAGACTGCCTTCCTCAGTTCCATAAATATGCATTATTGTTCTGCCTAGTCTTTACTCCCTCAGAGATTCTTAGTCTGATGCCTACAAGCATATCCTGGACTTGGGCCACAAGATTCCTGACCTCCTAAAACATAAAACTGAACCCAAAAAGATAGGAAAGCCTACATAAGGCAGGGTTGTACAGGTCTTATGACCCGGTAGCACGCTTAGGGCCTTTAGCGTGTGCAAAAAACGTTTAGCACACAAAAAACTAATAACAGAACCAATGATTGGTGCAGAACAAATACCATCACCAGTCATTGGCCATGTTATTGGTTTTGCATGTGCTTAAAGATTTTGCACACACTAAAGGTCAGTAAATCAAGTCCTTGATTGTTACAATTCATGCAATGTTCAATGTACTAATAGCCAAGATATTTTGAGGATATGGACAGTCAACCCTTTTTCTGAGATTCCCCAGAACTAACCAGTCAACCCCTTCTCAACCATCCTGATGATACCCATACAAAACAGTTGGCCCATTCAATGTGCAATATTAAAACAGTAGAATGCAACTTCTCTAACTTAAGGCTAAATATTCAAACGTTCAAATTTTTGCCTTCATCAGTGAAACGGTATTATGTGCTGATGTCTTTTTTTAAAAACCTAACTCTAAAATGCCCCCAGAGGCGTACACATTAATTAGAGAGGAACTAATGCTAACTATGATTCAGCACAGACTCGGTGCAGGTGGGGGTGTGCCTGCACTGTGGTGTGGGGGCCCGGGGAGGACTGTTCTGCAAACACAGGAATCTAGCATGCTATCCCAAGCTGAAACTATGAGAAGACACTCATTAAACTTTTCTTTTCTAACTTGTACTTGTAATATTTCCTTTTCTAACTCAATCATAAATACAGGATAAACTGGTGCTACGTAGCCTTAGAACATTCTTGGTGATGGTAAGTGATGCCATTGTGAATGCTCCCAGGCCCGCCAGGCTTTCATTCTACTACTGAATCAGCACATAATATTACTGATGAAGGCACAATACCAAAAATGTCTTGCTTATCTATGTTGCAAAGACATGCCATTAACTTCTGGAAATTGGTGAAAAGTGAAAAAGCAAGGCTGGATGGCCAAGTTCAGAGCTAAGCAGAGATTTATTCCTTCACAGCTAATGGTCTTCCATGTCAGCTTGGCTCATGTTGTTGACTGCATGCAATCATTAATAATATGTGTAATTAACAAAGTAGAGCAGACAGAGCATAGGGCTTTTGTAGGAGTTGATGTACTCTCGAGAAGTACGAAATCAAGTCAGCTGTGTGTTTTAGTAATTGTGTACATATTTGAGTAGACAGAGACCCAGACTTACTGAGTAGCACACAGACACACATGACAGGAGCACTTCATAACAGCAGCTAAAATACTGACAGCAACAAACCCACGCTCTTTGTCTGCCTTATTGACACCTCGTTAAACAATGCATTTGTATTTCCCTACAACCTCTGTGTTGCAGAAACAGAGCTCTGTTATCTTGCCTGCTATTCACTTACTGTCCCACTAATACTTGTCCCTCTGATAATGCTAACCGATGCTCAATGTACAATGTAAGCTCGAAGTTGCCAAATGAACACATGCCCTCCTCCAAACACCCGTGGGTGCTGGGCAAAGAAAGTAGCTAAAGAAAAGGAAAATGTACACACACTGGTGTAGCTTCCAAAAGGTTATATTTTTAACTTAGCAAAAGTCTGAAACTACACAGTCTTTGCCAAGCGCAAACTGGACAAATATAATATAGACCATAAACTTCAAATATTCTTGAAATCCCTGTACAGGAAAGAGGGATTTTTGACATGGTGACAGGAAATAAGGCCCCTAGGCACCAGAATTGTAGATTGAGCCCTACAGTATGATCAGGGTCCCTCATCCCTGGTCCTGCTGAAGAGCCGCAGTCTGCTGGTTGTCATTGTCAATCACACCAATTTTCTTGTAGAAGGTCGGGTAGCTTGTAGTTTGCAGAATGTTCACTAACTCTTGGGTGAGTGTATTCAATGAGTGTACACACTTAATACGCATTCACAACCTCATTCACAAAAAGTTCTTAATAAAAGTTCCTCGGAAAAACCATTGTGGGATTCATGAAACATGTGCAGACCTTTGATTTTGTGCTTATGAGATGATGAATGCCAAGTGTTTGTAAATTGGATGTGCATCCCTGTTCATGTTGATTCAAATAAGGAAACACCCAGCAATCCCACAACAAGTATGTCGACTGTAGGATCATGTGCAAACATCAAGCTATTCATCGCTGTCTGCAAACGTACACAACATGGCCAAAAGTATCCAGACACCCCTCAGCCTGGGGCTGTTTTTCATGGTTTGGGCTAGGCCCCTTAGTTCCAGTGAACGCAAATCTTGACGCTACAGCATACAATGACATTCTAGATGATTCTGGGCTTCCAAAATTATGGCAACAGCTTTGGGAAGGCCCTTTCCTGTTTCAGCATGACAATGCCCTGATGCGCAAATCAAGGTCCATACAAAAATGGTTTGTCGAGATCGGTGTGGAAGAACTTTACTGGCCAGCACCGAGCCCTGACCTCACCCCCATCGAACACTTTTGTGGTCAATTGAAAAGCCGACTATGAGCCAGGCCTAATCAGCCAATATAACTGACCGAACTCACTAATGCTCTTCTGGCTGAATAGAAGGAAATCCCTGCAGTAATGTTCTAATATTTAGTGAAAAGCCTTCCCAGAAGAGTGGAGGCTGTTATAGCAAAAAAGGGGGAACCAATTCCACATTAATGGCCATAATTTTGGAAGGAGATGTTGGATGAGCAGGTGTCCATATACTTTTGGCCATGTAGTGTATCTGCCCGGTCCCTAAAGATGCACTTTCCCCCCAAGGCACGATTAGCCAAGTAATCCAAAACCAGCAACTATGCAAAGTGTTGTGTTTGGATGTGAGCTTGTGAGTCTTTATCAATCATCATCGTCAATCACTTTTATCAATAAACTAAATGATTTACATGCATTCCCAACAAGGTTATTATCATAAACTAAAAGTAAAAAATAAAAAAAATTAAAAATGTGGCTGCTGGGTATCTCACTGTTGTAAAACTGCCACTAACGGTGCATGAGTGAGCACCACAGTGTCAGATAAAATCTGGCCTGTGCCAGTGCCGACTGTGGCTGGCAGCCCTGCAGGGGTGGTGCACAATTGGCTTTGTGTCGACTAAGGGATGTATGGGTGGGATTCAGTTGGCGGGTGTTCATTGCTCAGTTGGCCGACCGGGCACCCGTGGCTTGCTGTCTGCGCAAGCGTATGATTGGGTCTCCTCCTCCCCTGGCGGCTGCGGTGTGTGCAGGGGCAAGTTGTAACCAAACACTATGTTGGCCACCAGGACTGAATAAGCCGTGCTATAACTTGACACGACTCCACAACCAATATGTTCCAGAGGGCGAGAAGCCAAGACTTTTATTTTTTAAAAACAGGATAAACAAAGAAAACCAACAGAAAGTCTAGCTTAGGGTAGAGTCTTATGCTGTGTTCACAACATATGGGAATTATGGTTTGAACGACATGCTTGCTCATAACAACTTGGAAATGTTCACTCGTTAACCTTGGATGAACCCGTTTAAAGCCAAGATCGCCAGAGATTTTACGGAGGGTCTCTGAGATCACTGAAAAGATGGTGGTTTGCTGGAAAGTTTTGTTTTTGTTAACTATCACCATTTTGGCTCATTCTGCCAAACTTTCCTGAACATTTGATTCAACTGTAGGTAGCCTACGGACTTTTGACCTCTTCCAGTTTGACAGTCATATGTCCCGTCCAGTTTTCTCCCTCATTGTAAAACTCGCACACCCTTTTGCATAGCGTTCTGCTAGCCTCCCTTTTTTATGTGCTGCTGGCAAGCTGTGATCATGGTCAGGTGCTCATAAAGAAGCGACAGGGCTGTCCATGAGGGAGATTGAAGCCATCTTGCAGGGACGTGTCTGCCCTCAACATGATTATATAAGTTTCCACTGGCAAAAAATTATATATATATTTACTTTATTTATTATGTGTATAAAGGTACAAAGGAAAATACTGTCAAAAAAGAAAAGTGCCCTGACAAAACTACATTACTCCCAAAAACAAAGTTAAATTTGTCATTACATTTTTGTTTTGACAGCAATGTCACTGTGTGTGAATGTAATAATATTCATGACAATAATAATACATTTTACTTATGAAGTGCTTTTCATTTAGACAATTTCAAAGTGCTGTACAATGAATAAAACAGATGGTGTTTCGAAACCCATGCGACGTAATTAGGCACTCACAACCAAACACATTGGCATCACAGAAATTCAGCCAAAAGCCATTCAGAAGAGGTATGTCTTTATGCCAGTTTTAGATGATGTGAGTGTCTGAGTGATTCAGGTGATCCTGAAGTGCATTAGAGAGGCTGGGGCAATAACAGAGAATGCACAATGTCCTGGGAATGGACCGAAGTGGAATAGCACATGACATTTGGATGGCACACACATTTGAAAGGGGAGGTCTTTCCACGTATGGATTCAAATGAGAGCAGTAGGGTTTTTAAGTGGATTCTCTACTGTACAGCCCCAGAGCCACTGGAGGGTTTTAAGAATGGGCATATGTGTTCATGTTAGCAGAGAAGGTACAAATTTAATTAATAGGTTAGCAGCTGAGGAAGAAAGCGGTATGATTTCACCAGCAATAGTTAATTGAGGTATATCGGAGTGGAGCTTTTTTGCAATGGAATGCCAAGTAATAGAGCTTATGTTTTTCCACTATTGTATTGTAGAAAATTAAGCTTCATCCACAGCCTAATCTCAGCAAACATAAGTCAAGTGAGTTGTAGTGACAGAGCCATTGGGGCAGTGTTTAAACAGGAGATGAGAATCAAGTATATTGTGTTCTGCATTCAGATGAGGGTGTTTCGTACAAAGCATAATTATCAGTTACAGAATGTACAGCAAAATTATGGAAACGCAGAGTTTTTTTGAAAATAAGTGTATTTTCTTTTTATAGACTACGAAGTCCAGAATGGCCAATAGCATTGTAAAGCCTGCAGGTTGTCAGAAGATTCCTAAATGTACACACAACTATCTGGGCCGACAAGAACACATGCACTTATGCCCTATTAGCACAGGACGAGTATTCCCTGGGGACATAATAATTGAGGCGGTCATCTGTGATCTTAATGCAAATCTGCCATGTCCGTAATTTGTCAAGAAAAATTCCACTGCAAATTACCTACCATATTTGGCAAAACACAGACGTCATCTGCCAATATTAGTCCATCTCAGTAATTTGGGGTCATATTTTTTTTCCTGCAAGGATTCCTTGTTTTTTCTACCTTTTTTCTGCATCTTTCTGGTTAGAGACTTATTGTGGCTTCAGTGGAAATTATAAACGTGAATTTTGACAGCATTTTGGGTGCGAATTCAAGAGCTAGCTACTCAGCAGCATGGAGACCCATTCGGAGAACTAGTAAGACCAAAATCTTAAAATATAATGAGATGGATGACATGCATGGCAGCATTTGGTAAGGAATGTTTTTTTTATCTTTCAACAGGCTCGAGACAAACTTGGGGCGACTACTATGTGGTAGCCTATAGTAACTTTAGGACTATAGTTAGCCACCGGATGCTTTCCAATTAATCATCATCATCATCATCATCATCATCATCCATCAACCCGCTTATTCCATTTCAGGGTCACGGGGGGTGCTGGAGCCTATCCCAGCATGCACTATCCAAAATAGTGCACAAAACAAGCCAGGGGTTTCATATCATACTTAAGGCTTAATATTTTGCATCACCTCACACCACCCATTCTATTATCAAGCTATTAACAAATGTTAACCAATAACTTACCTTCCTGAGGGCAAATTCAAGCAATTGTGACAGTCACACATTGTTTTGTGCCAGTCAGGATTGGGTTTTAGTTAACTATCAAATCAAAAACATAAAAATAAATTTAATGAAAAACCTAATTTGATTACTCAATAGATTGGACATGACACTGTTCTTATGCCAAAAGTTTTTAAATGCAGGTTTACTCCTGAATTTACTGAAAGTAAATTTACTCAAATTAATTTAAAGTGAATCGTATTTAACCCTGCAGCTGTCATGGATCGCGCCTTCCTTCCCTTATCTCTGCGCTTAGTATTCTTTTTTTCTGTTTACCTGTAAATCTGTCTGATTTTTCTGTGTTCCGCTACGGGTTTTGCTTTCGCCTCTGTGATTAGTGAGTTCACCTGTCCTTCTCACTATTTATACACCGCTTCCTCCTTTTCTCGTCACTTCCATGTTATTTCATGTAACATTCTAGCCAGTAAAGATATAGGAAGTTGTGCTGCTATCGACCGCTTTGCTTCTCAACGCGGGTCTTGTTAGCAGTGCAATTTAGAAAAAGTAAAGTGCGCTCTTTCGCTCTCTTATTTCAGAGCAGAGGTTTTGGTTTCTTTGTTTCCCACTCAAACCTACGGTTTAGGGTTCTTTGATTTTTCTCCTTCCTTTCTTTTTGTTCACTCCACAACTGGAGTTAGATAAGCGTAACTGCTTATTTCTTTTGTTTTGCTCGGATATCGAGTTTCTCGCTTTTTATTGCGAGGTTATTTGCGTTCTCCTTATTTTTCCCATCCACTACAAATTATTGTCCGTCTTAGTAGTGTTCGTTTGAACACTTTTAGAGTCCTCATCTGTCATACCTGGACCTCCAATATTTCCTCCGTGTCTCTGGGCATAGAGATCCCCTACAGCAGCCACCTTCAATACACTAATTTGCATACCCTGTGCCTTACAAATGCGCAGAATATAATACTTTTGCGAACTGACAAAGAAATGCTATAAATTTCAATCATACCTGGTGATAATCCATGGGATTTGATCTGTAAATTCGAGGGAAATACAGACTTTGTTTATCCCTTGCGAATGAGTTGCATTAAATACAGATGTAGGGGGTAATTCCTAAATTACACAATGTCCCCAGGTAATTCTAGTCCAGTGTGAATAAGGCTTAATAGGCCTACTGAAATAATATCAAAACACCCCAGAGAGTGAACTATGTTACACAGCAACAAACCTGGTAAAGTAAGAATTGTAAATTAATCAAAAGTGATTTTGGGGTGAAAGAAGCTCAGTCGTCGACTGCTTTGATGCTATAGCAACAAACCCAGATGTAATTTGCGTGGCACCCCATGTTGGCTTTAATGCATTTCTAAAGATCAAGCGCATGCATAATCACTTCCCTGGTTTGGTTCCCCAGTGGAAGTATAGCATAGATATAAATGCCTATTTTCCCTGTTTTTTTGTTTGTTTTCATTCCTAATTACCAGCTGCTGCTACATCTTTAACCACAATGCATTGGGTCGAAGAGCACTGTATAATAAGGCATTCCTTTCAGACAAAAGACATATCTTCTCCAGTTGACTGGGCTCACACGATGGCCCAACTATATGGAAAATAAAGTTTCATTACAACAGCCACAAAAATGCAACTGAAAGTAGCATTCATGTACATTCTGTGGGGTATGCGGCAATGCAGAAATACATTTGTTGGGTTTACTCAGCTTGGTTTAGTTGTTTTAATGAAGTTTTGTATCCAGTGGCAATAGTACAGTAGTGTTCATCACTACAAGTAAAATGCATTGAGGTTAGTACCATGCGAATAAATACTTATCGTATGATCAGTGTTAATATGGACAGAAAGAATTGCCCAAACATTCTAAAGGTTGCCGTCTGAGATAAAATTGAGCAACACACATCCATTTTTAGGACGGCAGTGGTTAGCACTGTCGCATCACAGCAAGAAGGTACCGAGTTTGAATCCTGGCCGAGGGCTTTTCTGTGCGGAGTTTGCACGTTCTCCCTGTGTTCGCATGGGTTTCCTTTGGGTACTCCGGTTTCCTCCCACAGTCAAAAGACATGCAGGTTAGGCTAATTTGATTCATACCATAGGCGAGTGTGTGAGTGAATGGTGTGTGTGCCCTGTGATAGATTAGCAACCTGTCCTGGGTGTATTCCTGCCTCTTGCCCAATGCATGCTGGGATAGGCTCCAGCCCCCCTGCAATAGTGATGTGCAGTTCGCGAACGAATCGGTATTTTTGAACGACTCTTTATGCTGAGTCGTCTGAGTCGACTCGCCAGTTTGAGTGAATCGTGCTAACCCACAGCTCTGGCTCTCGACTCTGGCTCTGGCTCTGGCTCTGGCTCTCGGCTCTCGGCTCTCGGCTCTGGCTCTCGGCTCTGGCTCTGGCTCTTAGCTCTGGCTTTGACTCTGCCTGCTTTCTACTACAGCCGGGAGACACTCCCCCGAGACACTCAGCAGTGGTTAATGCGCGGCGCGCAGTTTCTGATTGCTAAGTTAGAACCTACGTAAGAATACATTTTAATTTGATCTAACAATATTGCACACACTTTTGTGAAGTTAATAATCTACTAATGGTTAAAAGAAAGATACGTAGCTACAGTACCTATACTACCCAACTGATCAGCACGAAATCAACTCGACTCAATTTAAGAGCCATGAGCCGTAGCAATATTCCACGGCTCCAGACAGAGCCGGAACCAGAGCTGTGACACAAACCGAAGTAATTTTCGAGTTTTAACCACATAACTGTTCTTATAGAGTTCTGTGGTTTTAACAAAGGGCAAAATGAAGTACACCATTAAGCTATTAATCGGGTTTACTACTCAGCGTGATTCAAACGGAAACCCTATTGACAAAGGAATTATGTTAGCCTATATCTAATGACATTCCGAGACGCCGATTGTATGTTACGAAATTATTAAACTTGGCTGTTTGCGAGAATTGCAACCGAAATTCCAGTCAACTATGAAACAATTAGGCCAAATATGCGATATTGCGATTGTGTTCAGCTAGATTAGGCTACAAAAAAATGACAGAAAACACTTATTTAAAGTGGTGACATTTAAATTTTAGAACTCTTGACCAACAACAACAGTGAACAGAATAAATAGCCTACAATTGTGTATGATATAATAAATAAAGTACAGTTAAAATAAACACATTTAAATAACCCTATGGTGTCCAAATAAATAAACGACACAGGGTTCTGTACATCATATGCACACACTGACACACACAATAAATATCTGGCTTGTTTGTCAAATTTGGCTGGCTATCAATCTTATACAGTCTTCCATCCACCTCATTTTCAGTATACCTAGACTACTGGATTCTGGGATCTGATAAAATAAATTAAGATTAATATTAGCATAGATTAAATAGCTCTATACAAATATAACCATTCAATGTCTATTATTACCTGTAAGATCTAATGTTACAATCTATGATTGAAAAAACGGAGATGGGAAAGTCGTAAATAAACGTAACCTGCGATTGCAAACTAGCTTGAGACAGTAGGCTACTGTAAATTGAGAATATTAGCAATGAGTATCATTCAGATGATTTGGGTCTGAATAAAATATCAAGGCTAGTTTACAAACTTATTTTGTTTACTTTGTTACCAGCTAGGGTCTGCTGTCTGAAACAGCTTCTAATTCCAGCTCGCGAGTCGCGCCGCTGAAAGAAAAAGATGCGGCTCAAAGATGCGGCTCAAACGGCTCTTCTGTATTAACCGGAAGTACCAAAATTGCAACTCCGACTCCGACTCTTCACACTGAATGGTACGAATAGAGCCGACTCAAAAAAAAGAGCCAAACTGCCCATCACTACCCTGCAACCCTGACCAGGAATAAACAGGTTAGAAAATTGATGGTAGATAATTGACATCCATTCTTTTTTTCAGGAGTGCCTGTTCAGGTTGATATTCTGAGGAGCTTGTCTGTGACCATATGATAATATAGTTTTCACATGCTACATGCCTACAACAGGCATGTTAGATGTATTTCTCATTGACTGGTAGCCAGCTGCTGCCAGGGTTCAAAGTTAGGAGGAGTGAAAAACAGCAAAAGCGGCTTTTTGCTGACTTCAGCCCACCCTACGCCAGGTCGGACAAGGCAAATTGTGACTGGCCGATGTAAAACCCTGGTCATAGTCAGTTACTGTAGACCTCTGTTACTGTAAAACTAATACAGACTCCTGCTTATAGCTAACTCATGAGCTCTACTGATATCCTTTCTGTGTTAAAATTATGGTTTTCCTCAGCAATGGAACCTGAAACATGGTTAAAAGGCAACATCCTGCAGAAACCAAAATCTCCCTCAATCTATCAGAATACTCTGTAATGGTGCAATGCAGTCAGCCATAGCATGTGTAAACACTGAGAGACAGTTTTGTGAATTCAAGTGTTGCCTTAGCCTTCCCCCCTGTAAATTTATTTTGCGCTTAAGAGAATTCCTTCTAATATGAATCTCGGAAGCCGGACGTATTGTAAGAGTGATATATATGACCTGTCAATATACCTATTATTTTTGTAAAGCTAAGCCTGTTATTGCATTGTTTTTCCTAAGGTAATGCAATGCAGGCAATATTCTGACAGGCTTATATTATGCTTTGCGGTGCTTTTTGGCCTTGTTTATATATCAGCATAACTTAAGATCACTGAAACGTACACACATTTTCATTACTTAGTCAGAATTCGCCTGTTCCCTGAAGCTATTTGAATTTAAGCGAAAGCGTTTAAGCGTGCCTTCATTTTTTTCAACAGAAAAGTATTATAGTCTCCTATTTTAAATCTCTCATCTTAAACTGATACCGATTTGTACTCTTTGCAATACATTCATTCTTTTTTTTACAAAACCTAAAGAATATCTGCAGTTTGCTGAGTGAGAGTGATCTAAATCAGCCTGGTATTTGCGTGACCTCAAGTGTATGGATCTCAACCATGTGAACAGGATGTATTTCTTTTCAATTCGATTTCTTTTCACAGAGGAATAATTCAATCAAATGGCATTGCCTGCCCTGAATCTTACAAATGTCCATGCCTTCAAGCACACACATGCCACTATTTAATTCAAATACTAGAATGCTTTACTAATTAAAGCAAGCTCACTGGACGATCATCTCTCAAGATATTATCTTGGTTCTTAAGATAATTATCTGTGATCGTCACCCGCCAGTGGATGGGGATGAAGCAGTTTGTAAATGAGTGAGTAAGTCTGTGTAAAAAGGGTTACTGGCTCAGTCCTTCCACGTTATTTTGTATTTTCTTGTCAGGATTTCGGAGAGTTAATTCTTGACAGCTATTTAAAGCTAACATCAAACACGGAGAGAGATTGCAGGAATTACATTCAGACGATAAAATCCACGAGACTACATCAGGTTTGTGCACACACATTCATCATGCTCTATCTCAAACACACACACACAGGCACACATATGAATACACATGCTCTGTCTTTAACAGACACTCAACGAAAATGTGTATTTATTTGCTTATTTGCTTCTATTCACTGTTTCTTCAGGCTGTGCAGTGGGTTGAATCACCCTCTGACTCAGAATATGTTTTATCTGAAGCCTTACTTACATTTTTTTATGGTCTAAATGGCAAAATGCTAGTCCAAGTTAACAAAAATCCTTTTAATGAGAGGCATAAATAATTAGATGGAATGCTCCAGCTGGCCTTTTATGTTAAGGAAAGAAGTATTTGGCTGGAAGTAGATCTCTGAGAATCAAAGTTCAGAATTTCACAACTCACATTTGGCACTTGGGCTGTATTCGAATACGACCCCTGTTCCCTGTCCACTGTCCCCTGTCCACTCACTTTGGAAGCAGTGTGCGTAAGAAATCCCGCAAAACTCTTTCCAAACTAGTGAGGTAGTTCGGAATATTTTTTTACATTGTTTGTTATTTTTATTGAGAATATCAATCAGTTAGCATATTACAATTGTTACAAAGTGTAGATTATAAATTAAGATAGAATTAAATAAATAAAATTTCGTAATTTCGTATTTCAAACTCTCTCTCTCATGGCAGGCCCACCTCCAGTAGCACAAGCACCCACACATCCCACTCCTCCCCCACCTCCACCTCTCTCCTAACCGGGAACGCTCTTGCATGGGCCGACCCACTTATCAGGGCTAATTTGCAAATCATGAGCCACACGGATAGGCTTATGGCGGAAATGGCGTCAGTTTTTGATCAGGACGTTTCTGGCAAGGAGGCCGCCATGCGTTTGACCCATCTTCGTCAGGGCACCGTCACCGTGGCCGCCTTTGCTATCACTTTTCGTGCTCTTACGGTGGTGACAGAATGGGCCGATGAGCATCTTAGTTCACCGTTTCTCAACGCTCTGTCGGAACCCGTAAAATACGCTCCCGCAGGTTTCGAACCACCCGCTACGTTCGGTGCCCTGGTGTCCACAGCCCTCCGTTTAGACAACCGATTTAGAGAGAAAAAGAGGTTGATGGGTCCTCTATGTGCAAAACAAGGAACGCTAAGTCCCGTGAATTGAAATGAAGGTACTGCAAGAGGCGGGGTCACTTAAAGGACCAGTGTCCCAAGCTTTCAGATAAAAGACGGGTCTCGCTAGGGGAACCGAGTTGTCTAGCGGGACTGCATTTAATTTACCCTCGGACCCTCCTGCTGGTTAATTTACGCTGGAACGAGTGCCAGCTCCACTGCAACACTTTTATTGACTCCGGGGCAGTTGAGTGCCTCGTTGATTCTGATTGGGCTAAATCCTACAAAATTCCCACCCACCCTCTGCCTCTTCCTCGCCCTGTTACGGCTCTGGACGGCCGCCCGTTGGGCACAGGCACCATCTCCCAGGTTACCTCCACCAAACGCATGTGCGTTCCGTATCAGGATCACGTTTTTTTTAGTTGAGTCCCCGGCTTATTCGCTGGTCTTGGGCCATTCCTGGCATTCCTGGCATTAGGATCACTCTACTGAGCAACCTTCTGCGAGGCAGGAGCTTACGTCCGATTCAGAAATCGGTTGGGAGAGAAGTGGCATGTCCCCAAACAGTACGCCGACCTCGCGGAGGCGTTTAGTACGCAATGTTTCACCTCTCTACTGCCTCACAGACCCTATGACTGTGCCATAGAGCTATACCCTGGCACTATTCCCTCTAGAGGGTTTTTGTATTCCCTGTCCATTCCCGAGAGTGCAGCTATGAGTCTTTGGCCAATGGATTTATTAGACCTTCCACCTCGCCTGCAGGGGCGGGTTTTTTTTTTGTTAAAAAGAAAAACGGAGGCCTCAGACCCTGTATCGACTACAGGTCCCTCAATGACATCACAGTGAAGAACAGATACCCCCTTCCCCTTATGAACTCTGCCTTTGAGCGTCTTCAGGGGGCGTTTGTTTTCACTAAGCTTGACCTGTAACCTTGTTCGCATTCGCGAGGGCGACGAGTGGAAAACAGCATTTAACACACACAGTGGGCACTACGAATATTTTGTCATGCCATTTGGGCTCACTTGCGCCCCCTCTGTCTTCCAGGCGTTAGTTAACGACGTGCTGAGGGAGATGCTTGAGAAATTTGTCTACATTAATCTCGACTATATTTTCATATTTTCGCCCGATCTTCCCACACACGTTCATCAGGTCCTTTCAGCTCTTCTCGAAGCCCAATTATTTGTTAAAGCAGAAAGTGCGTTTTTTTCACACTGGCTCGGTTTCATTTTTGGGTTTTATCGTTGCTGAGGGTAAGGTACAAATGGATCCGGAGAAGGTTTCCACTGTAAAAAACTGGCCCATGCCATCTTCCATAAAACAGGTGCAACGCTTTTTGGGTTTTGCTCATTTTTATCCGCAACTTTAGTGCTGTCTTTTTTTCCTTCATTTCTTCAGTCCACAACTGGAGTTAGATAAGTGTAACCACTTATTTATTTTGTTTGCTCGGATATAGCTCAGAGGTGATTTGTATCGCGAGGTTATTTGTGTTCTCCTTATTTTCCCAGTCCACTACGGATTATTGTCCGTCTTAGTGGTGTTAGTTTAGAACACTTTTAGATTCCTCGTCTGTCGCACCTGGACTTCCAATATTTCCTCTGTGTCTCTGGGCATAGAGATCCCCTACAATATCGGAAGACACCTTTCCCCACCTGCATTTTGGCTATCTAAGAAAACATGGCCATTTCTGGACGTAAGCAGGAAAATACCTTCCTCATCCACCACACAGCTCTATTACTTCATAAGATTTGGACTACTATAATCTCAACCATAGAACAATTCCATCCTTCTCACCCTGCCCCCTGCTCCCCTGGCCCCGCCAACAACCAAACAGGGTCTGGTAAGACCTCAATGACAATGGCTTCTTGACCCAGTGGTTTAAGCAAGGCAAGCTGAATCTCTTCAGATTCAGCCAGAAGAACGCAGACTAACCATGTCACCCTCCTCACAGACATGATTTTGGCTTTTATTTAATACACCTCGTTGGTAATTAATTTCCCCATCACAAATGAGACTCTCTCTGTTAAATGATGGGAATTATCCAGCAGATGGTGGGTGTGAAGCCTTAATGAATACAACCTGGATGGATAGTCTACCGGTACACTCATAATTACTCTGTGAAGAGGGAAATGGGGAGACGGAGATCCATCATTGCAATGTTTGGGGACATCTCTTCTTTTTTCTCCGCCCAACCCAACTCCTATTCACTGAGAGTCTGTGTCTTCTTTCATTTCACTTGTGTCCGCACCATGCCTGGGAGTAAACAGCTCAGACAGGCACATGGGTAATTTAAGCACAATCACAACCTCATTTAACAGATGAGCAATTTAGTGAAATAACTCAATCTCAGATGGCGTCGCACCATTCTAAAAGGTTAATAACTGAGTGATTTCGATGGCACGCCTGCCACTTTCATTTCAATGGGCCGAGAGATCCCCTCCCATCAGTTACCACCCCCTCCCCAAAGCCATAAATTGGATTTTGGTCATATCTCCAGGTAGGGCTGCGACCAGGACGAGAACGGTCATTACTGCTCTGTTAAATATGTATGACACAACCCTACATCATTCTGTGAGGCTGAAGTGGAGGCAGAATGGGGAGATCCAGTCCATGGATCACATTGTCAGCACATGGCCATGACATCTTGGCGATTTACAGAGGTGTGCATTTGCATAAGGCGATTCATGAATCTGCTTCTCTCGCTCGCTGTAATCAGAGATCTTTTAGGATTTTTTACATATTCACCATGTTCATTTCATGAACTCATTAAATGTGCATGTAATTAAAGGGTATATTCCAAAATTTTATTAGATTTTTTTCTTTATTTTACCAGGTAGGTCGACTGAAAACGAAGTTCTCATTTGCAGTGATGACCTGGTGGGACTCAAACTGGGCAAGGAATGCAAAGGGGTTGTTTTAGCCAATCAGATCTAGGGGGGATGATTAGGGGGCATCTCTTCACTTATGTGAAATGCAAATGTCAAACAGCTCTTAAAATTTGTGATATATTCTCATATAATATGGATACAACCATGTCCTTCTTTGTGGACTCCTTTGAAAAGGGCAAACCCCATTGGCTCTTAGAACAACTGGAATGAATCTTTAAGAGCAGACAAATTTGGTCTGTTGTAAACCACACAGCCACCTATGAGAACACTTTTTATGATGAGTGTTGAAGCATGGAACGTGGACTTGTATAGGTTGTATAACTACTGTATATAAACTGGCCCTTATTTATGGTTTTCCATTATCAATTTTAATTAAAAAAAGAAAGAGAATCAATGCAAAGTCTATGTAAGAATGTTTCTGACAAAACCTTCAGAAATAATAGATTTTAGAGTCTAATGGCAAGATTTTGATGGATACTTCTCATCTCAGTTTCCTGTCTCTGTTATTCCCACCACCCCCACCTCCACCCCATCCCATCTGCCAACCCATGTGATTCACCAAACACCCATCTCATTGTACAGTGGGTTTTAGTTTGAAACTGATTGATTCGCCCTGTAGACACTCTTTACATTACATTACTGGCTTTTAGCAAACACTATTATCCAGAGCTACTTACACAACATTTGCTTGGTATCCATTTATACAGCTGGATATATACTGAAGCAGTTCAGGTTACGTACTCAAAGGTACAAGGCAGTGTCCTGCCTAGGAATTGACCAGCAACCATTAGGTTGTAAGCCCAGTTCCGTACCCATTATATTACACTGACTCCCACTCCTGACCATGTCATACAGCTTACATCTGATTGATTTCTACCACTGGAAATTTACAAAATAAATTCTGGCCTTGCTCCAGGGCAAGACCGCTCTCCCTCACCTGAGATTTGAAACCATTTGGTAATAAACTATACCCCCAAACAAATATGAATAATGCAGCCTTGAAGAACAGTACTGCTATATTGTTTAATAGGCCTCGTAGTCATTGGACCTCATGCAAAAAACACTTATACGCACATTCATTCTTATGTAGCAGGTAAGAACGGTTTACGCTATTTTATGGCATTCGCCATTTTTCTCTTATTTGGGATTTACTCGTAGGTCAGTTTATTGTGGTTTTTGAAGGCCTAACAAAGGCCCCGGTTGAAAAATGGCAAACCTCTCCTTTACAGAAACGCAATGTTGTGACCGTTGTGTTTCTATTACTGTTAATTGAAACTGCTAACCGTTTTTAGTGAATCGGTTTGTGCCACTTACAAAAAAAATGTTTATTTTTTATCTTTGTTGACATTGATTTCAAGCCTAATCAATACACATTTTAAAACACAATTTAGCAAGTTAACTACTCAAGATTAACAAAAAACACAACTATTGACAAAATAACATCTGCATTTAATTTGAAACCAAAGCTAAGGGCAAATAATGATTTAATCCAAAGGTAAATTCTTCACCATATTGCCATGACAACTGCAAGACCTTTATCCCAAATATAAATGCCAAGGAAGAAAAATGTACACTTATAGGCACACGTTCAATTGCGCAACAAAAAAGACTGAAGTTCAATTTTATAAATTGATTTGGTAATGAATGAAATACATTTATCTTAAGATATCTTTTGAGAAGCTTTTTTTTGTATATTTATATTATTGGATGCTTATTGATCCTATTTTTTATCCTATGATCCTATAGTTACTAGTAGAATGTATAACAGTGCTCACATTTAACATTTAATATACACACATATATAACAGAGTTAGTATCATCATATTGGATACCCACAAATACATAACTTGTGTCTATATTTTAAGCTGATAATTACAGTATTACTGTATAAGTAAACACTAAAACTACAGACCGGGCCAGACAGAGAAGGACAACAGCGTCACTCTGACAGCTATAACATGCATGAAGACAGACATGAAACAAAACTAAGTAACCTATGTAAACACAATAGCTCAAATATGTCCCCCAGACACCATCAAATTGTTTTCTTTTCTTGTTTTCTAATACTTAAATATTATGTAATTACAGATTTCCACTTTTCTAAGCTGTTGACGCTTTCCATTTTCTTAAGGAGAATGGAATATATATACACCTTACCTTTACCATATTTTGAAATAAACACAGTGAAGGTATTAGTAAAATGCGACATTGGAAGTGACAGAGCCCAATGTCCCCTCTTTTCAGGCCATCACGTGTTTTTAACATCAGCATGTCTCTCAGTTTTTTGTTGATAATTCAATGTTATAACTAAAATATTATACTTCTGAATGAATTGTGCCCTATGTTTTTTTTTGTTTGGACTACTATACGTGAAAAAATTTATTCCGGCACCGTTGAAGTATAATCAAATATATCAACAGTTCAAAGTTTTGGTTAATCCAGTATCCAAATTAATTTTAAATAATAAAAATAAGTTAACTAAGTTCTCCATTTAAATTATACAAGTCTTTCATCTCAAGGTAGTAAATCAGTTATAACTAATACTTGATGGATATATGATTATTTTCCTTGTATTCCATTATTATCATTATATGGGATTATTTAAAATGTGTTTCTAGATATGCTTTAAAATATTTTTATTTTGTTCCAGGATTGAAGGGTATGACTTACAGCAAAGTTAACAGTCATAATATTGTCCATTAAGAACAGACAACAAAATTAATTGTGCATATATAATTGATGGTTCTCAATATGTATCTGTCACAGAAGAACAGATAAGTATTGTTGTGGAAACGATTCAGGCTGAGTTTATCCCTGGGAATTTCTCACAGGACCAGGAGTTCAAGAGACATTATTTTCACTCTGAAATGGTTGCTTTTTTTGAACCAAAATGAATAGAACAAAAGGTTTGTTTCTTTTGTGTGTCTGTGAGACCTACATCACAGATAAGCACCCAAGCATCCTCATATGTGTTATTGTTTTTTCAAAGAAATATTCACTATATATTTGTGAATATCTCTCTTTTTCCACTTTCCCTCTATTTTCCATATTTCCACATTTTTGGATCATACTGATATAATGAAGAATATGGAAAATAGAAATAGCTTATCTTTGGTATTTGTAAATTATATGGTCAATATACAAGACAGAAAATTACATTTGTATACAAAAAATAATAATGGCTGTCCCTACCAATAACCCAATGAAAATAGTTTAAATGCTAATTATTGCAAACACAATATTAAGCTATGTATTGTTTTTAAAATGTAGCACAATAATAATGCTTATATAACTTACAAAATCACTCTTCTTCAGAAGAAAATTACATTTTTGCTGTTCAATAAAACAAGCAGCAGTCTAACCACTACAAAAACCAAAGCAGTACTCTAGTACTCTATTCTGGTGACCTGAAAATTTCAGACTATTATGTACCAGATGGGGGTACACATGAACCAAGATATTTTTCAATTTGAATTTGTCCAATTTGAAGAATAACAATAAACCAAAGTAAAGTGAATTTAAAAAATCCAGCTCTCAGGAACCAGAGAATATCACATAAACAAATGGCCCATGAGAAATTCACTTCACCCTTTGAGCCTGCAGAGACACAAAAGCCTTCCACTCAACATTGGAAAACCATGAAAGAAATATCACGACCCATAGATGTAGTAAGATCCATAAGAAAAAAAAATGAATCGCAATGTATTTGAGTATAGACAGAATTTTTGCCAAATGCATTGCAATATTGCACAAATTTTTTGCACAAACATACAGCATTGCTCTTCTGCTAAATGCTTTTTATGTAGCTGTTTTGAATCTTACGACTGTCAGACATAAGACCGTCACTTTAAAGAAATAAGCTGTTGTATATACAGTCAGGCCGGAAAGTCTGAACACCCCTTTCACCTTCTCCACGTTTTATTACATTACAGACATATTCTACAATAGATTGAGTAAGTTTTTGTCTCAAAATTCATAAGTCATCAAGGGTCTGAGCTATCGAACGAGCCCCAAACCATCACTCTGTTGCCAGATATGGAGTAGATGTGGATGGATCACTGCAAGGGTTATTTCTCCTGACTCCTTTTCCTATAGAACTCTATGGGGAAAAAAGTGAGGAGAAACGACCCTTAAAGGGATCCATCCACATCTACTCCATATCTGGCCGCAGTGATGGTTTGGGGCTCGTTTGATACCTTAGACCCTTGCTGACGTACAGCCATTTCGCCAGTCATGTGTTCCATACTGTACCAGCGTAATTTACAGCTGAATTTAGTCTCACCCCCCAATTCTCATAGAGATCAGTTCAAATGTAGAGAGGTTATAGTATCGCTTGTAACAGTACCTGAAAATAAGATAGAGAGATGTTGATTGGTCACAGACTTCGGAAAGTAACACCATGCAAAGGATATGCGACCAAATATTAAATATGATACTTTAAAAATATGTTAAAGCAAAGGGTATGAATACTTATGTAAATGAGAAATTTCAGTTTTCGATTTTTAATACATTTGCAAAAAATTTTAAAAACATGTTTTCACTTTGTCATTATGGGCTATTTTGTGTAGAATTTTGAGACAAAAAATGAACTCAATCTATTGTAGAATATGTCTGTAATGTAATAAAACGTGGAGAAGGTGAAAGGGGTTGGCAGACTTTTCGGCTTGACTGTATGTAACAAAGCTAACTATTATATTTATATTATGATATATTTGTTTGTGAATTTTTTTTTACCATAGGTGGTAAAATTCCAAATAATATTCCATTACGTTTTCTTGTGTTTTCTGTATTGCCAGTGCCATTTACTAAAAATGGTTTAATCCGATATTTAGACATCTCTTTAATATTTCATTTAATTGTCTTAACATTGTTATTCTGCATTCTGGCAGTACCAAGCCTCAATGGTACTTAAATGTTATGAATATATCCAAATACATTTATGAAGTACATCTTGCACACAAATGTACATTCAGTATGTACCTTAATATATTTATGAAATGCATTTAACACACATGTACATATATTCATAAATATATCTAAATACATTTATGAAATACATTGATGAAATTCACATGCATTTTGGTTAAATCTTCTAACATTTACAATACTTTAAAAATGTTTTTAAATACACGTCCTGCAATTTATTTTCACTGCATGAAAAGAGGAGTTTCTGGAAGATATCCGACCTGTTCAATTTCAGTGAAATGTGCAGTGTGTCAGTTGTGAGTGGTAGTTTCCCGTGTCTACATGTTTATTTCCAGAAACTTCTGCACACTCCAGAGCTACGTCCGTGATTTGAAATTTCTTGGCTCAGATATCCACAATTACGAGAAGTGGACACGTCTGGTAATTTATGGCAAATTTCTGGACAAGAGATTATGTCCGTTTCCGATGGCAGGCAGATTTCACATTACGATCATGGTTAAAATATATTTCAGCAGAATCCCCTGCTTATTTATTTGACTGGTTGGGTTTCAAGGTTAGAATGTTGCTTGAGAACAAAGAAGCCTTTCACCTGTACAATCCAATGTAATGCTTTAATCTGAATCCAGCCGCTGGCATACACACTATATGCAGTCATATAGGGCCAAGTGTATCCTGGGCCAGGTACAGTATTCACCTTCAAACATTCTTGTTTAGGGCCACCAAAACCGTAGGACCAGCTCTGATTTTATCCCCATGGAAACCCGTGGAACAGAAAGCAGGCTTTATTACATACCTTTGCAGCTACTCATCTTTCTGACTTAGCTTACACTATACCTGCCATTTAAATTTAAATTTATGCAGATAAGCATACATGTCAAAAGCTCACTGACCCAAATGTGTCCACTGACCGTGCCCATTAATTTCCACTTATCCCTTTCATGCATGGAGTCCACTACAGTGGACAGGCTTTTCAAAGTCGATTTCAACATAGTCAAAAACATTTTTGATCTCTCAAAAATATCAGAGCAGATTCCTTGCACCTTTGCCTAAATTTTTATATGCTCCATCTTGTTACATTTTATTAGCTTTTCTAGTTATGATACAATGAAGGTCAAAATGGCAGGTGGAGGTAGAAACAAACTCCCTCTGGTGTAGCTGTGAAAACCTTCTATTCCTAGAGAACAGAGCATGTTAAAAAAATATATTCTTATTAGGGAATATGCAAGAAACAGAATTAGTTATATTTGTAACAAAAAATTGTATTGTATACGAAAAACCTTCTGCCCACTGAAGTAGACATCATGCATTAAGAATTGTAATCTGCATGTGTGGTCTATGTTTTCAAGAGGCCATTTGGGGCACATTTCTGTGACCTAGGTGGGTGAAACACATGCAGTTTGATGTGAAAAAAATATTACTCTGTTTTGTAATAATTCATACATGAAAAGGTTAAATGCATTTTCTGTAAATTTCAAATAAATTTTGCAGTCAAAAACAGTAAAAAGGCCAAATTCATGTAAAGTACAACATATTTGCTTCAAGAATAATTTTAAAGCAATTATGACTTTTGCAGCCATTTTACTTTTACAGCAAGTTTGGCTTTTTACAAGTACAAACGAGATCTCCAAATCCTCAGATGGCACTCGGACTCCAAATTTTGTATCGAATATTTGTCTTGCCCGAGTACTTGGCACACAGGAAATAACTTTTTACAGAGCATATGTCACGTGGCGCTGTAATGGGGACATGTAGTCCAGCTGTCTCTCATGTCCGTTAATTTGAATGTGTTTTGTTGTGTCTGCTTTTTGTGTGTGCTGTGCTGTGTCTGTTGTGGGATGGGGAAGTGGGTTGGAGATTTTTCAGGGCACTTCTGCTGCTTGTTTTTATAATATTGAAGAATTGTCTAGCCGGTATAATTTTGTTTGTGATCATCACCATTGTGACGCATTCACATTATGCTCCGGAATGATTGGATCTGCAGCCACAAAGTTTACCATCGCTCTTCACCGGAGTTGAAGATGTCGGGACTGATGCAGTACTGCAGGCAATCTTCAAAAGGCCATCAGGGAAGGAGAAGATAATGTGGGAGAGGACTGAGGCGGCGACTGGGAAGGCTGAGCTCCATTTCGACAGTGGACAGAGACCGCGACACTGTGTGTAGCCTATGAAGGAAAGTCGTGGAAGCAGAGTTTGTGTGTTGGGACTGGTAGAATGACATTGAACATCTCGGGACAGCGGGGGCTATTTTTAATCATGACGTTTGGCTGCATTATTTGATGTCTTTTTTGTTGTTACTGGTGGCTACAACTGAAGTTCCCTATTGGGAAAATAAAAGTTATTCTATACACTAAAATAACCATCACAAATGAAGTTACCTTAAGCTATTTAAACCAAGGTCCTAGACAGGGTCTTCCCCTTATCATCCCAACACAAATATGGGAAAAATAGCATTACACACTTCATTAAGGGACAGTTCTTTATTTTAAAGGATTGCTGGCAACCATTCCCACTAAAGTCACCAAGTTAGCCTATAGACATCAACACTGAAGAATGGAAGGAGCAAAAATGACACTCTGCTGCCCCTATTGTTGAGCCCCCGCAACCATTTCCCTCTGGGTGGAGGAACATCTTCCATAGAGGAAATCTGGTCATATGAAACCCGAAACCGCCTTAAGCCCTATGTCTTTAATATGGTAAGTAATCAAAATTGTACAGCATATATTTAGTTTAGGAAAATTTGGTGGTGGGGAGGTGGTCGTAATTGGCTTGACCACTTAGTCCTACATTCAGCTGAGAAAAGCAGAATGTTTTGAGGTTAGAAAAATGGACAAATAAAGAGGACAGACAGAGGACACTGACAAGCAACATCGTTCATTGCAGATGATGCGGGCGAAACATTAAAGTAAGCTGAATGTTTCCCTGCACCAGTAACTTAGTGAATTCAAATGTGTTTATGCACTGAAAGATATTATTAAATTAAATATTCATTAAGGGTTTATAAAACCAAGCTATTTATTAAAATCCTGAGCACCTGCCCATCTACAGTTCAGTCTACTGTTGTGAGGATGCATTGAACTGGATGCTGAGCGGGCTAGAAATGAAACAGAAATAACACCACTAATTTGAAACATTCTGGAAGATGTTGATTTCTGCTTTATTTTAGTCTTTAAACTATTAGTATTAATTTAGTTTGGTAGTTCCATTTCATTTGGTAGTTACTCAGTTTGTGAATTGTGGACATGAATTTAATCAAAACCACTTCAGTAGTTTGGAAAAATAATATGCCCTGAATTCAATATTCATCCATACCTGACTCAGTTAAGTTAAGCCATGAAAGAAAGACAATTGTATTTTCTCTGAATAAATGCATGTAGAGCCATATGATTCTACACATTGGACATTAATAAACAAAAATCAATATTTACTCAGTCTCACACCAATGTTGGTTGTACCTTCAATTTGGTCTGTCTCCTGCAGAAATTCCTACTGGGAGTAAATTTCCTCAGCTGTTTTTTAAAGTACTGTGTTTTATTTTTTAATTTGTATGTTTTGTACATGTGTGACCAATCTTGTCCATCTAAACAAGCATTTAATAGCACTTCAACAAAGGTGTGTGGTGTTTAATCAGCCATTAAATGTTTCTATGAAAAGATGTAAATGGCTGATTTGTATATGGCTGTACAAGGTACAGTTTTTTCCCCCGAGTGGAACCAGAAGGCAGTTTAAACTTTGCAGGCCAGACATGCTTTGCCACACTGTGAAAGCATTAAATAAGCTATTAACAAAACAACTATTGACTCTGAAAAGTGGCATGAATGACACTAATGACAAGTAATAAAGCAACCACTAAGTACATATTCAAAATACAACTAATAGTGTTTTTTTTCTAGATTTAAACTAAGATTTTCAGACAGTAGTAACTATATGTATGTATAGAGAGCGACAGATACACTACTCTGGATTATCACCCCAGGGGAGCACAGAGCAACTAATGAACCCATTTTGCCACCATTTGGACTCATATCATAGCCAGGTAACTACACAACCCAAAGTTCTACCAAAGTAAAATTTTACTTTAACCCATGCGATTGATGTAAAATGTTTAATACGTTAATAAAAAGAATAATGGCGTTAATTATGAAGACGTAGCATGCGCACACAAAGGCTACGCACATGCACCTTGCAATCTGAGATGGAGTTTAACTTCAAAAAGTTTCCAGATGTCTTTTTGGACAAAACAAATGCAATCTGTAGCCTACAGTTTGCAATGCCGATTTAAGTTACCACAGAACTAATTTGTCTTTGACGTATCATCTCAGAGCACAACATCCTGAGACAAGTGTTAATTATGATATACTATGAAACAGGATTACTATAGCTAGATAACTGCACTGACTAAAACCCGGAATAGCGCTTTTTACTACAGTCCATGTTCCCGATTTGGCAGGGTTTGGCAGACAAACCGTAACAGATGCATTAGCTAAAAGCTCATTTCTGGGCAATTTTGATTGAAATTTGATTGCACTTATTGCAGTTCAGAAAACTATTACTTTTGTGTTTGCATTGGAAAGAATGCTATTACACAATTATTATACTTTGTGTTGATTCTAAATCCATACATTTAAATATCCTCGATTTCAAATGCAATTTTTAAATGTCATTAATTGCGATTAATTACTGTGATGGGTTTAGTAGCGGTGAATCAAATGTGAAGGTAAAGGGGATCAGAACAAGTCACCCACACAGGTGAGGACCACTAAGGGAGTAATAACTACTAATAAGTAAAAAGAAAAAGGAAATAATTCCTAGTAGCTAAACAGCCAAATGATAATCAACCCAGGAAAATATGGTGAACTCGAATAATACGAGAGAACACAAAACTAAGTCTCCCGAGCTCAATACTAGAGCTAAAACGGGAAACAAGAAAAGTAAAGAACACCTTCGGCACGTAACACTAAGACGGCCGGTAGAAGGTGAAACTAAAACTTGTCTCAGTGAGAACAGCACGGAGAAAAATAACAGTGACGCCAACAGGAGGAAATAATCCTATACCTGAATAATAAAACTAGAAGCAAGTCCCTCGTGAACATGGAACAAGTTTAAATATCACAAGGTGGCTAGTACTTGCCTATACTTGGCTCAATGTAATAAGGAATGACAAAGAAGCACCGGGGACGTGGAAGTGAGGAACTTAAATACCCTGCAGGTAGTAGCACAGGTGAAATTAATAATAAGCGAGGTGAAACAAAACCCCGGAACGGAACGTGGAAAAAATCTGATCGATTCTCAATCGTAGAAAAAGCACAAGAACCGTAGCGGCAAAGGGAAAAAATTACCCACGAACCATGACAGGACCCCCCTTCTAAGAGACGACTCCAGACGATCCCTCAGACAGATTGCTACGTAAATCTTTGATTTGATCGGGATCCAAAAAAGTCCTAGACGAAACCCAACACCGTTCCTCTGGGCCATAGGCCTCCCAGTCCACTAAAAACTGCCAACACCTACCTACCCGTCTCGGCGCAAAAAAATCAGCAGACAGTATAAACCAGACCTCCCTCCATGATGCGAGGAGGAGGGAGTCCCTCAGTAGGGGACAAGGGACTGATCAGTAACGGTTTTAATCGTGACACGTGAAACGTAGGATGAATACGCATAGAACGTGGCAATTGAAGACGTAACGTCACCGGGTTGATTTTACGGATGATCTTGAAACACGGGGCAAGTTTACGAGATTAAACCCAGAGGCAGATCTTGCAACGAGAGCCAAACTCGCTGACCCACCCGATAAGAGGGCGCTGTTTGTCGGCAGAAGCTTTTTTGGGATGCCGAAGCTCGCAAAAGTGATGAGCTAACTAGTTTTCACATCGAACGACACCTCCGAACAAAAGAGCCAGCAGAGGGAACTTCCACATTTTTTCCAGCTCAGAGAAGAGCGGGGGCAGATAACCTACTTGGGCCTTGAAGGGAGAAAGGCCAGTGGAGGCATTATGCAGAGTATTGTGGGCATACTCAGCCCAGGGAAGATAACTGCTCCACGACGTAGGATTAGTAACTTCCAAGCAGCGAAGGGTGTTTTCCACAGTTTGGTTGGTGCGCGTTAGTCCACGGGTGAAACCGGAAGACAGACCAACCGACGCGCCCAACTGCACGCAAAAGAAATGCCAGAACTTGGCAACAAACTGAGGACCACGGTCCGATACTACGTCCTGAGGCAATCCGTGTATACGGAACACGTGATTGATCACCAACTGAGCAGTCTCTGGCGCCAAAGGCAATTTGGCCAGAGCGAGAAAATGAGCAGCCTTAGAAAACCTATCCACCATGACTAAAATAACCGTGTTTCCTTGCGAATCGGGCAATCCGGTTACAAAATCCAAAGCAATATGGCTCCAAGGTCGACTGGGCATGGGTAAAGGGCATAACCCAGAGGGTGGGAGTTGAGAACCCATGTTCCGGGCACAAACAGAACAAGCAGCAACAAATTTGCGCACATCCCTCTCCATACCAGGCCACAAAAAGGGTCTTGAGAGAAATTCCTTGGTGCGGTGAGCGCCAGAATGCGCCGTGAACTGACTCCATTGGAGTAGCCGAGACCTCACCTCGGGAGGTACAAAAAGGCAATTAGCGGGGCCCCCACCCGGACCTGTTGCTACTTATTATTGGCACCACTGGTAAAGATGAGTAAAAAGGGTTATACAAAATGCACCGTTTGGTGAATTAGCTTAATCTCACACTTAAAAAAGGAGAAAAATCCAACCTTTAATTGAAGTAAATTTATTATGAGAAAAAAAAAAACACGTGTGCCACAATTATTGCCACCCCTGCATTTATATATAAAATAAAGTAATATTTTTTTATATTTAGTTGCATATCCTTTGCATGCCATGACTTTCTGATGTCTGTGATCTACGAACATCTAAAGACTATTGATATCTTATTATCTGGTACTCTTACAAGCGATACTATGTCTCTGCCTAAAGTCTGTCTAATAGATTCCAACCGCAGACGCTCCAGCCCCGAAGTTGGAACTCTCGCTTCGCCTACCTCCTTGGTATGAATGCAGCATAGTTGCTAGCCGACTTATGGTAAATGGGGGTATGCAGCTGTAACGAGGAATCATGGGTAGTGTACCCTTTTAAAAGATCCTGATTTTGTGATTTAGATTTTCTGTGCGAGTGAGGGCAGACGGAAAGAAAACAAACAGTCAAGAACAAAGTTAGGTGAGTGTGTTTTGCGGCTGGTTTTAAGGTCTCTCCCTCTAAACTGTAAGCTGTATAATGTCTGTTGGTGTAAATAAAAATCTACATGAATGAAACCTGCGTCCTAGCCATTTGTATGGGAATGTAACGTTGATAAGTTGGGCATTACCCCGAAGCTGTGAGCTAGCAGCTCGATCCTGGAAGCGGAAAATAACAAGCCACTAGCAACTACGGTTCCCCGTGTCTATGGTTCGGAGGTTAGACGAGAAAAGGAGACACGTATTTATGTACAAGGTAGGCTTCCAGAGAATGCATAGCATTACATAAGCATTTGAGCTAGCCACTATGACTAATAATAGGCCAACTTAAGAATTTCAGTTTAGCTTCCAGGATCTATTTTGCTGTAGGCTACAACAAGAGAATCTCTCGGTAATAATGTGCAACATAACATTTCCCAACTGGATGCTAATACTAACATTTAACACGACGTAAGCAACAGCATTATAAACTAGCAAATTGTCCCACATTAGTCACAATTACATAGCCTAATAGCTTTTACGAACCTCATGACAGTAAATCAGCTAACAAGTAACGTTAGCCTAGCTAATCGACCAACATCCACAATGTAACTTTACCAAAGTCCCGTTTTACTGGAGGGCGTCAGAAAAGCACAGTAGCCCGTGTAAACACATACAATTTATGTTTTAAAACAGATGGTGTAGCTCCCGAGGGCTCATGTAAAACGTTAGCATGCCGACAGGCGTATTTGGATACTAACAAAATGATCGCAACAACCGGTAGGCAAATTTTGAATAAAACACATTGAAGCAACCTAAAAGGATAATAAAGTCCGGGTTACACGGATGTACATACTGAATTTGTCGTCAACTTAGCTTTACATGACATAGGAATCCACTTCTAGAAAACTCCAAGAAGACCTCCGCCTTAACGAAAGCACAGGACACCAGTCACGCAGCAGAGCTTGCAACAGCACACGAGCTACAATACCGTGCAAAAAACAACCGTGCAAAACATTTTAAGCAGGGCAAGCGTAGGTTAGTCTAGCAGCAGCAGGGTGTGGCAAAATTCCAGCAGATTTATTTTAACACAAGCCATAAGCGAACAAAGAGTAGCGCATCACCATTCAACCAGTACAGAGAGAACTGATTCTTGGCTTAAAAAGGGCGCTCCATTAGAGGTGTGTGCATGTGATTGGTTGAGTATGGGACGTGTCGTTGCTAGCCGATCATGGTTCGCAACGCTCATTTCTGGAGTGCAATTTTGCATCAGGTGTTTAAAACACTTCTTCCACGTGGCAATTTCATATGATACATTAAGTTTGAATGACCACATTTTCTTCAGAGGGTAAGATGGAAAAAAAACACAGGTCCAAATTAAATTAAATAATTTAGGAAACATTGGATAGCATTGCTTTGGAATAGAGCTTGTTTAATTTATGTGAGCTAAGAGCCAATATTGATTGTTGTCACTTAATTTTCATATCAATACTTTTAATGGCAGGCCTGCATTTTGCAAGTTTTAATGACTTATAGACAGTGCTTTGTATGCGTGAGTAACTTGGCATTTTCTTTACGTTGAGATATGTATATACATACAGTATACAGACCGGTGATGCATTCCCATGAATGCATGCTGAGCCTTACTGAAATATACTTGTTTGCTGTACTTTTCTTCTTGATCTCTCCTTCCTCTGGGAGGAAACATCCTCCAGTAATGTTCTTCAGATGGCAGATAGAGTCGACACATTAAAGTGGTCGATAAAGCATGGCCTTGTGCACTTTAAGCAGTTTGTCATCCATTTTAATTATTCTAAAGTGCATACTTGCAATTTTGTCCTTTTACTGCCAAAGGGCAGTGGTGGTTGGTGAGCTGAACAAAGACGGGGTGGAAAACTTGCCTTTAAACTGATCATTATTCTCAACCTGTTTTTATAAATTTATCTTCATATTCTCTGAGTGTGAGTGCGGAGAACAGAGTATGCATTTCCACAATTTTAAATAATGTTAATAAAATGTGCATGATTTTGTGATGCAAATAAAAATTATTTTAGTACTTTAGTAATAGCCTAATTGAGGAGAACTGGCTATATCTATAGAACTGGTATTGAGTATTTTGTGAATTGTTAATTTTAAAAAATGACTGAAAATTGAGACCAATAATTGAGTCCAATAATATGTTTAACCCTTCGCGTCGATGCCAAATTTGGTCAATCCTCACCTATTTAGGTAATGTTCTATTTAAGGCTTTATATCTTCAGGTGTGAGCATCACAGGAAAATGACTTAAGTGAAGCAAGACTGTTGTACCATTTACAATACTAACTAGATTATTTTTGTATAAATAATTTTATTTATAATTTAGATAAAGATAAAGTGCTGGTTTAAGATGAAAACATTGATATCACACTTGTGCACACACATACACATGTAGCCTAATTATTTACTCTTGTACTTCAATAAAACATCACTTTTTTTCTGTACTCATCCCTGTCGATTTTTCTTTAAAAAAATTCAGATTCATAATCTCTCCAAGGAAAATTTTACATTCATCTAGCAAATATCAGCCCACAGTAAATTCAATTATTATGAAGTATTTTCCTTGCCCTAATTGACAAGAATAGCCCAGGGAGATACTAATATGCCATAGTCTATATTATGTACAATGAGATTACAATAAAATAATATTCCACCATCAGGAAAATGTTCTAGCTTCACGGCAAATCAGTGCATCAAACATAAAAATGACTGATCAATGAACGATGAAGCGATTAACACTTACACTACAGTACATAAAATGCACTCAAAATACGAAAATAACATTATCAAACATATGGCACAAGACTGTGGTGGAGTGGAAAAACATACATATTTGAAATATAACAAGCAGTAATACTTACATATGGAGGAGGACAATCTCTGTCCTCTTTGTAGGCATATTCTCCGATAGAATCAATACTGTATCGTCTTCTGACCCACTCCCTAAATTCATGTAAACAAGGCGAGAATGTTCTCTAGCTATGCTGACGAGTTGGCCAAATTAGTAAAAACTTTTCAAAATAGCAGCAAAACAACAATTACGCCTCGGAGAGCGAATGTACATTCCTGCGTTTTATGTAGTTGTTTGTACTTGTTTATTTTGCTATTGAGTGAGCAGGGATTTTCACCGCTGTATTGGTATATGTTTGAGCTATTATTGGCTTTATCCTGTTGCAATACAAATTATTGGTGGTGAAAAAGTATTTTTATGAACTCACAGATAGACGCTATTGCCCACTGTGTCACGTACGGGTCAGTATAGTGGCAGGTGAGACTGGATGGGGGCTGCTTAAGTGGACTAGCTACAGGCCAATAGTGACACTTAGGGACTCTATATTTGGTACAGTTGTTACAAATCATGTACTAATAAAGCTATAATATGGAGTTTGTTGTTTACACTCATAGTATGGCTCAGCAGCCACCACTGAGTTAAGGTTTATACAGTTGTGTTAAAAAAAATAGCAGTACAACATCGGTAACCTGATGAACCACTGTTATTAGTAGTAGTGATATTTCTGCATGGCAAATAATTTACTTGTAGATGTAGTAATGTAATAGAAAAACAACAGACCCAACTGTCATGACATCCACGCTGCTTGTTCTGAGTAATTGACTCATTCATTGAAAGGGGCGTGTTCAAAATAATAGCAGTGTGGAGTTTAATTCGAGAATTCATTCATTCTGTGAAAAAACGGGGTGTCATTAATTGTCCTTTATTAAGGAAGAAGGGAAGCAAATGTTTCACACATTGTTATAAAATAGATTTCCTTCTGAATTGCTAAGTAAAATGGGCCGTTCCAAACATTGTTCGGAGGAACAACGCAATTTGATTAAAAAGTTGAGTGCAGCAAATTATAGGATGCTCAGCTAAAAAGATCTCAAATGCTTTAAAATGGCAACAAAAACCTGAAACACGCGGAAGAAAAGGAGCAACTACTGTTAAAACGGATCGAAGAATAGTCAGAATGGCAGAGATTCAGCCAATCATCACCTCCAGAAAGATCAAAGATAATCTAAAATTACCTGTAAGTGCTGTTACAGTCAGAAGACGTTTGATCGAAGCTAAGCTATCAGCAAGAAACCCCCGTAAAGCACCATTGTTGAAAAAACGGCATGTGCGGAATCGGTTAAAATTTACCAAGGAACACATCGATTGCCCCAAAGAGAAATGGCGTAACGTTCTATGGATTGATGAGAGTAAAATTGTTCTTTTCGGGTCTAGTGGTCGTCGACAGTACGTCAGACGACCCCCGGGTACTGAATTCAAGCCACAGTACACTGTGAAGACAGTGAAGCATAGTGGCACAAAAATCATGGGGACACTACGGTGTTGGGCCTATTTATCATATACCAGGGATCATGGATCAGTTTGAATACATCAAAATACTTGAAGAGATTATGTTGCTGTATGCCGAAGAGGAAATGCCCCTGAAATGGATGTTTCAACAAGACAACGACCCCAAACACACGAGTAAGCGAGCAACATCTTGGTTCCAGACAAAAAGGCTCAATCCCCTGACCTCAACCCCATTGAAAACTTGTGGGGTGACATTAAAAATGCAGTTTCTGAAGCAAAACCCAAAAATTCACAGGAACTGTGGAATGTAGTTTGTTCATCCTGGGCTGAAATAAGTGTAAGAGAAAAATGTCGACACTGCTATTTTTTTGAACAGATTAATATTTATTTTCTTTGCTTCCTATAAAAGAATAACGCAGACTTTATAAAATTTGTTAATGCTTTGATTTGGAATTGAATGTGTAATGTTTCCACTACATTTTAAATATGGAACTAAAAGCTATTCAAAAATATTTGCACTTTTTTTAATGCACTGCTATTTATTTGAACACCACTGTACATCCATGCACCTCTTGTTTACCAAGGCATATTTTTTTAGACCCCACCAAAAATAGCCTGTGACATAGAAATTCTTTGAACTCCCTTAGGACCTTAACGCACAAGAGCCTGTCAGCCCCCAACCCCCTATGACAGATCTTGACCTGTCACTTGATGGGGAAGTGGATTTATCAGGGAGTTTGGTGAGTCTTGGTAAATCTACTTACAGTAAAGCCATCAATTCTAGTTTCCTGTAGGGTGAAGGTGTGCTCAATGGTCACAAATAGATAAATGTCATGCTGACATGTTTCACAAACAGGGAGGGTGTAAAGGCTTATAGGTAATATCCAGTCTTTTTCATTGCTTGGTTGGGGTGTTCTGCCCTATGCAGCAGGGGTAGCCAAACCAACAATTAAGGCTAATTGGAAGATTAGTCATGTTTCGTTAAGGGGGCTGGGTGCCATACACAGTACACAGAGGAACAGATAAGTATTGTTGTGGAAACGATTCAGGCTGAGTTTATCCCTGGGAATTTCTCACAGGACCAGGAGTTCAAGAGACATTATTTTCACTCTGAAATGGTTGCCTTTATTTGAACCAACAAAAATGTTTGTTTGTTTCTGCTGTGTGTGTGAGGCCTAAATTATGGATCAATCCCCAAGCATCCTCATACGTGTTACTATTTTTTCACAGGACAATATTTGTTCTAAAAGTTTTCTATGAATCTCACTCTTTTTCTATTCCCTGTGTCTTCCGTATTTCAACATTTTTGGATCATCAGGATATAATGGAGAATATTGTGAATGCACAATGATTATTTCAGGGTTTTTACATGTTTGCTGTTGTTGCCATTGTTCATTAATGATGCTCTGTGGCTCCTCATTGATTTTCACCCATTTATCACCTGCCTTCTTTGGTAATAATCCAAGCCAATTTATTATTTACTGCTTGCTTTTTTCAATGTTTAGTTATTAGAAAATTATTACTCAGTCACTCAGGCATAAGTACTTTGGTCTGTGGTTACAGTGGGGCCAATAAATATGGCTGATGGTATACATAGTGCAACAATATATCACTCTCAACTACCCTTTCACAATAAAGGAACCCAATTGTTAGCAGGCACTTAAGAATAATTAAGATGGATGATAACCTGCTGAAAATGTACATAACTGTGCCATAGATTGCCGTTTAATCTTTCCTTGTGTTGATATCTCGCAGCCTTTATCATAAGATGTCCCCTGTAAAAGTAGATGTCAGTATCATTGAAAGACTGTTTGGCAAATGCTTTTGTTTTCACTGTAGGGACGATTGTGTCACCTGCCGAGCCTTGCATTGAATTAAACCTTAAAGTCTTGAATTGTGAAGACTTCAAAGCCACTGCATAAAAGCAGTCTGCTTCTAAAAACAGCAATTGAGATGGTATCGAGTCCAGGCGCACTGCGTATATTCCTGTAAACAAGCATATAAATATTCCAGTGAATGTGGAGGCGAAATGGGTGCAGTTTGATCTAAAACGCCTGACTGCCTTTGAGTCATGCTTTCGAATACCACCTGCAGAGTACTGTGAAAGAGGAATGCACTTGTAAGAGTGAGACCATTCTGACCACACAAGTCACCATGAAATTGCACCACTGGTCACATACAGTAGAATCTATCATTACGTTACATTATTGAGACATAGTATGTCGTTGGCATAATCACATTTATAGATACAAATGTAGCTCCTTAACCACCATGCCACGGTCACCTCATAATCTTTAATTTAAAATGACAATTATTAAATAATTATATTATAATAATTATTACTGTGCTAAATAAGACAGACAGTAAATACTGTGGAAATTAGTGACTATCCTGAATAACTGCAGACATCAAGGAACAGCAAGGATTTATTTAACTTCTGTTCTATATACAATCTCTGTGATTAATGTTCCAGCAGCACTGCTAACATCAGGGTAACCACAAAAAGTTTCAGACAGGCAAACTTTGTGGACAGCCAGCAGTCAGGGCCTCTGCATTGAATATTACATTCTAACTGTTTCTATCTATTAATGTTGTGCTGGCAAGTTCCCCAGCCATTCTGGCTGACTTCAGCAAAGTGCTACTATTGATAACCATTAATGTCCACATCCCAAATAAGTAAGATTCACCTGAAGGCTAGGGCTTTTGTGAGTAACCTGAGTACGGCCAGCCAAAGGATCAAACACAGACTGAGCCAATAAGCACAGAATAGGGGAATGCACCAAGCCGGTCTTAAGGAATTTGGCAGCTGTTCTTCTTTGAGGGTGACTGAACTTACCCACAGATGCATTCATTATTCTTTTCTCTTTCTCTCTTTTTTCCCCTTTCACTTTTCCCAAATATAGTCGACACACTTTAAAAACAGGTGCTTTGAAATGTAAATGAATGGCATAGTGCTACTCATTAATAATGAATGAATTAATGAAAGAACTGAGATTATGGAAGCGTTCAAAAACATAAATATCGGTTTTCTTACAGGCACTTTTTTCAACTAGCTTTATCAATTAAAATTAACTGCATTTGTCACAAGATTATTGATTTATTGCTTAGTTGTGGCAAAACATTGAACAAATTAATGTGAATGTGAATGTGGCATACAAAAAAATGCTCCCAGGACACCACCTGGAAGCTTTCTAGCCCAGGCAATTCCATTCAGTGAATGCGATTTTCTTTCCCTGAGCTGTTCTACATAAAGTAAACAGCTCTGTCTACATTTGCGTTCTGATCTCATTTAAGCCACGCCAACAAAAAATGGCTTGTAGAGAAATTGATATCTGGTTTCTATGTTATTTCAAATTAAAAGTTAAATAACACAGATGTGACATTGCCTGAACAAAAACTACTCTGTGGGGGGCATTTTAATACAGGTTTAAAGTGAGAGAAGCTCAATAATGTTTCTTTAAGTGTATGCTGGGGTTGCCCCCAGGCTCCGTTGCTGTAGATGTTAACTCATGTCATACCAATAGTATTTGCCTCTTTCAATTAATTTTTTTCCTTTTTTACCTTTGACTGTAATATACTGAGTTTCCCCCACTAATGATATTCAATAAACTGGTGTCCTGGGACCCACCATCAACCTACAGCTAAATGCAACTCAAAATTAAATTGGCTGAACAGGTGAATTAAGATTTTACCATATTTCCGTGTGGTTATGGTGGTGTCCAGGCTTCTAGGAAACCGTAAACATGAACATTTTATAAGGGTAACTAACAAGTACATAACTAATGAGAATGCAAATAAAGCTCAGGTTTTTTATACAGTTCTATATACAAACCAGATGGTCAGTTCTTCCTTTCTTTCCTTCTTAACATCCTTATGGTGCTAACAGTGCAATCTTATGGTGATATGCTCGCTATGGATGCTCTTTCTTTAACCCTGACCCACCATGAATATTCATACTGAAAAAGCAAACCAGAACATTTTGAGACTCAACAATAGCAGAGACAAAACATTCAGTCTTAAAAATACAGTGCTGCCATCTGGTTAGAATATAAATCATTTATGATATAATGAATGCTTGGACGCGCAGGATTTAACATTAAAATAGAGCAATAGACGAGAAGAATTTGTGAAACGGATTCCAATACAATAATGCACATAAAGCATGACGTTACACAGGAATTTCAGATTGCAAAATTTACATGTATTTAACATTACATTTGTAAATCTTGTAACGTCTGAATATTCAAGAGCACACTACACAAAGAGCATACTACACAAAAGTCAAAGAATGCATGCCGTGTGCCCCATGACAATGTTTTTCTTCAGTCAAAACACATGTTTGAAATTGTAGTTTGCAAGTGTAATTTCAAGTACAATTTACCGCAACCCTAATGACACTGCTCCACTGCTTTGATTTATTTTTATAATCTAAAAATTACCCAGAAAATTGTGATATTCCATAATAACAAAAAAAATTACCTGTTTTCATATGGATGATTAATGGATAGAGTTCTGCATAATGCAATATTTATGTGCTATGACATTAATAATTCCCTGTCTAATTCATTGCCACAGGTCTTCATGTCACCACATGCTGCTTTGAGGTGAAGTCATATTTCCATCTCCCACAGGACAGACATTTCAAAAGTGAGCTGTGACATTGCAAAGCATTTTTCTCATTTTTGTGTGAAGAAATGCAACCTGACAACTCATTTATATGTTCAAAAATGTCTGTTAGTGTTTTGAGACTTGAAAAAGTTCTATTTCCCATTTCCACGGTGTGTATCTGGAATACAGGGTGCATATCCTAATTGTTTTCTTTGAATATAACAAATGCTTTTGGTGGGTGAGGTTTTTTTTTGGTTGTATATAAAAATATACCTGAGAAAAACTGGATTTTTCCTTTCACGTACGTATTATACGTGGAGCATATTATTCTCATTATAATATATTTTCATTATAATTCATTTAAATATAATATAACCGTGGAAATTCATAAAATATGTAAAAAATGTATACAGTGATCCTTAACCAGTTCATATAAATCTTTTTAGATACATACATCTTCCTAGACTTCCGACAAGACTCTCATGCTGTCTAATTAAATATGAAATGGAAGTTTCATAGAGACAGGTGAAATGTCTTGTCATCTACACAGCAAACATTGCAATCTTTTCTGCTTCATACTGTATGTAACTGTACTTCAAACTAAAAAGCATTATGCAAAAGCAATATGACGGACATCTGTCTAGATGAATGTGCAAATAAATAAATGCATACATACATTAATAAATGACAGTGAAAAGATCAAGGCTATGGACTATGTATGACACTCGCAGTCTCACACCCATTCCTTTCTCTGCAGCTGGGAGTTCCATATCCTGAGTACACAGTACACAGTGACAGGGGCCCTCTGGTGGCAGTCTCAAAAACGGCAGTTGCGTCACAGGCAACAGCAGCAAGCAGCGGCCCGTTTCTGATCTTTCTGACCAAACTGGCAGCAACAAGCTGGGGATTGGAATATACTTGCAAACAATATGGAATCAATTTGTACTCCCTTTGTAAAAAAAAAAAAAAAACTTCCAATATAAAAAATGTCTATATGATTCCTTCACCTCTCATAACAGAAATGCATGTTTTCACCGGTCTGCATATTTCTGTGCATCTAACTACCAAATATTTCCACATCTGCCAATGTCATCTAAACACACATACGCACATACACACACACACAAACATAACGCATACATGATAGTGATAAATGAACAAGAGCAAAGTAAATGTGTTTCATATTGTTTTCCATGCACGTGCATAGATAGATCTCAAAGGGGGCTTGAGCACCTGCCGTTTGGCCTCCTATAGAGACGTGCCCTTTTTCTGTTTATTTATTTATTTATATTTTTAAATAAATAAATACATTTCTGTTTGCGCACAGCCTGCCCCGCCGAACAGATATATTGATTAAATCAAAATATCAGGTCGGGACTCGGGAGATTGGTGCTCCCGGGCGATGCCCTCTACCCTCCCTCTTGGTTTCCTGCTGAAGCGGCGAGCACTGCGTGGGCCTTTCTATGGGGAAAGAACGCACGCAAGCAAAATTGCACGCATACACGTGCATAGGTACTCGACAGTCGTGTGTCAGTCAGTGTGATGAGTTACTTTGAGGCAGACATCAGGTATGTGGCCAAACAAAGTATACATATACTGTTAATTTTCCTTTTATATTGATATTCATGCGCTTTAGAAATTGCTTGACACAATTTGGCAAGTAGGGTCTATCTATGCTTGAATTATTTAGCAGCTCAAAATGTGCCAACTAGCTATCGTTAGCGTTGATACCTTTTGTTAGTAATGTGGGAATCAGTGGAATATGGTCGAGTTCTTGTGTCCCATCCACTGAACTTATAAGGACGGTCCCATCGCACTACAGCAGTTTTAATGTTGTCTTATTGTCTAGATAGCTAGTTCGCTAATGTAATACGTAACGTGTGAGGAGAATTTACTGAAATACACTTAATTTATTTGCATGTATCATTAATTAACTGTCATATAGCAGTGTTTGAACCAACCTCAGTCATGGGTTGGTTTTAAATAAATTATTTCACGGACCGCCAAAATTATAATAATTGAGAAAACGGCAAATAAAATCCTATCCGAATGAATTTAATTACATTTTATGGGTGCAATTTCGGCCAGCGATATAGATATTGTACAAGTCGCCTTCGAGATGTCAGTACTAAGAGACGAGTTGAAGAAGCATAGAACCATAGACTGTATAGAAATGCGGCTCAGCTATTCTGTGGCAGAGTGCAACCTAAATCTTTGGGGTGACTCGGCAGAAAGATAGCGTGCACAGCGAGTTGGATGGAACACGCTCCAATTTTGAATTAGGCTACATTTGAAGCCCCATCTTCTGAAAAGGTAAAAGCTTTAACCCGATCCACGTTGGTGCCCCATACTATAGTGGTAGACATATTGGTCCAAATTACAGTATTCATGTTTTTTTTTAAAATTATAAACTAGGCTACAGCTTTAAGAAAACCAGCAGGATTGATACTGCAGTGCAATACAACAAGAGGGTGCTATTAATAGCCCTAAGCACTTACGAATCTCCTCTTGCCACAACCACAGACTGAAAAATGCATAAAATGCACCGTTCACAAGAAAATCATGTTCAGATATAGCTAGAAACAATATTTTTTTTAAACGTACAAATAGGCCTAAGCATTCGGCGTTTTCCATTGCTTACTGTAGGCTACTGGCTACCTGATGCACTTTTGGTTTAGAAGACACCTCATTTTTTTTCTCGTAGCTATAAATATGTTAATGAAACCAAATATCTTACCTGTAGGCTATATGCAGCTACCACTGTGTTATGATTAACCCTGAAGAGTTTATCTTGTTACGTTTCGCCAAAGTCCCATACAGTCGACATTTCCACAGTGACCTATCGCATTTAGGGCTGAAATAACAACGGCAACGTAGACTATGTAAAAACACACACGGTGCTTTTGTATGTTTTTTTGTTTTTTTTACTTGTAGCTACACTTATTTTTTATTTGTGTTTTAGATTGAGTGTTTTTGTGCGCTGTCAAAATAGCCTAAATGGTGTAATATTCAAAAAGCTTCAAGGACCTTTGATTTCTAAAACCTAACTCCTAAACACAACCCTACTGGTACTTTACAACCAAAACCTACATGGGCTCTTTTGTACTCCAAAAACTGTATTTACGGTAAAATTAATGCAACAAAATTTGCTGCTGGCGCACTGCGTGCGCTCGCAGAGCCTACGTACCACCCACACCCATTTCTCTGCCAGGAAAATTTTAATATTCTTTAATTCCAGCCATATATTTAATTAATTATTTGCAAAAATCGCTGGCGTGCGCTTTAATGAATTTGGGCCCCTGCCCCTCTAACATCCTCCCCATCAGGCCCCACTAGCTGTGTGGACTGTCTGTTGCTACATGGTTTCATGAGCTTGTGTACTCATTAGTCTTGACTGTTTTCTTGATGCGCACTCATTCCAACTGTGTGCAAATGCCACGATGTGGCACTTACACGAGGAAGCTTTTATTCTGTTACAGCTGTTCCCCTGATCTTCTTATCCAACTTGTCATCAGTTCTTGCAAGCGCATTTTTAATGGACGGAGATCATGAATAACGTGTAATTACGGGAGAATGCACTTCTGAAAATGTGCAAATTTCACTCACATTGGTGGCGATCGGGTCACTGTGCTCTCTGAGCCACGGACTGTGCTTTTCGGTCATTAGCTTCCGTTTAATGTTTATAATCGACTTAAGAGTGCCGCAGCAGAGATGCTTTTGATCGGCTGGATATTAATTTATCTGGCACAGATGACAAAAGATTCCAGGGACAAGCTGGGGAGAATGCAGCAAGCAATAGGGGATGTGCCGCACTGTGCGGTTCTGTCCTCCACAGCTTGTGGTGAAACACGAGTGCAAATTAAGGAACTTATTTATTTCAGACTGATGAGTGCCACGCTTTCAACCAAAACAGCAGCCGTATTCCATTCAGGCCAATTAAGGATAATAAACTCCTTAAAGGAACACAAGTGTGCACAAAGCACGCTCAACCAGCCGAGGGAATTGATAAAGGTGTTTAAAATGTCGAGCAGTCCTGGCAGTTGTGAAATCATACACAAAATTCATATTGCATTTCATGCTCAGTGAGCACAGAACCTTTCAAATATTCAATTATGCAGCCATAGGTTTTACATGAATAAGGCTGGTCTTGCAGTCTGTGGAAGGATATGAGTGTGTGTGTGTGCATGTCTGTGTGTGTGCACGTGTGTGTGTGTGTTTGGGGAGATGGGTAAACATATTGAACACCTTGCTAGGGGTTCACACTCTCGTTGTACATAGAGCATACACACACAGCAAGTTTCCAACCTCATTGTCTGATGGTCCCTATACTAGACTCTGAAGGAGGAGCAACCTCCTGAACCTACCATTTTTTGAAGACTATCAACTCCCTCATTCACCACTACACACAATACCACCAGTGTGGCCTTCCAGGGAAGAATAAACAACTATAACTGGCCAAGCCCTTTCAGCTTGCTATACCGCGTCGCTTAACATCCCAAGTAACATATAGCTACTATTATAGTTGCAAGAATCCCCCGAACAATTTGACCACCTGTGTCGCGGCTACACGGCCGATCGACGTCGAGTTGAGTCTACCTACAATAGATTAGTGTTTTATACTCATCCCCATGCTGCAATATACCGACGTCAAAAAAACTTTCCTTTTTGTCCCACTAATCGACGCCGACGGCATATACACCTCCATGACCGACGTTGATTAGACGTCTAACTGACGTCAACATGTTTGGTGGGAACATGTTTGTTCTCATACATAAAGACAACAGCTCATCTCTGGATGTTAAGTTGGTGGGAGGGGCTGGGGGAAATAACAAACAAGTCTGACCAGAAGCCTGTAACCGTAACAATGTTGAAATGTTCTAATAATGAACCAGTTGTTCATTTTAAGGGGAAAACAAAAACTAGCAGATCGCGCGGCCCTCCAGGACGAAAGATCTACTGACACAATCCACATACATCAGGCAGAAAATCCTCCAGTCCTTCAGTCAACATTGCCAGACATTTGTTGAATATTGTCATTCCAGATACATATTTTGAGTAATAGCCTAGCCTATAGCCGGAAAACGTCTAAAATCGATGCGTTAATACAACACAGCTATACCATATAACGTGCAGTTACTTAACCAATGCTACTGAAAAGTTTGGAGCTGAATCTATGGTAGGTTCTGAAAACTTTATTCTTATGTTATTATATGGTTTGTTATAATTATATTTTTGCAGAATCCCCTACCATACAGTGCATGAACTGATAGGCTATGTTAGTCAGAACTTGATAGGCTATGTTATAGTTTACACTGAAATGTCTAAAAGCTATTTCGATTTCAATGCCTTGGGTAAAAACTATTTCGGATTTACCTAGGGTAAATGTACGAACCTAAATGTCGCCCACGAACATTTGTTACGATTTGACACAAAAGTAAGCAACAGTAGGCTACTTTTTTCATATACCTGAAACCAAAACAATAGCTTATAATGTTACAAAAAATATTTGTGGGGCGATCTCAATTTGTCTTACTGCAGAGCAGGAATCTGCTGAGATGATTATAGCTACTGGAAAAATACAGACTAAAATTTATCAAGATTTAGCATTAATTTAGGTTATTCTTCAATGTTAGACTACAGCAGCAGTTATTAGCCAAAGAGCTGTGGACACACAACGAGACATGCAATCCAGTCTTCACGAGCATGCAAAGAGGAAATCACATGAAAGAGGGTTGAAGCAAAGGTACATTACCGGCGATTCATTCCCGGCGGTCTTGCAGAGGGGACCCCTGAAAACTCCTTTAATGTTTCGGAAATGGCCATTGCTGAGGTGCGTGGAGCTGATTACAAGATAGTAGCACGCCATACGGTCCAGTGAGTCCCATATGTAGAGATTCGATGCGAGCTTGGATTATTTGGCGGCCAAGAACAGATCACTGGCAGAAACCTCTGTGTATAACAATGTTAGCGCGAAGCCTTTTCACCTGGTTTGCGGCTTTCGGTTTTCACTACAGAAAAGCACTGTCGCTGACAACACGGGACGTAGTGAACCTGCTAAAACGAGTCAACGGCATCAGCACGTGCAATAGTTGCAATAGTTTATTTTTGTGTTGTTGCATTAAAATAGAAATCCGTTCGCCCACCAGACACCAAGAAAAAAACCCTCTCTTATACACTCAAGCAATTAATCCCTTGAGACTGGTGTGGCAATGTTCAGTATCCAATTTCGCTACAATTTCACAAAGATAACGCACCTAGATTTGCGTGGTAGGCTTTAAAATAAGGAGTAGCCTACGACAACCATTCTCATAAACTATTCTCTGCCTTTGAATCCAACAGGAGCATATTATATTATTTTACCGTGATTAACTACCCTTGTCGGGAAAAAAAATTTAATTAGGCTAAACGTCCATTTTGGTGTGCAATAATTCCGTTACAAATGATTATCCAGAAGTTCGCACTTTTCAGTTTATTGAAAATGGGCAGTCTCTGTAGGGACCGCGGAGGTATCCACTTTTGAGAGGGATGCTTCAGTTTACGTGCCTTGTCGCATACGCAGCTTCGTTTCCACGCGCATAGACTTTGAGTGTCTACTGTCCAGTTGTGTGTTTGCCTCGTGCAGTTTCCTCGGAGCCTCGACTGTGTCACTGCCCGCCTCCTCGCAGCACAACCTCATGCCCACTGCTCCAGCCTCAGCTCCAGCGTACAAAGCGAGATCAATCCAACCTCCAACGAAGTGTCTGAATAATTAGGATGGCAATATGTCGCTCCCCTTCTCCTTACGTTACGTAGGGCAGGGCTTTAGATGCAAGGAGAACAGCCAACATTGGCAGAAATCTTTGTGTCTGTATTCGGATTGAATCAGTTCAAGCTTTCAAAATATGATATATTTGAGCAATTCATAATGTATGGAGCTTTCGGCATGCAGCATCCGCATTGACAAAGGAAGTGTAACATCGCAAGTGATAAAGACAAACTTGCCTTATATTGACTGCACATTTTCGAAGCACAACGCCTATTCTATTGGAAATTCGCCCCTGTCGTATATTATAAAGTTTTACCTTCCTCCTGTCTGCCCGTGTCAAACGGCAGTGTTTCTAAATCAAAGGCAGCATAGACGTTGTTTATTTTTTACATTTACCATACTGGTGTTATCGCCATGTTATTACATAACTTGCCATGATAAACTTATGTTAAACATAATTTGCCATGTTAATTTTTGTATTTGTGCACAATGTGTCCCTCATAAGCTATAGCATAGCTAAGAGATGTCTCTGCTCGTCAGAATTCACAACAGCGCTGTCCGTCGACAAAGGTTCTGAAACGACACTCGACTGCTCCAACAGAATGCATCGCTCAGAATTGCGCCAACGCAACTTCTGGAGGCCATGTCGACTATTTCAGTTTGTCTGAAATGCTGTATGTCATACTCCGATAAATCATTAAATCATCATGTTTTATTAAACTAATCTCGTCCGGAGGCACACGATTAAAATAAAAAAAGTAATTAAAGTCTGCATTTTAAAAAGCGCATGCAAATGTTTTATTTCTTTCATAACAGTTCAAATTTGCAATTTAATTTTGGTGAATGCTAAAATCAAACTGTGTCAATTTAATATAAACAAACATACATTAATGAATAAAAGAGCTGAGTAGTTGATTTACGTAAGAGTGCCACGCTATATCAAGAAATCAACTTTACGGAAATATTTAGAACAATGTAACCTGAGTTTTGTAGAGAGGTGTTTTTCACCTTAAGACATTTGCCTCAACAAAGCCTTACTGTTCCACACTGTGTGCTCTTTCAGGCCCAACTATAGAATGATTGAATCCATTTCAGTTTTGATCTAGTGTCACACAATTTTCTGATACTGCTGATATCAGTAGAGTAAATCCCAAAGCCCACAATGAAAATATATTATCCATGGCTCAAGCTCGTCTTTGTCAAGGGTCTTGGCCTGTTTCTAATTGAAACCAATTTTCTGAAGTTAATTTAACTGTTTACTTTTTGTCAAATAGTGTTTTCACTACTTTATATCATTACGAGTTGTTAAAATAAAGCCCAAAAAGAATAATGCAGCAATCTCTGAAGTGTGGTAATGGTTAGAGAATTTGACTTGAAACATGACTTGCATGTATGAAAACTGGACACCAGTACAGACCATAGATTTCTTCAGTAAATATGCAGCTTCATAAATATGTAATGTGTATCATGTATTTAAAGTCAACCTAGATAGTGTATTTGCCATTTCATTATGTAGACTAATGCAATGTTTCTCAACCCTGATCCTGGGGACTCACTGTGTATGCTGGGTTTTGTGGTTTTGTTCCAACCAGAGTTACAAGCTCTGTATTGAAATTAGCTGCTAATTGTTCTTAATTACACCTTTTACATCTATCAAAGGATGATTTACAGTTTTAAAGCCACATTATGCCAGAAATAGATGTATGCCCTAAAAATAAATGTTGCATATTCATATCCCAGGAATCTAAATTCAGGCCAACTTATGCTTTAATTTACTGTGCTGTATATACTATATAGTAAATAATTACAATTGAAAGAGGTTCCATTTCTAATTGATTCAATTACAAACTGGTAGGTGAATCAGTTGGGACCCATTTGCTGAGAGTGTGGAAACCTGAAACCATATGTGTAAAATGAATGGAGTTTACTGAGAGAAAATGGCCAAACCTGCATTTTGCTAAAATACATTTAACCGCACAATTGTGGTAGAACTTTCAACAACATTAATTTATCAAGATTGGCTTTGACAAAAACCAGCAAATACAGTGGGTCCCCAGGAGCAGGGTTGAGAAACACTGGGCTAATGTGTGAAGAGGGAAGCCTAAAGAATGTCTAGTATCACATAACATACAGTGGGGTGCAAAAATTTGGGCACCCCTAGTCAAAATGCCTTTTATAATTAATATCCGAGTGAACAGAAGCTAACCTGACCTCTAAATGGTACAAAGTTAAACATGACACATTGCTTCAAATTTAAAAGTATTTATTTAAATCTTGTACATTTTCAAAATAATAAAAAAAGGAAAATGGTCCTGTACAAAAGTTTGGGAACCCTGTCAGTTAGTACTTTGTAACTCCTCCTTGGGAAACTATAACAGCTTGCAAACGCTTCCTGTAGCGTCTTGAAAGAGTCTTTCAATTCTTGCTTTTGGAATTTTTCCCCATTCTTCCTGGCACCTCAGATATATTCTTCGGCCTCCTTGCATGCATGGCATGTTTGAACACAATAGGTGAACACAATAGGAAACAATAATTCAATAACGAGGGGGAACAGAAGACACAAACTGGAATGCACACAAACACATAGATAACACACGGCCTGGGATTAGCAGGTAAACGAGTGCACAGCACGAGGGGTGGATTCTGAAAGTGGATACAGCTGAGGAGAGTTTAAGGAATAATAACGAATAGAGCAGAGATAGAAAAGCTAAGGGCGAATGGCAGCTGCAGTGCGGAGCAAGAGAGTGATTAGTAATTAAGTGACGTTAGTACAAAATTCTAAATCTTCTACGTTAGTAAATGTGATTCGTTAGTTATATATACACATTAATCTGTTCGTTATCGTTAGTATATAAATATAAACACACAGTTAGTATTGTTAGTTGGATTAGTATAATACAATAAGAATTAGTTAAGAAGAAAGGAAAACGAGACTTGAAATACAGGGGGAAACCCGCATGTACCGAAATGTGCAAACATGAATACAGGAGGTGGATTCTAGGATAACATGGAAACGTAGACCGACAAGGGAACTGAAGTGGAGTGTCAAATGGGAACGTAACCAGTAATACTAATGAACACAAACAAACACATGTGAGAAAAATAATAAAATAACAGAAAATAAACAGAACACAATACACAAACAAACCATAACAGTTCACCCCTGGAATTATATTCACTTGACCCACTGAAGCCCTAACGAGTAAATCACCTGAGCCTGGGCCTTAGTAATCATCTTTTTAAAAAGTTACAAAGAATAATCCCGAAAGGGTTCTCAAACTTTTGCACAGGGCCTTTTTCCTTTTTTTGAAACTAAAAAAATTAAAATAAAAAGTAATCTTGCTTTAAAAAATGAGGAAATGTGTCATGTTCAACTTTGTACCATTTAGAGGTCAGTTTAGCTTCTCTTCACTTAGATATTAATTGTAAAAGGCATTTTGACCACGGGTGCCCATATGTTTGCACCCCACTGTACATATTATGCAAAATGACACCTGCATTATCCGAAGAAATTACAAGGTCACATATGAGGAAGAGAGAGAGAAAGAGAGTGGGAAGGAATGAGAGATAGAAGAAAGAGAGTGGGAGTGACTGAAAGGGTGATGTATCACTGCATCCATGTTCTAGTATAATTAGGTAAATGCACACAAAACATTACTATCCCAGCCCCATTATCTCATTTACTGTTTCCTTACACTTTATTCAGTTCCGTGCACAATGTGCAATGCTTTGTGTTAACAACATGACAACAAACTGTTTGTTTAAACAAATTGTTATGTCGTGCATATTTTCATTTGGCTTTATTGACTTTATTGTTTGGTTAGAGATACACTTTAAATGGTAATCGTTTGGTGTCTTGATATATTTTCAGATACCACCCTTTGTGCCTCTTTAGTCCTTAGAAGTGCCACCAATGAGCAGGATTTGATATCCAAAGCTGCTATACAAATGTCTAATGATTTACAGCACCTGTCATTTGCTGCACATACACATTATGTTGTGACCCTGCTTGTTCAAAAGAAACAATTAAGCTTGCCAGTACATTAAAGCTACAATATATGGTGAAAAGTATATGATCTCATTCCAAAATCATGGGCATTAACCCCTTTGCGCAGATGCCTAGTGACCATGGTGCCGGCTCCAAGATTTTGCTCAACTGAGACTTTTGTTGCTCCTGCAGCCAAACATTGCATGGAAACCACAAACTCCATGTTTAATCTTTATTAGTAGACAATTTGTGACAACTCTGCCAAATACAGTTAGAGTTTATAAGTGTCACTATTTTCCCAAGTCCATTTAATAAGCAACCCCCACCCAGTCTTGCCTGCAACTATACCTATTACCTACCCGTGCATGACATAGCATGACAATAGCGTCTATGTGTGATTTCATGACGTCATGTGGCACTGTAATGGCGACATGTAGTCCAGCTTTCTCCCGTTTTCGTGTTTGTTCATTTGAATGTGTTTGTTCATTTTGAATGTGACCAAATGTGGTCTTTGAAATTCACAGCCAGAAATAGGATTTATTTTCCGTCCATCGATTTGACTCTTGTGGTCATTCTCTTCTTGACTTTCTTTTCTTTTGCCCCTAGAGTGCACTTGCTGTTGTGTCAGAGAGAGAGAGAGAGAGAGAGAGAGAGAGAGAGAGAGAGAGAGAGAGAGAGAGAGAGAGAGAGAGAGAGAGAGAGAGAGAGAGAGAGAGCAGTTATTAGGCAAGTATAATTAGGCAACTGCAGACAAATCATTAGCACATCCCCATGAAATAGTTTACACAACTGCACAGTGATTTGTCTAAACACAACATGACTAAAGTTGCTGAAATGTATGAAATTTAAACAAACAAGCTCAAACAACAAGACAGTTCCAACTTGTTCATGTTTGTTTCTTAAATTTACAGATTAGGCACACTGCTTGTTGAATATATGGCAAAATTACCAAATTCAGTCATTTTGCTATCCATCCTTTAATCCATGTAATGAGCAGTAATTGTATTTTTCTTATCTGAAGAATGCCTGGTATATTTCAAAACAGCTAGGACAACTATATCCATTTTCTGTGCTTGTGGCGTCACCATTGTGCAGACAAAATATGAAGTATAAAATGGAAGTGGCTTGGCAATTTTGGAATTGGGTCTGTTCTTTGCAGTTTTCCCTCTGGGTACATCTCTCTACAAGAGCCTTAAAAATGCAATAAAATATTAAATGTAGTTTTTGGGCATATATTTTCTCTTTTATGTGAAAAGGCTTCACATTCAAACGTACATTATTATTGCACAGAGTCATAGTATCTGCTCTGTTTTAATAAGGCCCTTCCTTCAAGACATTTGAAATCAATGGCATAAAAAGATTTTAAATGATCTCCCTCAGAGAATATTTCAATAAACAAGCATTTGGGGTATTATAAAATATCATGGTGACACTTAATTGCTGTGTCCGATGCCAATTACATGGTTTAAAATGGCACCGGGGATTATATACGTATTTATCCACATACGTATTTTATCCATTTACGTATGCAGTCTTTAATTAATTATCATTGGTTAAAATGAGCACACAAGGGAAAAATCTAGGAAATAAAAACTCCAGACATCTCTAAATAGGGGGCATTAAGTTAAGCAGGACAGTTAGGATTTATTCCCACACTGCCTTTGGTGTGCGAGGATATACAGCTCTAATGAATTTGCATACCATTTGTACGTACTGATAAAACAAAGCTCTCCAGAATTTTTTTTCCCCTTTCCCAGATTGAAATATTTTGCAATCTAAATGTAAATGTAAGTGAAATTTACTGTTGGGCTTGTATATAATTACAATGAAAAAAATGTATTAGTGCTGTGCATGTGTGTGTGTGTGTGTGTGTGTGTGCGTGTGCATGTGTGTGTGTGTGTGTGTGTGTGAGAGAGAGAGAGAGAAAGGGGCTGTGTTTATTCCTTTATTTATTTACATAGGTGTATTTATTTAGAGGTAAAGGGGAATAGACTACGTCGGGCAAAATACACGCAGCCCTTTTAATTAAATGCCTACCTGAGACTAGCAGCACAGCTGTTCTGTCACTCAGAAAATAGCTACAAAAAAAAAAAAACTTCAAATATGACCATGAAAGTAATGAGATCAATAAATGTCAAGTAAGGAAAGTAATCACTACTCCAGAGACTTACTGGCCTTTGTAAAGACTCTAAAACTAATAGTCTGTCTGCATGGGACAAGGGAGGATCACGCAGGAGGTTTTTTAAAATCTTGTGCCACTCACAGACTGGCAATATAGCAGCAGTTGGAATAATGTCTGTGCATAATTTACTATTGATACTGCGTGAACAGCACTGAGAAACAGATCTCCCAGCCCTGACAGTGTTCTGGGCCACTGTGAGTACCATACATTTTAAGACAGACTTCACAAAATTTAGGCTGTTCTCCAGCACGAAAGACGTCCACAGGCTACCAGTTGTCGTCAGAGAGAGATACGCCTCTCTTTCAGGTGGCACTGGCTCACTCCTGTATAACTGTTAGCAATAAAGTGTAAAACAGTCCCCGTTTGCAGGTGAGTATGTCTGACAAGTGCATTTGTTTCAGTTGCAGAACGGATATATAAAGCTTTACCAAAACAAGCAGAATATAGAAATAATTCCCATATTTTAACAGACTACATCCTGCTCAGAACATTGCTCACATACAGTATGCAATCATACACTTGAGACTCATAATATCGTACGGCACTTATGAAACATTTAAAATAATATCTTCATTACCAACATCTTTACCAGCAATATTTTTTTCACCATTGACAAATGCGGTTTGCTTCATGTAATCATGTTTCATTCATGAAACATTTTTACTTACAGTGTACTGTGAAAAAATGTATTTCAAAGTAAAAATCCCCCCATTTCATGTAATCATTTTTCATTCATCGATCACCATTAAAATGTAACACCGCAAAATATACATTGATGATGAACTTCACTCTCTAGACAGCCTCATGGACATAGATGTGTGCAAGTTAACCTGAGTCAGCCAAAGTATCATTCAGCCAACATGATGTCACGCTTTCAGCAACACCTCTGATTGTCTTCCACTGAGGATAATGGGTCAGGTAATCTGCTCACATGATACAAGTTTCCCCTTAAGCCCCACTGCATTCCCTGCTGTATTCTAATTCAAAGCATATGTGACCTATGGATTGGAGTGGGGGGAATGTGGTGATTCAAGGAGAATTTATAATGTAGCCCCTGACCTTCACATTTTTGTGGGGTAGATGGCTAACAAGACCCGCTAGGAACCTGGCGTCAAAGGTTCCTATCACAAATCAGAACACTTGTTTTCAGAAATTACTCCTCTGTTGATGCCGTGTCTCCTATCGCCTTGCACTGCATTAGTGTGTCAGGAAGACGACTCCCTTGGTAGACAGAATTGATAATATATTCAGCTTTCTTCCAGCTTATATGCTTGGCTCATGGCACGAGGACGTCCCAGGCAATGCCTTCCACTTGTCATGTCATCTGTATTTTCATAGGATGGGGAAAACATATATTCCAGCACATTGCCTGCCCACAATACTGACTGGTGCAAAACCAGATGAAAGCTGGAATTTGAATTTGTTTTTCATTCACACATTGTAGAGACGTTACTACAGTATGCAGAATGCAGGATTACCAATTCCCATCCTAGTGGTTTATAAGTCGACATGCGGAGCATGTCATGGCTATTGTTTTCAATCAGAATTGAAATTCTGGTTTGCCCCATCACCTCTCCATAACTTTGAAGCTAGTTACATTACATTACATTACAGGCATTTAGCAGACGCTCTTATCCAGAACGACTTACACAACTTCTTATTACGTACATCTTATTACATTTATCCATTTATACAGCTGGATATATACTGAAGCAATTCAGGTTAAGTACTTTGCTCAAGGGTACAACGGCAGTGTCCTACCTGGGAATCGAACCTGCAACCTTTCGGTTACAAGTCCAGTTCCTTACCCATTACGCAACACTGCCACCCTAGTTACTTCACATACATATTATAGGCTTCTATGCCCAATTTATTGTGATCAAAAATAACTAGAAAGTGATACCTAGCAACTAATCAACTAGGTGCAGAAAAGTTGTAGCAAGCTAGCTATCAGTAGGCCCATTTGTTGTTAAGCAGCTAACATAAACAGCTAGAATCCCACCTGGTTATGTTTATATACTGAAAGATAAAATAAGCTATGTTAGCATTATTATTGTTGATTAGTTCAATTGTAGAAATCAAATGCAGAACTAAAGCTACCAATACAAACCAATGTTATCAATGTTTTGAAAGTCTGAGGGGAGTGCAATACATGACATAGGGTCTGAACAGGGCAGGCTCATTGAAACTAATGTCACGTGTCATTGGGTGCAGCTAGCTACAGTTCCATTGATGGTATGCAAGAGGTATGCAAGGAGTATGTATAGCTTATAATTATAACAGCAAGAAAACAACAACATAGATTACTATTCATAGACAGGTGTACATTTCACACCCTATGGTGTTTATATGAGTCTGTGGAGTTCTACATACTACTAAAGGCATGCGTGTACAAAATCACATGTAAAAATGTTATCACCCACACAAAAATGTCCGAGGTGATCAACTAACGAGGTACAAAGAGAACTGCGTGTGTTAAAATGGAAGGATACAGGGCTTTATTATTAGCCTGAATGAATATGCTAAATTGGCCATCCCTATGTTATTTGGCAAAATAGTGGGAGGAGGTTATGCAAATAGATTACTTTAGCATGTGTAATGTGATTTACTAAGCCCGACAGCAAGTTTGGGGAAGGTAATTGCATGTGTATTTTAGTACAAATGGGAAGCAGGTATTGAAAGACACACAATTGATAAGATGATGGCTGTAATTGTAGCAAGACACATGCTGCTGTCATGGTTCGTGGGCTTTGGTTTTCTTTTCTGCTGCGATTCTCGTCCTGTTTCCCGATTGAGAATCTATGGGATTTTTTTCACGTTCCGGTCCTGGGTTTTGCTTTCCCATGCTCGTTATTTGTTTCACCTGTGCTTCTACCGGCGGGGTATTTACAGTCAAGCCGGAAAGTCTGCCCACCCCTTTCACCTTCTCCACGTTTTATTACATTACAGACATATTCTACAATAGATTGAGTTCATTTTTTGTCTCAAAATTCTACACAAAATAGCCCCTAAATAACAAAGTGAAAACATGTTTTTAGAAATTTTTGCAAATGTTTTAAAAATCGAAAACTGAAATCTCTCATTTACATAAGTATTCATACCCTTTGCTTTAACATATTTTTAAAGTATCATATTTAATATTTGGTCGCATATCTTTAGCATGCTGTTACTTCCTGAAGTCTGACCAATCAACATAAAAAAACTCTCGATATCTTATTTTCAGGTACTGTTACAAGCGATACTATAAGCTCTCTGCATTTGAACTGATCTCTATGAGAATTGGGGGGTGAGACTAGATTCAGCTTTAAATTACGCTGGTACAATATGGAACACATGACTGGCGAAATGGCTGTACGTCATCAAGGGTCTAAGGTATCAAACGAGCCCCAAACCATCACTCTGCGGCCAGATATGGAGTAGATGTGGATGGATCCCTTTAATGGTTGTTTCTCCTGACTTTTTCCCCCATAGAGTTATATGAAAATGAGTCAGGAGAAATAACCCTTGCAGTGATCCATCCACATCTACTCCATATCTGGCAACAGAGTGATGATTTGGGGCTCGTTCGATAGCTCATACTTACAGCCATTTAGCCAGCCATGTGTTCCATACTGTACCAGTGTAATTTACAGCTGAATCTAGTCTCACCCCCCAATTCCCATAGAGATCCATTCAAATGCATAGAGCTTATAGTATCGCTTGGGGATTTTAATCAAGCATGCCTAAAGACTGTCCTCCCTAAATTTGTACAATATGTCAAATGCTCCACCAGAGGGCATAATACACTGGACCGTGTTTTTTCTTTCTCTGACACACGCGTACAGAGTCCCCCCCCTCCCTTGGCTCTATCTTCCCCTATATCTCTATCTCCATCTCCTCCCTCATCCTCTCTCTCACTCCTCTCAGGAGGAAAAACTAAGTGTAAAAAGTGCCAAAAAATGTCCTGGGGATCTCTCGCTCTCGCTGCTTACTGCTTGCTAACACCTAAAATGAAGCACAGGAACAACAGGACCTCCAGGGCTTCACTGATTCTGATCACTCTATCCTATGTCAATTTTTGCATTGAGGTGTTTTGGGTTGACGGATCGGATCCGGACCAAACCGGAAACCTTTATGACCACCCGGCCAGGCAGGCTGAGAGCCCGCAAGCTGACATCTGCATCAGAGTCATTCAGATCAGGAGCACGGCAGAGACAAGAGAGCAGAGGCGGAAGAGGTGCCAGGTGGGTGGGAAGGGTAGGTGCCAAGGAGTGAGGGAGGTGGTCCTGACAGGACGACAGGTGTGTCAGGGTCTTAAACACAAACAACAACAAAACACAAACACACCTCGCAACGTCTCGTCGGATCTCGTCGGGGCGCAGAGAGTTGAACCATTTCTTTTGCCGCTTTGAGACAACACATTTCCACCACCAGCCCCCACCCCCCCACCCACCACCTCACCCACAGTCCCTACCCACACACAACCCACGAGCACACTCAGGACACTGACAGTGGGAGGAGGGTCAACACGAGGAAGTGGGAAGGGGCCGGATGGTGGGCCCTGCCGGATCATCAAGGCATGGTCCAACTCAAAGGAGTCAACTTTCTCCCTCCTCTCCTCCTCTCTCAATCTCTCCCTCAAGACTGCCTCAGCCGGCCATCCCCTCAACCACTGCCCCCAAAATCACACATCCATCACGTCCCTGGCTCAAACACTACAGCCCTGAATCAACCTGTGGTGGTTAAATGTTCCAACTTGAGAGACTGATGTTAGCCCACATCAGCCCTGCCCCCATCCACCAACCCAACACACATCCTTTGCCCTATATAGGGAAGAGACCTCCACCGCACTCTCCATCTCCACAGCTCCCACACCCATGCCACAGCCCGGTCCCAGCTTCGGGTCCCTTCGCCATCAATCCTTTGTCGACCTTTGACAACTACATCCAACACCTTCCTGCCCTTCATTCCCTGTGGAGGGACCGCCTGGATTTCCCCTCTTCTCCCTGGCTGCCCATCATCGACTTCCTCACAATCAACCACAATCGCTCAAAACCGGTGGTCTCAACCCTCAGCAACCACACCCTGACGCTGACTACCGGTGGTCATTGACTGCCCGTGGGGGAGCAGGTCCCCCAATGGGACATTCCTGGAGGGGGGATTGGAGAGTCCGCCATTCCCCGATCTTCTTCGCACACACAGGGTCCCCCTGTTCGGGACCATGGGAGCCACATCCCCGCTGCACCTCGCCCCCCGAGTCTGAAGGCCAGAGAGCTGGTAATGAGGAACAATCTGAAGGAAGAGCCTGCTGTAAGAGAACGTGAAGATCTCCCTGTGGTAAATCCACCTCGTATTGTAACCACAGCCACCTACACAGTGTAGTGAACGCTGGCCTAAGGATACTGAAGACAGAGGGCTACAGAGGGATGCCAAGTCAGCCTCCCTCCTGTCTCTCCCGCTGTTCCTCTCCAGCCATGCGAGATCATCCCTCCCTGGTCTCCACCTCTCATCACCTGCTGCCCATCTGCAGCCTCACACCTGCTGCAAGAGCCTCAGGAGCCACAAGAAACAGCAAAGCTCCCATCAGCCCGCCCGCAACAGAAAACTTCCCTAAAAACACCACTTAAATTAGCCAACCGCCCTCCAAAAAAACACAGCAGCAGCAGTTAACAATTTCTCGCAATACAATACACTAACTAGCATATTTTTACAACTACTATAATTTTTTTTTTTTTTATTTTATTTTTTTTATTGCTTTTTTTATTTTTTTTTTTGTATTTTAATATTTTTTCATGTGTCCTATTTTTTTTTTTTTTTGTTTTTTTTGTTTTTTCTTTTTGTTTTGTTTTTTTTCAAAAACTTTTTAAATGTTTTTAATGTTTTTAAATTGTTTTTTTGCAAAAACAATCAATGACAATAAATTTCTTTTCATTCTATTCTAACAGTACCTGGAAATAAGATATCGAGAGTCTTTTGATGTTGATGGGTCGCAGACTTCAGGAAGTAACAGCATGCAAAGGATATGCGACCAAATATTTTAAAAATACTTTACTTTACTTTAAAAATATGTTAAAGCAAAGGGTATGAATACTTATGTAAATGAAAAATTTAAATTTTCTATTTTTAATTTGCAAAAATTTCTAAAAACATGTTTTCACTTTGTCATTATGGGCTATTTTGTGTAGAATTTTGAGACAAAAATGAACTCGATCTATTGTAGAATATGTCTGTAATGTAATAAAACGTGGAGAAGGTGAAAGGGGTGTTCAGACTTTCCGGCTTGACTGTAGGTTCCTTACTTCCACTTCCCCGGTGGGAATGATGAACCCTGGCCATGGACTTCATAGGATAGGCAACGTATTCCTCAGAAGGGCCAGAAGGCTAAAAGCCACCCTGGACCACTCTCAAGGAAATAGCATTGGGTCGGCATTAGTTAGCTGTCATGGTTCGTGGTTATTGTTTTTTTTTTCCGATGCGGTTCTCATCTTTTATCTCCTATTGAGAATCCATCAGATTGTTTTCTTGTTCTGTCTCAGGGTTTTGCTTTTGCATTAGTTAGCTGTCATGGTTCGTGGTTATTGTTTTTTTTTTCCGATGCGGTTCTCATCTTTTATCTCCTATTGAGAATCCATCAGATTGTTTTCTTGTTCTGTCTCAGGGTTTTGCTTTGCCTCGTTCTTTATTCAGATCACCTGTGCTGCTACCGGCGGGGTATTTAAGTTCCTCACTTCCGCTTCTCCGGTGCTTCTTTGTCATTCATTTGTACAATCAGCCAGGTATAGCCAGGTTTAAGCGACCTCGTGATATTAACTTTGTTATGTTCACGAGGGACTTGCTTTTAGCTTATTCAGGTATAGGATTGTGTTTCCTCCTGTTAGTGTTCTGCGCTGTTTATTTCCGTGCTGTTCTCTACGAGACAGTGTTTTCTTTTGTTGGTTTTGTTTTGTTTCACCTTTTATCGGACGTTCTAGAGTTATGTTCCGATGGTGTTTTCTTTGTGTTTTCTAATCTCCTATTTTTTGCTCTAGTATTGAGTTCGGGAGATTTACATTTGTGTTTTACTTGTGTATTTTCGTGGGTAGATTTTGTTGGGCTGTTTAGCTGTAAGAAATTAGTTCCTGTTTTTATTTTCTTTTGTTTGTGTTATATCTCTCTTATTGGTTTTCACCTATGTGGGTGACTTGAATATCCGCTACAAAATCCATCACGGCTGCGGTGTTTGGAATATCCATAGCTGAACGTTCTGAATAATTACATAATGATGGACATTAGAAAACTGGCCCATTCTGAAGAGTAAGAATAAATACATTTTTAATCATGAAGCAAATCATATTACATAATACAAGAGTAACTAGTATTTGAATTAAACAAGCAATAGCCTACAATGTCTATTATAACAAATAGTGAATAACAAAGCAAAATTAAAAAAAATAAAACCCATCATCAGATAGAAATGTGATTTTATGTTACACTAATGGTGCAAGTAGTATAGTATAGGCTAAGTATAGTTAAGATCATTTTAGTCCTGACAAACATCTGTAACTCTCGGGAGAAATTTAGAGACATCCAGTGAAACAGTTTGTAGTAAACCGCCATCTTGTTCGTAGCCTATACCTACACTGTAAAAACAAGACTAGGTCAATCTAGTGCATGCCAGGCACTGGCCGGTCTTGCCCTGGTGATGGCTTTCTTACCGTCGTGCAATAAGTAGGCTATTCTGTTAGTGGTGCCGCGTGTGACAACAAGGATCCTGCCTGGGAAGTTCTTGTGTGGAAATGTCACATATACACATAGACCGTTAATGAACTAATGTCGGTTTGTTTATTTACCCTACCGATCAGCTGCGCATGATATGAGAAATTGACATCAGTTGTTAGGTAACAGACATGAAAGTTGATCAACGATGGCTGATTGAGTATTCAGGTTTTCTTAACCTGAGATAAGATAGGATGGAGTAAGATAAGATATGATTCCAAACATGAGTTAAGATTTGCTTCTGTAATACAAATTTGTGAAAAATCCTATCTTAGACTTGTTGTATCTTAACTTAGACAATTTTTCAAAATTAGTGAACTATCCCGTTAATGTCAAACCCTAATAATAATTTACAGACACAAAATAGTTTACCAAGCGTTTAGCTTCTAGCTAATGTTCCGGAGTGAAAGCAACACATTGGCTTGCTTACCATTCATGTATCAAACACAAGAGAGCTTGCTAACTGGGTGGAAATATCCAAATAATGTATGCTAATATTATTTCCAATATAGGCCAACTAATGATGTCATCCATACATTGCAAAACTAATGTTAAATGAAACAAAGATCTCACAGTGATTTAACAGTAGCCTAGCTATATTCCATATACTATGTGTGTACAGCACCGAAGTTCAACAATGGGGAGTCACTCACTCAGTTAGCTAATCTCACTGTTCTAGGCACCCAGCAAAAAACACCATAAAAAAACAGCAGCAATGTTGCCAGTGATAAACCATTTAATTAAGGGTAAAAACTGTATGAATACTGTTATTTAGCTGTATAAAACCTTTTATTTAAATGTATAGATTCTGTTATTTTATGTGATGACTGTTAAATAGCTATTGCTGTTATTCTACATGACTTTGACAGTGTTTTGAAAAAGGAAAAACAGTGAAATCCTGTAACAGTTGTTTTACAGTGTACTGTGAACAAAATACATTTTTAAAGTAAAATGTTGTAAAAAGAATAATGTAGAATAATGGAAATAACGAATTATTTAACAGTCATACCCTAAAATAACAGGATTTATACATTATTTCCATTCATGAAATTGATTTTTACTGGTAACATTGATTCCAGTCTAAAGAAATAAAAGGATATCATAAGACTTTAAGGGTTGTTCCTCCGGACTCATTTTCCTATTTACCGGTAACTATATGGAAAAATAAGTCAGGAGAAACAACCCTTCAAGTTTTTTGAACTTCCCAGTCTTTTTATTTTTTTGCCCCTGTCCCAACTTTTTTGGAATGTATTTCAGGCGTCAAATTCAGAATTAGCCAGAATAATACTGTGGCCAGGATAGCACTGTCCCTACCTTTTTGGAATTGGGGTTTGTATTTCTGGGAAACGGGAAATAGTTTGCTCGGGAATTACCGGGAACCCGTGATTATTATTATTGTGTATATGAAAAGACGTAATAACAGTTTGTCCAAATAATATTGATCCTAATATTGATCCATATATTCCTTGCTTGCACACATCAACCTTGCACACAAACAAAAGTTTCCCCAGCTGTAAATCACTTTTTTTGCAGTCTTATTAAATTTGCTGCACGTTTTTTAGCCTATTACCAATCCGCCAAGGTGCAAATGCAGGTAGCTTTTAAAGGGAATGAAAGATAACATACGCACAAGACACACCTATAATTAATGAAGATGCTAAAGTTCAGCCCATTTGAACCTTGTGCCTTACTTTGCGCTCAAAATATATGCTCTGTAACTTTTTTAAATATATATTTTTTATCCCTCATAAACCCACACCTGAGAGGTCTCAGAGGAATCGTCAGGGGGGAGGAAATCTGTATTTAGTATATCGTAATCATTGGGATAAATATATACATTTGTTAAACTTTTATTTTATTTTATGCAATTATTATAATTATTATTTTTTTTTTCTCCAAAATATTTATAAAATCATAGTTAGGGTTCTGGTAGATTGTTCCCCTTTAACCATCCCCTCACCTCCCCACATCCATAAGCTACACACCCCAAAGACCTACACTCACACCAACACAAAACAAAACAAAACAAAGCATACCAAACTTAATCACAACATAACACACCCCAAAACAACTAAGGCAAAATAAGAAATTACATAATCCCCAAAGAAAGAAAAAGAAAAACCATAAGCTATATAATCACAAAAAAAATTATACAAACTAGCAAAAGTGTATTTGGACATGCCCTAAATGCACTTGCACCATGCATTTCAGACCATGTGCTAAGATTGTCAAGATAGGCCCAATGACTCTTAGTTGATCACCCACTAAATGTGAAATGATAACACGTGCAAATACATTGGCTGTGCGCGCAAAATAACACCCCTTATTTGTGATTTTGAAATCGACCCCAGAATCTGCTATATGAAACTATACCACATAGCAAAAAAGTATTTATGAGCAACATTCCCACTCTTGTTCAAGTAGTACTAATACCTCAGTTTTGATTTCTTGTGTGGGTTTCTTTTTTAAATAAACCTTACTTGAAAGATTCAGGCAATTAGTTATGTGAATACAGAAAATAAATGCGGTATGCCACTGAAATATTTCCACTTAATGTAATTTTAAAGAGTTTTCAGTGTTTTAACAGCTGTTGAGCGTCAGTACAAGAAAATATGTTATTTTTTTATTTGGGGTTTTCAATGTCTGCTTGCTTGAGATGCACCACTGAATAGGTAAAAGGCTATACAGTAAGGATTATTAACTATAGTCCTGATCTAAGATTCCATTTGTTTCTGAAATGAGCTTTGGACAAATTTTAGATGGCAAAAAATGTGGTGGTTGATCAAATTAAAGCACAGAAATAAAAACATTTTGATAATGCTATATGTAATGTACAGTGCTGGTAACTGATTTGCCTTAAGTTGCCTAGCAGCTGAATTGCTGAAGTTTGCATAACTTTTCAGATGTAAAGACAGTATATCAGTTAGTTTCAGCAATTAGTTTTATGCATCTGACATTAATTAATTTTAATTGGCAGTGATTCCAATTTTAAATACCGTATGCATATATATTACATTTTTAAGGTGTCAACCATTTCTTTATTTCATTTCTCCAGGCTAAAATCGTAGTCATTGCTCAATTGCACTATAATGTATGCTAATATATTATAATATATGCTAAGTTACAATGTGTGCTTACACAGTGCCCATCTGAGTAATAACACTGCAGTTCATGTTATGTAATATGAAGTAGGACAGATTTATCCACATCTGTTCAGTTGACTCAAAGGAACACTGTAATGTAATATACAGTCCAGCCCTGTTATTACCCTACTAGCTCTGCTGTGTGTGTATTAGCATTTTAGCTGTTCTGTGTATTATTCAGCATTCACTCTGTCATGTGTGCTGTGCGATTGCAGGCACAATCTCACATGCTGCAGGTCACAGTGACTGAGTTATTTCACTGGTCAATCGATTTTGGAGGTGAGCGCATTAGCTGGAATTTCTGTGCAGAGAGCATTTTGACAAAGTCAAGTGGAGACAGTAAAAGGATTAAATGGTGTGTGTGTGTGTGTATGTGTGCATGTGTGTGTGTGTGTGTGTGTGTGTGTGTGTGTGTGTGTGTGCATGTCTATGTGTGGGTGTTTCTGTGCACCCGTGTGTGTGTGCAATGTGTGTCTGTGCCTAGATACATAGGCTATGTCTGCAGATGTGTCCATGTTTATGTGCACGTGTGTCACCCAAGATAGAAAGCATAAAATATTGAAATATCCTTTGTACACCTAACACAAGGCACTGTACTCATATACGTATTTATGATTGCACATGCATATGCATACATTCAGAGGTATATGTGAGGCATAGGTGTCCATAACAGCCTACAGTAATAATCTTGGACAGTTATCATATCTACATGTATGCCAGTACTGCTAGGACTACCTTATATTGTACAGTGGCAACTTTTGAGTTCACAGAAAATGAATTGTTCAAACCCAAAAGACATTTTTTCTTCTGTCGCTGCATGTGTACTATTGTAACCAAAAGAGAGGACTCAGTAAGTGATCCTAAATGAGCAGGTTTCTGTAGAATGATCTCCAGCGGAGATCATTCCTACAGAAACACTTGGTGAGAAGGGATTTTAATGAGTCTCTTTATAAAATGTTAAATTATGCAGAGTGGGACGATGATCTCTTGGCCTCACATTAATCAACGCCAGCCTGCAATTTACCTGAGCACCACCTGCCGTTTTGCAGGGGAGAAGCCATGGCCCAGTTCTGATGAGAGTGAACCAGTCGCTGAAGGGCAGTTATATAACCCACAGGGTCCCCCCAGGCTACTTTGCGGATGCTAGCTTTCACATAAAACCAGTCTGAGTACTTGAGCCAATAGGAATAGTAAAGAAATAGTAATAATAATATTTTTTTGTATAAACACACAAGGCAAATCATTGCCAAAATTTGTGCAGCACATTTTCTTCAACTGAGTAAGATGTGACTTCTCAGCAATTGACGTTTGATGCTGTCTCCGTTCTGAATTTGATTTTTAGTTCCTTTTTTATGGTAGGTGTGAAAAGCATGAAAGAGCCTAGATTTAACCATTTTGCTCAACAATTAACCCTTAGTTGCACTAGATAGGGTTCCAGAGGGGATTTTGTTACCATTTCTTCTGAGAGTGTACTAGGTATATTATCAAAGCATAAACAATAAAACAACAATGAATGAGGATGTACAAAGAGTCAGTTTGTCTACCTTGAATACAGCAGTAACAATACGTACAACACTACAATACAATCTTACAAAATCTCTCTCTCTCTCTCTCTCTGTCTCCGTCTCTCTCTCTCTCTCTCTCTCTCTCTCTTTCTCTCTCTAAGATTACATGAGTTTCAGGAAACACTGCACCTAGGACATACAGTACAAAGTGCACTGCTAGAGGGCAGTCTTCCCCATGGACCTGTGCCCTGAAATACATTTAAATGTCAGGGCACATTCTGAATTGCACAAAATGAAGGAAGGGGGATGAGAACGAGCAAAGGCCCTGGTGTGTGTGGGGGGGTTATAAGGCAGGATAGGTGATGGACAGTGTGAATAGGATGTGTGGTATGAGGTTAGGTTTAAGCTCACCCTCATCATTGTACAGTCAGAACATTAGTGACCCCATTCAAAATCCTCTTTATTGAAATCCCTTGTTTTCTGTCACCAGAGGTGAATGAACCAAGTCTTAAAAAAAATTTTAAATAACTTTTTTTTGCTTGGTTGTTTATTGCTGGGTAGAAAACCCCAAGCAGTGTCTTTTGCCCTCGTGCCCCTCACACACACACACACAGGTGTGCGAGCGCGCACACACACACACACACACACACACACACACACACACACACACACACACACTGTTTTTTTCCCCATAATGGATTGTGCAGTTTCTGTGAGGCATCTCGTTGGAAAATTCAATTCCAGGTATCCTGAATAAATATTGAGTGAGTGATTGGGCATGGCTTCAGTGAGCAGCACAGAACATGCAAATGGATGCCGATGGAATGGCAGTCACCTGTGCAGAAACGTGTCTGCAGTGACATAATGGGAGAAGAGACTCAACACTGGGAGGATGTGTCATGTCGCACAACATGTGCAGAGCTAATAGGAAGACGGTTCATGCTCTTCTCAGAGAGGTGCATGCATTTGAACAAAACCACATGAAAGGAAGCGCACGTCGAGCGCGGCCACCACTGTCAGCCTTTTAAGTACAACAGGAGCAAGGACAAAAGGCGTTCTGCACTAGAGAGGTAATAGATAGTTACCAAGGAAATTCTAATTAGACGTCTTTAGGCTCCTCCACGTGGGGAGGAATTTATTACGAATGACAAACCGCTTGCGAGAAAAGCCTATCTTTTTCTGAGTCAAAAATTCCTTACGAATCTCCCCCTCCGGCTGACCCTTTACAACAGATGAAGATGCCCACCAAGCTTCCCGGTGCCCTCTGATTTGGATAAGTGGATCAATTCTGATTCAGGGAATTTTGCTTTCCCGGGAACTGGCTATCCTGGTACTAGGGGTACTAGGGCACTGTTTTCAGGCTTTACTGAATCCCACCAGATAAGGGACCAGATTTCACCCAAAGAATTTAATTTGGCGGCAGAGCTGCAGGAAAGCTTTATGTGCACATCGCCTTAGAATTTCATTACAGCCTCATATAGATGAGGGCGGTGAAAGCAAAATCCCCTGGTTATAACTTCAATAAGGTTTGAAGTGTGGTCGTTTTATTGCTACATCAGTTGCACTTACTAAAATACATAAAGTGTAGGTCAAGATTTTGCACCTGAGCAACTTCTGGTTAAAACCGGAAACCTCTCTCTTTCTTGACAGCTTTTAACAACCTCTGCACCAGTGATCTGCCATGGATGTGCAATAAACAAATGTATTAAATGACGTACTGAACAAATTAAACAGGCCGCATTATGCTCCTTTTCATGAACTGTCATAGTTGAGCTGGATGCTGGGCTGGCAGAAAGTCCAGATTAATAATACAGCATAAAAACAGGCTGTGTGGTTTCAGTTTGAGTTGTGCTGTTTCACATGGCATTATTCTTACTCTTGCCACCAAAATGTATATATTTCAAGGTAGGTAATCCTCTTGTGAATCAACAAAAGCTGTGAAGAATTCCTTCTTGAAATCCCAGACCTCCCGAATAAAGCAGCCATGACACAGAGCAGTCCGAATCCAGAGCGGAAGTGAGGCATTGATGAGAATGATGAGAATCAGTTCTTTTTTTACAGTCTCGCCTCTTAATTGACGGCGTGTTCCACACTAATGTGACCTCAAAAGCTGTGTTCTGTTCCTCCGACAGCTAAGGAACTGCTTTAACGTTCGGATTTCTATGTACTTAATTCAAAAGGAAGAGTCTCCCAAGGTGAATGGATATAAAATGCAGCTCTGAGTTTTATATGCCCCTGGATCAATGGCCCTGCTGGCTGTTTATCACTCTGTTTATCATGTTATGTGGCACAAAAAAAGAGTGGTGAGAAACAGAGGGAATCAATTTGTTTTTTCAAAAAGTTTTGCAAAAATGGTTCCACAGACATAAACACACACATACACACACATTGACCCCATTCATTCATTGTTTGACATCTCTTACAAACAGTTTAACCTTATTTTATCACCATGATACTGCTGGTGGGATGAAATAGTAAATATGCATTCAACATAATGCTATGTATACAGTCCTGTAGATGTGGACTTTTTTATAACGTTAGCTTGCTAGCTTGAAGAACTAAAAGCTACAATTGCTTTATGTGGTTAACCGTAGCGTAGTTTCTGACCAGTAGATGTGGATGGATCCCTTTAAGGGTTGTTTCTCCTGACTTTTTTCCCCATAGAGTTCTATAGGAAAATGAGTCAGGAGAAATAACCCTTGCAGTGATCCATCCACATCTACTCCATATCTGGCAACAGAGTGATGGTTTGGGGCTCGTTCGATAGCTCAGACCCTTGATGACTTACAGCCATTTAGCCAGCCATGTGTTCCATACTGTACCAGTGTAATTTACAGCTGAATCTAGTCTCACCCCCAAATTCCCATAGAGATCAGTTCAAATGCAGAGAGGTTATAGTATCGCTTGTAACAGTACCTGAAAATAAGATATCGAGAGTCTTTTGATGTTGATTGGTCACAGACTTCAGGAAGTAACAGCATGCAAAGGATATGCGACCAAATATTAAATATGATACTTTAAAAATATGTTAAAGCAAAATATTCTAATTTTCTGAGACACTGAATTTTGGGTTGTATTAGCTGTAAGCCATAATCATCAAAATTACAAGAAATAAAGGCTTGAAATATTTCACTCTATGTGTAATGAATCTATATAATATACGAGTTTCACTTTCTGAAATGAGTGACAAAAAATATTGAACTTTTTCACAATATTCTAATTTTTTGAGCTGCACCTGTATATATATATTTTAAAGTTGCATACTCTAGCTTTAAGCTACCAATAAAAACACATATTTCCATAAGCAGGACATTATAAAACAAGGCAAAATATGCGTAAACCTATGGGTTCCCAACCTGACAGCTTTAGTGTATTTAGTGTCATCATTAAGGCAAAAGAACGCCATTTATGTTATTAATCAATATTAGAATGCACATAATATAAACTTCGGATGACGCTTGAACTGAATGCTTGACGCTTGAACGCCGAAATGCATTGCCTGTGATCTGTTTGCTGTGCCTCATGGAATTAATGTTTGACAATGCTTCATTGTATAATCAAACTTTTTTGTTTGATTATAATCAAAATTTGTTGAACAAGCAGGAAAATTTGGTGTTTTTTAAGCGGAGACGGAAGCCATATTCTGGTAGCTTATGCTCAGCTGTTGCAGGTGTTGTAACGAAATGTAACCACATATATTTTCTAAAATAAGAGCACTGGTGTAAAAATTACAGTGCCGGTAAACCATAATGTTTAAGATTATTATTGTGTATATCAAAAAACGTCATAATGATTAGTTTACTTGCATACTATAACCTTGCGCACAAGCAGGTCTGTTTCGCCAGCTGTAAATCACACTTTTGGCAGTCTTATTAAATCCGCTATTATATTAGCAATCCACCAAGGTGCAAACGCAGGTGGATTTTAAAGAGAATTAGAGATGACAATGATTGATTTATTGCATGTTATGCCCAATACACACCTATAATTAATGAAAAGGCTAACCTTGCACCTTACTTTGCCCTCAAAATATCCGCCGTCTAACTAGCAAATAATACCCGCCGTCTAACTAGCAAAAGTGGAGTTGGATACGCCCTAGATGCACTTGTGCCATGCGTTTTAGACCATGAGCTAAAATCGTCAAGATAGAGCCCAATGACTCTTAGTTGATCACCGGCTCAGTGTGAAATGATAACACATGCAAAGATCGTCAAGATAAAGCCCACTGTCTTCTACTGCAGTGGTAGTGGGAAATAGGTTGGGTCACAATGCACCATCACTGTCGGTCAATTTGACCCCAAACATAAAAAAACATAATAGGAGAGTTAACCTAACTATCACTGTTTTTGAAATTTGTTTAAGTTCTTTTCTGTTCGATTATTTGTTTTGTTCTGTATCTCAATTACTGTAAATGTATAAATAATGTTGTCCTCCGAAGAGGGGGAGTGGAGGTTAACATAAAGATAATCGCGTTCCATCAAAGTTAGTCAAAAGTTTACCTCAGCAGGCCTACAGTAAATATATTTCTACATGCAATTACATATTTCAGCAAAGCCAAACATATCAATGTATTCAGACACATAGAAAACATAATGGAAAAAATTTTACAGAAATAATGATTTGATTGAATGTTTAAATGTTTTCATTTTAAACCAAGATTTGATGTGTCAAAATTAATCAAAAGGATATGGTTTCTGGGAATATTAGAAATCTGAAACAATGACAGTTGTTATAAAATTATTTTCTTTCAGCTTGGAACAGCACCATATGGGGTTTAATTTCAGATGAAAAGCACTCACCACTTGGCAGCTCAATATAGGGAAGGTTGCTGACAAGGGAAAATACCTCTCAAACCCCCTGCCCGTCAAACACAGACATACACACAAAAGTAGGCAAACACACACACACACATCCGTATCAAATTAATCAAGTTTCCTGATAAAAAAAATGTATATTGTCTGAATGTTCTGAAATCTGTCCCAGGCCCAAAATTACAATCATAGGCAAGAGAAGAATAAATGATCAAATAGATTAGATTGTGACAGAATGATCACCCTGTGACAGTAAATATGTTTGAATTATGCCTACTTACCAAACAGTTATTTATTAAATTATTTACAATTAACTACCAGACTTGCAATATGGCTTTACGAGTGTAACACATACTGTAGACAGCAATTTTGTCATTTTTTGCTTGGGCAATAAAAAATATTGTCATTAGACATGACTTCCAGATCACCCAAAAACCTTTTAAAAACACATTGTGTCTCTCAAAATGGAACCATGGTTATGGTGGGTTGAATGATATGCATAGCAAAAAGGTTTTATTTAGGTAAAATTGTCATTTCAATAGATATTCTACCCATTATGGAGAGAGGAAGCTGAATCCCTATCCAGAATTATAATGTCAACTTAACTTTCATTTGTAACACAACTACATTTTTTTTTTCAATCTAGTTTGTATCTGGAAGGAGAATGACACACATCATTACCTACTGGATCCAATTAAAGTTCCCCCCAAACATTTAGATAACAATGAATCACATACATGCACACATGCATGCGCAAGCGCACGCACACACACACACACACACACACACACACACAGAGCAAATTGGATGTAGAAATATTCCAGATGAGTTATTTCTTCATTTGATTCCTACAACATATTTGGATGACAGGTATGCCTGGCTTGCTTGCTAAGCAGTGTTGGGGGAGCTACTTTGAAAGCATAGCTTTGCAAGCTACCAATTACTTCACACTGGAAGAAGTTGAACTACAGCAAAGCTACCCAAGGGAGAAATCTAGTTTGGTTAACTAAAGCTACTTAGAAAAAGTAGTTCAAACTACTGATCAAATTGACAATGTACATGTGATATGAAATTATAACAAAATATAATACAAAAAAGTCACATGCAAGCAAAAAATGCCATTCTATAGAGATCCAGGAGCTGACGTCACGCTATCCCAGAACGCAACATAGAAATCACAACACCGCCATATTGTCGGTCATACCCCGGTGGCCTACAGGCGTCTTATTTTTTAATCATGCCGGACACTTGTTGTGCACCAGGATGCCAAAATAGGCGTCAAAAACAAAATGGCAAAGAATTTTATCAAAGATCCCGAACGAAGAAATCGTTGGATAAGTGCCATACATCGTGTCAACCTGCAGCCGACAGCCTACACTCGCCTATGTAGCGACCACTTCATATCAGGTACGGTTATCTAGCTAGTGCTAGCTAGCTAACGTTAATGTTACCCGTTTTTAACGAACGAGTTCTGTTTAGCTACCGGTAACGTTAGTTAGCTAATTGATGTGATGTAAAACACCACATATATAGGGCTACTGAAATTTGAATTAAATTTATGGGCCGAACACGGGCTAACGTTAGCATAACGTTACCGTAGCTAACTAGCTTAGCTACGGTAGTCACATTGGGGCTACTAGCCTTTGCTCTGTGTGAATGCTAGTTACCGAACAGGTCCACAAATTCCATGTCTAACCTTATCTTGCTATCTTAACAGAATATATTTTCTATTTAGGGAAAAAGAGTGACAATCCTATGTCCCCCGACTATGTACCCTCAATCTTCAAACACATACCATCACCAGAGAAAAGGAGGAGAAAAATGGGATTGGAAGCGTTTGAGAGAAGGCAGAAAAGCAGACTACAAAGAATAGAGAAGGCAAAAAGGTAATTTTTCTGCAAATTGAGTGGATAGTTTTGTTTTATCATGCTGACACACACGACAGAAAACACAAGCAGAACTCTACTGTATGCTAGGGCTGTGCTGCTTTTGGAACAGGGTTCCAGCCTGTAGCAGCCATCTTCCTCCTGACAGCCAAGATGCAGTTCCTGATGAAGAGTCTGCGGAAAATGAATCTACCCACAGAGAAACTGACAGCCAAGATGCAGTTCCTGATGAAGAGTCTGCGGAAAATGAATCTACCCACAGAGAAACTGACAATGAACCAGGTCCAGATGATGGTGGCAATCCTGAGACTCCACCATGCTGCAGTGAAGACTGCAAGAAGCACATTCAAACTCTTACCTTAGAATGTCAAGCTCTGAGAGCTGAAAACATGCTGTTAAAGGAAAAAATAGACAGAACTGCACGGACTGAGACATTTTTTTAATTTTACATAACGAGATACTAGGATTCGTTTTGACAGTTAACATTAGCTACGTTGGTAACACTTTACAATAAGGGAACACACCTCATGCCTGAATTAATGCATGACTCATCATGATTTAATGCATGAATTAATGCATGATGTATCATGAACTCTGTGCGGTTCAATATTAATAAATGATCAAGGCATTATTAGTTCATGTGATTACTGTACACTTAATGTATCATCAATTAATGAACATTAACTCATAGTTAAGTCATACATTAAGTAACATGTCATCAAAGTAGCTGCAAACCAGTTAGGTAGACAAAAGCTTCTCAGACCATCAGTGGTGGATTTATCTATATCGGGGACGCTAAAACTCAGAAAAAACGCTGACAAAGCTGTTCGCTTAAAAAAAAAATCTGCCAGTGTGGCTTCTAAGCCCCATCTATCATTTACCTGTGAAAATGGTGACAGTAATATCAAATGCTTTATGTTATTTTAATTTATCTTAGAAAGTGCATAATTAGTATTTATAGTCTATATTTGCCAATATTCAGTCATTCAGACTATGCTTCTGGGCAAACCCTATAGTAGGCCCATCTCTAATGTGTCATAAAAAAATCACGTTTAATAGACTTGATGGTGATCTTTGTAAATAATATGGAGTCAATGTGTGTGGATTATGACAGCCATTCATGTTTTAGAGAATGAGTACTTTGTACTTATTTTTCAATTATATAGTTACCAATACTCAAGGTTAATATATACGCTATTTGTTGGAAAAATTGGGTCGGGGTTGAGTGTGATACCCCAAAAATATCAAGTGGCAGTTCTGAGAGCACAAACAACCGTGTTAATGAGAGAGGTCAGAGAAGAATGGCCAGACACATTCAAGCTAACAGAAAGGCCAAAAAAATTATAATTAACAACAGTGGTGAGCAGAAGGGCATCACTGAATGCACATGTTGAACCCTGAAAGGGATGGGCTGCAGCAACAGAACATTAGATAGTACTAGGTTGGTATTCCTAATACAGTGGATACTGAGTGTAAATTGTAAGTTCACCATTTATCATTAAATTTCATCATTATTTCACACATGCAATCACCATTACTTCCTAAGTACTTGACTGACTTGTGTCCCTCTAAGTAAAGTCATGGCATGATACTAATTTGTAAATGATTACTTAATGTAGATTGATAGGAGGCAAGCATTTGTTAACCATGAGTTCATCATTACTTAATTATGAGTTCTATGAATTGTGACCCTTCAAGTAAAGTCACACACAATTCTTCATATAGTAATGATTACCCCATCATCACATCACTATTACTTAATAAATAGCTCAATGATTTCTGCACCCTTGAAAACATAATATTAAAATAAACCAGTCAAAAGTCATCCAAATAGAACATCAATGTTTTATTAATTATACACGTGGAACACAATTTATTAAGACATTCAAAAGGACCTCAATCCCATTTCCTCTCAGTCGCCATATCTGATTTTTATAAATCCCCTTAGCCCTCTCTATATTTTGTGTATGTCCCACTGTTAGGATCAATAAAGCTCCTGCTGTGGTTAATAATGAAATGTGTGTATCCAGCAGTGGCAACGCCACTGATCACTTATTGTTGTGGTCCCCCGACGAACGTGTCTTCAAAATTTGGGAGCAGTCTTCACCAGTCTCAGAACTGGCCATTTCCTCTGATACCTCAAAATCCCAAAAACCCATTTCCGCCTCCTCCATGTTCTGCCATATCTCCCACGACCCTACTGTTAAAAGAAGATCATTTACAAATTAAAACTAGAATGGCACTCAGATAGACACCAAAAAAAGTGGGCAATACACTGAACTCTATGATATTGAACGGACTCAACTGCTTGCTTCTATTGCCGAAGTTACAGCAACCAATATGGCTTCCAGTGCACTGCACCTCTCAATTTCCGCTTGGGCTATAATTTAGAAACCCCTGCCTTTTTCTACCAAAACTAAAAGGTTAACAGTCATATATTAAAACTAGTTATATCCGCAATACGTGATTATAGTTGACGCGATACAAAGATAGTTGTTGTTTTACTCATCGGAGATTACTCTGGTTGGTCTTCTTGAACACGTGATGATGACTAGCTAACAGAAATCAGTATGAAAAGGTTGAACTACATGTAGGTTTATTACGACATCACGTAAAGTAGTTGAATCTAATTCATTTCAATATTTATATATATATATATATAATAAAAAAAAAAAAAATATATATATATATATATATATATATATGTCTGGTGGCAACTGAAGGATAACTAAGTTAGGCTACTGTACATGCTCCTCGCAAAATCAAATTATTTAAATAAGTCCAGTCCTGAGCTCACATGACAGGGTAACGTTAGATATACAAATTTTACTCCGAAAAGGACATTTCTAAGGGAATTATGCAATTTAACATTTGCCTAACTAGCTACTGTAACAGTTAGCAGCAATATGCAAATCCCTGTGTGTTCTAATACTAATGCCACTGAACTAGCCTAAATAAATTTGACATTGGCAAGCCAGCAAGCAAAATTACAAGTGATAGTAGGCCTCATAGCAGCTAGCTTGCTAGCTATTTGTGTCTGAGATTGATTCGCTGCTACGTCGATTTTTTTTGCAAACATAGCCAACATTGAACGCATTTACAATGAGCTAACTAGCTACATAAACTACTTACCGGAATTTAAGTAACATTCATTTAGTTTTTTCACTTAGCTTAGCAACTAAAGTTACATAACGTATGCTTAGAATGACGCGCATCTGCCCGGCGCTAGCCGGTTTTAAAGTTGGTTTTCGTTGGATAGTCGCAATCATAACGGGTTGTAAGTAGTAGTACTGGGCCATGACAACATAGCCATAATCTAAAAAGAAAAGGGAAACTTCATTTCGTCTGTCTGATAATGACCCGTTTCAGTGTAAAAACTCCCACTGACTTCCATTCATTCAAAGAGCGCCTGTTGTCTGTCTAATTACGGTTGTGGTTTTTGTATACGGAAAGCTAAAGGCGACAAAAGTCACAAACAGGTTATCTGGATTGTAAAAAATAAAAACGCTTTTAATAATTTCCTTAGCCTCCAATCAGTAGATAGTAGATTCACTTCCTATTTTTATTTTTCCTATTTTCACGGTCCTAGCATGCGTGTAATTGTAGGCTAGATTAATCATTATTGTACCCGTTCCCTAATCAGAGTCATATGTTGAGTAAGTCATATGTTGACCAACCAGAGTCTTTTGTTGGCTGTACAATAAGTAAAACATCAATACTATATGTTTGTTATTGTGTCAAGTAAAATCACAGATTGATTATTCTGTATTATGGTATAACTTGGTTGAAAATATGACTAAAGCATCATAGTTTTAGTAGAAACATATTAGAAGTAGGCGTAGGGTTCACCCAGCAGCTTATTAGTCTGAATGATTGAATATTGCAAATAGGCTAATATTATAAATAAATGACAAATCATACATTTCCTAAGATAAATTAAATTAAAATAACATAAAACATGTGATATTGTAAGCCACACAGATCCTGTCTCCTTATATGCACAAGCAATGGGGGGGGTTGTTATAAAAATGGGTGATTTATAAAAATCTGAATTTCTGTTGTTTTAAAAGCGAACAGCTTTGTCAGCACACTGTCAGGAAGAGTTTTGGGGGCCCCAAAATGGATAAATCCACCACTGATGGTCTGAGAAGCTTTTGTCTACCTAACTGGTTTGCAGCTACTTTGATGACATGTTACTTAATGTATGACTTAACTGTGAGTTAATGTTCATTAACTGATGATACATTAAGTGTACAGTAATCACATGAACTAATAATGCCTTGATCATTTATTAATATTGAACCGCACAGAGTTCATGATACATCATGCATTAATTCATGCATTAAATCATTATGAAATCATGATGAGTCATGCATTAATTCAGGCATGAGGTGTGTTCCCTTATTGTAAAGTGTTACCGCTACGTTACCTAGATAAAGCCAAATCGTGCACTGACATTGCCATATAACGGCTAGCTAACGTAGCTAGCTAGCTATGTAACGTAGCTAAAACAGATGAGATAACTTACCCTTCCAGTGATGACAGAGCAATGTTTGCTGGTAGTCTCCAGAGCTGAACGTTTGACACAAATTTGGATTGAGTCCACTTGTACCCTTCGAGGCTTTTGTAGGCTTTCAGTGAATCCCCAGAATAGGACGAAGGAAAGTTGACCAGGTAGTTGTAGATATCGGGGTATTGCAGATCTGGGAGTTTTTTTGCGGCCGAAGTGGTACAGAAAAGGACTCCGGGCGCATTATAAGGGTCAGTAATGTTTAGTCTCTCTAGTTTTGTAGTATAACGGGCAATATCATCCAAATTGAAGTGCTTAGTGTATTCTGAAGGCTCAAAATCTACAACCTGACCGCCATCCATGATATGACCGCCAATATGGCGACGTAAACAGCGAGAGTCACGTGACGTCTGGATCTCTATAGAGTTTATTGCAAAAAGTACCCACTTGTTCACAGGTCATACATAAACCAAAAAAATAAAATACCCCACTTTTCATGAGAAAGTGCAAGGAATGTCAGTCAGACACCTGCCTTCCAGAAACTAGAGTCCAGGTGGGGGTATTGCACCAAGCAGGATTACTCAGTTAGCCAGGTAACTTTTAAAATAGCATGCAACAACTTCTCTGAACATTTGTTAATAAGTGGCAATAATCAATACTTATGACTAATTGACACCTAATATATTCAAGTTTCGTGTTATGTTAACTACTTTAACTAGGTACCTTGCAAATGCCAAGTTTTTTAAATTAATGTTAGCTAGGCCTATAGATCATCTCCCGAGATATAAACCATTAGTAGGGCTACCGTGTACAACAACCCATTAATAACAATAATGTATTTGTAGCTTTGTAATTCATGGTAACATTAAAGGGAAATGACTGAATCCAGGCCTATGTGTTTCTTTGGGCTAGAATGTACAGTACCAGTCAAAAGTTTGGACACAGTTGATTCAATGTATCTTTCTCATTATCTTAAAACATTTTGATCGAAAGGCTTATGCTTAAATGCTTGAATTATTTTTCTTAGACAAATATAAATAGTGAAGTTGATGCCTATGTAATTAATTTTTTCCAAAACAAAAATTTTAAGTAGTTTTAATTTAGAACTTCACCATTCCCACTGTGAAGCATGGGGTGTGTGGGGGGCGGGGGTGTGATGGTGCTTTAGCACACAGCCAACAGTAGCACACAGCTGTTTTTAAACACTTTTTTATAACGTTAGCTTGCTAGCTTGAAGAACTAAAAGCTACAATTGCTTTATGTGGTTAACCGTAGCGTAGTTTCTGACCAGTAGATGTGGATGGATCCCTTTAAGGGTTGTTTCTCCTGACCTTTTTCCCCATAGAGTTCTATAGGAAAATGAGTCAGGAGAAATAACCCTTGCAGTGATCCATCCACATCTACTCCATATCTGGAAACAGAGTGATGGTTTGGGGCTCGTTTGATACCTTAGACCCTTGATGACTTACAGCCATTTCGCCAGTCATGTGTTCCATACTGTACCAGCATAATTTACAGCTGAATCTAGTCTCACCCCCCAATTCCCATAGAGATCCATTCAAATGCAGAGAGCTTATAGTATCGCTTGTAACAGTACCTGGAAATAAGATATTGAGAGTCTTTTGATGTTGATGGGTCACAGACTATACTGTTGTTATTTTTGTATTGTAAACAGGGCGTCCTTGTAAAAGAGAGCTTGCTCTCAATGGCCCTTCCCTGTTTAAATAAAGGTATGATGATGATGATGAAGTAACAGCATGCAAAGGATATGTGACCAACTATTAAATATGATACTTTAAAAATATGTTAAAGCAAAGGGTATGAATACTTATGTAAATGAGAAATTTCAGTTTTCGATTTTTAATACATTTGCAAAAAATTCTAAAAACATGTTTTCACTTTGTCATTATGGGCTATTTTGTGTAGAATTTTGAGACAAAAAATTAACTCAATCTATTGTAGAATATGTCTGTAATGTAATAAAACTTGGAGAAGGTGAAAGGGGTGGGCAGACTTTCCGGCTTGACTGTATGCTTGCCCCATTAATGTACTATATATTTGAGGGTCAGATAAAGTTTAGCCAAATAAGTAAAATAGTAAAGTTAAAATGTAAAACAATTTTTGAACAAAATAATGTCAATAATAATAATAATGCATTTTATTCATGATTATTACACCCATACATTCTCATCTGTTTTGACCTTCCCATCCTCTGATTTCTAAACAGTCGATTTCAAATGGCAATATCTTCGGCTGTGTTTTTTCCACAGTAATCTACAACCCACTACGCTACAAGCTAACTATCAAACTTTTCGACCCACCACCAACCTAGGACAGTCGAGGGGTAAGTTTGTTGACTATTGACATTTTGCCTTGTTTAGCTGTCATTTGCCTGTCAGGTTTCTCTCTAGCAAACTAGCTAGCTAGCCACCTAACTTAGCTAATGTTAGCAAGCTAGCTAGCGCTAATGTCTCAGCGTGAGATGATAAGACAAAAGCAAAATGCCATCAAAATACTCTTCAGTCATGCTGTAATAAATTACGGTCCAAACTCCAAATCACCAAACGATGAACCAACGTTGACTCTCGTCTTACTCCAGTTCTTGTCATTAAAGACTTGGAACAAGTACCAGGGTTTCTTCGGTCTACTGCTAATTCAGGGCTCCGGCAGTGGAGCCGGACGCTTGGCATCGAATTCATCCAACACTGTCAGACAAGCTAAATGTGGCAACCAACTGAGACTCCTGATACAGAGATGGGTGTGGTACCAACCTCGTAATACTACTGGGTCAGAAGCTTTGTTAGACGGGAACCAAACTCTGACATCTTAGACAGAGATAAACACCACACTCTCGTACATCCTGTAAAACTATTTTTGTAATGATGAATTCATAATCAATATATATATGTTTTGTTATTCGTCATCTACATAAAATGTTTATATCTATAGCCTTTAAGTGTAACACAACTGTTATATATGCACATTATATCCACTATGGATGATTGGCATTTGGCATCAAAAGAAACATAAAGTGTGAAAGACCACATTGTCTTCAGATGGTAAAGTGAAAAAACACATGGCCAACAAGTTAGGGAACATTCGGTAGCATTGCTTTGGAATAGTGCTTGTTTAATTTGTGTGGGCTAAGATAGCTAGTATTGTTTGTTGTAACTTGGCCTTATTCTGATATCAGTACTTATAATAGGCCTAAATGTAGCTAGTTTTATGATAGACAATGCACAATTTCAGTGTGTTTCATTCTTGTACTAAAATCTAATATGTCTGAGGGAGTTTATAAATTGTTCCACCATAGCCTCAGTCACATATAAGTATCTAGATAGCACATATCAGCTTTACAGAAGCACTGTAGTTTATTGTAAGTAATACATTCACTGAAACAGAGGGACACTGACAGAGTGACCTTCTATTGAGTTAGTGGATGGAGGTTAACTCATAATCATAAGGAGTCATCATAACAGAGAAGCCTTTGCCCCCTCCCAAATTGCATTACATTCCCTCACAAATTCAGTTAGAAAATGTATTCGATAACATTTAGAAAATCCATCAGAATTGGTTAACTTGCAAATGTTGACTAACACATGCTGCACAGTCCCTGGCCACATTTGGGGTGATTTAATCTTGTTTAGCCTTTCATATATGGCTGACTTTACAAAAATAGGTTATTTTGCCTCCACAAGCACATTTCAAAGTGGAAAATATGGAGTTCCCCACATACATTACATCCTCAACCCCCATCCCCCACAGCTACTCTAATGTTCTCATACCAAAATATTAGGTGAAATAAATTCGATTTTGCTAAAAATTCGTTTGGCAGTTATCGACTCTGTAGAATGACCGTATGTCAGAAAGGATTGGGCGCACTTTAGTTTACCTGTCATTTCAAGAGCTTTATTATCATCATTTCTCTGTTGTGCTAAAGAAGGATAAACAGATTGGAAAATTGCATGGTTACTCCATCCTCTCAGGAGCTGCTCCACACTGTGCGATGATAAATAAGATTTGTTCACATGTGACCTTCAGCGGGGGAGATTGTCGGTTACTATACTCTCATTGTTTTCTTCCTATTTTCCAGATCAGTCAATTCAAAGTTGAAATGTATCAAATATGTCCATCACAGATTCCCATAAAATGTAAAGGTGTCCGTTGTGAAGGATTATGCTGGTGATGCCTGGTCCACTTGTTTTCATGAGCAATTGCTATTTTGAGGATGCTCAGATCACTTTATGGGCAGAGTTGCTCACTCTTAATTGCTTCCATTATGCAGAGAAAAGTTAAAAGTATGTTAATGTAGGAAGTGTGAGGCAGAGTCTCCAGACAATTAAAATGTGCTACATCTGCCCTCTTGATGGATGTAATTCCCTTTATAATTTAGGCAATAAACAACAAACCCATTTGTTCTTAATTTGGGATAAGCCTGTCTGATCATGTTATATCGACTGCCTTGTTATACTCTGACATGTCAACCTATTGCTGCCCTGTTCACAAACCTATAATGAACTTCATATTCAAAGACTAGAAAATACAAAACACACTAGTTGTGGCTCCTCTTTACCATAATCCTTGACCCTGGAAAATGAAATTTATATTCAGTTACCTGCATGGAATCAAGGGTGAGAACTACAAGTCAAGTCCCCAAACTTCGGTGATGCAACTCCAAACTCCAAAAAAATTAATTAGAAAAGTCTTGTCATCCTTTCTTTGTGTGAGAACAAAATGTTATGCAACCTACTGGATGAGCATAATGAAAATGTACAAGACATTGTATCAAGAGGAAGCACACTGTCCAAATTCTGTCGCTGTTCCACTTTGTTCTTTCAACCACTGTCACTATATTCTCACGGAAAGTTAAAGTTTTAATGCTACCAGCATGTTTCATCATACTTTTATTGTATTTACTAAGATGATTTCAGTTCAGTTCAGTTTAATACAGTAATGACACATTTGGCCTTAAGGTGCAGTTTGGTTATGAAACAAAACTGGATAGACATGTACAGTATACCGGTGCAGCTCAAAAAATTAGAATATTGTGAAAAAGTTCAATATTTTTTGTCACTCATGTCAGAAAGTGAAACTCATATAGTATATAGATTCATTACACATAGAGTGAAATATTTCAAGCCTTTATTTCTTGTAATTTTGATGATTATGGCTTACAGCTAATGAAAACCCAAATTCAGTGTCTTGGAAAATTAGAATATTCCATAAGATCAATAAAAAACGATATTTTAAACAGAAATGTCAGCCTTCTGAAAAGTATGTTTATTTCTATGCACTCAATACTTGGTCGGGGCTCCTTTTGCATGAATTACTGCATCAATGCGGCGTGGCATGGAGGCGATCAGCCTGTGGCACTGCTGAGGTGTAATGGAAGCCCAGGTTGCTTTGATAGCGGCCTTCAGGTCGTCTGCATTGTTGGGTCTGGTGTCTCTCATCTTCCTCTTGACAATACCCCATAGATTCTCTATGGGGTTCAGGTCAGGCGAGTTTTCTGGCCAATCAAGCACAGTAATACCATGGTCATTGAACCAGCTTTTGGTACTTTTGGCAGTGTGGGCAGGTGCCAAGTCCTGCTGGAAAATGAAATCAGCATCTCCATAAAGCTTGTCAGCAGAAGGAAGCATGAAGTGCTCTAAAATTTCAGAAGACTTCAGAAAACACAGTGGACTAACACCAGCAGATGACGTGGCACCCCAAATCATCACTGACTGTGGAAACTTCACACTGGACTTCAAGCAACGTGGATTCTGTGCCTCTCCACTCTTCCTCCAGACTCTGGGATCTTGATTTCCAAATTAAATGCAAAATGTACTTTCATCTGAAAAGAGGACTTTGGACCACTGAGCAACAGTCCAGTTCTTTTTCTCCTTAGCCCAGGTAAGACACTTCTGACGTTGTCTCTGGTTCAGGAGTGGCTTGACACGAGGAATGCGACATTTGTAGCCCATGTGCTGGATTCGTCTGTGCGTGGTGGCTCTTGATGCACTGACTCCAGCCTCAGTCCACTCCTTGTGAAGCTCCCCCAAATTCTTGAATGGATTTTGCTTGACAATCCTCTCAAGGCTGCGGTTATCCCTGTTGCTTGTGCACCTTTTCCTACCACACTTTTTCCTTCCACTCAACTTTCTATGAATATGCTTGGATACAGCACTCTGTGAACAACCAGCTTCTTTAGCAATGACCTTTTGTGGCTTACCCTCCTTGTGGAGGGTGTCAATGACTGTCTTCTGTACATCTGTCAAGTCAGCAGTCTTCCCCATTATTGTGTAGCCTACTGAACCAGACTGAGAGACCATTTAAAGGCTCAGGAAACCTTTGCAGGTGTTTTGAGTTAATTAGCTGATTAGAGTGTGACACCATGAGTTTCAAATATTTAACTTTTTCACAATATTCTAATTTTCTGAGACACTGAATTTGGGTTTTCATTAGCTGTAAACCATAATCATCAAAATTACAAGAAATAAAGGCTTGAAATATTTCACTCTATGTGTAATGAATCTATATAATATATGAGTTTCACTTTCTGAAATGAGTGACAAAAAATATTAAACTTTTTCACGATATTATAATTTATTGAGCTGCACCTGTATACCAATGTTTTGTGATTCATAAAAGTTTAAGTGCTGGTAAAGTAACATTGATTCAAAAAATACCCAAATTGTCAATTTGTATTTATGTGAACTTTGCATAAACAATCCATGAAAAACAATGGCAAGCAAAGAGTGTAGAACATTTCTGCTAAAGATTACATATTTTCAAGACAACTAACTATTCATGCCACATTCCAACAGTAGTCATTAATACTTAGCTAAAGCATTTCTGTGCTCCCTCAATATAATGGCTTGCATTGCCACTGCAGTGGAACTCAGCTTCACTCTCCAAAATGTGGCTTCAGGCTTACCAGCAGGGTTCTGTACACATCTCCTCCAAGAAAGAACAGTTATATTTTACCACACTATATCGCCTCCCACTGTCCGCCACCTGCCAGTCCCCTGAGCAGTATAAACCTATAAAAGACTGCCAATTACCCTGTTGCAGAACCAGCAAGAACTATTCCTGCTATGCCACTTTTCCTTTCCTCGGTGGTGGTTACTGGATAAATGTTTTGTGCAACACCCATTTATCAAGTAAGATTTAATAATGACTATGGTGGCTCAAAGGTGTGAAGTGTTTAGACAAACAGTAATATTCATTGGGTATTGATTCATATTAATAAATTAATTATTACCTCAACTGGATTAGTATCAGTAATGTGCACATACAGAAGGACATAGCAGTTTAGTGAGTGACAAAGGACCTTTTTTCCCCTGCAGCCCATAATGCAACAACTGATTGCCCCCACTCCTTCACCTTTTGGTAACCCTGGTTCTTTTCTGCCAACCTCCATACAGCATACATGTCAGGTTTTTCTATAGTGCTCGAATACAGGGGCAACATATCTTTAAAACAACACTTGGTGCAAAGACCCCTTGCTTGAATATGAGTAACACCAGGGGCCTGCACTCAAGAGAGGCCTCGGAATCCTGAAGAAAAATATGTGCAGTAATCTTGCAAGAAACCTGTGAAGGGAAGTCCTGCAGGAAGATTATGTCATTATATATCATTATTATTATTATTATAGGATATAATTCTTTTTTTTATATTGAACTTGAACTCTGACCACTGATCGTTTAAATATTCACAGTTAGAGAATAATTATAGCCTCCTGCAGCCATACTCTGATTTTGTTTCAGTTTCACTGTGCTCTCACGAGTTCAGCTGCTGTGCAAGGTTAGAATAATTAATAGATTTAATTACAATAGCTTACCCTGAAAACAATGCTATTTCAAATGATAGGCCTATAACACAATGGACCCTATTTTACACCCGGCGCTAAGCGGCGCTAACCCAAACGTATGAGGGGCTGTTTAGGTCCTAATACATTTTAAATCTCCCACATACATATATTCTCACTCTCACATACATATGTTATCTCTCTCACATACAAATATTATCTCTCTCACATACATACAGTCAAGCCGGAAAGTCTGCCCACCCCTTTCACCTTCTCCACATTTTATTACATTACAGACATATTCTACAATAGATTGAGTTCATTTTTTTGTCTCAAAATTCTACACAAAATAGCCCATAATGACAAAGTGAAAACATGTTTTTAGAAATTTTTGCCAATGTATTAGAAATCGAAAACTGAAATTTCTCATTTACATAAGTATTCATACCCTTTGCTTTAACATATTTTTAAAGTATCATATTTAATAGTTGGTCACATATCCTTTGCATGCTGTTACTTCCTGAAGTCTGTGACCCATCAACATCAAAAGACTCTCAATATCTTATTTCCAGGTACTGTTACAAGCGATACTATAAGCTCTCTGCATTTGAACTGATCTCGATGGGAATTGGGGGGTGAGACTAGATTCAGCTGTAAATTATGCTGGTACAGTATGGAACACATGACTGGCGAAATGGCTGTAAGTCATCAAGGGTCTAAGGCAGGGGTGTCCAAACTACGGCCCGCGGGCCAATTGCGGCCCTTGAAGCGTTTTAAAGCGGCCCTCGAAACATTTCAGAAGAATTATTAAATCTGGCCCGCTGCTACAAATGAGAAAAAAAAATGCTGTTGTTTTTTTAACACTAGGGGGCAGCATAGTAAAAGCCCAACTCTAAAAACAGATCAGCAGTTTGCGCCCACCCCCCCCCCCCCCCCCCAAACAAAAAAATTATCTTATGCATGAGCTAGCCAACGTTCCTGTAGCCTACAAATCGTGTTCTTATCAACATGGCGACTGCAAAGAATCGAAAGGTGGATAGTGAATGTAGGAAATTCCAGCCACGATGGCAAAAGTAATACTTTTTCAGAGTACAGAGGCAAGTGTGTTTGTTTAATTTGCCAGGAATCAGTAGCGGTGATGAAAATAATTTAACGTTAAGAGACATTATGAAACGAAACATGATGCGTCTTTTAAGGCATATACTGGAGCAGCCAGAGAAGAGAAATCAAGGCAGTTGGCGGCAAGCCTATCATTGCAACAAACCCAGTTTTTTTGTGCTAATCAAATGCAGCAGAATGCTACGAGGGCTAGCTACGAGGTGGCTAAGCTAATAGCGAAGTATAGAAAGGCCTTTGTAGAGGGTGATTTTATTAAAAGAGTGCGTCACAAAAATTGTGGAGATTGTATGCCCAGAAAAGAAACGACTTCTGCAATGTTAGTGTTGCGAGAAACACAGTGGATTTATCGAGGATTTATCAGCTAACATCAAGGCGCAAATATCAGACAAAGCTCCGTTGTTTCTTTTCTATTCAATTGCGTGTGACGAGAGTACCGACACAACAGATTCGGCTCAGCTACTCGTTTTTTTGCGGGGGGTTGACGATGATTTTTGCATTACTGAAGAGCTCCTCGACCTTCGGAGCCTGACTGGAACAACGAAAGGAGCTGATATTTTTGAAGCTGTGTCAGTTGCTATTCAAAATCTGAATCTCCCTTGGGACAAGTTGTGTGGAGTTACAACAGATGGTGCTCCAGTCATGATAGGTGAGCGTAACGGAATGGCTTCCCTGGTTTGCAGAAAAGTTCATGAGTCTGGGGGCTAGGCTGTTAAATTGCACTGTATTATACACCAGGAAGCATTATGCGCCAAAGTCACGAAACTGGGCGATGTCATGAATACAGTCGTGAAAACTATTAACATAATTTGTGCGAAAGCACTCAATCACAGAGAATTTCGGGCATTCCTGTCTGAAATGGATACAGAATATGGGGACGTGATCTACCACTCTGATATACTCTCACATATGTGAGCAAACATTTTCCCTGATGACGCTAAACAAGAGCCGTTTGCGATCAAAGATAACAGACAGTCAACCTTTGCGATGTCCTGCGAATCGCATCTACAAACCTCACGCCCGACATCACAGCGATTCTTCAGTCCAAGGCACAACAACACTGTTCTCATTAGAAGTGTCACTGGTGAGTGAAATTCTTAAAATCTCTTCAAGCTCGCCTTTTAATAGGGTATAATACTATTCGCCTAATTTAAATAGAAATCTAAGTGATGTTGGCAACTGTATGCCACATGTCTGAGCGCACTTGTATTTATTTTACACACACGCACACATAGCCTATATATATATATATATATATATATATATATATATATATATATAATAGCCTGTGGCCCGTGGTAGTCATCATTTTTCTCCATCTGGCCCTCAGTGAAAAAAGTTTGGACACCCCTGGTCTAAGGTATCAAACGAGCCCCAAACCATCACTCTGTTTCCAGATATGGAGTAGATGTGGATGGATCACTGCAAGGGTTATTTCTCCTGACTCATTTTCCTATAGAACTCTATGGGGAAAAAGGTCAGGAGAAACAACCCTTAAAGGGATCCATCCACATCTACTGGTCAGAAACTACGCTACGGTTAACCACATAAAGCAATTGTAGCTTTTAGTTCTTCAAGCTAGCAAGCTAACGTTATAAAAAAGTGTTTAAAAACAGCTGTGTGCTACTGTTGGCTAACGTTATATGACAATGTTTGGAGACAGAAAAACAACATGGTTTGCGAACGGGCATTATATTGAACAATCCAGGAAATTTACGGTAAGACATAATCACTAGAAATGGTTTAAAAGTAAGTTTTAGTTAATGTCTACGCTCTAAATGAATGGGGAATTTACTTCCGAAACCAGTGTGTCATAGTTAATTGAGTACTCTATGTTCACTCCAGTGAGCATAGGCTAATGGCGACAACACTTTAGCACCTGGGACTCTCGGCAGAGGAAAAGGTAACAACTAACATTAGCTTACTACTTTTCATTCACTGCGCAAACAGCCAAGTGAACCATTATAATTTGGTAATCATGTACTAGCTAATGCTAAAAAATAATCACATCTCTTGCTAACATTAGCTTGTTTAATGCAAGTCTAAGTAGCCAAAGCCATTGCTATACGAAGCATTGCTTTTGTGATTATCTTTTAGCATTACTACATGATTACGAAATGATAACGGTTCATTTGTCTGTTTGCACAGTGATTAAACTTAGTAGCAACATTAGTTGTTACCTTTTCCTCGACCGAGAGTCCCAGTGTAATATCGAGTGTAATATCATGCAGGACTGCAGACTGTCTCCGAGCAAGTCCAAGCTGGCCTGCTGAGGATTCTTCAGGTAGCTACACTGGAGTTAATGTTACTGGGACTAAATAGCGCTCTCATCTCGCTGTGAGAAGGCGCAGAATGATGCAGCACTGACCTGGCTGAGGATACACTGCCCGTTTTAGGTGGTGATAATATATTATGCATTAAGGGCCGTTCACACAGCGGACGGAAGACATTTTTTTCAATGAGACAACGACGGCAAAATCACAGACGGAAGGACAAACTTATTTTATATTTAAAAAAATTTCGTCTACCGCAGTGGTAGGGTCGCGTGACGATGTAATGGAAGTGGTACGTTTAAAAATGAATGAGAAGTTTGTGCAACTTTGTGGTAGAGAACGAGAGGGGTGGGAGAAAATATCGAACCACAAAGTTAAAAAAGTACAGAAAGACTGCAGCATGGAGTGTCGTAAGCACTGACATGCAGATTCCAGGTACACATTATTATTAGCTGTATTTTCAGAAGCTTTTCTGTGTATGGTATGAAATATGCACGTTTTACGCAATATTCATTTACAAATAACCTGTAAAACCGCCCACTGTCACGGGCCATTCATTTTATTCCCTAACTAGCGATGGCGGTATTGAGCGGTGACTTCCCGTACATGGCAGACGGTGTTGGGTGTCTGCCACGGCTAGATACATTTGAGGTGTAGCCTAACTAAATAGCTAGCGAAGCTACCTAAACTAGCTGACATTATGATACATAAACACACACCGCCAATTTATGAAGACACAGACTGAAACAACGCAGTAATACACACACACAATGTATAAATACACTTTCGGTCGCGGCCCATTTTGCAAAGGCGCTCTTTGGTACACCGGTAATCTGTTTCGCACGGACCGTAAATATGGCAACGGATGTAAACAATGCGATATCGCGAAGGACATTTCTGTACCATCTACCGTCCTGCCATCTACCGCCCGCTGTGAGAACACCTCATTACTCAGATTTTCTGTTGTAATACATTTCTCTGGTCTTCCCCCTCCATGGTGCGTGGGAACTGAACAAGAGCCTGTTTGGCATATTATGGTAGCAGTGCAGACATAACTTAACAGGGCAAATGAGGAATCTAGGGGTGCGTCCCAATATTCTTCACTCCCCACCTCTCTTCCTCCACTCCCCCACTACCACTCCTCTACTACCCGGAAGTATGTGGAGGAAGTGAGGGGAGGAGGGGAGTGGAGGAAAGGAGCCGTAAAGAAAAATCTGCTTCACCGTCATCAAAATCGCCATCGACTATTGATGAAATTGCCCTATCATAACTTTGACTGACGCTGAGCCCACAATGAGTCCCAGCACCAATCACAGATCTTATGCACGGCCAAATTATATTTTAAGTTTCAAGTAGAAGTAGCCATAAACATGTCGCCTACCTGACATTGCAGTTCGCGTCAAGACATAATTAATATGCAATCAGTATTAGATCAAAGTGAACATCATGTAGTATAGCCTATGCAAACATAATAATTTACTGTAATTCCAAAATCCCGATGTCTGAACATAACGAGCACTAATTCACCTTATATAGGCTACTGTAGCTACACTGCAGCCTAATATTGCCATCAGTTCCTTGCATATCACATCGGCAGATTCTGAAACATTCCAGTAGGCTAGATTAGTGGAACGAATTATCGTCATATTATCGGAGATATTACCCCCAATGTTCATAGTATCACAGTGGTCACACTGAAAACAATTAGGCTTACTTCCCACTGTAACATCTGAAATCTAATTTAAAAATGTCCTTTGGAAACCATGCATTAATGCATATTCACGTACTGAAATGGTAGCTGTCAGGCTCAGGCTATATTTATGTATAGTCATGTTCATTAGTAAGCAACGTTAATGTGCAAGCAATAAAGCTGTATCCCCGACTTAAATTGCCAAATTTTTATGTCGGATATTAACCACAAAAACGGACTGGCATTTTGTTATCCGTTGTAGGATGCTATGTCCTTTGTGTGCTAATAACCTACTGAAGCACAATAAATAATGCATTGGGGCATCATTATCTTGGGGAAATTCATATAAAGCATAGCTGCGCATCATCACTGTTGCCTCTCTGGGCATGAGCGTGATGATGTCACCCAAAAATGTGAAAAAACTTCTGCAGTAGGATACATCGATGTATGCTTCGCCGGAGGGGAGGAGAAGCCGAGTTTGAAGCCGATTCGCTCGTCTTCTCTCCTACTGGGACAGTGGAGGAAAAATTGGTTTCTGGGGCACGGAGTAGATGAGGTAGTAGTGGAGGACGGGAGGGTGCATTTTTTGACTATTGGGACGCACCTAAGTAGTTGTTTATATCTATGATACCAGCCAGCTTCTGAGCCAATCACAATTCCATAAACTTCCTTCCTTTTCCACTAAGTGCCTTCCGTTTCAACTATATACTTTCTCTCACATACATACATTCTACTCTCTTACATACATATATTATCACTCTCACATACATACATTCTACTCTCTTACATACATATATTATCACTCTCACATACATACATTCTACTCTCTTACATACATATATTATCTCTCACATACATACATTCTACTCTCTTACATACATATATTACCACTCTCACATACATACATTCTCTTATGAGAATATATGCGTCTGGAAGCGAGAATATATGTATGTGAAAGAGAGAATATATGTATGCAAGAGTGAGAGCGTGTATATATATGTGAGCGTGAGAATATATGCACGTGAGAGAGAATATATACATGTAAGAGTGCAAATATATGTACAGTATGTAAAAGAGAGAGAACGTATATTTGTGAGCGTGAGAATATATGTACGTGACAGAGAATATATACTTTTAAGAGTGTGAATATATACGGTGCCCTCCACTATTATTGGCACCCCTGGTAAAGATGAGTAAAAAGGTTTATAAAAAAATTCTCCGGCATGGTTATAAAAGAATCTATGTAAACATTTTTACATATCTACTGCATATCTGGCAGCAGAGTGATGGTTTGAGGCTCGTTTGATACCTCAGACCCTTGATGACTTACAGCCATTTTACCAACCATGTATTCCATACTGTTCCAGCATAATTTACAGCTAAATCTAGTCCCACCCCCCAATTCCCATAGAGATCCATTCAAATGCAGAGACGTTATAGTATCGCTTGTAAGACTACTTTTGAGAGTCTTTTGCTGTTGTTGGGTCACAGACATCAGGAAGTCATGGCATGCAAAGGATATGCGACCAAATATTAAAAATGATTACTTTATTCTATATATAAATGCAGGGGTGCCAATAATTGTGGCAAACGTGGTTTTGTTAAAAATAATTATTTGTTGATGATATTTTTTTTTCTCATAAATTTACTTCAATTAAAGGTTGGATTTTTCAAATTTTTTCAGTGTGAGATCAAGCTAATTCACCAAACGGTGAATCGTCTTTACCAGGGGTGCCAATAATAGTGGAGGGCACTGTATATGTGAATGTGAGAATATATGTATGTATGTGACAGGTCCAAAATGAATTATGGCCGAAACGGCCCCTCATAGGTACACCCTCCTGTCTGTTACACACAGGGCCGTGCACAATCATGACTAAAAATATCAAGATTACAATGTGAAATATTATTATCAAGCAGTCGTTTCATTCTATCCTGGGCAGATTAAAGTCCCGTCTTCGCCATCTCACAAGCAGCGTAAAGCCGACGTCGGAAATCATTCACGTACTGCAACACATTTTAGGAGGATTTACCGTCTTCCAATCATCCTGCAACACTGCCAAAAGACGGCACACAGTGTGCCTAAACACAAGATCATTAGGGCTAAACCCAGTACTCTCCTGCGACACCTCTCTAGCTGCCAACATTAGCCAAAGCAAGCCTTCTTTCCAATCTCGGTCCATTTCAGTACAATAAGCCCGTAACAAGGACTTTAACGTTTGATGGAAACGCTCCAAGGCTCCCTGACTTTGTGCATGATAAGCACTTGCTTGGTTATGTTTAATGTGAAGCTGCTGTAAAATCTGTGCAAACATATGAGAAGAACAAGAGGAATGCAGCAGGTCCAGACAGAATCAGTCTAGCTGTACTTAACCACTGTGCAGCTCAACTGGCTCCAGTGTTTACTAACATTTTCAACACCTCCCTCCGCCAGTGTATGGTACCACAGTGCTTCAAGGACTCTGGACAAGGACAATAGCCTTTCATCTCACCCTTTGACCATCAGCACAGGCGCCCCCCAGGGTTGTGTTCTCTCACCCTGGCTATTCTCCCTCTATACAAACCACTTCACATCCCACTACAGCTCAGTTACCATTCTTAAATATGCAGACAACACAACCATAATTGGACTTATAACCAACAACAATGAAGATCGATACCGTGAGCAGGTAGCCTTTGGTGCCTTGACAACAACCTCCAGCTCAACCCATCAAAAACCCAAAAACTCATTATAGATTTCCGGCACAGCCCCCCCCCCCCCCATTTAAACGTCTGACCCATTTAAACGTCTTGGCACCCACATCAGCAACTCACTCAAATGGAAAACAATCAGACCACATTACCAAAAAAGCCCAGCAAAGACTGTTTTTCCTAAGATAGCTCAAAAAGTAAAACAAAGACTCCTCTTTCAGTTTTACACAGCCATCATTGAGAGCATCCTCACCTCATCCATAACAGTTTGGTACGACAGAACGAACCGTCACACACGCAAAAAACTGCAGCGTTTAGTCAGTAAATCATCCAAGATTATTGGCACCCCCCTCCCATCAGTTGAATCATTATATTATCAAACGCACAATCAAAAGAGCAAAAAAAAAAAATCTCTGACCCCTTTCACCCTGCTCACCACCTCTTCCAGTTGATGCTCTCTGGGAGGCGCTATAGGTCCCTGTCCACCAAAACATCCCGCTTTAAAAACTGTTTTTTCCCCACTGCAGTAAGGACTCTGAACACTCCTCACTAACCCTGACAGATGTGCTGGCACTTAAAGATCTTGTGTTTAATCTTGTAAATATTGTCTGTGATTTTTGTCTAGTGGCAGTCTGTGAATATTATCTGTTGTACTAGTCATGTGTCTAATGTGATGTTTATGTCTGCCCATATTTGATGTTACTGATGCCGTTGAATTGAGCTTACCCACCATGCTGTACCGAAAGCAAATTCCACCGACCTCGGTCGGGTAGTCATTAAAGTGATTGATTGATTGATTGATTGATTGAAGTAAAATTAGATCCCTGATCCCCAAATGTCCAACCGCATCATGGGATGTCTGCAAAACCAAATCACAAAGTTTAAGAGGAACCACAATCTGAAGGATTACATTACCCACAAAACAGTCACCGTGAGGCACCCATTTCCTCACCAACAACCCATCATGAAGGAAGTAATCACGAGCAGTACTGTTTACCACATCAACAAGAAGGACTTGATTGAATAACTCTTTTAGAGATTAATCTGCCTGTTGTTCCTTCACCAAGTCAGTTCGCGAAACCAACAGAGGAATTTGAGGCCAGAAAGAAGAGAGTGGGGAAGCCTGTTTTATAACACTTCCCTTAGCCTCATAGAATTCAGGTTCAGCATCAGACAAACTGTAGTTTCACATGTCTGGGCACGCGTCACAGCACAAGCTGTAAACACCTCTGGGTAACTCAGACCACATTAATTGGGTTCCCCCCAAAAAGATGGCATTGGGGTAACTATCAAAGGTGGAGAAACATCACACCAGACATTTCCACCGGCAAGGTTATTCCCCAGAATCACAGAAACTCCAGCAATGGGCAGTGAAGGCCGTACCCCAATCACCACCTCACCTTTCACCAGATCTGACTGAAGTACAATCCTATTTAACCCTGTTTAACCCTATTCCACGGATCAGAACACTGCTCCCAGTATCCGTTTCTGAAGAAAAAAGGCAACACAGACTCCAAAAAAAAAGATTCTGACGCGCCTGTATCACGCAGAACTTTCACTGGGACCTTGTTCAACAAGCGATACATAACCCTTTGTAACAAAGTAATCTGGCGAGTAATCTGACTCGTTTTCAGGTGAACTGGACAAATGTAACTGGACTTTAGACGGTTCACTGAGATTAAACGGGGTACGGACAGGCACTGCTAACACGGCAGACCTCACACAGGCCTCAGTACCTGAAGACTGACCTTTAGGGGGCTGACTTTTAGATTTAAGAACAGGGCAGTCACTTTTCCAATGTCCCTTCTCACGACAGAAATTACAGACATTATGCAAATCATTTTGAAAGTCACGATCAAACTTAGAAGTTGGGATAAACCCAACAACTGAAAAACGACTTTTGTGAGTCAAAACATATTTGTCTGCTAAAATAGCAGCTTTATGCTCATTAACATACGTAGCTATACGATCAGTGACAGCACTTTTAAATTGTTTAAGCACAACTAAATTACGCAAATCAACTAGAGTATTGACATCAGAAGCTGTACACCAGGGGTGGCCAATTCCAGGCCTCGCGGGCCGGTGTGTATGCAGGTTTTTGCTGCCGCCAGTTAACAATTATTTAATTAGCCCAATCGTTTACACGATCTGATATTTTAATCTACATATCCGCGATATGAAAAGCAGCTGATGAATGTTCTTGTGCCGGTATGCGTCAATGCGTGTATTGTAGCATTTTATCGTTCTGTAATTTACAAGTGAATCGGTGATTGTGTGTATGACTAATTAGCTGATTGAACCGTGGTAACTGGTGGCAGTAAAAACCTGCATACACACCGGCCCGCGAGGCCTGGAATTGGCCACCCCTGCTGTACACCAACGACTGAAATGCATTAATAGCTCTCTCGCATATTCTACATTATCTCCCTTTTTGAACATTCTAAATTGTTGTCGGTATGCTTCCGGAACTAGTTCATAAGCTTTTAACACAGCAGTCTTAACCAAAAGATCATTTTGACTGTCAACTGAACTTAAAGCAGAATATGCCTCCTGAGCTTTGCCAGTTAAAACGCATTGTAGCAACAACGTCTGATCAGTATCAGGCCACTTTCGGGAGACTGCTACACACTCAAACAGCAAGAAAAAGGTATTAAGATTATTTTCATTAAATTTAGGTGACAGCTTCAAATTAGTTAAAAAGTCGAAGCGACTAGAAGGAAAATCAGAAGAAAATAGCGACTCCTCCAAGAGCTGGAATGCCTCAAACTTTCCTACCTCAATCAGGTGCAATCGACGTATTTCAGCATCATTAATTCAGCTAATTCGCGTTCATGTTCACTTTCACGTTCCCTTTCACATTCATGTTCTCTTTCACGTTCCCTTTCACATTCGCTTTGTCTTTGACGTTCGCTTTCACGTTCTTCATGTTGTAGCAGTAAAAGCTCCTTTTGTTGTTCAATAGTAAGACTAGAAACCACAAGGGAAAGGGTCAGAACTAGGGGTGGGACGATTCAATCCCATAACGATTCGATTCGATTACGATTCTTTAGGCAAAGGTTCGATGCATCATAATATCTTACGTTTGACCACGATTCGATTCGATAAGATTCGGTTAGATTAATTTAGATACTTTAAAAAAATGTAATAGGTATGCTAATGTGATTTAATACCGATACATTCAGCAGTAATTAAATATTCAATTAGAACCTTACACCAAGTTCACAGCATTATGTTTATTGTTAAGGCATGCCATACATTTTGCAGCTGTCTGCAGCAAATATTGCAGCAATAAACATGACTAACAGTGTATTTTCTAAAGTTGCCCTATTTAGGTTATTGTTTTTCAAACAGTGTCAGACATGGTACCCTAATACATTTCCTTTATTTACAAAATGAAAATGGCAAAATGTATAACAATTACTAAACTGGGCCAAGAAAAATGAAATAGCCTATAGGTTAGTGCCATGCATAGTACTTTCCTAAATCTTAGTACGATCGAGAACTTCGGTGGAGCAAGATGCCCATCCATCCGTAGTTAAAGCTACTCTCGTAGCATTTTGCAAGGACAGTCGAACCGTTTTCTTCACCTCTTCATACAGAGCAGGTATACATTTTTCACTCAAATATTTTCTGCATGGTATGGTGTATCTAGGTTCCACGACATTCATTTTGTGAATCGGACAGTTAACGTAGTAATAATTAATTGAACGTAAGACATTGGAAATAGTCTTACTATTTTTGTTTTTTGTCTCTAACGTCTACTTGATTTTGAATAGAAAATGGTTTAAATTTAAATATCAGAAAGCACTTTACAATTAACTGTCTGGACACGGTATGTGTATAAAAACTAATAAAAACAATTATACAAAAAAATAGAACTGTTTGGCCATTTCTCCAGGAAACTCAGGGGAAGTGTCAATGACTTCCGAGTTTAGCTTGCTAACCAGCTTGCTAACGCGCTTGCTGTCCTTCACGTCAATTGTGTATCGTCGGCTCAAATGGTTTATCATGTTTGTGGTGTTGCATGTGTATCTGATTTCTACTTGGCAGATCTTGCATATTGCAGCGGTTTTGTCAAGTACACCCTCCTTCTTTCTAAACCCGAAATGCTTCCATACCACTGATTATCTGTTCGGAACATCGCAAATTCTGTAAGTTTCTGTCTCTTTTGTCGCACTCAGTGAGCACGCAGCTAGCCATTTCGCTCAGATCTGTCCGTCTCATTGTCGCTTGATTCCCGCCTGTCCCTACTTTCAACTCACGCTTACGTGGGGGTTGGAGCAGAAACATGGATTGAAGCTGGTCAAAACAGTTTTAAAAGTAGTCGTGTCTCAGAAATATATATTTTAAATAATTTTTGAATAAATGAATACATGTGCACATTCATTTAAAATGCGATATTAATCGATGCTTATCGATTCGAATCTTACAGATCGATGCAGTTGTATTTACACATTCGGATCGATGCATCGCGATGCATCGGTGCATTGTCCCACCCCTAGTCAGAACAGATGAATTAGGAGGGGGTTCACCTTTACTTTCAACTAAACTGGTTTTAAGAATGCTCTTGACATTTTTTAATATCGTTTGTCGCCAATGCCAATGTCATAATGCTCTGCAATTTTCAATAACTGGTCTTTAAGGCATAAATCAAAAATGTCTTCGGGCGGGGCCTTTGCAAAATCACTCACAGTGGTAGCCATCATAAAACATTAGGCTACTTACAGCCAACCAATTTAAATACACAAAAGGACTAGGCTACTCTATTCCCTATTGAGCCAACGAAAGCGAATAAACAAAAAGCGCCGATCATCATACGATGCACAACAGGAAAGATAGCCTAACATGTAGTGGTTCATGGCTGTTTGTTTTCTTTTCTTTTGCGGCTCTCGTCCTGCTTTCACTATTGGGAATCAATCTGATTTTTTCCACGTTCCATTTCGTGGTTTGCGGCCCTCATTATTGTTTTCACCTGCACTTCTGCCTGCGAGGTATTTCAGTTCCTCACTTCCGCTTCCGTGCTTGTTTGTCTCGTGACATTGAATTCAAGCCAGGTATGGCCAGGTTCTAGCGACCTCCTGATATTAAACATTGTTTTATGTTCAGGGGGACTTGCTATAGCTACTTAATCGGATATAGGATTGTTTTCCGCCTGGTAGTGTTTGGTGCTATCTATTTTGTTTTTTTTGCTGTTCTCTCGGAGACGGCTTTTCTTAGTTTTTTCGTTTTGGTTTTGCACTCTTCCGGCTTTGAGTTTTTGTAGCCGAGAGTGTTCTTTTTTAAATTATTTTTACTAAGTTTCCTGTTTTTAGCTCATTACGTGAGCTCGGGAGATTTAGTTTGTATTCTACTAGTTTTAGTAGTTTGCTCGTTTTTGTGGGTTATTTTCGTTTTGGCTGTTAGCCTTAAGGAATTAGGTTCCTGTCTTTTCTTTCTCCCTTTATTATTTTCTCCCCCTTATTATTGGTCCTCACTGTGGTGAGCTGACTTGTTCTGATCTCACCACCTTTGCGTTGAATCTCCGAACCAACAATAAACCCCTTACATAACAGGGATGGAGCTTCCCCAGAAAACTAGCCTATCCAGTCCCTATAACCGATTTAGCTGTCCCTGACTCAGCCTAGTCTTCACCGACTTTTTGGGCTATGAAAACACTCAGTCTCCCATATTCACCGTCAAAAACAAAAAAAAGGAAAAATAACAAAGTGACGAACCAAGAATTTGCCCGATGACTTTCCTAACAATATCTCTCATTGCTGTACACCGGTGGATCCACACCAACCACACCTGATCCGAAGTCCCAACAGCGAGCAGAACAAAGTCTCAAACCTGGGCCAAAAATAGAAAAGAAATGCTCCCCTCTTCACCACAACACACAAATGCTAACAAACAAAGGAATCAAACAATGCCTGTACAATTCAAAGTTAATTCAGTACGCCGGATAAGCCGCGTATGACCAAAAAAAACAAAGCAACAACGAAAGTGTCTCCCAATAGCGCTAACAAATGATCAATTTCATAAACAAAAAAGCACCCTAGCACAAATACGTCCTCCGTCCAAACAAAGCACAAGCCAAAAGGAATGTTATACCGCAAACATACCTACAAAATACAAAATAAATGTATTTAAATTAACCAAAACATATACAAAATAAAGTAAAACGTGAGCCGTGCAGGTTGTTCCTGTACAACATCAAGAGAATCCGTCCCTTCCTCACCACCCACTCAACCCAGCTCCTGGTCCAAGCGATGGTGCTGTCCCGCCTGGACTATTGCAACTCTCTCCTGGCTGGCCTGCCAGCATCGGCCATTAGACCCTTTCAGCTTATCCAGAACGCAGCAGCGCGCCTGGTCTTCAACCTCCCCGGACACTCCCATGTCACCCCCCTGCTCAGTGACCTCCACTGGCTACCTGTGATGGCTCGCATCAAATTCAAAACATTGGTGCTCGCCTTCCAGGCAGTCCGAGGATCTGCCCCTCCATACCTCCAAAAGCTCATCAGACCCTACACACCTGCCAGATCCCTGCCTTTCGCCTCCTCAGGATGACTGGTACCCAACCCCCCCCCGCCCTCTTCATACCAGCACCCAGTCTCGCGTCTGTCTGTCCTGGCCCCCACGGTGGTGGAATGGGCTCCCCGTGGAGGTCAGAACAACAGAAAGTCTTCAAGCGCAGATTGAAGACTCACCACTTCAAGCTGCACCTCTTTCCACCCCTCCCTACCTCCTTGTGACCTCCCTTGATTATGTGGTTGTGTGGTTACCACCCCCACCAAAAAAATAAAATAAAATAAATTCCCAATCATACTGACTGCGCCTGGTACTTTAATTCGTGTTTACCTTTTAGAGTTATTTTAACAAACTTGTTCCTAGTTCGGAAATGCACTATGTACGTCGCTCTGGATAAGAGCGTCTGCTAAATGACTATAATGTAATGTAATGTGAAATGTATCATAGAGAGTGTTGTAAGACAAAAAACCGAAACAAACACATACGTGGAGAGAATCAGAGAGACTGGTAATAGGAGACAGCAAGTTAAATAGAGCAAAAAGACTTAACAGGTGTGTCTCATAATTAATCTGCTCCAATTCCACCCACCAGCCTACTAACGGCCGGTGGAGCAAGAGAGCCGTAACATGTTATTAATCAATATTATAATGCACATAATGAACTTTGGATGAAGCTTGAACTTTGAGAACTCCATGAGAACTCATGGAATTGATGTTTGACAATGCTTCATTGTATAATCAAACAAAATTCATTAAACAAGCAGGCTAAGGCACATCTATAATTAATGAAGAAACTAAGTTCAGCCCATTTGCACGTTGCGCTGTGCTTAGCACTCAAAAAACACACCGTCTAAATAGCAAAAGTGGACTTGGACACGCCCTAAATGCACTTAACACCATGCATTTAGACCAAGTGCTAAGATCGCCAAGATAGAGCCCAATATGTAACAATATTCCACTATGATAAAATTAGAAAAAGGACAAACGTAAAAAAGCATGTTCCATGTTTGTCAATTTGTATGATGTAATGTTATAACATTTTTCTGAAATTAGAATGTTCAGGTTTTTAAGGGTTAGCTAAATTGATGATAAGGTTTTGGGATGGGCCTGCCGCTGACCATGAATGGTAGGGTACTGTGAATGTTCTTTTTAAAGGGGACATGAATCACTCGGGAATGTGGCTGTGGTAAATCCTGTATGATAAGCTATATCTACAGGTGTTTTTCTATCGTCAACCAGTAGTCTATGTCTTTACTACCCGAGGGGCGGGTGTGCGCACGCACGCTCACATCCATCCGTCGTTGGGGGGGGGCTCCTAGTACACTTCGGCCCAGGGCCTCCACACCCTGTGACGCATCCCTGCCTGCAGCCCATTACCCTATGTAACCACTGATTGGCCCCCCTCCTTCACCAAAGCTTTTGGTAACCCTGGTTCTTTTCTGCTAACCTCCATACTGTCATGGTTTGTGGGTTATTGTTTTCATTTTCCGCTGCGGTTCTCGTCTTTTATCTCCATTTGAGAATCCATCAGATTTTTTTCTCGTTCTGTTCCGGGGTTTTGTTTCGCCTCGCTCATTATTCTCATCACCTGTGCTTCTACCTGCAGGTTATTTAAGTTCCTCACTTCCGCTTCTTCAGTGCTTCTTTGTCATTAATTTGTCCATTGAGCCAGGTTTAAGCGACCTCGTAATATTAACTTGTTTATGTTCACGAGGGACTTGCTTTTAGATTATTCAGGTATAGGATTGTGTTTCCTCCTGTTAGCGTTCTGCGCTATTTATTTCCGTGCAGTTCTTTACGAGACAGTGTTTTCTTTTGGTGGTTTTGTTTTGTTTCACCTTCTATCGGACGTTGTAGTGTTATGTTCCGAAGGTGTTTTCTTTGTTTTCTAGTTTCCTGTTTGGGCTCTGGTATTGAGTTCGGGAGATTTAGATTTGTGTTTGACTCCTATTTCGAGTCGCCCTATTTTTCTGGGTAGATTTCATTTCGCTATTTAGCTGTCAGGAATTAGTTCCTGTTTTTCTTTTCTTCTTTTTGTGTTATATCTCCCTCACCTCTGCGTTTGATTCTTCACTACTAAATCCTTCACACATACAGCATACTATCTACATAATTGTTCTGCATAAAGTGAACTAGTGACCTCTTAAACAAATGTACAGTATCAGTTGATAATGCTATGCTGGTGCGGTGTAGTTAAAAGCCCACTCAGTAATTCTGGTTGCTAAAAAATGCTAATCACTTACAACAAGCAAAAATATGAAGATATGGTACTACAGTAGATCATTATTATCCTACAAAAAATAATGATAAAGATCCTCATGATAATCACTTCAAAAGGAAAAATAAATATTTTAAATAAGTATCAGGCCGACACTACTTTCTTGTTTCTTCTTTGTCTTCCGAATTTCATTATTATTTTTTGTTTTTAATATCTGATATTTTTAGTAGTCCTGGCACAGCTCATCACCATGGAAATTAACTAATCACTCACTCATCATTTTCCCTTGGTGCTGACTTATCAGATAATATATCGAAAATAATAGTTAGCTATTACTTTTCCAAATAAACCATGCCTTTGAAACGGTTTTGCCCTATTGTATTGTCGCTGGTTACAGTAAAAAAAATACTACGAGAACCATGATCCACTGAGGTACTTAGTTTCCGTGCCTTGGGCCTTTAACGCAATTCTAACAATGACCTTAGCCCGTGTTTGTAGTTACGCAATTTTCCTGCAGTTCCTGCTTTGGGAAGGTATCAGCCCAACATTTTTAGAACAAACCACAAATAATGCAGACTGTTTGGGGAACATTTTATATCCTACAGTTCCAGGAACACACACCATCTAAGAATAACACTGCTTTCATCTATTAACAGAATTCATTAGGATTAGTGAGGTGGTGCAAAACATTTGAAACAGTTTAGAATTTGAGCTTAATGAATTGCTGTCATGGTGCATTAAAAGAAAATTTAATTTCTGAAAATCTTAACCCATGAACATTACCGAAGAGAACTCAGTGTTCTGCATGGTTTTAAATGACAGACATTAATAAAGATATTTTTCTGAAAAGAATTATCTGCTCATGTCGTAATGACAACTACTCATAATTGAATCTACATTTAATGCAATGACTCACATATTGAGAAAGCCATGCACATGAAAGTTAAATGTGTGCAAGAGAGCACCTGTAACTTTCAAAAAAATCTTTTTTGGCACAATGCTTCTCTTTACCTAAGAGAGATTATATTTTGTGCACAGTTGCACTTAGATCAAATAAGGAATTTCATCAAGCAGCTTGGGAAAGCCCTAAGTAAATCAAAACAAATCCCCTTCACTGATACTCACAGACTGCTTGGTTTAAACACATTTTCATGAAAGATTACTTCAAATAGGTGTCAATAAGCACTTCAGTGATTTATATCTTGCCAGTAGGCAAACCTCCAAAAGATTCATTCGATCTAGATCGTACAGAATTGGACCAACTGATTTGAGAAGTGGAATCATCTGTTATTCTATTCAACTCCTGGTTAAAAGGGTTCATGGTGCTCAGCATGCTCTAGTGATAAGCAACTTTATGGATTAAGCCAACTGGAAGCCCCCTGTACATGGTTTTTGTAGTGCTAATCACATGATGAGATGGGAAAAGGCTGTTATCACCGTTATCACAGTTAAATTGTGTGTCTTTATATAACTTTTTTTAAACCACTGAGCCCAGTAAAAGGAACCATGTGTTTAAAAATGCATACCCTCATCATAGATATTTAATGCAGTTCCTGAGTTTAATTGCATTGAACAAGCATTTGAGTAGTTAATCAACCAATATGAAGAAACTGGAAATTCAACAACTAAAGCAATAAATATTTAAATAAACCCAGCAACATAAATCAAATTTAGGAGTTTGCTTAAGACTTGGGGACATGTCTTATCATTGCTGTTTACAACAATTTTGATTTCCTCTTCCCTCCTTATTATATATTTTTGTTTTTCACTGATTAATGGTTCATTAGTTCAGTTGTTAAAAAACCACATAATGCAGTCTAATATTCATCTAAATGCATTTCCTAAATATGAACATAAATTCATGAATTAATTATCCTGATTTCTGAAATTGCCAAAACTGTAAAGACATTTTTTTGTTTTGTTATCTAAGCAACATATGAGTTTTGACTATAGTTCAGTTCTTCTCTTCTCAGTTAATCTATGGACCCAAGTCCCTCTTTAATATATAACGTTTGTGTCGAACTGAACACAGGACACACATGCATTTAAAGACAAATGACGGAATAATCTCAGCAGCGTTTGTTCCCTGTCTGACTCTGCAAGAGGCCCCATGCTAGTCCTCGTGCCAGTGCCACCCTTATCTAGGTCATTGAAAAGTTTGTTTTTGAAGCTGGCTTCACAACAGAGTCATTTGACTGCGAGAGCACTGCTGCGAACGGCTAAAACTGCTGATGTGCTTCAGGAGAGGAAGAGACTCGCTCGTTTTTCTTTTCTCCCAGCAAAGCAGTTTCGATATCTGTTAAGCACAATTTAAGCCAGTAATGTTGCAGAGAAAATAAGGGTAACACTCTGTAATATGGCATTCATAAAGCATTAAAAACCACTATATAGAGTATTAATCATTTACAAAACAAATTGTTGATGTTTGGTCCATCATCAATAAATAATATTATATTATATACTTTTGATATAATATGTATTTATTTTTAACATTTATTCCACTGGATCAAAATGTAGTTTTTAATGATCTGTAATGCAGTTATCAGTTCATTATGCATTAATAATCACACTATATTCTAAAGTGCTACCAAAATAGCTGATGGGAAAGTGTGTGGTTGTCTAAATGTGAGACTGTGGAATTTATGTCCACACTTGCGTCATTCTCAGGCCCAGAGGAACCATGCCCCAAAGGCATCCATTAAATGGTAGACAATTTGTCCAAATCCCTGTTGGAAACAAACCTTTTAACCACCAAATATTTCGTGTAGTAGAACATGATTGAAATTACAGTGGAAAAAGCCCAAGCCTTAGATGTGTGATCTGAGTTTTGAACATGTGAGTAATAATATAAGGAGACACATATTCTTGTACTATTATTTAATATATCATACTATTATATAGAAAAATCTTACATTTTGCAGATTCTATTTCTGTTTCCTTTTTCTCCAAGGAGCCCACATGGAAGTTTAATTGGATTTCACAGACCTTTGTTCATTAAGCAGGATCACAATCATCTCATTGGATAGCAGCTATTGGAGGTCTCAGCAATGAACTTGTTGTAGTACTTATCTTCAAACAGGTTAATTGCCTGTGCAAGGTTTATTATTCAGGCACTTGGACCAGCTCCCTATTTGGAGGGGCAGAATTGTTATGGGCGAAATATTAATTTACCACTGTCAGTCTATACTCACATTATAATTAACAATGGCTTGGAAATGTTTTGCCTTCTCCATTGTTTGAATACTGCCTGAAGCTTTATATGTGCTATGACATCTCATTATTCAATACATTAACTGGTACGTATTGCCCATGAGCCCACCTAAAAATTATGAATTAGTACAGTGATGGCCACATTTGGTCACAAATGAAATGTTTAAACCATATGGTCTGTGTCATTTTTTGTCTTTGTTCTTGTATTAAACTGTCTAGAACAAAATAGAATATGTTCACTATGATGTCATAATGGCTTCTTAGCAAGCTACATCTGATGAGATTATGTTGCAAGGGAACGTCAAACTGCTATGCAACTGCCAATGATAAAAATTAATTTAAGGAAGCCTCACTATTTCACATTTTTCAGAACATGAATCATTATGTATCACTATCCACTGTCCTTGTGACAAAAAAGGAACTCTTTTTTGAAAAGCTACATATACATTGTGTTGTGGCTGGCATGAGACTGACTCAAGCAGTGTGTCTCTCCTATAAGAGATCAGTGGCTGCAGCTTGGATTCAATTACTATTTGCTCTTAACTTTTGCTTACAAATATATATCACCCATTCTTGAGAATTGAGACAAAACCTTGTTTTTTTGGTTCTTGTTTTGTACTAAAGAGAATAGCATAAACGTCAACTCTATCAGATGAAATTATTGTTTGAGTTGAGTTGACATCTTACGGAGTTAACAAAATTATGTGTTTTCTCATTTCATGGTATAGCCGTAGTGAGTAGCCATTTTATTTTTCTCATCTATTTTATTTAAAAAAATAATAACTCAGTTTCTTTTTATCTCCCAAATTTGGCATCGCCAATTATATCTATGCAAACGCCACCATGCAAGAAGCACTCTTCTGCTTCTCTGAGGCACTGATCTCCTGAAAACTAGAGGTTCGAGCATGTAGAGGCAATACCAGCATAGATGCAATAGCCCGGATAGACAACCAGATGTACTAACGCCTAGTTTAGTTTTCAATACTTTATATTTTCTAATACATATTTTGAACAGCTTTCAATAAACCCTCTAACTCTAGCCAGATAGTCAGCCTTTGACATGAGGCTTCAGACTGACTTGGGGCCTTTTGTGATTTGATGTTGATGGAGTGTCCTTTTGAAGCCGTGTCTTCATTGTGTATTCAACCAATCCAAATGGGAATATCTAAAAATGTCTCTTTCTCATTCACTTCATGCTGTTAAATTAAGCATGTAAAAAGTACCTTTTCTTTCTTTTTAAAGTAGATTTTTATGCAAAAGGGAATAAACCCTTCCAACTGTACTGAACAAGCACACAGCATATTGCTGTTCTATTTCAGAACCAAGCATGATTCGATGGTGGACAGGGAACTGACAAGAGACACTCACCATAAGGATTTAGAGGCCAAAATGAGTAGAATGAAATAATTTTAAAAAAAAAAATTTAAATTGTGGTTTGTGATGCTGACATTTCACAGAAGTAAACTGACTTGCCTTTGCCTTGTGCAAAAAAACTAATAAATGCCAATCATTTTATTTGGTGGCAGGGTGTCAATGTCAGTGATAAAAAAAGAAGAAGGCCTGCTCCGAATTTCAGGTCCTTTCCCACTTCCAACACATTTCAATGAAAATAAAAATCCACACAAATAGTCCACCAATTTAGTGGCATTTAACCTTTCAGCCTTTTTTGTTTTCGGTCTAGGCTTCTCAGCATTGCAACAATGGTACAGCAGAGAGCCCCAAACAAGCATGCCTCTAATTATGCAAACATTTTAGTGTAAGAGAAATTAAACTGTAAATGCTAACTGCCATTTACACATATAAATAAAAACATGACTAATGTCCTCGGGCAGGTAATGTGCAGCTGTGTAGGTGATGCTACGTAATGGCAAAATATTAAGATATATTTCTGGCAAGTGAAATTTTTTATGTAAATCTTTTTTACAATGAAAATACACTGTATCCCATCTATTGGTTTGCATTAAATGTCATGGTTTTTGTAAGCCAATAGCCATATATTTGGGCACCCCTTTTGATGTGAGGGATTAATGTATGAAGGCATTTAATGATATACACATTAAACAGAATAGACAGAGGTTGGGGGCTTCTCAAAACGAGACAGTTCATATTTATGTATGCCTTAGATCTGTGTTAGATTTATTAATCAATGGCGATGTTCACAAGTCCTGCGTTTCGCTGTTAGCGGCACAGCACTCGCGGTTGTTTGCTTTGTACACAGCATGTGTGCATCATGCTCAATTAAACCGTTGCTCTTCTCAGAGCCTGCATCCAGGCTCATCTCTTGCATTTGCATTTGATTGGATAGGGCAGCTCTTAATATCTAACATTTTATCATGGAGTACATCGTCTGTTGCTGTGAAATTGAGAGTGGCCTGCATAGCAGTGGAGCAGTGGGGGTGCTTGCACTACAGGCACTTAGCAGTCAAGCATTTTGTAAAAGCTGCTGTTAACCCGGCTAGCGTGAGATAAGCTAAAATGGATAACGATACAAATCAGGACCACATTCTTTACATCGTGCAGGTTGTAGTTCATCTGTTTAGTATGTAGGATACCACTTTTCTCAACTAACTAATCTTTTCCGAAGTTTTCTTGTACGACACATAAAAGAAAGCTAAATGCCGGGCATCTGATGCAATTATCTGCTCATGAGTAGCCTAAGTGTTGCCACTCTGCTTCTTAGTGTGCTAATTTAGGTGCTTGATCGCAAGCTGGTGACCTTGCACTTGACTGCTTAAAGAAAATATAGAGGTCTCTTACATGTTTCTCTGCTGCTTTTGTGAAAGTTAAAGACAGCCTGGTCCATAGCCTAGATGGCTTGTTTAGCCAGTATCAGCGACATCTCCTTCAACGCAGGAGATAACATCAAACTATATGGTATTTTAGAAGCAAACAATATGTTGGTGTTATTTTGAATAGAAATGGGGTTCAATACCAAGGGGGAGTGTCTGAAAACACATGGACTTAAATTGAGTATACATTGGTGCTAGATGCAGGTGAAAAGTTTTTTGAGAACGACACATTGTAGACATTAGGTTTTGAAAAATCCACGTGAAATCATAAAAAAGTGACCCAGGTAAAAAAAATAAAAAAAATTAAATTGTTTGTTTAAAATGGGAACTTCATTGGGACTGTGAGAATGAGTGAACCTTATTTAATCAGAGAAAAGTAGCATGCAACAACTCTGCTAATAAGAAAAATGTTCAAAGAACATTAAGGAACATCCTGACAAAGCTTCCCATTCGGTTGTGAGATGATAAGAGCATTCTCCAAATACTATTAGTAAATAGAACTGCAATCTCTCTTCAAGCTATAAACCCACCTCTTATTTGTTTTTTAGTACAAAAAGCACTGTGTGATGTGCATGCCATGTCTTATTTGACTTATTTATACAGTAGCTTAGTCTGATCAGCAGTAAACATCTACAGTATAGTGTTACTGTATATTCTGTTCTGGTGCTTATAGCGAAACTGGTCACAATAGCAAAACTGGTCACAACTGTTTACAACTGTTGCTATTTGCCATAATGATCTTGGATGTTGCTTAGAACAAAAGCACCTGCAAATGTGTATGTTTGTTAGTTTAAATAGGCAATTGTTCCTAATTAGGATGACAGAGTCATTCAGCACAAGACTCACTGTTTCAGTGCCATGGGTTGAAATTGGCTCAGATCTGCCCTAATTTTGAAGCTGCAGGTTGCAGTAAGAACTGATTCACAGGCTTACATCTGCTGTTTTTCAGCTGTATCAATATTGGTACTAAAAGGATTTATAAAACAGTATACTGAGTAAATTTATTTCAGTGTATTGCTCTACTTGCACAGACTCGGGTGGCATTAGTTCTGAGGTGGGTTGTTGGTGCTTGTGAAAAGTACAAACTACATTCTTTTTTCCTCCTAAAAGTGTCTGGATGACAGATGGCATAGGCTTGTGTTGCCAGGGTGTTGGTTGTTTCAGAATAGGGTAAAGTATAGCCATTTTTCACTGTTTCATAAGCTTCTCCAATGATGGAATTTACATTATGCATATTGTAGTCGATTTAACAATCTGTTTCTACGCAATAATAATTTAATGAGGTGTATATATAAATTAAAATGCATGTGTAAAATGCATGTGTTTCCATGACTTGTTACTAATTGGCTTCAATCTGCCATCAATATTCATTAAATATTCCATTGTGCCCAGGGCGTCAACAACAAATACAAAGTGTTGAACAAAATACAAACCTGAAGTAGTAGATTTAAATACAGTTTAAATATACTGTTTTCTGACCTGCATTGATGTTTCATTTTTGATGTTTAAGTGGCCTGGAACTCAGCTTACACAAGTACTTGTGCTATTTTAAGTATTGTAGTGCAACATTTAATTCACCAGTGTGCGGCACTAGAGAGACAAAAACTGTTTCATCCTCTTACTTATCCTCT